>CM048744.1:530082195-530757195 GCA_026315105.1 Locusta migratoria | reverse complement strand
GGTAAAAGAACCATTATTTAGGCAGCACAGATCGTCTTCTATAAGGAGCTGATCAATTAGATGGCCCCTACCAGACAAAGTGGTGTGCAGTAAAAACACTCAGTAAAAGTTAACGGAAGGGGGAATGTTACTGGATTAAGATAGTCAATTCAATGTAAGTTTTTGGCCCACCTGGGTAGGTTGCGAATTGTGATCATCGAAGTCATTTGCATCTGCGCCACTACTTCTTCCAACATGTTAAAAAGAGGAATACATTCACCGATGACCCCTGTGTGCCCCAATGTACAGACCCTTCCTGATGCCTTCTCTGAGACCAGCACAGTTCCAACAGAACATCCAAGGAAAACTGAGCATTAGTGAATGGTTAGTGAAGTGTGTTTCTTTTAAGGCAATTCAAAATGTGGAGTAGGATGCAATGTGGTATTTTAGTTCTAGAAATTTACAGTAATGCCCATTACAAGTCACTGAATGATCTAGGTTAGGAATAAAGTGCCAGTAGGTCCTGTCATGTCACAGGATCACTGCCTGTAATAGAATATCAGCTCCAAATCAACTGAGTGTGGGCATCTAGTGCTTCTGAAGATACCATAAAAGCCATATCATGATTATTAGTTTACTACTTCTTTTCCTACATGGCCTTAGTTTCAAGACAGTGAGTGCGGGAACTAATTAAGAGTAGGCAACCCTGGGATCCACAGGATGTGGCTCCTTCAGTGACGGGTTGGTGTTGGCCCTCTGGTCAGAGGCTTTCCAGGGAGAAGAGTTCCAAAAGAGAGCCCTATCGTGGGTTGATGCCAAAGAAGGAGAACGATTCACTGATTGGGTGCAGGAAATGGTTCCATATGAGTGTACTGTGGAAGAGAAAGGTGTGGGAGATCTGTTTCGGGCAAACTTAAGGAGTGGGGAGGTGGTGTCATGATTATTGGGTAGTTTATCTTCATATCAAAAGGATGTCCATTTTCATACCTGTTTCATGCCTCAGCATAATACAGGTGGTCAATAGATTTATACTCCAGGATCTTCTTTTCTGTCTTGACAAGTGAAAAAACTAGTGAATATGGAGTGTATTGTTTCATGCAGGTCACTCAAGTAGACAGTTGTCCAAAACCTTTGTGCAGTCATCACCCACAATTGCCAAACTTTTGGTGTGCCATGAGGCAGGATGACATTTCCCCAATACACAAAAATATCTGAAGCACCTGATGGGTGGTGGCACATACCCATATACGCATGACAATCTCTTTCTTTGGGTATGTTCCTTTCGAAGATCAAGATAAAAGTGTCTATAGCTGTACAATTACCACTGCCCCCCCTTTTTTTAATGTTAATGAAATTAGCCCAGAGTTTCAAATCTGTTAAGCGTGAGGTTTGTGTTGAAGAGGATTCCTTGAACCACATTCAAGATTTTATGGAGTAATGGTCTCAGATACGCCACAGTCAATCAGACACCTGAAGAGCTGTAAAAAATGGGTAGAGAAGGAGCGTTTAGTTAGTAAACAATTTTGAATTTTTCCCAAGAACTTAAGTGCTCCATATTTGCTTCCAATGTTATAATACACCAAAACCATTATATTTTATTGAAAAGTATCATCAGAGTACACACAAAAGATAGGGTAAAATGTTTCACTCCTGTCTGTCTGTCTGTCGCCATGGCATAGTCAGGGTAAGGAAAGCCATAGAATAGTAAGAATCAGCATTGAAATTCCCATATCTTTCTGATGAAATGACTGGGTCAGAACAGCCACTGTTACTAAGTAATTTTAGTGTGGTACCTTTTGAAACATTTATCCTGTTGCTATCCACTTCGATCAGGGGCTGTCCCACTTGGCAACAATTAGCTGGGAAAATTGCAAATAATTTAGTTACAGTCAAAACAAAGTTTAAAAAAGAATTGTAGCCTTGTGGCACATCACCGATAGAGGGTGAAACTTTGATAATTCACAGTCACTTAAGTTGTCAACAGTCACAAAATTCAGCAAACAATCATTGGACAAAGAATACAAGACAGAAACTAATATGCAATCTCTTAATAAGAGGTCATGAAACAATTTTCTAATGCCATAATTACAGATATTACATACAACTATCCATTATTTAAATTTTGTATGCATGAGTTGTGTGAGAGTGAGTGTGTGAATGTATGTGTGTCACTTTCTGATAAAAGTGGTGGCCAACAATTTAAGTTGTGTTACTGTGATTGGCCAGTGCTGTTTGGGCCCAACTATCTCAGTTACCTATGTTCCTTCAACAATATAATAAGGATAGTTTACAACTCACTGAAAAGACATAACGACGAGCTGCGACATGCACATAAAAATACACCACACATATAACACTTAAGCTATTGGTCATGGCCACCTTCAGAATAAAGAGCACATTATCACACAGGCACACTTCATAGTCACAACCTTGATGGCACAATTGCCTCGCCCCGCTGGTCATTCATGAAACACAATACCACCTTGCATATGGCTTCGTTTCGTATTATGCCATATTAGCAAATTCGCAAAACTGGAGTTACAGATCGTTAGTATTATAATGTTACTGACTGTTGGTGCAAAATAAGAAAAAATAGAACTTGTTTTGTAAATGGATTAGACTTAATATTACACAAGCAATGTTGTTCCATTTAAAATTCTTACATTTTAACAGAGCTATAGAAAAAGAGGCAAAAACAAACTAGAATGACATTAGGGGGTGGTCGTTAAAGACGAACCACATGTGGACAAAAGTACTACTTCATACTTCTTTACCAACAATGCCATGATTCACGTCCTTAACATTAAAATAATAATGTTCCGGCACTTGACTTGTCATTTGCCTATAGTTCTTAACAAGATACATAACAAAACAAATAGTGAACCTAACTTAGATGTAAATCAATTTATATCTGGTGCAAACTGTCAACAAACTACCACTTAAGTCATGACTTATTTCATTATTTAAAAATAATCTTTTACACAAATAATTTGAGCCAAACAAGGGAACATAGATAACTTTAGCTGCCTCATTCTGAATACGTGCAAACTCTTATTGAATAAATCATTTTTAGAACACCTGAACACTTTTAATCTAACATAATTTGTCTATTAATTGGTAATTACACTGCAAATCCATCCGGTCTATCTGCATATCAACAGGGGCAAATTTAAATGATACAGTAAATGGCCTGGAAAAGTCTCAAAAAGAGGTGCGACTTAGGCAGTATTCTGAAAATGATTCCTGCATTTCTTCCAAAACTGTAATCAATTTTACAGAACATTTTCTTTAGCAGCAGAAAGCACAGGGAAGTAAGTGCCAGCAGTTTGAGGAATATTGCACCCTAAGCTGTAAGAAAAGACGGCCGTATCATGAAATGTTGCGCCATAGTGAGTAGTTCCAAAAAGTTCCAAGCAAAGCCAAGGCAGTCCGAGCCTCATTTGGCTCGCCTGTGACCCACTTACCTGGCCCAAGAGTCCTTTGGCTCTCCGTGGCTGGCCTTGGCATATTCCAATGATTGAAGAATAACCCAAAGACAAAATTCACATGGAGTAGTGTGCATAACCTTGGGTATGCTAGTTATCATTAGGTGAAACGAAACAGTCTGGGAATACTGTTTGAACAAATTGGATTATTTTGTGCACAGCATGGCAGGTTGCACCACCCTGCTGAAACCACAACTCCCAAATACCCGCTCCATTAAAATTTGGCCCCAAAAACTATAATCATTTCCCATTGTCTTCAAAACTATAAGAGCTGATGATGTCAACTGCCCCAAAACTGCACCCAACTGTCACCCATTGTGCATGGATTTTATTTTCTTGAATTAAACAAGAATGTTCTAACCCTAAGACATGGCAATTCTGCTTATTCATATATTTATCTAAGTGGAACATGGAGTAAAGTTCCAGTCCTCCTGTTATCATCTTTGAAACCAATCAATAAAATTTCACCTATTCCAGTTGTCAGCCTTCAGCTGCTGTATTAATTGAATTTTATATGGGTGGTAATGGAGCTGACACTAGAGAAACCTGTATTTCTTTGGAATGGGAAATAAGAAATTTCACTGGAATTACAGCCACACAGGTCATCCACCATTACGCCTACGCAGTCACTTCAATGTTCACTGTTGGATTCATTTCATTGAACCTGTCATAAGTATGTGAATTGTTGATTCGCTCAGTCCATCACTTCGCCCTAGTAAAACGACAAGTCGCCTGACAACTGCAGCACAACTTGCTATGTTCTGACAAAGTTTTCACAGTTAGCATATGTTGCGCAAAGTAAACTGCTCTGACAAAAATTTATCAGATGATCGAACACTAGCATGCTTTTTTATGACCCGGTATTATCTGCATATGAAGCTATCCGAGATTCATGGCTATAATACGTAAATATTTGCAATTTATAATACTCATTCACATGAAGTGAAGCAGAAAATTTTGAAATTTATCAATAGGATATGTAGTTTTTTTCCTCCTTACTGGTGGCAAATGTTGCAATTGGTTGTGGTCAAGCCAGAGCTCTTGAAGTGCTGGCAGTTTACCGATGTGATGTGGCTGAAAAAACCAACAGAGATTTAATACATGACCAGTAACAGTTAAAATAATTAAATTCAATTAAAAAACCAGTAATAGTTAAAATAACTAAATTCAATTTAAAAATCTTGTGATTCAGAACTACTTACTTAATACAGACCAGTACTGATCCAGTCCAAAATTTGTCTATGATGTATCATTTAATTCGATATTTTATTAAATGTCAAATATTGAGGGGAAAACTGATTACTTTACACAATATAGTCTTGAGAAATTTCAAATAAATCAAGAAACAATTCATTTTGAATGTAAATAAATATCACAATTTGCCTCTTGCACAAATTAGTCAATACAGTTTAGTGCCCATGACATAAGCTTTTGTTACTTATGTTCAAAAATGCCACATTTCGAACTAAGATGATAAATTTACTTCATTTACACTTATATAAGAAAGTCAATGTTTTAAGGAAATGCCTTATGCATGATACACTTTTTAAAGGAGTTAATTGCATAAAATGTTCCAACGAATTGCAGAAAGATACATATAAAAGGCTACTCCCCCCCCCCCCCCCACACACACACCCCTCCAGCTGCTGTAGTAACATTCTAATGTATGAACAGACCATGGCAGCAATTGGTGGTGGGCTTGAAGAGGTATGATAGGGAGGGAGGGAGGGAGGAAGGATGGGAGGGAAGTTAAAGCAAGTGTTGAGAATTATACCAGCTCTATGGGGTGTGCTTGTGGCACATTAAGCCAGGACAGGCTTCTAGATACCATGTCAGTCAGGAGGCACAGAAGAAGGGAAAAGGTAGAGACTTGAGTTGGTTCACAGTATGGAAGGTCTATGTGGGCTGGAGTACTGGCAGTGAAGCGAAGAAGTGGTGGAGAGAGAAACTAATTTAAAGTGAGGCCTGAGGGGTTGTGGGAACATAATATATATTGTGGGAGAGTGTTCCCAACTCTACAATTCAGAAAAGATGGCATTGGCAGGAAATATTCAGATAGTCAGGCGCCACAGTGTGCGCATTGACGATATCACAGACAGCTTTTTTCATGCCTGGCCACCATGAGTAGCCGACACCTGATATATAGTGGTGGCTCAGCAGCCTCAGCACAGAGACTTGATATGGGGCTTGTTCTGAATACCCCAGTGACCAGCCGAATTCCTGCATTATGAACTGCGTCCAACATCTTTAAGTAGGATGGCCATGCAGAACCATAAATTGTGCACCCATAATATCAGAAACCTCACTGTGTCTTAAAATGTAGCATGGCACCCTTCATTCGCATTTCAGGCAAATTGAAAATGGATCAAGTATATTAATAAAGAGCACAGACTTCACAGTTGAAAACTTAAAGAAGTCTTCTCTGCCCATTCATCCAAACATCTGAAAGTTAGTTCCTATGTTGGAAGAAGAGTAAAAGAGGGATGTCATCAACAAATAAGGAGCACTTGACAGGAGATTTAACAACGGATTTAATACCATTAATAGCTACAACAAACAAAGTCACGCTTTAAACACACTCCTGTTCAAAACGATCAGAAAGGTTGTCACCAATTCTGTATCTAAAATAATGCAAAGAAAGAAAGGACTTTATAAAAATGGCAAGGCATCCACGAAATCCTAAGTCATGGAGCTGTCTGAGATTAAGATGTCACTATGTAGTGTGATAGGCCTTCTCAATGTCAAAAAATATTGCCAAAAGGTGATGCCTCTGTAGGAAAGCCTGTTGTATCGCTGACTCCAAGAAGTCCAGGGTATCAAAAGTGGATCAATACCTCCTGCAACGACACTGGAAGTGAATAAAAAGCTGCCTGGATTCTAACATCCAGATGAGGCGGCAGTTGACCATCCACTCTAAGTTCTTTCTCACACAGCTAGTGTGGTCAACACTACAAAAATTACTCAGGTGTGTAGAGTCTTTTCCAGGCTTTAAAAGAAGAATTTTAAGTGCTTCATGCCAGGAGTCAGGAAAGTGACCCGACTGCCAAATTTCATTAAGGAGGCTGAGGAGAATTTCTTTATTTTCGTTGGTAAGGTGCTGTAGCATACTGCAATGTTTCCTGTCATAACCAGGGTATCTGCCACGAGTTGAAGATAGTGCAGAATCTAGCTCCCACATGGAAAAGGTACAATTGCAGTCTTCATCACTGGTGGGCTTAAAAGTCGCTCTCCACAGACAACCTTGGGCAATGGAAAGCAGAAGCCTGATTGGCCAGCAATATGTTCCACCATTATTTGTGCAATGAGTCGTGGGTTCATATGTAGATATTCTCCTGATGGCCTTGACTACATCTACGCATCCCTCCTGCTATTATCCCCACACCTTCTCATAGAGGTTTCCGCCACCCATCCAACCTACCCAACATCCTTGACCAACCTTAGTCCAAAATTACTCCTGATGCCTTGCCTTAAAGCTCATACCCCTGCAATACACATATGCATCATCCCATCACGTGTATCTCCTATCGCATGAAATGCTTGGCAACCTTTGAATGCAGTCACGTTATCTACAAAGTGAGCTTCAAATGCCATGCAACTTTCTGCATGACCAGTAACAAGCTGTATGTCCACAGTAATCGCCTTCACCATACTGTGGTTGTGAGACAGGTGGACTACTCAGTTGTGTAAAATGAAGCACTATAAGTTATTGTCCACTTTAATGACTTCACAGCATGTGCCATCTGTATCCTTCCCATCAAAACCAGCTTTTCTACTCTGTGCAGGAAGGAATCCCACCTGCCATGTACTCTACGTTCCAACCTTCACTTTTTCCCATCGACCACCGCTCCCCTTCCTTGCCTGTACTCCAACCGCATGTAAGCCTTCTATTGTGAACCCACTCCAGTCTCTTCCCCTTCCATCACTCCCCATCCCTCACCAGTCTCTCTCCCTCTTCCTTTACTCCCTGCTCCCTACCTCCAAAAGCAGTGTCACAGACATGGCACCTAGCGGCCTGTCCTGGCTCGTGTAGTAAGAGCACCCTCTAGTTTAAGAGCACTGGTATAAAGCCCCACCTATACCGTGCATCTCTCTCCTCCCTCCCCATGATGCCTACTCATTCCTGCCATCAACTGGTGCTGCCAAGGTCTCACCATAGGTTGCACTCAGCTGCAGACAGCAGTCACGTAAGTATGAGTGTGTAATTTTTATTTATTTATTTATTTATTTATTTATTTACGTCTATGCCGTATAGGCTGAAATGTGAGCAAAAAATTATTAGTCTTTTATGTTGCTTTCTGCAATTCATTGGGTCATCTGTGTGGTGAGTAGTAAGCTATCCTTTCAAAATATTTTGCTGGACTTTCCATTGTTCGATTATCATTCATAGCAAACTTATCATCTGCAGTGAAAATAATTGTCACAAATGTATCCAAATTTCACAATGTCTTCATATGAAATCATTAAAAAGCTCTGCGCTTGAGAAACCAGATACCTAACAGTACATTCATGTGTCATAAGTGAAGATAATATTTGTTGTAATATGTTTATTTCCTGAAACAAAGTACAACTCTTTTAAACTTGTGATACAAATAATCACCAAAGTCTGTCGATATGCTGGCCACTGAGTAAAAATACACTTTTTGAACAACATCTTATCAATATCCATTGTGCATGGTCCAGAAACAAGAATGAAAAATGTACGATTTCAAATGTTGCTTGCTGTTGTGAATTACAGATCGTGCCACACAAATTTGTCACAGAATCCACAAACTAAACTTGTGGTCGTGTTTTGTTGCCTAAAGGAGGTGCAAAGCTATTGGTCACTTGTGTGTGTAGCAGTCCAGTAACCTTCCAACTTAATTGTTATCCTTGTATTACTACTTCTATCTCAATCTGGAAGAAACCTGACACTTGATATATACGTGAACTACAATGACATAATATACAGTTAAAATTTCCTTCATGCCTCTTTTATCCTTTAATCATGGTGCTGCAAATTGCTGTTTGCTCCTTACACAAAGTGTCATTTTCTTTTTCAGATTTTAAGTAAATAGGATTCACATCAGATAGTCATACGTTTCAGATTCAAAACTGACAACATTAGTTAGTAATACAGTAATTTCTTTGAAACCTCTTCAATGATTTCAGTGAGTAAAATTGGTTGGATTTATAATCCAAGATCTACAATACCAGCTGCAGAAATTACCCTAGTTCCACTCAAACACATGAACTTAACAGTAATATATCTAATTTAACTATGCCGAGAGACTGTAGATCATTTAGAGAATACTTCCTGAGAATACATTTGATAAAAATATTACTGAACAGTTTAAGAAAAAGTTGATGGTAAACTTAGTTGAAATACACAGAACACGAATTACCACAAGAGAAAGTGGGAGAATACCACTAAACAGCAATGTTTTAACAATTTAATGCCATTCAGGAGATATAATAGCTTACCAGTTCTTCTATCTCATTGTCACCCAAGTCTAAGCGTTCTAACTTGGTCAACTGAGACAAGGATTCTGGAAGTGATTTGAGCAAATTCTCTCGTAACTCAAGTGACTGTAGACTCACCAAACTGTAAAGAGAAAATTTTACAAAGCTGTTACTATTATACATCTTGTCCCCACAAAATTGCTGAATACAAAGGATGTTAATCAGGGCATGAAATTCTGTTTCTTACAATAACCTGTTAAGGTAAATTGAAAGGAAATTAGAACTTACTCCCACAACTGAGGACATGAGGTTATTGGTTCAGAGTTACATGTATTATTTTAATTTTTGGTGATTGACCACAATCTATGAAGCTTACTTTTCTTTACAGGATAACAGTGAAGTAAAGAATCGGCAGATACACAGGGTATGAGAGAGAGAGAGAGAGAGAGAGAGAGAGAGAGAGAGAGAGAGAGAGAGAGAGAGAGAGAGAGAGAGAGAGAGAGAGAGATGATAGGATATGATTTTGGAAATGTACATGGCAGCATTGACATAGGAGGAAAAAACCTTCAGTTACTTCTAACAGGATGGAGTAACTGGCTATAAAAGACAGCTGAACCTTGGAGCACATTTACATTATCTTCACACGTGACAGTTGTTAGCAGAGGTCAGTTTGGTTACGGCCCAAGCTAGCCACCCAGATCACCTGAACTGTCAGTGTACTATCACTTTGTTTGGGGAGCCCTCGCGTTTAAAGTGTATCACTGCAGCAGAGCATTTCAGGTGAGATACAGCAATACCAGCTTCAACCTACCTTCGACAACTTGCTGACAAGAGCCCAAACATGCCAAGAGATGAATAGTGGTCACTTTCAGCATCTGCTATGGTCAGGTTAGTTGTATATTTCCTATACTCTGAGTGTTTCTTTGTACCCTCTAACTCCATTCACTGGGTCACTTCTTTAATGAGCAACCTTACCCGATGATCCATTTTTCTTTATTTATTTAATAGAGAGACTTTTCTGTATTTAGCTCTCAGCTGCCTCTCCACCAGATATATAATTACTATGTCCTCCATTTGGTCAAATGATCATACATTTGTACGGTCCTCCTGCGAGAAAGATTTCGCAAAGGATATCATGATCACTAACTCCTGTCTCTATACTGACATAGTTAATAAGGTAAGGCCTGTTCGTAGCTATAAGGACTAAACTGTACTAACAACACATTGTGCTTTCTTTTATGCTGACGGCTTCACCTCGCATCTAGTGGTAAATTTTACACCACATAAGGTTGTCTCATAATTATCTGATAATGTATCTACTGAAAAAACATCAACAGAATATCAGAATGATTTCTTAAGAATAATGCTGTGAAACTGGACTAACTCTTGCAACATCCTGATTCTTCCCACAGTAAAACTCTATGGAATATTGGATGGCCCTCATATTTTCCTTGTCCTTATGTAGCTTGAGTTATGGTGTTCACAGTGAATGGCACTTTATCATCATCATCATCTGTACAAGGCATGTACTAAAATACACACAATAGATAAGCCACAGAAATTGTCAAGATCAATATCATAAAATTTTAGCAATAAAATAATCATGACAAATCTCAATTGTTGTACATTTACTAGAATTGTGCTGAACATATTCCTGTAATAGTTTTCACTAACGATACAGCATAAATAATTAAAATTGAGATTAGAGTACTTGAGTTTGGGGTTTGGGAGGGAGGAGGGGGGGGGGAATGAAGAAA
Organism: Locusta migratoria; assembly: GCA_026315105.1. Lineage (NCBI taxonomy): Eukaryota > Metazoa > Arthropoda > Insecta > Orthoptera > Acrididae > Locusta > Locusta migratoria. Next base: position 530,746,535 of record CM048744.1, on the reverse strand, counting down.
AAATATTGGGTATCAATTTCAACTAGGAATATTATTATGTGTTTATCAACAATAACTGTGTTTTAGTGGAAGTAAAATGTAATGAAGATTAGTCAGCTGAAGGTTACATTATTGTTCCGGATTTCATTTAATCAGAAAGAGAACTAATGAATAAAACTGGAGAATCAGTAGACAAATGATTTATACAGAACATTCTTAAACAGTAAGCATGAAATTAAAAGAAATGCAACAAATCAAGTGGCAGCATCATAGTTTAGCACTGTTTCAACTAGCTTACTATATCATCCTTGACTCAGGGGTATGATACTCAATGAAACATTGCTTAAGGATAGAACGACCGGTCTGCTGATGGTTTGAGAAGGTTAAGATGAGACGGTAGGCCCTATCTCACCAACGTTAAATTAGATAAATGTATGTACCTTTTGTTCTTGAACTGTTAAAGATAATGATATGAAATTTTTGTAGCTTATTATGACACATGTCTTCAATACACTGAAGCAGAATAAAAATATTTTCTTATTACGTTCATGAGATATAACTTTTTAAATTAAGATACAATTTTTTATTAAAATTTTCTGAATTAATTTTTCAGTAATCCTGCTTCAGTGAGTGTGCTCTGCTCTGCTGAATCAGATCTGAAAATTTGAACACAGTTGTTTTAGCACTTTCTGAGAAAAAAAGTACAAATGTATCTAAAAATGTAGTTTGTCAAAAAATGCAGAAATTGTTCAATGTTCTTAATACTTGCAAATTTATCTGCCTCCAACTTCACCATCACCTAATAACTCTGTGTATCTCACATCTCTCCCTGCCTCAGACTTGCTAAAAATTTTGTGAACATTTTGTGAATCTGTTTTTGTATAATACTGGTTTCCACAAAACGTACGTTTCTTGAAGTTTCTGGTACTTCTAGGCATTTTCAGCAAATTCAGAACTTACATGAAGAAAACACAATCGCAGTACAACAGTACTAAAGAAAATTACTGCCCAAAATGTAAGTTGTTGATAATTTCATGCATAAAAGGAATATCTGTGTTTAGGGCAGTGAAGCCGACATATTCTAGAAAATCTCCCCTAGCTCAGTTTGAAACCTTAGCCTTCTATATGAAACACGTATAAAATTATGAATATTCAAAAATGAGCATGTCATACGATCAGGACTCTTGTCTTCTGCACACAGATTACTTTAAAAATATAAATAAAATACTTAAAGTTCACAGATTTCAATAATTTTTGTATCATTATATTCAGAAGAATAAAAATAATTTAATAACAGAAAAAAGTCAACTTTTGAGAATTTGTGCCTACTGCCTCCCCTTAATCATTGGTGAAACCAAGTGAGAAAGCCTGAATTCTTATTCAGTTATAATAAATACATTCCAATGTTTATCATCTCCATCCTATCACCAGCACATTGATTATTTAGTTCCTATTTGTGTCATATGGAAGAATATGCAATACAGGAGGAACTCATTTAGAAAATGGACAAAAAGTTACTTGCTATCTCACCTTCCAAAGTCTGGTGGCAGGTTCGTGAGAGACATATCATTGAGGCCGAGCACTGTCAAATTTCGAAGCTGTACAAATCCTGGGGGTAATCTATAATAAAAGAGAAAATTTCTATCAGAGAAACATATCTTCCTACAGAAAGCCATATTTTTATGAATGTATGCGAGTATATGAATATACAAAGAATCATTAAAAATGGTCATACACAATAACATTATCTACAAAATAAATGCAATACCTTTTCTTTTAAAAAGTAGCAAAAGAAGTAAAATTTTAAAGAATAAATCTTATTGAAAACCTGAACATATCATCAAGTTCTAACATATCACATTAACTATAAAGGTACAGCTCTACAACTTCTAACCTGAGCCACTTTAAAGTATGAGCAGAATATTTAACAAATCTTCACCAAGACGAATAGCGTGGAATTTTCAAAATGAAATTTTCAATGTGCAGATATGAAACTACCTGGCACACTCTTCAGGTTCTGCCACATAGTTTCAGACTTGAATTTAATTGTTAAGTCCCAATAACAACTACGGCTGTCTTTAAGAGTGATCATTGTATTCTAGTGAAAAGTGGCATGTAATGAAAATTAACAGAAAAAGTTGGAATGAAACTTACATCATTCGGAGCAATCTCATTCTACTTGGGAAGCTAAGATGACTCAGACAGCATAATATTAGTCTACAGTAAAAAGGACAACTACGAGACAAAATATTTACTTGCAATGAAGTTACGATAACATATGCGACCACATGCAATAGCAGAAAGGATTCCTATTTATTGCATGTAGCCCCATATGTTATCATAACTTCATTGCAATTAAATATTTTGTCTCTTAGTTGTCCTTTTTACTGTAGACTAATATTATGCTGTCTGAGTCATCTTGGCTTCCATAAATGAAATGTTTGTGGTGTACGAGCCAATTCAAGTTGAATAAAATTCTCAAGATTTTGATGGTGAACTTCACCACCACCACCATCTGCAGTAAGATAACTAACTGCTGGGGCTGGCATGATATCCCACTTATATAGCTGCAAGCAGACCCATTGTGCCGCAGTACTTTGTGACATCACATGGCGCATGTAGCCCACGGTTGAAACTGGTACTCCAACCTCCCAACAGGCACCAAACCACTGCTTCCGTTTCTATGTATAGAGCATCCATACCCTACGAAGGGTGTACACCCTTGGTCTCTCTTAGAACTGTTGCTGTTTATTCTAATTTCCGCTGTTTCTTTAATAACAAAATCCCAGAAAGATTATGTTTGGGAAATTGTCGTTTCAATGTGTATTTTATCCCCCTCCCCTTTTTAGCAATGTTCTGTCATAGCTGATTTCTCAAACTCTCTTTGGTATGTCAGGTGTGCTCTGCAAAATGTTCAGCAACTGTGTGAATACCTTTATTAAAAGTGAACTGTACATGCTGCACCTTGACAAGAGAAACCTATCAGTTTCTTTATGTACAACTGCATGCTATGTAATAGAATAATTTGGTCTATGACTTAGCATGCAAACGTGTAAGAGAAATTGGAAACTTACTATATTAGCCATCGCATTCATAACAGAAAATGGTTCGATGAAAGCTAATCGTGTGAATATCACAAACAAATGTATACTTCTTAGACAATAAGAAATTTATTTAAAAGAAATAAAAATAAAAAGTACATAAAATAAAAAATTTAAATGACGAAATCCCAATTTCTTCAAAGTTCATTCTCGCCCTGCCCCTCCTCCTCCAAAAACTGTCATAGATCAAGCCTTTGTTTGGTCATTCATAAAAACAATAGTTTTATTAAAAAACACAGTATTATTACATTAAAGCATTTATACAAGGCGAATCTAACCATCTATGGTACATGAACATCAATAAACCAGTTTCTTCATACAGCACGACATAAAATTATTAAAACACTTAGTGCCTCAGAGTTCTTCTTCTGTCTTTTACCAAATGGCAGTCTTTTCCATACCCTTGCTGTCTCAAATGACAGGGACTGTTGATAACTGAAGGCAAAACGCCACTCCTAACCCTTACTCATATGGTGGTTAAGCACACCAGTTATTCTGTATTACATGTTGTGATGAAAATCAATTGTGGGCAACCTTTCGTGAACCATGGGCTCAATTATGCTCCTGAGCCCTCTCGTGTTAGCAAGAAACGCACAGATATGAATTGCACACTTTCCATGACGTGCCACACCAGTAAATTGTGTCTCGAAATATACATTTTTGTTTGTGCATTCATTTTACAATCATCCTGCTTCATATGTTTAAAAAATGTAAACTTCTTAACATTATTTCTTTACTTATGATGTTTTACAATACCTCACCCTCTCTCTCATGAATTTCTTCTCTGGGCTGGACTGAAATCAATTGTGGGCCCTGTCCAACCATCAGGCCGTCAGCTGCCCACCCACTTATAGTTTAGAATACGTCTAATTAGGTGTAATAATGGAAAGTCCAGGTTGAAATGTCCACAATAGAGGATATGTGGCACATCAACTAGAGATGGTTGTCACATGTGCAAAAGATGTGTCTGAGTAATGGTGTGAATGCACATGTGTCTTTTTCTGATGAAGGCTATGGCTGAAAATATACTCATACGAATATGATTGTATATTTGATGTACATTACTGCAGCTCAGCAATCATATTTACATTGAGTTGCTACCTCTCCTCTACTATATAGAAACTATATGCAGTTCATATTCAGTAGTGAAAGTGATAACTGAGTTATTTCATTTTTTATAGAAATTCCATACGAGTATTAGGCTTATGCACTTATTTTAAGAAGGAACTTTTGTAAACGAAATATAACATTTCATCTTGCGTTTTTGCACTGTCTATTTTCCACCAACCTATCTACAAAAATGTTGACAGTACTTTCACAACAATGGCAGCCTTAATACATATATTTGTTACCTGAACACAATACAGAAATTGAGTCTACATCACACTTTTTAGTTGCTCGTTTTTCTGTGTACTGTAGTCATGAATAGGGACTGTGACTGTTGTAAACTGAGTTGGTGACACTTCTCTCCAAGCTTCAGGCGGTGTTAACCTAAGTTGCAAGCTGGAGGCTGTGGTCAAGGGTCACAGTTATTGTGGATCAGCAATGGAATGAACAGACATCGATCACATCTGGTGTGTACACCGATCAGCCTTTGGCTGTGGAGTACCCTATTACTGCTCACAATGAGGCAGACACCCTGCCCCGATCATGTGGGAGGTTGCCCCAGTATGTGACATGCAGCAAAAGACTTCCCGGAGGATCGATCTTAAGACTTCCCTGGTTTGTCTTGCCAACTGGTTCAATGCAATATCTGTGCCATACAATGTTCCTGAGCTTGATGATGTTGATTATATGAAAGTCACCTTGAAGCCTGCAAGATCCAGGCTATCACAGAGGGTGGGTTTGCTTTTAGTTGGGGGCTCCAACATTAGGCGGGTAATGCAGCCCCTTAGGGATATGGCTCCTGGGGAAGGGAAGGGAAGGTACCAACGATGTGTGTTGCTTTGCTTTGGAAGAGATTCTCTTCTTGAGTGGCTATCTGAAGTGGCCAAGACTGCCAGCCGTTTTTTGCAAGATGAAGAAGACCAGGTCAAGATGTGTATGCATTTGGATGTGTGTGAGAGTGTATTTGTTTACCTTCCTTTTTTTTCCCCTAAGGTAAGTCCTTCCACTCCTGGGATTGGAATGACTTTTTCCACTTCCTTAAAACCCATGTCCTTCCCTTTCTCCTCTTCTTTATTCCTCTTTTCCTGAAGAAGCGACCAACGGTTGCGAAAGCTTGTATGTGTGTGATTTTATTTGTGTCTGTTGATGAGCCTGTCCTTTGGGTAAGTTATCCGTTTTCTATTTTTTATATTTGTTTATCCCACCAGGAAAGTTTCCTTCTATAATTTTCGTTACATCAATTTGCGTGTTGCAAAAACATGTCTCTTCCACCAACTAATCCACTTTGTAGATCGAACATTACGTAAGGACCAGAATAGCAGTAACTGTTACCTGGGTATGGGATTGCTGCTGAAATCAGCCACTTGTAGTGCTCGTAGATTTTTGATGTTTTCAGGAATATCAGGAATATCTGAAATAAAAAGATGATAATCTGGTTAGTTAAAATTGGATTAAATAAGCTATAGAAAAATACAAAAATGAAGTTAGAAGTAGCATTGTTTGACCCAGAGAACTAGTATTTGAGGATTTCAGTTTGAACAACCTGAATTAAGTTTATTTGTGATCTCTCCCTCTTTACAAGAATGTATTGCATAGTATAGGGTTCTTTATTTGCAAATCCCTTCAATGTTCATGGCCCAGAGTTCATTCTGACACCAAAAATATCAATTTACATACTTTAATGACAATGAGATAAAAGAACTACTAGTTAATATAACATTGTATACAATTACACTGTGAAGAGGTTGCTTTTTTAGTATTCTCGTTACTTCTCCCTTTTCTTTGTGGTATGCTTAATAGTGTGTGCTTAGGCCAATAAATATTTTTACGACTGATTGCTGAAAAATTCCCACAAGTCAAATACTGTCGTGGAGCATAAATTCCACCATGGAATCAAACCCGAGAACACAGACTGTTTCATAATAAAAACACTGTGTTGACGATGAATAAAGGCAAAGCCTGTTAACTATTTTGATAAACTAATCGATAGCTCAATGAACAAGGTGCAATATGCAATTTTGAGAAATTCAGAAAAAACACGATTTACTTACGTACTGACTGCACAGAGGGACCCTAGCTTAACGAGAATAGAGCACTTCCAAGTCTAAAATATTCGTGCAAAATGTAAAAATAGTATAGTTCTCTTAAGGAAAAGTCACTCTATAATGTGTAGTACTGCAAACTGTTTTTACAAGAAAGTTCGGATGGGGGGAGGCGTTGTTATCGTATTCAAAAAGATTGAAAAACACTGGTTGTAGGCTGTAACTGTTCATGCGGTCGTATGCACGTTAAAAGTCAACACACAGACTATAGATGTTTCTATCACACTCCGAATGTTTTTCAAACTACTGTCTTACAATGAAAATGTGATTATTGTCGATTGATCTGGTTGAAAGACGTTTAAGTCGTTCTCTGTAAATAGTTTTAACTTCTTGAAGATATGAGTATCCTGTAGGTTATTACCTCTGTAGTTACCACATCCACTTTGTTCCCCTTCTTATTAATCGGGCATATTACGGCAAATTTCCTTATTTCTATAAAGTCCGATTCTTCCACATCAACTTTATTAGTTTATGAATATCTTTCGTGCTAGCTCTCACCTACCGCGTTGATTAATTCTCCTCTTATCCCGCCTTTCCCTGGGGTGAGTTTCATGCTATAATTAAATATTTTCATTAAAGGGTAGGATTGCAGCTTAACACAGAATTGGATGAAGCTCACAAGAGCTCAGCACCTTTACGGAAGACCCTTTACTTTTGGGTCATTTAATTTAAACGTGATTGGACAAGCATGTGATACGAAGCGCGTTCTGGATCTCTAAATACAGTCACTACCAAGACAAACGTTGACAAATTCCATGACATGCTAATGCAAGACGACAGAATAAAAATTGAGTTATCCTGCACGGAGATCCGGCCATGAAGAAGCTGTGAGATGGAGACTGCTCACGGTCGACCAAAAACACATTCGGTACATTTCAGCAGAATGACTGGTGATCTTTAATCACAATCCGCAATACTTTTTGCACGTATTCCTGACGTGATAAAACCTGGATCTGTATTTACACACACCGGTCAAAACAACAGTACTACTAACGTTTCAGCTTTCCGAAATGCCTTCAACTAAGACGAAATATTCCTGAATTCGAGCTAATAAGTAACGTAAACGTCCTTGGATTTGTGAAGCAACTTTAATCGATCGCTAAATCTCCAGGTCCTGATTTATTACCGATTACGTTTCTTCTCAGGATATGCTGCAACAGTAACTCTACTTAAGTAAACACATTCATATATAATCGCTTCCTGGTCATAGGATCCGTACCGAAAGACTAGAAAATTGCACAGGTCATGCCTATATTCAACTTCGACAATACGAATTATCCACTGAATTACAAGCCTGTATCATTAACGTCAATTTTTAGAAGGGCTTTGGAACATAAACACTGTTTAATCATGAATTACTTCTAAGAAAACGATTGATTTAATAAATATCCAACTAGTGAAAAACAACTAGCTGTTTACTCACATGAACGTTTGGTTCGTTGGTGAAAGTAAAGGTCGAAACAGCTAGGTCATGTGTTCTTTTAGCTCAGAAGGCATATTCAGATGGAGATAGTGCAATTAATATTGCTTTGATTGTTCAGCTTTGAATATTCTGCTAGTACAGTGGGGAAAACTGAAATGTAATTAAAATCATTTGTACAAGCAAGACTAAAACCAACTTATAATAGGGAATTCTGTAATGCACATCCCATAGCTCTATAAGTTCTATAACACCCGATTCATTAGTGACGAGTATGTACTGATCAACAGATCATGTACGCACAACCGGAGCCTAAACATGGAAGAAAAGGGAAGTGTTAAAAATAAGGTATAAAGTGTAAACATGTGGCTTGGGGGGGGGGGGGGAATCCAAACCCAGCGAGCAGCATCTTGTAACAGAATAAAAACCGATTTCACGGAGATAATCGAGGACCTGGTCAACCATCCATGGATCTGCCAAAACTACAGGCGACGAGTGCAGAAATCCATATTTTGCATGAACACTAAGACATTAGCCGCCGATTGTAGGCTCCACAACTACAACGTGGGGAAGGCTCACTGCACAAAATAAAACTACGGGTCAGCCTGGAATGTCCGATGCGGAGAAGGTGGACAGTGGATTCCCTCCGGGAATAGCCTAAGGAAGAACTCCATGTTGCAGTGGTCTCACTCATTCCGCGCAGTTAATTAGATGGACAGCAGCCTGCCAGTTGCAGTCCCAGTTTTGTATGAGCAGAAATCTTAACTGCATCCACAAATTGGCACTCGGGATTCTCAAGGGAAATAGGTAGCGAGAAACTGCTGCTCTAGGCAAATGGTCAGCTTGTTCATTTCTCTATGATAACTATGTGACTGGTTACCCATAAAAAGGCAACGGAGCAGGCAGCTTGACTAAGTTCAGCGAGGAGATCGTCGATAGAAGTGACTAAAGGATGATAATAGCATTTGTCAATGGCCTGCAGGTTGCTCACTGAGTCGGTACAGATTACAACGCAGTCCAAGGCGGCCTGTTTCTGGCAGAGAACGGCATTCCACACTGAATGGAGATGTAAAAGCATATCCCGTTTTGACCAATAGCTTCCGAGCCCTCAGTATAAAGATCGTGGCACCTTCAAATACTGGTTGCAACAAACGCTGGAAGATTAAGGGGTCGACTGAAGATTTTGGAACTTTCAAGAAATCCGTCCGAATTCGTGGCCGGGATCCCATCCAAGAGGGTGTGTGCAGATAAGGCAAGGAGTACAGTCCAGGGAGTGGAGATGGAAGTCCCTGCAAAGAAAGGCGAGCAGCAATCTGACAGGTACACCGAGGGCGGGCATCAGGCGGTCGAGACCCATCGCATGCAAAAAAAACCACGATATGTTGAATGAGCAGGAAATTGTTGAATGGCAATATTGTAGGACCGCAAAAGCGGATGCTGCCTAATCTGAAGAGGGAAGCTTCCTGCTTTGGCAAGGAGACCGTCAACAAGGATGGTCCGGAGGCACCCGTACTCACGCATACACCAAATTGGTGAACCAGGTCTAAGGCCCGGCGAACACTTGACGCAGCAGTCGGAGCAGAGGCAGAGGAGAGGCGCAGGGCCTCTGCAGGTCAGCGCACACTTCACGCAGCACAGGCAGAGGCGGGAATGCAGCTTGCAACAGCACGTGCTGTATGTCCACTGCAAACCTCTCGATGCCATTACATTATCTCCCGAGTCTCCTTCAAAACCCAATTTGTGTGTGTGTGTGTGTGTGTGTGTGTGTGTGTGTGTGGGAGGGGGGGGGGGGTTAGTAAACTGCGCATACGAGCAGAAGGGCCTATTGAGCAACAGGTAGAATGAACGAATATATGGTGAACTTGCGTGGTCTATGGAAGTTCATTACACGCTATTCAGTTATTCCAACTTAACAGACGACAGAAGACCTAAAAGAGAAGTTAAGTAGTTTGTGTGACGTCACACCTACTAAAGAAAAATTAGGGATATGTTTGAAGAATGTAATTAAAATCACATTAATTTTTCTCACGTTTCTTTTATAATTAAGAAAAACAAATATCACTTCAAATTCAATAATTGAAAGTACCTTTATACACATGACATATTTAATCATATTTGAGGTACAGTTTATATATGAAAATTTTTTTGCAGGTCATAGTTTCCTTGTGTAACTGCTTTTGCACGCAAAGTGTTTCCTGAGTTATGTCTTTATTCGTAGCTCTTCGTGGTCCTGAGTATTATGACATTGACGTCTGCTTTTTTTCTTCTTTTTCGGCAGCTGTCCGTTTTAGGTCCAGTATTTTATTAGTATTATCACATTGTATTGTTATTTTGTCTCTTATTTCTGATAATAATTACCACCGGCAGCCATCATATTTGTTAGTAATTAGTACAGCTATGCTAGTATTTTTGCGAACTGTTTAATTTCTGACAGTAGTATAGAATTCAGCATGAGGAATACAAGAGACGTTCCTAGCATCATCTATGATATAGTAGTAGACTGAAGTTCCATGAAGGGGTGGACACTGTGTTTCAAGAAACAGAAAAAGACCTCTGACAGTCAAGAAAATCGTTGCGTGCCCCTCCTGGCTTCGACAAATTTATCATTCTGAAGTAACGGGACTTTTACCTTACATAGTGCTGTCATGCTTGCCACTAAATTTACGGAAACCAGAGACTATAGACCGTAAAAATACACAATCAGCATCTTCAGCTTATGAATCTGTGTCTTTTTATTCCAGTAAGTTGTTCGTTTCCAGATTGGGTCTGTATCGACAGCATACGAAGAAGAGAGACACGAGGCAGCTCCGCACTCTGTACAGCAGGCGGCAACAGACGCGCGTGTGGCGCGTAGCTGCTGACCGCGTCGCGTCAAACGTATCGTGTGGCGCAGCAACGGGGGGTGGGGGCGGCGACTGGAGCTGAGGCCGTCCCCTCACCGGCACCTCCCAAATATTATTTAATTTTTTATTGTTTTCATTTTTTATTTTTTTTAAACAGTGCGGGACCAGAAATTTGAAATAGTACACATCTAACAATTCACAACATAACTCTAAAGCTCTTTCTATACTAGACGTGCAACACGCACAAATAAGTTGTCAGCTGCAGCGCTCCTTGCGATAGACCGTCGTACTACAAAGAAGCGTTCGAAAGGTACGCATGTATCGAGTCGTCTGCTTCACGTGTCTATTGTCAATTTACATCAAATGAAACGCCGAGTTAAGATCACTTTTAGAAACTGTAATATATATTGTGATTATTAAATCATTTATTTTGTGTTTTATAGTGCCACTGTGACTCTGTATTTAATTGTTTTCGTGCAGTTGATGTTTAACTACGTCCCTCATTATTGCTATTACATACTTCCAGCCCCTGCGGTTTGGGGCGCCTATGTATATGATGAACAAGCTCAGGTTTCTATACATAGACCTTTCACTATGATAAAGCTTCAAATAATGCTCACCAAAAACAAATATTTCATCCGTTAACTACAGAATGTTACAGGAAAAATAGCAAATATTTTAGAAGATGGTAAAAAAGATAATTTGCAGTCAAAATGTCATAACGTGTGTCCAACTGTTATTGGGTACAGAGATTCAGCTCTTGGCAGTAGTTTGTGTGACGTCACATCTACTTAAGAAGAATTAGGGATATGTTTTAAGAATGTAATTAAAATCACATTTATTTTCTCTCATTTCTTTTATAATTAAGATTGATGTACTTTTTGTTCCAAATCATCCACAGTGCGGAGATCCTCTTGGGCGTGGAACATGTCAAAAACAATATTACACAATTATTGGTGTCTGTACAGACCCGTCTGTTCTCGCAGAGCATCTTGTGTCTCATTTTGCAAACGCATCGGCGACGGCTTCCTCTTCAGCGGCCTTTCTTCTTACGTTTTACCTCTCATCACAAGATATTTTACAACGAATCCTTTACTAAATGTGAAGTACAGTACTTTTAGACCTTTCCTCTTCCCATGGTTCAGCACCTGGCCCCAGTTCCATCCATAACCAACGAACGCGCTGCGTGACAACCACTGAGTGCAGCTACAAAGTGGACGTGTCTGAAGGAGGGGCGTTTTACACCATACATTACTGCGTACGAAATGTAGCTAACATATCGAAATTGTTTTTAACGGTGGAAGGAGGTTCATATCTCTTTCCATTCTCGAGAAAATACGTGAGATACGTTCAGTGAAATGTTAAACTTGAAGATTTTTTCGCGACTTTTCGGTGTCGGGAAAAGTGGTCTTCACAAAAATGCTCTAGTACGTGAACCAAGTTATAGGTGAGCCTGAAACCTTGCATACGTTCACGTCGAACCCTCGGGTACGTACTGTACAAATTTCATAAAAATTGAAGATGGTCGAGCTGGGAGATTCGTCTAAACTGGGACACTTGACGTGGAATTATCAAACTACTTTAACTTAACACTAAGGACAACACACACTTCTCTCTATTGTACCCCGGACAATCTGGAAGCGTGAAGAATGGTGGTGTTGAAAGTTGATGCACACATGGGGTGGAACACAGGGACTCCCTTCATGGAGTGGACGTCCGCATTCACCATATAGAGGAACTGCTGTATAGCGAGATGTGCCCAAATCTCATGGGAGGCGCGATATACGACTTTACATCACATCCGTAACTCGTTACCTTCACCTTCTCAAAGGTCAAGATAAAGGAGCGAATCAATATGATTGTCCTTAGGGCCTCTCTAAACTCTGAACAAAATGGACACCTCGTACATTCCAGATCTTTCCAGAGTTCATCAGTTTGAAGGACGAGGTCACGATGAAAAATGACACTCCGGATAAGGAATGGTGACAGGTGATGGACACCGGAAGGTCCCCAAGATGGTCACAGGCGCACAGAGCTGCAGATTTGGCGGCAGAAACAGTTTTGATGAGCAGGAAACCAAAGCACATCTTATCCATCGAGTCGACTTCGCCAAACTTTTACTCTCTATGTTGGGCGAGAAAGAACGTTTTGGTGGCAGTGGAGGTACCTCCGTCAGTCCTGGTGCAGACAAGGTAGCTTACAAAGGCCTTAATCCCCGACAAACATGGCCTTCCTCCCATGGGGTGCTCTTGTCAGAGGTAGCAGCATTGAAGTAACTACTACTGCCTTCAGACACGGCCATAGAACGACCATTTTGAATCTTCACACGCCCCATGTGTAAAACGTCGGTCCTGGTACCACCTACTCCGAACAGGGGATCTCCACACATGCACTACCCAGTCACAGTAATCATCACCTGGCACGATGGCCATTGCCAGGAGTCCCGATATCCCAGGAGTATGGACGTTGACTCCTCGGCCTACATGAGTAGGTGACGGGTTTTATTCCTGTGTTGTCAGGGGGCATAGGCAACACCACCTAGAAGACAAGGCCTGACTGGCCGACCGCTGCGCGGCGGTGGGCGTGCCCCAGCGGCCAGCCAGTGAGGTGGCGGCCGCGGCCTTTAAGTGAGACGTAGCACGGCCTGTTGTGAGGCCTTGTCTCTAGGTGGTGTTGGCATAGGACCGCGCCGGGCTACAAGGCTCCTTCCCGCTAACTACCGTCTGTCCCGATCTGCACCATATCGCCACTGACTCCTCTCTCCATCACTTCTTTGCTCTTCCCAGTGATTTTCTTCCGCAGGAGAATTTCAAAGGCCACCAATAATCCTCATTAGTCCTACATTTTTTTTGTTATTTTTTTTTTTTCTTTCTTCTAGATTTCATCCAGCTCAAAATTATTCCAAATTCCCCTATTCTCCAATGATCTCATCTTTTAGTGGACCATATATCTTGTTTCATTAATAAAAATGTTGAACTGTGACCTGTTAGATTTTATTATTTTGAGACCGAGCTAGGTTGTTGCCTCTTGTGTTTACAGGGTAAATTCAATGTTGTGGTCTATGTTATCTATGTAAATTGTTTCTTACTCCATTAATCAAACCACGCAACACAACCGACTCACACAATTCTTTAAAAAAACATATATATCACACTACGAAATAAACTAAAAAGTTGTGACAGAAGATAAATACAGCAGTTCAAGAATATATGAATATAATGTAATAGCTGCACTCCATTATATAGGGATGATGATGATGGTCATCTGACATATTATGCCTTTCAGCGTTCGGTCTAATAAAATCCATCCATGATCCCCTATTCGGTGCTAACACTGATGCCTCGTATGATGTTCAGCCTTTTACTTCAAAATCATTCTTCATCGTATCCACGTACCGAGATATTGTCTACCTCGACTCCTCTTACCCTCTACTGCCGAACCCATGAGTCTCTTAGATAACCTTGCTTCTCCCAAGCGTGTAACATGACCCACCATCTCAGCCTGTTCGTTCTATCTCCTTCATCTATGGTGTTCATTCCCAGTTTTTCTTCAATTTCCTCATTATGGACTCCTTTCTGCCACTGTTCGCATCTATTACTGCCTGCAATCACCCTTGCTACTTTCTTATCTGTAACTTCAGCCTAATGAATAAGGTAATTTGTATCCACCAACCAGCGTTCAACTCCCATTCAACAAAATTGGCCTAATTGCAGAAGATAGTGGGTCTTAGCCGAGCACTCATTGTATTAGCTTTGCTACGCCTTGATTCCAGTTCTTTCACTATGTTGCCATCCTGTGAGAAAATACCCATCCTAGGTACTTTAAACTGTCCACCTGTTCTTTGTTCCTCCTATTTGGCACTCAATCTGTTTGAATTTCTTTCCCCAAAGACTATTTTCGACTTAGAGGTGTTTATCTTTATACCATAACCATTACTTCTCTGATCTAGCTCTGAAATATTAGACTGCAACCTTTCAATCGAATTTGTCACGCCGGCCGCGGTGGCCGAGGTGACTGAGGCGCTCCAGTCACGGTCAGCACGGCCACTACGGTCGGGGGTTCGAATCCCCCCTCGGGCATGGATATTTGTGCCGTCCTAGTTCGTAAGTAGTTCATAAGTAGTTTGTAAGTTTAGGGACTGATGACCCCGTAGCTAAGTCCCATAAGCTTAACAAACATTTGAACATTTTGAATTAGTCATCACAACTGAGTCCTCCGCATATGCGAGACTGCTTACTTTAATACGGGCGAACAATCTCACCCCGCTAGTCTACCGTTTTCAACAAATGATCCTTAAATAGTAAGAAGAACAGTGGTGACAGGTTAGAGCCTTGTCTTACTCCTGAAACTACAGGGGTATCAACTTCCAAATTACACATGTTGGCAGCTGTTCTCGATTCGAAATCTGAAGTATTTGCTTCATGTTCTTTGGTGAAGGATTGTCAGAAAGCTGTGTTGAACAATTCTGCTTTTGCACAACTGTCCTCAATAGCATCACCATTTCTATCGTGTAATGAAGGTATTAATTGTGTTTTGCCACTAGTATACATACGACCAAAATTTCTTAGGTTTCTCTACGAAATTACGTTACAGGATTTCGTTGTGGAAACTATTATAACATTCTTGCATTGAAGTTCTAGCTAAATTTTCGATATCCAGTAAAAGATCGTCAATATTTGCGAGTTTGTGCCTGTTTAAAATGTGGCATTCCAGTAGAAGATTGCCACTCTTGGGGATTTGGTGTCTTTGGTGCTAATACTCGTCGCAGCACATTCAGCAAACAGTTTCCTAATATTCCGCTATACGTACCGGAAAGGTACATTATTGTATGGCACATTGTTCAGCACATATGACGTCATTCAATGATTGAGGTGCGTGAAAACTAATTACAGACGTAAGTATTAATACAGGTGAAATGGACGGAGGGTTGAAGTAGTACGAGATGGACTAACATGTGAATTGATTAAATAGATATCCGAACAACGCTGGAATTAACGACATTAAATACACAATTGTTGTCAGTTAAGTTGGTTGAACAGAATCGAACTCATGGCGTAGCCGAGTTTCACACAAGTGGCGTTTGCGAAATTATGCTGATTACTGCATTTTTTTAAAAATCGCACTGACGTGTTTTACGGCCCACTTTAGATTTGCAGTTTCATTAATTTTTGCAAACATTTTGGACCAAAATAATAATCTAAAAAATAAAAAGAATTAGTAATAAGAGTGTGTGAAACCCTATTAAGAAAAAAATAGGTAGTCGCAGGTTTCGAACCACTTACCTTCAGCAACACAGTCCAACACATTGCCCACTACCCTACGACTACCAATATGAAGCTACGTTCTCTAATCTCGTACTATTCATGGCCGTTGTTAACTGATGCTAATATGGCATTTGTAGACACTAGATTATCATTTATCATACGAAGAACGACGTGTTTTTATTCATTATTCAGTGCGCCACTGCTTTGAAATGACAAAGTGTAAGTTACATTAAGAAAATCATCAAATACGCAACGCAAGACGGCGTATGCCAGAGAGTTCTGGGCGAGGAATCTCCGAACGGCTGGTTTTCAATGGAGGCTGTCGAAACTCCTTTATTTTTGCAAATATCTCTCAAACGATACGAGATATGAAAGAAACATAAGGGAACAAAGTTGTAGAGAATTTCTCCTCTAAAAATTTATTTATTCAATTTTCGCGTCAGATGAAGGGTTTATTTGCAATTAAAATTACATTACAAATGGCTGTTTTTGGTATTACTACCGTATTTTTTGTCCGAAAAATTTGAAAAAGGGAGGTTCTGGTCTCTGGCGGACTACAATTATGTCTATAAAATTTGGTGCTGATCGGTCGAACGGTCCGACTTAAAAAGTGGGAACACGTTACAGACAGAAGACAGACAGACATCCGAAAATCTCCGTTATTTTTTCAAATATCTCTGAAACGATACGAGATATGAAAAAAAACATAATAAGGCAAAGTTATAGAGAATTTTCTCCTCTACAAATTCGGTTATTCACTTTTCGTGTCATATGCATGGTTAAGCCGTTATTTTCATTTAAATTTCGAGCTGTCAAAAGACGATCGCAAAGGCCCACTTTCAGTGTCACAGCCGTAACCTAAAGTGGGCCAGAATTATCTGTCTCGAGAAGCTTTGTAAACCACATTTAAGTGTCTGGCAGAGGAGAGGTAACAGGCGAGAATACAAGAATTAGCAGACTTGTGCAGCAGGCGGCGGCCCGGGCGTGGCCGCGCCCTCGCCCTCGCCCCAGCTGCCGTGGCGGCGCGGCGCCCGGATCGCCCCCTGACCTTTCCGGCCGCTGTTGCCTCGCGCCCTGCCGATGCACGTGTACAGGTGGTACATCACCACCTCACTCGCCAGTCCCTCTTTTCACCGTCCGCGTCAGCGGCCTCGCGCCGGGCTTCCACTGTCCGCCCAAAATATTACGGCGGGGAAAATCGCCACCAATTTGGCAAAAATACAGCCACTATGTAAATCGAACGATATTCACCTTCTGTTGATAATAATTGTCTAATAGCAAACTCAAGAGGCAACTATGCTGATTTATTTATTCTTTACTGGTCCCTGAAAACTTTTGAGTAATGCTCCCCTTCGCACAGTCCAGTTCCGATATTTTTTAGTTTAGTTTTACTACTAGTACCTCGGGGAAGATCAGTTTGGATTTGGGAGAAATGTAGGAACACGGGAGGCAATACCCACATTACGATTTATCTTAGAAGATAGGCTAAGTAAAGGGAAACCTACATTTTTAGCGTTTGTCGGTTTAGAGAAAGCTTTTGACAATTTTGACTGGAATACACTCTTCCAAATTCTGAAGGTATCACGGGTAAAATATAGGGAGCGAAGAGTTATATTCAACCTATACAAAAACCAGACAGCGGCTATTAGAGTCGAAGGGCAAGAAAGGGATGCAGAGGTTGGGAAGGGAGTAAGACAGGGTTGTAGCCTTTCCCCGATGTTGTTCAATCTGTACATTGAGCAGACAGTGAAGGAATGGAAGGAGAAATATGGAGAGGTCATTAAAGTGCAGGGAGAAGAAATAAAAACATTGCGGTTTGCCGATGACATAGTAATTTTGTCAGAGAGCAATTGCATGGGATGGACAGTGTCTTGAAAGGAAGATATATGATGAACATTAACAAGAGTAAAACGAAGGTAACGGAGTGTAATGTCAGAAAATCAGGCGATGCTGAAGGAATTAGATTAGGTAATGAGACAATAAAAGTAGTACATGAATTTTGTTATTTGGGTAGCAAGATAACTTCTGATGGCCGAAGTAAGGAAGATATAAAATGCAGAATGACTATGGGAAGAAAAGCGTTTTTAAAGAAGCGAAACTTGTTAACATCCAATATTAATTTAAATGTTAAGAAGTCCTTTCTGAAAGCATTTGTCTGGAGTGTAGATTGTATGGGAGTGAAACGTGGACGATAAGGAGTTCAGATAAAAAGATAATAGAAGCTTTTGAAATGTGGTGCTCCAGACGAATGATGAAAATTAGATGGGTAGATCACGTAACTAATGAGGTGCTTAACCAAATAGGGGAGAAAAGGGGTTTCTGGCATATCCTGACAAAGAGAAGGGATAGATTGGTTGGGCACATTCTGAGACATCAAGGAATTGTCAACTTAGCATTAGAAGGAAGAGAGTTGGGTAAAAATCGTAGAGGGAGACAGAGGGACGAATATAGTAAGCAGATTCTTAAGGATGTAGGTTGCCGAACGTATTCTCAGATGAAGAGACTTGCACAGGACAGGGTAGCATGGAGCATAACGACATGAAGAGAAACTATACAACATGCCATTGTGTTGCCAGAAACTCCGTTTTCAGAATGAGTATCACCAACGGAAGTAGGCTACGACGCTACAATAACGGAACTTTGAGACCTATGTTTGATGTGTTAAAAGACTTTTTTTTAATTTTGATATAAATTTATTTTAATAAAGCAACCAACCACTTTCTTATATGTCTGATTAAAAAGAATGCCTGGTTGTTGTATTTTAATAAATACCAGCTGAAAAATGCTCCTGTCGGAAAACAAAAAGGTAATTATGTCACTGTTTAAACAACGCTACCAGAAAGCGAGAAACCAGCTGTCTCAGTCCTCATTCCGCCTTCCTCACCAAAAATTTTGGCATAGGAACATATTCGCTATCTTTTAACATGGAACTTAATAAATCGTTTTCGCCCGGTCTCGCGTCGTAAAGGTGGTTTCATCGCCGTTTCACTGGAACGGTCTAGTAATGTCTCCCACTGTCATGTTTTCTCCCATTAGCACTGTGTGTCTTTCACTGCCACTTCCTTCACCCCTTCATCCTTGGCTGCCTTCTGTCATTTTCTATGCCCCATTCTTTTTATCTAACATTCCTATTGCCAATTTCTCTTACAGCCTTGCTCTCTATTTATTCCGTTACGATTATCTCCATGCCTATCTTTGCGGTGCTACAACACGTAGGTTTCGGAGATGGGGGAGCAACATTTTTGTTACTGAAGTTCGCCGGTTTGGAGGACCCAGATCCCCAAAACTTATGTCTCCTCTCTCTTTTACTGTGACTGCCTCGATCCATTCATCTCTTTGCTGACACTGCCTCTCTCCCCCCAACAGCTAATATCTCTCTCTCTCTCTCTCTCTCTCTCTCTCTCTCTCTCCCGCCCCTTCTTTCTCGACCGCTACTCAGCACAAAAAAGCGCTATTAAGTTCGCATGCCAACATTTTTGGTGAGAAAGTCGGAATGATGACTGGGGTCATCTAGTTCGCCACTTTTCTGTCAGTGTTGTTTAAACAGCAACATAGTTGTCTTTTTTGTGCGGTGAAAGAAGCATTTTTCAGGTGGTTCCTTTCTTTTCCTTGGATCAGCAGAATGAGCTGCTTATACAAGACAAATTCTATGTATCAGTAAAGATGTGACAATTTCTTTCTATGGCTCGACAATTTATATACAGAGTGTGACAACAAAAAGGAATTCATTAGCTTATCGAGAGGAGATACCAAAGCGTACGATGTTTAAATAAAATCTCTCACAGAATCATGTTCTCGAAATGGAATAATAAGTATTTCGCATTAGACATAGGTGAGCACGCCATGGTAGTTCGTAAGTCGGATGATAATGTAACATACGTCTCCCTCCAAAACACAAATTTAATTCTGCCTTAATCTTCCCATGTGAAATACTACCAAAATGCCGGGGCTCACCAACATTGGAATAGTACCTGAGCAAAGAACGTAAATGTTAACAGCCCTGCCTTGTGCCTCAGGCAAAGGTGATATAAATATCAACAATAGCTCAATTTCTTGAGAATATATATTATTGTATTCGAAGTTACTGAATATAAGGAGAGGCGTGGAATTAAAATTTTTGAACAATTTAATGTTGTTATTTATTTAGATATTTGCGGCTCATGGTGCAAAAATAGCTAAAAATCGGGTTTTGTGATTTTGTGCAAAAGTGCGATCACTTTGAACACCTAAATCTTCATAAAGGATGAAGATGTCGAAAAAATTTTGATAATATAATCTGAAGAACACGTAGTAAAAATTTCGACGAATTGCAATTAACTGAAAATACCGAAGTGTTCGTCCCCACAATTAGTAATTTCAGTACCCAAAAACCTTAGTTTCACGTGATTTTCTCAGGAGCAGCCCATGAATACATAGTACTTATGTAAGCCGTATAAAGCCCAGCGTAGACCAAAGGGAATGTGTAAAAACCAACTTATTTCCTCGATATTTAAAATTATTAGGCTATACTGTAGGACAGCTACAATACTAGTATTACTGTTATTATAATATTACCACAAGGCCAAGGGCTACCACGCGCGGTATGATAATAACCACGGATCTCAACATTGTAATAAAAATGGATATGGTTGTCCTCCCTTCCCTTCTAAATTTCATGGTGACCGGTCAAACAGTGTCAAAGTCTTCTTATAAGGTATACTCCACCATGCAGCGTACAAAATAGTATGGAGGAAGTGTCGTTCATCTTGTTTTGAAGGCCAAGTGTGCAAAATTTTATAGCACTCTGATTAATGGCATGACTAAGCATAAAATATGAATATAATCTTAAGTGGCGATGCCCATAGAAAATTAACAATTTCAATTCTTAAATTTTTCGCGTTTGCTTTGGATTTTTCCCCTTTTGTACTAAACCATCCCTGTAACAAAAACTATTCAAATTGTTCATGCCTTTATGAGTTTTAGCACAGCAATTTATTTTTATATAACGATATTATATGCATCTAATTTTATATAGTATACTAACTGGAAACTAAACCAAATGGAAATATTTTACTATTAATAATTATTGCTCTTTATAATCTGTTACACTTTTTCAAAATTTAAGTCACCTACATCACCGGCCGGCTAACGTAATACAGTACTAGTTACAGAATCTACTCATTAGAAGACATAGCAATGTGTAAGATTTAACACAGCAAGACAAGTATTACAATACTATAAAATGTCAGATTCTTCGTGCGTCACTACATTCTTGATCAGCCTGATTGTATTCGCACAATTTTTGAAAATCACAGCGTTTAACGGTTCCCAAAAATTCCTTTTTCTATTTTTTCTTGCATATATTTAAGGATTACAATTTAAGAAATCCATTCATTGATCAAGTAATCTTACATTAACAAATTAATCTGGGTAATTAGGCAGTATTTGTTAGTGCCTTGTCTATAATGGAGGAACTCCACTTTCCGCGATTAGGATAGTCGCAGAGCTAGTTATAAAAGCACTTGTTAGTGGTTAGTTAACACCCCCCTCTCCTCCTACCTAAATAAACAAACCCGTTACCTCGATGTTACTGCGAAATAATTCAGAAACATTTTCAAGAAAACAAAAAAATTTAACAGATACTCGGCTAGTGGGGTGGATAGATAGTGGATGGACTTAAAGGGACATAACTGCGAGATCATCAATCTCTTTATCCACTGAAATAGTAGGAAAAAAATTGAGTCTTATTTTGTGTATCAGTACCAAGACACGTTTATTTTACGGCTCGTAATATTTAGTTCCAACATGTTTTAAGCAAGTAGTCATTTCATTGGCTGTTAATGATGGTTGGAGAAGGCTTCTGCTTTGTAAGTGCAGCACACCTTGCTCCCTCCAGCAGTGACACCACCTGATCAATTCTTAGCTCCTGCCCCACTCAACACTGTCTCGGGTATAACTTTATTTTCTCTCTTTTCTTGTTATTTTGGTTTCATCTCATTACAAACTTAAGAACTGTATAGTACAGAGTAACATCCTTTAAGGGGTTGGTTGGGTTGTTTGGTTGGGATGGGGGGACTAAACTACTGAGGTTATCAGTCCCTCGGCGGGGAGGGGAAGGAGTGAGGATAGGAAAGGAGGGGAGGGGAAAGGAAATGCAGCCAGGGAAGTAAAGAAGGAAGGAAGACTGCATTAGCTCGGGGCCCCATGCTCGCCACACACGTACTGGTAGGAGTAACATCCTTTAAGATGCCCTAATTGTCTGCTATATAAAAGAAGGTGAATTTACGCTCTAGACTTTTTGTGTATATATAATAAGCATGCTGTTTTCTCATAATAAAGAAAAAATGTCCAAAATAAAGTAAAATAATGTTTATTTGCACCAAATATCACTAATTCAGAAAATACTGAGGTCACTAAAATGTTTTAAAAATTCAGTACATGAAAAGTTGTAGTTAAACATTTCAGTTGCGTATTAATAATGTAATCTGTGATGTATTTTAAATTATTTCCATTTAGCGCGAAACGCCCCCTTAATTCATGCTGTAAGCAGCAAATTCTGTTCGAATGATTGAGTAGTGCTTTGAGGTAGTGGGTTGTCTAGCGGCGTAAATCTTATCCAGCAACACAAAGAGCCACCTCTTTCCCTGCCGATATTAGGTAGATGACAGCAAATTTGGTTTTTTTTTCAGATTTTTTTTTAAGTCCAGGCAGGGAGTGCACAATGTCAAATCTCGGAGGGCCTGAAGAAGACAACTGGGTGGGTCGTCAAAATAATGCGCAGAAATGGAAATAACTCAGCAACACACCTGAATGTTAACTATTCGTTATTGTAGTTTCTGCCAAATCATGTTGCGCATTTAATGGTCAAGTAAGTATCCTACAATTGTTGCTCACTGTATCGATACAGCATTTGACGTTATATTCTGCCTTTTGATAATTGTCTTCCAAACATTTTCCTGCAAAAGGTCTCATAAGAATTTGAGGAAGCCCAAATTAAAATCTTTGTACTGACTGCCATGTTCAGTGGAATACTTTCGGATTTTACACAAGGCAAGCAGAGCTTGCAGTGCTACTAACGTGCGTTCCCAGCGGTACTATGTCGTGCGTTTTGAGCACCACCAACGGACCACTGAGCAACCCTGCAAAGTGGCCCCGTGTGAATCCGGCCGTAAATGAAAAGGCAGGGAAGGGGGGGGGGGGGAGAAGGAATAGAAGAAAGACGGGCTTGCAGCACGGAAAGGGAAGTAGCGCTGCAGAGGCTAGGGCCCCGTGGTGACCTAGCATGTGCTCGGGAAAGAGTTGTGAGCCCCAGGGGCGTACTGACTAGTGCAGAGCTTTCCGAACTCGGCGTCCCGACATTTCCTGGTGTCGTATAGTAACATCAAGAGTGTCGCGAGTTAGTAGATTAAGCATGTTAAACAAATGAAAGAAAATCGAAACA
This sequence comes from Locusta migratoria, assembly GCA_026315105.1. Taxonomy (NCBI): domain Eukaryota; kingdom Metazoa; phylum Arthropoda; class Insecta; order Orthoptera; family Acrididae; genus Locusta; species Locusta migratoria. Next base: position 530,723,299 of record CM048744.1, on the reverse strand, counting down.
TCCTCTTTGTCCGTGGCTGATGTACTAAACACAATTACAAAATTAAAATTTCTTTAAAAGTTACTTTTGTTTGTATGTAAAAACAATCATGAATGCAGTATATCTGACGAGAACTATTGTATCTGTTGTCAAGAAAGCACACAGAGCACATGAGACGGATTCCATCTGTTGACAAACTTCGCAATAGATACAAGGAAATACTATTTCTTCAAATAAAAGGATTGACATTAATATCGAGTTCAAGGAGCGGCAAAAGAACACAATGCTAAAGAAGTATTTGACATGTGAACTATTTAAACCATAGATTCATGACAAAGCTGATATTGCTTACACCTTGCAACCAAGGCGTATGCTGAGTGTTTAGTGGAGCATAGAGAAAAGAACGGACTGCCAAGTCATACCTTATAAAGAGAGAATAGTTAAGCCTTTTTTGATTACCATGTCAATTTAAAGGAGTAAATATTGTCACCAGCAGATCTATGCCCACCGTCTGCTGAAGACAACACAACTGATGAAAACTGAGACTGGATTCATGAGCTGGACGATGCCGTGAAACGTTCCACTGTTGACAGTATTGTATGATGTCTTAACTGTTGACGCGGCGGAGTGGCCAAGCGCATTGAGGCGCAACGCTCCGATGCGAGAGGTCGTTCCCCGTCGGGGGTTCGAATCCCCCCTCGGGCGTGAATGTTTGTGCTGTCTTTAGTATAAATTAGTTCCTAAGTAGTTTGTAAGTTTAGAGACTGATGACCACGCAGTTACGTCCCTTAAGCTTAACGAACATTTGATCACTCCAAATTAAAGCAATTTCCTTAAGTACGAAAAGTTGCTTTACACCGTATTAGGGGTTCATATTCATCTGTTCAACTTCCGTACATAATTTGTCGAGGCCATGAAGAAAACAGTCAATTTCCTTAAGTTATCAAAGCTGAATCATTACTTCATTACTTCCTCTGAATTCCAATATACTCCATGAGAACGTTCAGTCACACAAGAAGGCTATAAATAACTTACCAACTGTAAGTTTTCCTTTTGCTTACACATGATTTGTCTATAGTTATACCATCTATTACCGGCCCCAGATACAATGAAATATAGGGGAATTCAAAACTAATACTGCTATTATAATGGCTGTAAATAGCTAATGCATTGAGATATATAGATAGCAATGACAGGAAATGTGAAATTACTATCAAAATTTGCCATTGCTATGCGACGGAAGTGAATACGATGCATTCTGCGCGTGACAATTTAACGATTCTGTAGCTGAGTACCAGAGGGAGCTAACACACACAAACAAGGAACTGTGATATCCAGAGTTTTATTGCGATTAAGAGATACTTCAGCAGCTCTCTCTCTCTCTCTCTCTCTCTCTCTCTCTCTCTCTCTCTCTCTCTCTCTCTCTCTCTCTCTCTCTTAGCAGAGAAAGATTAACGATGGTTACTAATTAAAATGTTGTGAGGTGATAAATACGAGTATGTAACAGAGATAGCAAATGATACTAATAACCAATTCTGGACTATTTAATAGTCAGTTGCTTCTCGTTCTAACACAGAAGTGTCCAATCATCACAATGGATGATTTCGTCGAGTACCTCCAAACGCAAAGAATATTTGCAGACGACAAAAGCAGTTTGTAGAAACAGTACGTTTGTGCAAAGGAAATGTAAAAGCCGGATATATCTCAACAGAAAAAGTCGAAAGTTTGTATTTTCGTCTCAACGTAGTCCGTGGAAAGAATATGAAGAAACAAATGTGATACCAAAACATACGAAACCGTACTTCGCATGTTTCGTTTTTGGAGATGAGACAAACTCCTTATTAAGGTTTGGACACACACATCCGGGCCGTGTCCGGACGGAGTGTCGGACGGGTGACGTCCGTGCTCCGGCCCGTTCCTCTAGCGGCCACACGCGTGTCTCAGTTCATTGTAGTGACTCGGACGCGATGATCTGTGTTCCTGTTTGTGAAAGTTGTCAATATGTTCGCTAATGTTTGTAATAGTGAATTAGAATTTTCATTTGAGTCGGTCAATAAGGACAGCCGAAAACGCATTCGGTATTTTGCAACAGAAATTTCGAATGTTTAGAGGAATCCTTCAGAGAGATGTTAAAAACCTTACAATGATTGTGACAGCAGCATGTGTACTGTACAACTTTATTCGAAAAATGGAAGGTTACACAGTGCCCGAACAGAGAATGGATCAAAAGGAAACTGCTGGAGGGTCAGAAAGAGCATCAAATCTTCGAAAGCTAGCACGATTTCGTGGGAGATCATCAGATGCTGCATTTTATGTACGAAACCAACTAAAAAAAATCTTCAATTCTCCACAAGCGAGTTTGGAATGGGATGGATAGAACATGTCGCCTAGATGATATACCAGTGACATAAAGCAAAAACATATTTGTTTGCGAAATAAAAAGGAAAATTATTATTTGTCTGGTATTAAAACATGTAGAATTTTTACATTACTAACTATATTTTTTTCTGGTAGTGAAACTTTAATAATTATTGTCTTACTTTTGGTTTGCAAATCTGCTGTAATTGTCTTCCATACTTCGTCCTGTAATCGATATTCCGGTACTTCACGTCTGTCCGGTCGTAAAGTACCGAAAACATACGAATTCCTTCTATTAAACGTTCCGCGTCCATTTCTTACAACAAACAGTCTTCCACTGTTGAGAAACAATACCGTCGCGTCGTCCGGCGCCCGTGCCCGTCACGTCAAAAATTAAACTCTGCGATTTCCGCCCGTCCCGCTTCCGGTCCGTTGACGTCCCGTGCCCGGCCCGGATCACGTGTGGCCACCTACATTTACTTCAATGGTACATTTCGTTCTCCGGGTGACGGCCGATACTCGGACGTGTCCCGACCCGGATGTGTGTGTCCGCACCTTTATTGGTTAGGTTAACAGGCACAACATCTGAATATAGGTCCAGTAAAGCCTTCATATGGAATTTCACATCAGTGCGACTGAGCACAGTCAAATCTGTGCAATGTCAATGCAAAAATTGTAAGGCCTGTTTTTTCTTGATTAAACTGTTTCAAAAAACACGTACCTATGTACCTGAACATTCTTTAACAACTGCTAGTACCACTAGATTCCGTAGCTTACATCTACGACAAACGTTGAACTCCCCCCCCCCCCCCCCCAATTACAGTACGAAGGTTCACATATATTACATTAACATCCACTAAACCGTTGACTCAGTAATACTAGATTGGGCGACATTGTGTGTTGCTCTCAGCAACCTAGATATAAGGACCCAAATGTTTTTTGTTGACTTGAGCTTGAAAGTCTTCCTGAACTCAAAAAATGCCCATTCTCACCCGAACCCATACGACGTCCGTCTAACCGAAGGAAGTGATGTACATTCACTGGAGTCCGAAATTGACGTAAGAATGGAAAATTTTTCAAGTTTTTGTTTTATTTCACAGAACAGTATAAACAGGTGACAGCAATGTACAAACAATGTGAAGAATACAGAACGAAAACAACTGTAATAATGTACAACGGCTCTGTTTTTTCTCAACTTACGGATCTGAACTCACATTCTGACAAATTTTTAACGAGTCCAATATGGGGCGGGAATGATGCCATCTATCTCATGAAAAGTCAATAACGCCCATTCTTCCTGCAGTCACGAGTCTTGGGGAGTGGTTGCTTGATGGTGACGTGATGCAACCCATGCCTGTAGTGCATCCCACACATGCTCTATGGGATATGAATCAGAAGAGCGAGCAGGCCAAGCCGTGTATGAAATATACTCCTTTTCGAAGGAATCATCAACCACCCACCAGCCAATATGAAGTTTCAACCCACAGCACCTCCTAACAAACTCACGTGAGGTTCCAAGATCTCACAACGATACCTGTCAGCGGCTAAACCTTGCCGATTCATCCATTCAACTTCATGGAAAGCTGTTCGTCGGGTCAACATAATCCCTGCACACTCCTTTAGGGATCCTCCTCGGTATCGGACACTTTCTATAATGTTTATGTTCGTGTCCCAAAATTACGTTTCACGTACTTTCCTGGTGCGAAACCGTCGTCAAGCACTCTTCAGACCAAATCGGAACTCATCTGTGGAAAAATATTGCCTCACCGTTCGACAGTTCAGGTGGAATGTTAAGGATTCCGAAACATTACGTTCTGTGAAGAGGCGTCAAGGGTACGCAATAGCAGGTCTCCGACAACCCATTCGTGACCAGCGGGACACACGTGGTAACACATACGAATTTGCGTCCCTGAGTTTACAGTGATATAAAAGTCCCACATACGTGTAGTTCTGTCATCTAGTATCGAAAACAACAGTCTGGTGCCAACGGGTTTGTTGTTTGTCGTCTACTGCGCGTGTTACGTCTTATTTGTTTCAGTTGTGCTTACTGTCCCTCGTGTTTTAATCGTTTTATGTACTTTTTGTCTTGTCTGAAATACATAATCTTAGTAATGGTATTAATTGTCTTCTTTGTTTGCTAAAAATACACATATTTGTGTGCATATTTTTTTGGTAAATTTCTTACACATTCGTGATTTTCATATGGGCAGCGTGGGTACCGATTTTCTATTGTGCCTTTCGTTCATATTTGTGTCATAGTTATATATACTATCAGATTCTGTAATATTTTGATTTCCTTTGATATGAAACGGAAAAACGTCATATTGTTGGTGGATGCTTGTTACTGTTAGAAACTGGAAGCCGCGACATTCGGCCGTTTCGTTGCAAACAATGTAAACTGAAGCTCTTACTTTCCAGAGCAAACAAAGAATAAATTATGTAACTTTCAGTAATATCTTATTATTTCCTGTCTGTAGAAATGTCGAGACTGACAGAAGAGGAAACTTTGACATATTTGTTTTCACTATCCGATATTGAAGTGTTGTCTATAGACGAATGTGATGAAAAGACATGAGAAGAACTTCACTCAAATGAGAATGTGAAAGGAGTATTTGCAAATGACAGCGAGAACTATTAAGAGAAGGGGAAGGCAATTATCACAAAAGACAAACTAGGAGTTCATGATGTACGCTTGTGTGCACTTGGAAAACTAGGAGCACAAGGAGGCGACGCTGACAATTCAGCACACGGAAGTAAGAGACACGGAGAAATTTCATATGTAGCTGCTATGTACTGAGTCACGTTTTGAAAAATATCACAGAACTGTTAAGCTCTGAATAAATTAATATGTTTGACATTAATATTACTAACACTTATTTTTAAAGATTCTAATCACTAAAAAGAAACATTAGTTCCCTAAATTTACTGTTCCCAAGTTCAGTGTGATAAATACGCCCCACTTAAAATTACTGTATAACAACGGAAATTTAGAAAGGTGGCCTGACTCACTACCTATTTCAAAAGCAGAAAACCAATTGTTACAGTAATAAATGAAATTTTAATACATTCAGTCACGAAAAGCTTAAGGCCAATCTGCAGCGATAGAACTCTGCGAGGATGCTGGATGCTGCGAGGTCGCATGCCAGTTTCCGTCCAGTACTACTACAGCACCGACGCGCCCTTAGCGCCAAACAACAGTCCCCTTCTGATGTCACACACCGTCGGCCCTGCTCTGGTTTTTCAGGATACAGTTTACGCCTCTGTAAACTGTCGTCACATCCAAGAAACAACAGAACCATTCATATTACAGCATAGGGCCACGTCTGTTTAGGACCGTCCTGTGGCCCCAGCATCACACACAGACAGATTGGCGTCCGCTCTGTCACACAGCACCATCTGTGAATGTGTAAAAGGGAACTGGACCAGCGAACACTACCTCGTTTTGTAGGACGTTATTGCTAGTAGGTTGTACGCTGATCGGAATGCCATCTTCCGTGCGGAATCTCCACACATGACGAGGACGTAGCGGTTTGTTGCTTTAATTGGAAACCAGTTCAGAACAGCTAAAGATAATGTCTAAGAACTCAACATTCTTCTTCTGCATTGTCATTTTCATCGGTGTATCACTGTGCGCTGCATACTAATGGCCTTTATAATTCATTTTTTACTGCCATCTACTTAACGAGGAAAAAAACCTGTTTCAAAATAGTGTCGTAAAAGGTGCATCAGCATCAAGCAAGCGACACAAACGTGCAAGTAAAGAATCCGAGTTGGGTCGTGTCACAGAGGAATATATGTTACTCTGTGGTCGTGTGTAGCGCGGGCCGCCGCCCCTGGCTGCAGGAATGCCGGCGGCCGCCTGAGAGAGATCGCGGCAGCAGATAGAAGCCGCTCCCCGCGCTAACGGTCCCATCCTCCGCAGTTTTAGGCAACACTGCAACTGCATTCTTCGTTTCCACAACCGAGACACCTTCCACTTAAAACGCTTGGAAACAATTCCTCTTGGAAAATGCTTGGAAACAATGTCTAACATAAAAGTTTGTGTCCTTTCCAAGCGAAACTTTGCATTCTACCAGAAGTGGCATTTTAACAAAGAGAAACAAAGCAACAAAATCAATATATCATCATCATCAAGACTGATTGTGCCTTTTAGCGTTCAGTCTAGAGCATAGTCCCCTTTTAAAACTCCAAAATCCTCTCTCCAATGCTAACATTTACGTTTCGTCTGATGTTAAGCTTTTCACTTCAAAATCATTCTTGAGCAAATCTAAGTAATTTCTCCTTGGTCTACCTTGACTCCTTATACCCATACGGTTGAACCGATTTGTTTCTCAGGTAATCTTGTTTCTCCCATGGACGTAACATAAACTTACCATCTAAGCCTGTTTGCACCGACTGCTTCTAGATATCATGTGATAGGACGGGGATTATTCTTAACTCAATGACGTCAGTGTAACATTACCCGCTGACGTAGGTGTCGACACTTTTTAAAAATATTTTTCTCAGTAGTATGGACACTTGTTAGACAATGTAACGATGTATCACCGAGTAGCTTTGACGACAGTTACAAAAAACTGTTCAGTAAACCGCTATGCCTGAAGCGCAACAAGTTCACTTTTGGAGAATGGTTTTAACCTTAGAAATTAAATTTATTGAACAGATGCAAACGGTCAGTCATTTACGACGTTTCATTAAGGCTACATGCTTATCTGTACATCGTTATATTATGTAACAGTTTTTAAACTTTTCACCATTAGGAACTGATTTGCTGTTTATTTTCTTTACGAAAAAATTATCATACGAAAAAATCTGTGTAGTTAAGTAATTGTTAATAGCCCAACAAACACTGTATTATACACTGCTCAAAACAATTAGTGGATCAGTTGCGATATCTAGGCTCGAAAGTATTGTCATCGGCAGAAAGAACTAAAATGATTTGACATACCGCGGCTGAGTTCGAATCCTCCCTCGGGCAAGGATGTTGGTGCTGTCTTTAGTATAAGTTAGTTTATTAGTAAATGCAAACGTAGGCTTCCGCGGCAGTTGTCACTATCAATAAAATTCTTCTGGGTATGAGACCGCGTCGTCATTTTACGAACTGTACCGACGTTTCGGCCACTGTTGCAGGCGGCCTTCAGACACAGACCCTGATGAAGGCCGCCTGCAACAGTGGCCGAAACGTCGGTATAGTTTATAAAATGACGACGCGGTCTCATACCCAGAAGAATTTTATTGTTAGTTTATAAGTAGTTTTTAAGTTTAGGGACTGATGCCGCAGTTAAATCCCATAAGCTTGAGAAACAAACATTTTTGGTTTTGCGTCTTTCCGTCGGTCCAAGACAACATTATGGCAACTGAATAGTGGTAATAATAGCAATATGCTGCAGAGGCGGTTGTCGTTGATTTGTGTTTACCAAACGAATTACACAAGCAGTTGTGTTCAGATGCTGTAGTGAGCAGGTAGTGCAATGCAGGGCCAAGGTGACTTACCCAAGCTGTGGCACAGAGAGCCATATGAAGGTTGGAAGCGACACAGGCGGAGGACGCTGCAGCTATTGGAGGTTTCAAAGTGTAATTTCCAGGGCCTGGACGCGATTTCAGACAACATGAACCGCTAAGAGAAGGCAAGGCCAAGGTCGTCCAGAGGTAACATCAGCACGAGGTGACCGTAACTTCTCCATTCCAGATGAGCGCGTACTCCGTCTCTATGGACCATGGTGTCGACGGAACGTTAAACTCCTAAGCTTTGTTCCTTCTGGGGATACACCGTGACAAGCTGGCTACGTACACAAGCAGTAGCGTTTTATGCTGACGGTATTTCAAATACTGGACAAAGTTTGACAAGTGCTTTGATGTTTTAGAGACTGTGTAAAAAGAGAGAACTGTACTCGCTTTTAGATAAACAGATAAAAGAAATTTTGTATTAGTACTGGTTTGACTTATTTCGTGGACAGCCCTCATACATTCTGGAAGCGCCCGCTCTCCAGATGGCAGGCAGCCTACTGTGCGACGGCTACGTGCCGGGATGTAGCAGCACGCCCCTGACACTGGGCAGGCACAGACATGGGCCGGCTAATGCGCCGTCACGGGAGCTCCGCCCGAGAAGGAACACACGTTTCATAACCACTCCACCCGCGCCCTGTCCCGTCAATGGATAGTATGAATAAAAAAGAGCACATGCTCCACAGAAGATTCTCAGAGCAAAAGAACGTTCTCTGAGTAAGTTCTCAATTTCGTATGAATAAAAACTTCGAAGCATATGCTCTGAGCAGGTAGTTCATTCTCGCTACCTCCCCTCCTACTCGAGTAAGTTCTCCGCGTGTCATGTCCGCCACAGATCAGCTGTCCAATCGTGTATTTCTTTAAACTAGCCCAATCAGGCAAATTATTAAGTGCACAAATATGAAGTAGGCATCGACGTGTTCAGAAAGAACTGTACTGTGTTTAGATATTAGTTTGTTGTGAAGGAGCATATTATTAAGACTAAATATGCACTTTATACGAAAATGTATTCTGCTGGCGAGCAAAAATTTTCGTCACGCGAGAAACTCGTTTGTTAATGAAGTAGGGTTAGCACAATTTGCGAACGATATAGTAAGAATGCATCACATATTCATCTGTTACAACGTGGAATGCTGTCGGAGTGTCCTAGCATGAGATAGGCCTTGTTAAGTATGACACCCAATGGTTTGCTCATAAGCGTTAGGGCATGCGATTTTGAACAAGAAACAGGCTGCTAGGTATGTAATTAATCAGTTATTAATTTTCCTTTCGTGTTTACTTACTTCTAACATGGCAGAAGTTACGATTACGAAGTCAGAAAACGCTTCATAAATAGGCCAACCGGTTTGGATAGAAACAGTACTTCAGTATGCCTATCTGGTATTGCAGCAATATTTATTTTTGTGATAGAAACTGTGAAGTCCTGGGATACACTTTATTTGGAACTAACAGCATAAGGTCTTACTAATAGACCCTATTTTAAAACATTATTTTGCTATGTGATTGTTTACAACTGTAAATACTCACGCCAAACAAATGAGTAAACACGCAGCTGAATCATTTTTATGTCGGTAATGAAAACACCTCTTACATCACTCTCGTCACTGTATAAAATGCTGCAAGTGTCACACGATTTTTCCGAAGGAAGATACTTATCAACAAAATGTTTTTATTTGTATTAACTTTATAGATCCCCTCGTATTTCTTAAAGACTACATATAAATGAACTTGTTTTTTGCCTTCTAAGTAACAAAATTGTTGTAATTTATATTATAAACCTCAGTAAAACGTAACCTTAATAGAAGTTACTCAGCACGGAGTATGCCATAGAGCTCACTCCAGAAATCTGAGAATGTTCTCCCGTCGTGAGAAGCTTCTGTAGTTTTATTCATATGAAATTGGAGAATGTTCTCTGCTGTGAGCAACTTCTCCCACCCCGTTACTCACGCCGAGAACATACTCGGCTGAAGTATATTCTCCGACTCCCTTTATTCATGCGAACCTGAGTATGTTCTCTGGAATTCAGAGTATGAAGTAGATACTCCATTTTATTCATATGGCCCAATGTCTCACACCGAACCCCGTCCAGCGTTTAAGTTCAGTAAATTCACACCAAAAAGAACAACATAGTGTAACCACATCTTTGAGTGATTCTAAGAAATTCACAAAGGTTATCTATACCATTCGAATCACTTTACGTACGTACGGTAATTCTGTCTACAACCGATTAAATTTTCGGCACCAAATATGGCGCAGACTACGTACGTACCATTATGTACTTTCAAATATGCTCACGATTTTTTAATTTTTTTTATTTAGGATTGTTCAGAGTTCCAATTTCTCTCCGGATGCCTATCTGAACACAAAATCTTGACTCTTGTGTGAACAGAACCCTGCTCCATTCGTTACTACTTCAATCCTGATATTCCTCCGCCCAGTTTCTCCGGGCTAAACGGTGTCATGGTTTTAATGGGGCATACACCGTAGTTTTCCATGCGTAGAGGCGATATTCCCGAAGGTCATTTCGGGACTGTTTCTGTTGATAATGGCGCGACCTATGTCTGCCTGGTGGGTGCTTTGCAGCTGAGTTGCATTCAGCTTTTTATCTCGACGGGCTGTTAACCGGACGTAATGGTCACCTCGTGCTGATGTTACCTCTGGACGACCTTGGCCTTGCCTTATTTAGCGGTTCATGTTGTCTGAAGTCGTGTCCAGGTCCTTGAAATTACACTTTGAAACTTCTAATAGCTGCAGCGTCCTCCGTCTGTGTCGCTTCCAACCTTCGTATGGCTCTCCATGCCATAGCTTCGGGTAAGTCAGGTTGTTGCTGCACTGCACTACAGCAACTAAACGCAACTGCTTGTGAAATTCGTTTTGTAAACACAAATCAACGACAACCCCCTCTGCAGCATCTTGCTTTTATTACCAGTATTCAGTTGCCGTAATGTTGTCTTAGCTCCGTAGAACCGACGGAAAGACGCAAAACCAAAAATGTTTGTTTCTTAAGCTTATGGGATTTAACTGCAGGGTCATCAGTCCCTAAACTTAAAAACTACTTATAGACTAACTTATACTAAGGACAGCACAAACATCCTTGCCCGAGGGAGGATTCGAACTCCCGACGGGGTGCGGCATCGCGCATCGGAGTATAGCGTCTCAATGCGCTCGACCACATTTTAGTTCATTTACATACATCCACAAGGGAAATTTATCTGGGTTATGTGGAAGGTATGCTAGCATATCTTTTATTCTTTTAAGTATTTATTGTGTAATATTATTTTTGACATGTTCCACGTCCAAGAGGATCTCCGCACTGTGGATGTTTTGGAACAAAAGGTACATCAAATTTAATATGCACTGAACAAAATCATTCATTTTATGATTTGGAACAAAAGGTACATCAAATTTAATATGCTCTGAACAAAATCATTCATTTTAAGAGATATTTGTAGACACGGTATAGAATGTCATTATTCCCAACTAAGAAAGAAGCTAGTTTTACTTTAAGTCCAGGTATAAGTAAAATGCACCGACTATCTAAAAGATAAATGAAAGCGTGCCTTAGTTATGACATTGCAAAGTAACATTTAACAGCAACATTTGTTACGTGTCGAAATGGGATTATTTCCACTTACATATTACTAACTGGTTAGACGAAGAAACGTTTTCGACTTAAATTAATAATAAATGTTACGTGTATTATATTGCCTACAGCGTTGTTTATTCGTCACAACAATTATGATCAAGATATGGAAAACCGAAAATTTTCAATTATAAGGATAACACCATCAAAAGTGCTTTTACGTTTCCCGTGGTCTGAAAAGATAGCAAACTACTAACCAATAAGCACAGTAAAGCACTAACAAGGAGTCCACGTGGTTATCGGATTTTAGAATATTTGATATTTCTGGTACGTGAAGTTCAGGACTCAAATAACAACCAGTCTAAGCCATTCGACGCAACTCTCAAAAATTCTCGAGAAAATCTACTTTGAAGTTTTGCAAGTAACCGTAAGTACCATAATAAATTTGAACATCTATCGGCGTAACTCAGGTGGTAGCGTTATAATCTTACAACTCTAGGGTCGCTGGTTCGGATCTTGTCGTGAATTTTTTCCGTTGTGTTCAAATACTTACACAATTTTAATATCTAATGGTAATTTTTACGAAAAGTGCAAGTATTTTTTGTTTATTTGTAATTCTATAGAAGTTTGTTAATAATGATGGTTTCAATCAAAAAAGCATAAGCTACATCTTTTACAATATTAGCTTCACTATTAGTTGACCACGGTAGTCTTTGATTGTTCAGTTTGTGAAGAGATACGAAACTATTTTTGGAGAGACATCTCCATACAAATAGCTTTCCAAGCAGCTAACCTACTCAACCATCGTTTTATATGAAGACAAGGTTTTCAGTTCGTCTGCATGCACATACACAAAAACTTACAGAACATGTGGAATTAGAGATCCCAAAATGTTTTATATAACAGTTGGATTCGAACCACCGACTCTATGGTTGTGAGTCCAGAACGCTAGAATCTAAGCTACACCGATCGATGCTGCAACTGTTTTCATTATTGGGCACATACATGTACTTTGCAAATCTCCAAAGTCGATTTTCTCAAGCTCTTTTGAGAGTTCCGTCGAATGGCTATCGCCGATTGTTGTTTGAGTTCTGAACTTCAAGTACCACAAATATAAAGAAATTCTAAAATACGATACCCTCGTCGTCTCCTTGTAAGTGGAGTTTCAAGCGCAAATATTTACAGGCTCGTTCACACTGTGTGGCTAAGATCTGATTCAAATCACGCTAGTAATTTAGTACTGTCTTAAAAGTTTATAGTACCTCAACGAATTGAGAAAACTGCGAGATTGTACCGAAACACGGTTTAGTTGGTTCAGTACTGTGTGGCTGGGATCTACAACGAGGCAAAATTGACTGACAATCAATCAAAAGCAACCGGCGCGAATAAAATAATAAATCTCATAGAAACGATTAATCTTTAAACTGATTACAGGTTAGATTAACACTCAAAAAGGTAACGGTTAAAAAATGACAAAGTTTATTCTACCCCTCAACAGATTTCTTATACAACAAAGATAGTCCTGAAAATTTGCTATTATTTATGTGTCGAAGGTTTCATTTAAGTAATTGCTCTCATCTGTTTAGGCGAGAGAGAGAGAGAGAGGGGGGGGGGATATTTACATGTATTTAAAACATTTTGGTAAAGTCACAACAGAAACATAGAATAAATGTCAGGCTTATTTCAGGATCTCTTCGATATATCTTTTTCCGATACGAATCTCAAGAAAGAGCTAGAAGTAAATATCTGACAGAAGTGACCTCACATGGAGGCTTATCAGCACTCTTTCTCGCCGCAGAACATTTGTGAATGGCACAGAAAAGGGTGGGGGAGGGGAGGGGAATGGCTGTGGTACAATGAATACCCTCCGCCACACACAAGATACGAAAATAAGAGTACACTGTCATCGGGTTCTTGCACAATGTCTCTAGCACCTGGGAAAGTTAATCTGAAACAAACGGCAAAGTTTTTACCGAAGAGACAAGAAAGCAACCTAATTGAAACGTGTTAAATTGAAACGGGGGAAGCTATTCTACCTTCTACCGTTCACTCCATTGCATTGAGACTACCAAACCGTTTTACTGCACCACTCTACTGAATTTAGTTCTAAGACTTTGAGGTACTACATTTACTTCCGCTGGCCATGCGTTTCAGAAAGCAACAGAAGCAATAAATTTCGATAAAAATAAATAATTTTGTAGTTCCGATAAATTGAGGTACAGTAATTTTTCGCTGTGATATCTTTGTATAAAGTTTTCTGTCTTCGTGTCGTGTCAAAACATGAATAAATAACGGAGCTTAGAAGTTTTTTCTATACAGATCACCCCAAGCAACTGGAATTTGCTAATGAAGATTGGATCAATCTTTGACATTTTATTCAAATACGTTGTGTTAATAAGAACAAAAATGTGTCCTCCAGAAAGCTACCTTTACGGCAAAGCAATTAAATCCATTATGCCTTCATCCGTGTTTACATTGGAGATAAGAGAGCTGCCTTCGTGGATACTGTAGCTACCGACATCAACCGTCTACTTTGATCCATAATGTCATCCAAATGGAAGACAAATCCTCCCGTCGAAATTCAAAATGCATAGAACAGGGGGCATACATTTGTTATTATTATGATGTAAAATTTGTTGGTTTTGCCAACTTTCGATTTCATGTAGAATTCTACGCCACAAATCAATGTTATCACAACTAAGACTTCGAACTGACATTTACTGTTTTCAGGAAGTATCTTCCAACGAGCTATACGACTAATCACTTCGTTCCTAAGACTCTTTTCATGAAATAATACAGATGCAACAATAACGATACTGTAACAGGCTATATCATCACAATGTCCAAGGTAAACGACAAATTCGGTATCGGCAGCTTCAACCGAAACGCCTTGTCTCCGTGCTTCAGCAAGAAGATACCGCTACCTTTTTGCCTAGCTTTTCCAAGAAAGTATCACACCTTCCTCATGTGTAGATGGAAATTAATCCGAAATATTGTCAACATTTCCAAACATCAGCAAAAAAGTTGATCGATAGAAACCCCCCCCCCTCTCTCTCTCTCTCTCTCTCTCTCTCTCTCTCTCTCTCTCTCTCTCTCTTTCTTTCATATGACAAAGATAAAACAACACGCACTCTCAATCTCTACTAATCTCCATTTACCTGATGTATCCTTTTTCTATTACCTCTGACACGCAGCTTTTAACAATATAGCTCCTTCGCGGTGAATAGAGAGATGCTGCGGCGTACAATATAAATGTTTACTGCTTCTGCTAGCTTCTGCTACGTGAAAATATTTAAGATACTGAAGAACTACATAATCTATTCCTCGGAGAATGCTAAGGAGGAAGGGTTATCAGAGACGAAGCACAAGCTTAGGCAGGGGGAAGAGAATATGAAGTGTCCTTTCCAATGCAAACAACCCGGCATTTGCTTTGATCGATTTTGCAAGGTCTTAAACTAAACTTATGTTTGGATCTTGTCTAACTCTTCTATCAACGCTGTCTGGTACGGACCCTACACCGATGAACAATATTCAACTATTGAGTCTATCAGAGTTTTGTAAGCCAATTCCTTCATTTATGAACTACAATTCCTACGTATTCTTCCAGTGAATCTCCGTCTTACGTCTGCCTTCACGCACAATCAGTTTTGTGTAATTGTTCCACTTCAAATTGCTCCTAATTACTATTCTCAGATATTTTGTGGCACTAACTGCTTCTAGTCATTTTCCCTACACCAAGTGTCGATACGCCTGCATTTCTCTACATTTTCCAGCGTTTCGTCTTGTCGATAACTCGCACAAAGCCTCATTGAACTTCCGATATTATCTACGGTATATACATATATTGTGAAACGGTCCTATACATCGACTGCTTTAAGCTTGGGTATTGTTTCCAGTGATGCATCGCCCGCTACACAGAACACAAACTCGACGTACAAAAAATTTTAACACCCAACACGTGGGAGTAGTGGGGTATATCTTATCAAAGCGACGCCCCTGAAGCTACCGGCAAATGTTTCGGCATATATGAACACAAAATCAGTGCTTAGTGTTTCAGCCACAAATTAAAAAATTTCCTGGCCTCTATACAAGTTGACGTCATAACAACGATACAGCAGTGAAGCGAAGTCAATAGCTTTAAAATCAATTTTCCGACAGCCTTCTGCGGTGACGAAAGAAGTTTTAATTACAGAAATGAAACTTACTACTGTGTCAGAATGTTGTTTAAAGTATTAACTACAATACATTATTAACGCTGCATCAGTGCTCGTCCCTTCCTCTAACGCTATGGCCACATCTTACACAGATGATTTCTTCCCTCTGCCAGTTTGCACTTTATACTGTCTTCAAACTTCTTCACTGTATTCTTCAGAGCCTCGCAGACATCGGACGACAACTTTTCCCGTGTTCTTTACTGATCGGAATTTCCTTAAAGCTGCAACCGCAGTCGTCGTTCTTGTAAAAAAGCTCAACAAGCGGTGCTCTATCCTACAACCAGAGACCCATGATAATACGCAAGAGGAGGGAGCGACACGAAACTTAAGTGTTTATGCCGAATGCAATGTATCGTGCACACGTCCCGTGATCATCGTATTCCGCTTACAGCTCCATGTTTGATTAAGTTACGAACTTTCTTCTTTTCTTCCTTCTTTTGTTGTACGTCATTGCGTTCCCCCCTCCGTCAAGTATGGTCCGTTCAAATCTGCAGTCATTCTGCCCCCTGGTTCTTTTTGTATAGTATTTTGAAAGTGGGATTTTAATTATGGGACTTCATATACAGGGTGTCTAACTCTGACACCCCAAATATCTCTGGAACAATAATAGATATTCAAAAATAATTTTCACCAGCATGAACGGAGGGCAGGGGCTTAGGAAACTAAACACTATGCGAAATTTTAAAACGTAAACAAACAGTATTTTCAACACAAACTTGTGTAATTTTAAATGGACGCCCCTATTATTTCGTATGCAATCAATAGCATGTAAAATCACAAAAAAATTGCGTCATTCTTAAAGGGGAATGGTTTAGCCCTTTCTTGAGCTGTGTCATCGTTTAGCGCCACGATGACCGAGGCGCTCCAGTCACTGTCTGCACGGCCACTACGGTCGGGGATTCGAATGCCCCCCTCGGGCATGGATATTTGTGCCGTCCTTCGTGTTAGCTAGTTCATAAGTAGTTTGTAAGCTTAGGGACTGATGACCCCGTAGTTAAGTCCCATAAGTTCTACAAACATTTGAATTTGTTCTGAAATATGTGACTTGCGGAGGATAGCAACGGCGTCACAGTTTCTGACGTAATGCATCGTATGTAGTACTGCGCTGAAAGCAGGGGCTGCCTGCACTGGCGCTTGTATCCTGCTGCAAACAAACCAATATCACCACGGGACGCTCTAACTTCAGTGTACAAGTGTGTCCCGATCTGGTTAGCTCTCACTGTAATGTAATACACATACGATGCCACATTGAATCAGGTTTTCATGTGGCTTGATATATTTGCCGTCATCTAGTCAATATGCCAACCTTCAGTAATGGAGAAAAACTAGATATTTTATGTCGAATGTCACAGAAATGCAACCGCAGCTGAACGCTACCCAGATCTGCGATGTCCTTTACATCGAAACATTGGCGACATCTGCAATACACTCACGGAAACAGGAAGCTGGGCTCCCACATAACGTCGACGTTCAATACCAGTGACTGGCAATCGAAACGAAATTGCTGTTATGGCTAATTTAGAGCACAGTCCCCAGGCGGGTGTATGACAAATTGCACGAGGTCTAGGACTAAGCCACAGTAGTGTATGCAGAATCTGGCATCTGTATCGGTTTCAGCTGTTCCGTATCCACGGCACCTAGAACTAACTGTACGGGGATGACTTTGAAACCCGCATTGCTCTGTGTCGTTGTGCACCTGAGAAGCGGCAAGGCAAGCTAGTATTCCTAAGCAAGACGTTGTTTACGGACGAGGCTTCATTTACAAAACATGGTAATGTGAATTTGCGGTTGCTCGCCCTCCCTGGTGTGTGTGTGTGTGTGTGTGTGTGTGTGTGTGTGTGTGTGTGTGTGTGTGACAACAGTAGTAGAGGTTTATATGCCAACTAGTTCTGCCGATGATAAAGAGATTGAGGAAATTTATGAGGAGTTAAAAGAAATTATTCAGACAAGGAAGGGAAGGGACGACAGTAAGTGAATATGGACTGGGCAGAAAGAGGAAATCGCCTGGTAGAATTTTGCACGGAACATGATTTAATCATAACAAACACCTGGTTTAAGAATCACGAAAGAAGGTTGTATACGTGGAAGAGACCAGTAGACACCGGAAGGTATGGATAGATTTTACAATGGTAAAACATAGATTCCGGAACCAGGTTTTAAATTGTAAGACATACCCAGAGGCAGATATAGACTCTGACCATAACTTATTGGTCATGAACTGTAGGCTGAAACTGAAAAAAATGCAGAAAGGTAGGAAAACAAGGAGATGGGACTTGGATAAATTGAGGGAATCAGAAGTTCTTAAGAACTTTCAGAGGGAGTTTTAGGCAACAATTGACAGAAACGGTGGGGAATAAAACAGTAGAAGAAGAATGGGTAGCATTGAGAGATGAAATAGTGAAGGCAGCAGAGGACACAATAGGTAGAAAGGCAAGACCTACAAAAAATCCTCACAGGAAATACTAAATTTAATCGATGAAAGGAGAAAATACAGTAAATGAAACGGGCAAAATGGAGAACAGGCGACTAAGAAATGAGATTGTCAGGAAGATCTAAGCAGGAGTGGCTAGAAGGCAAATGCAGGTCTGTAGAAGAATGTATAAATAGCGGGAAAATAGATGAAACATTTGGAGACAAGATAAGTAGCTGCATGAATATGAAGAACTCAGATGGAAAACCAGTTCTCAGCAAAGAAAGGAAAGCTGAAAGGTGTAAAGAGTACATAGAGGAGCTCTAAAAGGAAATGAACTTGGAGACAATGTTGTAGGAAGGGAAGAGGAAGAGTTAGTAGAAGATGAAATAGGAGATACTATACTGAAAGATGAATTTGACAGAGCCCTGAAAGGCCTAGGTCGGAACAAGGCCCCAGGAGTGGAGGACATTCCCTCAGAGTTACTGAAGTCTCTGGGAGAGTCAGCCATGACAAAACTGTTCCACTTGGTGTGTAAGATGTATGGGACAGGTGAAATACCCTCAGACTTTATAACATTTTTCTTAATCCCCCTTCCTAAGAAATAAGGCACAGGCAGGTGTGAAAACTACAAAACTATCAGTTTGATCAGTCATTACTTGAGTAGTAAAATAGCATATGACGGACGCAGTACAGAGGATATAAAATGCAGAATGGCAATGGGAAGAAAAGCGTTTTTGAAATAAAAGACATTTGCTAGCATCGAATATTAATTTAAGTGTAAGGAAGTCTTTTCTGAAGGTATTTGTGTAGAGTGTTGCCTTGTACGGAAGTGAAACATGAACGATAAACAGTGCGAACAGGAAGAGAATGCAGGCTTTTGAAATGTGGTGCTACAGAAGAATGCTGAAGATTAGGTGGGTAGATCGTGTAACTAATGAAGAGGTACTGAACAGAATTGGTGAGAAAAGGAATTTTTGGCATACCTTGACTAAAAGAAGGTATCGCTTGGTAGGACACATTCTTAGACATCGAGGAATCGTTAATTTAGCATTGGAGGGAAGTGTGTGGGGTAAAAATCGCAGAGGGAGACCAAGAGACGCGTATAGTAAGCAGATTCAAGTGGATGTGGGTTGCCGTTCTTATGAGGAGATGAAAAGGCTTGCTCAGGATGGAGTAGGGTGGAGAGCTGCATCAAACCAGTCTCCGGACTGAAGACCATAACAACAACCATCTTCAAAATAAGAATAACCTCACCGTTTATCTAAGAATTCATTTGGTGCAAGGTACCTTGCAATAAACTTAGGCACAACTTCACCATGAGAGTTAACAGTGTTACATAATTTTTCAGAGGTGGAGAAGGCACTGGTCTGATGGTGTGGAAGAGTAGTTCGACAGAGAGAAGAAGTGATCGGCAGAGGAAGGGGAAGGTGGAGCTAGACAGAGAGATGGGTAGGACGACACGAACAGAGAGAGATGAGGGAAGGAGAGATGGACTACCTCAAGACTGGAATAAATGCCCAGGCGACGCTGGGTTTTCACCTAATTTTTAAGTAGAACAGTACAGACTACTACGGATGCAATTTCAGATTTTAACACGTTTCCCCTATCAACTACTCAAGATGGAAGCTTCCCCTCCAACCTGTTAAACTGGTGAAAGGAAAAGTGATGAGCTTTGTACAAGTGAACGAGTGTCCGTATAAATGACAGCTGTAATGAAGCTGTGAGGCGGAGCAGGTGGTCTGCGGCAGAGTAGAGGGGTAGCGGCTGGCGCAGTTGCGGGCGGCCGGTATCGGCCGGCATTGTGGCATTCACGAGAGGCGTGCACAAAAGTCCGCTGACAAACACGCGCTGCCACAATGCACCTGCCGCTGCCGCCGCCGCCTACCGTGAAGCCGTTACACCCGGCGCCCCCCGATAAATAGCCTAACCCGCGCCCAATATCTGACACGTGCTGGCACCGCCTCCTACCTTACCAACAACTCCATCACAGCTGGTTACTAGCTACGCTACACTTATCTAACACAAACCGTTCACTGTAGTCGAGGACCATCAGATAAGTGTACAATCTCTGCTCCCCTTCCCCTGAATTCATTATTACCTACCGATAAATAAGCGTATAGCTTTGTGTGTGCGGGACTGCTTTGGCTCCCTACGACCCAACCAAAGAGGCATGTTGTGGCTGCTCTGCTGGCGAAAAGGCCAGACAATACGTGCGAATGTAATGGAGCCCCCCGCACCTGCTCTCTACATCTACATGGGATACTCTTGCAAATTACATTTAAGTGCCTGGCAGAGGGATAATTTTCCTATTTATTGTGTGAAAAAATATATCCCCGATATGACCATCAAAGACCGCGCACCAACAAGCAATGCCTTCACTGAAGTTCTCGATAACGCATTCCCGTACATACCGGATATTTTAGAAAATGTGTAAATCAAGATATTTTTTATTTGAAGTATATAAAGCGAAATATTGAAAAATAATTACTCTCTGGAAAACGGCAATGCCTGAGCAATTTTTCGACAGTGACCAAAACAACTGTGAAGTGAGATACTTGTCACATTGTGGAATCAACTTTAGTATTCTCATGTCGTCGAAGTCTGCCTCCTGTGAATGGAACCACCGTGTGGCAGTCGTCTTCCGCTCTTCGTCGTCGTAGAAACGCTGACCTGGGAACAGGAATTTCTTGGGCTGCAAGAAAAGATGGAAATCGCTGGGAGCTGTGCGCTGGATGATCAAACAGCTCCCGGAAGAATGTCTGCAAAACAGGTGCGCGCCGAACCGTGTCGAGACGGGCACTGTCATGCAGCAGCGCAACGCCGCAGTAGGTATTCCATCTGTTCTTGCACCTCAAGAAACTTCTGCCCTCACGTCAACGACGATGAGCTGAAGACGACTGTGACGAGCTGGTTCAATTCAAAGGGGCGGGGGGGGGGGGCAGACTCCACGACAAAGGAATATAAAAGTTGGGCCCACAATAATACGTCTCAGTGGTTTTGGTGACGACGAATAACTTAGATACTGATGTAACCTGTTCCCAATAAAATTAGTCATATAACTATGGTGTCATTTTTTTTTTCTGGATGCGCCTCGCGTCTTAGTTAACTAATAGCATCTACTAATGGCAACTGGTGTGAAGTCGAAAATACGTCTGGACAATTTAGGAGACTTTTTTTTTAACAATAAAAATGTTCCACTGCCATATCGACCGCTTATCAGCTCTCTCGGGCAAAGCAGATCGGCATTTAGAAACACTGTTTTCCTGCACTTCACCTACCAAAACATTTCTTAGTCAATACACTAAAAAGTGAAAGTAATTGGAGGGCTAAAAGTAATCAAGTACTTCTGGATAAAACGAATGTGACGTGTCGTAGAATAGGGCTGAGAAGATGCGGACCGTCGGCAGTACCCGATTCTAAGAGATGACAACGAATCGCCTAGAAAGTCTACCCACTTTAAGGAGGATAACGTTCGTACCAAGGATACCACCTGCGTGCGTATTGAGGAAAAGTCAAATAAAACGCTTTATTTTTATCCAACGGAACACATCCAACATCAACAGAATTGTATCAAAACGAGCTGAGCCTTCAACTCAGAAATGTGGATTCCGTCTTTTCTACAAAAAATAACACCTTGAAACATAATGGCTTCAAGTAAATAAGCAATTTATAGATAGTATTTGTATTAACTAGCCACTGAGAAATCGATAAAAAAATTTAGGTTGAAGTGTATTAATCATCCATCACTACAATTTATAATTTTTATGCTACCTACTCACGACACTTCTTCATTTAACATTTGTGGTACAGTTGACGTTTACTTACTTAGGAAGAATGATGAATGTGACAATATAACAACACAGCAGACCTATTCTGCTGACAACCTATAAATTACCCCTTCTGAAAACAAATAATCCTAAAGTGAACTGCTTAATTGAAGCGGAATCTGTTAATAGCATTCAAAGAGTTTACTTACAAAGTAAATTTCCTCTTGCACCCTGTCACATTTAGTGATAAGAAGGCCCATCAAAAACTGAACACAGATGAAGCATGAAAACAGAATGATGGTGTACGAACTTCTAAAAATATAATAGTGAATGCCCCAGGCTCAAGTTCTGCGGAGACAGTGTGTTGTAGTTATGTAGTTGCGGTGTTTGTCTACTAGGCGGGGGATCCAAGGTCAAATCTTACTCATGCTCCATTATTCTTTCTTATTTCTTTGCAAACTTTATGAATTGCTTGTCTTATCACTGACGTGACTTCTCGTTTTGTAGTCGGCAATTGCCATGCTATGATACATTCGTTATACGAGACATGTGGTAAGAATATATTGTCGTCACAAGGAAATGTGGATGATTAGTGAGAGCGGCCAAGATGCCGCGAAGGTCTTTCACATCACTCGTGCAACCGTTGAATGGGAGTAGCTTTAGGGAAGTGGAATACTTTGTGAAAAGATTGGACAATTCTGCAAAACCTGCACAGGTGCGCAGAGCAGTACTGTTTACGTCAGCTTGTGTCTATTATCAAAATCCAATCTCTAACTCAATCTCTCACTCTTTCGCTCTTCGAAATTCCGGGACAGTTAGAAGGTTGCTTGATATACAGAGGATCTGATGATGTACATTCAGCATTTTTTTTTTTATCTATGGGACCAACAGCTTGGTTATTAGTCCCTAGCTTACAAACTACTTAACCTAAAGTAAATTGAACTAAGGACAACACAAACACCCATGCCCAAGGGGGGAATCGAACCCCCCGACGGCGGACGGCCGCGCTCACCGCAACACGGCGCTCCAGTACGCGCGTCTAATCCGCCGAGGCATTCAGCAAATACAAAAGAAGTTAAGAACATACATTTCGACAGAGCACAGGGAAACTGTGATACTGAAACTATTGTATTCGTTTATTGCAACTTTGCGGCAAGCTATTTTCTTCTCCATATCTTTGGGAGTGGCCATGTTCACATTCCTACGAAGCCAAAATCGGACAAGGAGGTGTATCTCACTCACCCGGCGTACAAGTCATGTACGTCGATAAGAGATTTCTATCATACTGTTCAAATGTTTGAAAATCTAAGGGACTTTGTTTGTCATCAGTCCCTAGGCGTACAAACTACTTAAACTTACGCTGAGGACAAGAGAAACAACCATGCCCGAGGGAGGACGCGAACCTCCGACGGAGAGCCGCCGCGTAATCTGTAGCACGGCACACGCCTCCCGCCCACTCCTATTGTCCATAACCTCTCCGGATTCCAGAGTGAGATCGAAGGATATTACCGGATTTGCGATGAAGCAATGAACCATATGCCTTCGTCGCATAGACATACATATGTAGAACCATCGAAAGGAACAGACACCACGCCGCGGTGTAGCCGAACGGTCTAAAGCGTCTCGTTGCGGAGCGCGCGGTTGCTCGCCATGGAGGTTCGAGTCCTCCCTGGGGCATGGGTGTGTGTGTTTGTCCGTAGGTCAGTTTACCTACGTTTAAGTAGTTTGTAAGCTACGGACTGATGACCACACAGTTTGGTCCGATAGATTTACAAACATTCGAAAATGTTTTGAACAGACACCACAGTATGTATATACGCGTAATACTTATTCGCGTATTCTTTATCATTTGCAACGGCGTGCTCCAGCTTTCGTAGGCCAGGTGCGCGAACGTCATATACTCGCGAGATGCCGTCGCGCCGACACTAAAAACATGGAAAGTATATGGCATTACTGAATTCGGCCACGGAATATCGCCTGCGGGCAGGCGTGCGTGAGCAGCATCCGATCGCGCCGCACCTCCACGGCCAGTGTACGCAATCCGCGATTGCCAGGCGCCCGGATCGCCTCCGTTGACTTCAGACAGACGCGGGTGCGCCTGCCGCTTCCGGCTTAAAGTAGCCGGCCTTTTGAGAGCAACTGACTTTGAGCTCTACCCAAATCATTGCCTCTTTGTCGGCATCCCAAACTAGTCAGAACCTATCGATCGATATGAGCATTCCATGCTACACACGACACAATCCTCCACGTATCAGCATCAGCGCTGAAGTACTACCGAATCAGCTATTTTTAAAGGTATTGCTTAAAAATGTTCACGGATTTGCGTCCGCAGTACCATAGAATTATTCCAGTCGGTGTTGTTGTTGTCTTCAGTCCGGAGACTGGTTTGATGCAGCTCTCCACAATACCCTATCCCGAGCAAGCCTCTTCATCTCCACATAAGAACGGCAACCTACATCTGTCTGAATCTGCTTACTGTATCCATCTCTTGGTCTTCCACTGCGGTTTTTACCCCCACACGCTTCCCTCCAACGCTAAATTCACAATTCCTTGATGTCTAAGAATGTGTCCTACCAATCTATCCTTTCCATCTCTTTTCTGCCCAATTCTGTTCCGTACCTCATTAGTTACGCGATCCACACACCTATTTTCAGCATTCTTCTGTAGCACCACATTTCAAAAGCCTCTATCCTCTTCCTGTCCGCACGGTTTATCGTCCCTGTTTCACTCCCTCCAGTCGGTACAGATGCTTAAAATCCCACTTTAAGAATCTTTCTCACACTTCAGTCACAGTGTATTACAAGACAACGAGGTTTATCTGTCCCAGTGCTATTTCTAAAATTTTTTGTGCCGGAACGCGCCTCTTCAACCATCGCCCCTCCTCCCCACAGAAAAAAATATACAATGAGATTTTTTGATCATATCTTACAACCACAAGGATGAAAGCAACAGCTGCTACCGCCTGCCTACCAGTATCACTTTTCGCCCTAGTTCTGCTTCATACGTATTGCCCCAAGTTGGTAGTCATAGTGACTGTGACAGTTATACAACTGCTGCTAACCGCAACGTTCGTAGAGTTGCTTTGTAGCTGCTCTGCAAACGTGTATTCAGTATTAATCAACAAGGTATTTAGTGTTTAATGACGATGAAGATACTCCAGCTCCACCTTGGTCTAGTACAATGCCACTTTACCACGTCTTCACGAAACGTTAATTCTCCGTGCCTTTTGTACCATAATACCTGATCGTTGCGTCGCGCCTGAATTGGCAACAGTGTAAGAGTTCCATTAAGTATAGCTGAGAACCATTCCGATTAAAGCAGCTTTCATATTTTAAAAAACGTGCTTTAAAATCAGAACTTTCGTTTCGGAAATAAGTTGAGACAGAACTAGATATACGGGTGAAACATATAATACACCTTGTGCGGGGCAAGTCAAGATTGAAAGGCCAAGAGAGCCTTGAGCAAAGGGACGTATCGGCTCGAAATGCTGCCAACTTTTAGTCACGCGTGCTCTATACGCACAAATGATCAGCAGCTATAACAAATTACGACACGGAATACAAACATTTCGTAAAAGCACATTATACAGACACTCGTAATCAAACACGCCTTACTTCATGGATTTCTCATTGACACACACGAGGCGCCGCCCTGCTTATATATCGCCGAGGTTGTAGGCAACAGTAAACAAAAGGCGATATCTACCGATCAAAACATTGGAACGAAGCTTATTTCCCCCCCCCCCCTCCTCCTCCAACACAGACAGAAACCTCGCCTCATGCCCCTGTCCATCGCATCAAGCTGCCGACCCACTCTCACGTTCACTTGTTCTGACGCAGTAGCAAATTTCAGTTACGTAATGATTTAATACACGTGTACTATGATCTCCTGTACCGACCTGGCAGGTGCTGGAACGCTTTCCAGTCGAAATTGAACCCTGATCTGCCTATAAAACAATCACACGACAAAATACGTAGAAAACACAAAAAATGTTGATTTAATATGGTGACTATGTCTAAACTGATGAAAAATGTTGAGATTGAAGTAAAATATTAGTACGAAGTTGTTTACTGAAGTCAGAAAATAACGGCAACATTGACGGCTGGCAGATCGTGCTACATAATCAGGTACACCACTGTACGGTATCTGATACTGAGGAACTGTTAGGAGAACTGTGTGCCAAATTTAAGCACAAGGATGTAAAACTATCATTTGGATAGATATACGTAGAATTACTCCTATCTTTCAGGAAAATTAAAGACCACTATAAATAACCTTTTATGAGCAAATTCTTACCTCTGGAAGAGGAGCATCGTAAAATGGAAAAAGACAATGAAAACACTACATTCTCAACTGCTAGACAGTCAAGGGACGTACTTCACTTATACGAGCCTAGTAACACTACAGCAACTCAAAATGGTACGATGCTACAATGTTAGAAAAACAAGCTCTTTGCCATTACTAAAAAAAAAAAAAAAAAAAACTAATTTTATCAAATTCATGCTTCTTTATTTTATAAAAATATTCTGAATTAGTTGCGTCAAAGTTAAAGCTCATACTAATGATGTTGTTGTTGTTGTGGTCTTAAGTCCGGAGACTGGTTTGATGCAGCTCTCCACAATACCCTATCCTGAGCAAGCCTCTTCATCTCCACATAAGAACGGCAACCTACATCTGTCTGAATCTGCTTACTGTACCCATCTCTTGGTCTTCCTCTGCAGTTTTTACCCCATACACTTCCCTCCAACGCTAAATTCACAATTCCTTGATGTCTAAGAATGTGTCCTACCAATCTATCCCTTCTTTTAGTCAAGGTATGCCAGAAATTTCTTCTCTCCCCAATTCTGTTCAGTACCTCATTAGTTACGCGATCCACCCACCTAATCTTCAGCATTCTTCTGTAGCACCATATTTCAAAAGCCTCAATCCTCTTCCTGTCTGCAATGTTTATCGTCCATGTCTCACTCCCATACAAGGCAACACTCCATACAAATGCCTTCCGAAAGGACTTCCTTAGGCATAAATCAATGTTCGATGTTAACAAATTTCTCTTTTTCAAGAACGCTTATCTACCCATTGCCATTCTGCATTTTATATCCTCTGTACTGCGATCATCATTTGTTATTTTACTGTCCAAGTAACAAAACTCATCCACCTCCTTTATTGCTTCGTTTCCCAACCTCATTCCTTCAGCATCACCTGATTTTCTTACACTGTACTCCATTACCCTAGTTTTGCTCTTGTTAATGTTCATCTTATATGCACCTTTTAGCACAATGTCCATTCCGTTCAATTGCTCTTCCAGGTCCTTTGCTGTATCTGACAGAATTACTATGTCGTCGGCAAAACGCAATGTTTTTAATTCTTCACCCTGAACTTTAATTCCTTCTCCAAATTTCTCCTTGCTTTCCTTTTTCAATGTACAAATTGAATAACATTGGAGAAAGACTACAACCCTGCCTTACTCCCTTTCCCACCACTGCATCCCTTTCATGCCCTTCAATTCTGACAACTGCTGTCTGGTTTTTGTACAAGTTGTAAATAACCTTACGCTCCCTATATTTTACTCCTGCTTGCTTCAGAACTTGAAAGAGTTTATTCCAATCAACATTGTCAAAAGCCTTCTCCAAATCTACAAAAGCTAGAAATGTAGGTTTGCCTTTTCTTAATCTATCTTCTAGGACAAGCCGTAAAGTGAGTATTGCCTCCCGAGTTCCTACATTTCTCCTGAACCCAAACTGATCTTCCCCGAGGTCGGTTTCTACCAGCTTTTCCAATCTTCTGTATATAATTCGCGTTAATATTTTGCAACCATGACTTATTAAACTGATGGTTCTGTAGTTTTCACACTTGACTGCACCTGATTTCTTTGGAATGGGGATTATAACATTTTTCTTAAAGTCTGGGGGTACTTCACCTGTCTCATACATCTTACACACCAAGTGAAAATTTTGTCATGGCTGGTTCTCTCAGAGACTTCAGTAGCTCTGAGGGAATATCATCTACTCCAGGGGCCCTGTTTCGACTTAGGTCTTTCAGGGCTCTGTCAAATTCTTCTCTCAGTACAGTATCTTCTATTTTATCTTCATCTACTTCCTCTTCCCTTCCTACAACATCGTCTCTAAGTTCATTTCCTTTGTAGAGCCCCTCTATATACTCTTTCCACCTTTCAGCTTTCCCTTCTTTGCTGAGAACTGGTTTACCATCAGTGTCCTTGATATTCATAGAGCTGTTTTTCTTATCTCCAAATGTTTCTTTTATTTTCCTGTAGGCTGTATCTATTTTTCCCCTATTTATACATTCTTCTACATCCTTGCATTTGCCTTCTAGCCACTCCTGCTTAGCCATTTTGCAATTCCTGTCAATCTCATCTCTTAGTCATCTGTACTCCATTTTGCCTGTTTCATTTACTGCATTTTTATATTTTCTCCTTTCATCGATTAAATTTAGTATCTCCTGTGATATCCAAGGATTTTTTGTAGGTCTTACCTTCCTACTTATTTTGTCCTCTGCTACCTTCACTATTTCATCCCTCAATTTTACCCATTCCTCCTCTACTGTTTTATTTTCCCCTGTTTCTGTCAATTGTTGCCTAAAGCTCCCTCTGAAATTCTTAAGAACCACAGGTTCCTTCAATTTATCCAGGTTCCATCTCCTTATTTTCCTACCTTTTTGTAGTTTCTTTAGTTTCAGCCTACAGTTCATGAACAACAAGTTATAGTCAGAGTCTATATCTGCCCCTGGGTATGTCTTGCACTGTAAAACCTGGTTCCGAAATCTATGTCTTACCATTATAAAATCTATCTGGTATCTCCCGGTGTCTCTTGGTCTCTTCCACGTATACAACCTTCTTTTGTGATTCTTGAACCAGGTGTTTGTTATAACTAAATTATGTTCTGTGCAAAATTCTACCAGGCGGCTTCCTCTTTCATTCCTTTTGCCCAGACCATGTTCACCTACTATCTTCCCTTCCTTGTCCTACTACCGAATTCCAGTCTCCCATAACAATTAAGTTTTCCTCTCCCTTAATTGTCTGAATAATTTCCTTTAGCTCCTCATATATTTCTTCGATTTCCTCATCATCGGCAGAGCTAGTTGGCATATAAACCTGTACTACTGTTGTCGGTGTTGGCTTCGTATCTATCTTGACAATGATAATGCGATCACTGTGCTGCTCATAGTAGTTTACCCGCATTCCTATTTTCTTATTCAGTATCAGTCCTACTCCTGTGATACCCCCAATTGATTTTGTATTTATAATCCTGTACTCACCTGACAAGAAATCCTGTTCATCCCGCCACCAAACTTCACTAATCCCCACTATATCTAACTTCAACCTATCCCTTTCCCTTTTTAAATTTCCTAATTTTCCTACTATATTAAGGGATCTGACATTACACGCTCCGACTCGTAGAATGCCAGTATTGTCTTTCCTGATGATCACATCCTCTTGAGTAGTCCCCGCCCGGAGATCCGAATGGGAGACTATTTTACCTCCGGAATATTTTACCCAAGAGGATGCCATCATCGTATGTTCATACAGTAGAGCTGCATGTCCTCGGGAAAAATAACGGCTGTAGTTTCCCCTTGCTTTCAGCCGTTCTCAGTAACTGTGTGGCAAAGGCACATTAGCTGATGTTACACGGCCAGCTCAGTCAATCATCCAGACTGTTGCCCCTGTAACTACTGAAAAGGCTGCTGCCCCTCTTCAGGAACCACACGTTTGTCTGGCCTCTCCACAGATACCCCTCCGCTGTGGTTGCACGTACGGTACGGCTATCTGTATCGTTGAGGCACGCAAGCCACCCCACCTCGGCAATGTCTGTGGTTCATGGGGGTGGACTAATGATCTTACGGATGGTAAAACTAGGACTGAAGGTTCCTTTCGTGCTCTTCCACTGAAGAAACCTGGTGAGCCTTGCAACTTCATTTACCAAATAGTCAAATTAAAGAAATTTAGCATATATGCAGGAATCACCATCCGACCTTAGCTTGTTCTAGATCGTTAACACCGCAACCAATTAGAACGGATGAGATAAGCACACCACATTTAAATAAATTGCGTCTCGCTGGGTGTATCTTGTTTAAATCGTATACATTATCTTTGTTTTTAAAGCCTCTTTTTCGGCAATCTTAGTTATGCAGTTTGTACAGGCTAAATACAGTCTTTTTGCGACATTAATGAAAGTACCTTTTAACCTCTAGAATCTGTCTTTAAAGATCGTTCTTACTAAAAGCTTGTTCAATGATGCCGAACTGATAAGCCGTACTGAAACTATCGTAGAACTAATTGTCTTCCAAGCATTTCATTCCATTCCATGATGGGTGGTGGTGGCGGCTGGTGCAGCAACAGTTCCAAGCAATTATTCTTGGCATATACTCACAAATGTGGTTCGAGACGCCGTCGTTGATAATACGAACTTACCTGAAAAAGAAATAAAAGATTCATTATCATCTGAATACAGAAAGACTGATACAATGTATAATAATAATAATAATAATAATAATAATAATAATAATAATAACACCTAAACGGGGGAACAACTACACAATCAACAGTCTGTCAATGCGAAACATAAACACTGTCTTTTCAGCAAAAGAGTACTGTTTGGACACATTAACAATAACATTGAGTAACTTGGTCGCTAACTTCAGAAATGATGCTCTGCAATTCTTACACCGCTTTGGATGGTAACGCAGATTCAAGATGGACTTCCGTTATGAACTGTAGAACTATAACTCAGGTGTGAAGCTTTAGCAATTGCCCAAGTAACAAAAATATTCTTAAAGAACATTTCTTAATGACATGACAATTGCTAATTAGTTGTACAAGGTTTTGTTAAAAAATTAGCCCCACAGCTTAGCAAAAAGATTGGGACGGTGTTGATCTTTGTTTATAATCACAGGATATGATGGAAGGGATCAACATTGACGGTGTGACGTTGAGCTCGATTTATCGGTGAAACATACCAGTTCTGTCCGAGGAATAGCTACAGCAACATGTGCAATATTCTGCCGTGGATCTTTCACAGTGGGTAGAAGTCAGAAGAAGCGCAAACAAACGAGGTGGTCAGGAGTTTGTTAGGGCCTTTATTGGTTGTCTTCACCGACCGCACTTCATGAAATTGTGACGACGATGAGAAATGATGTCAACGCGGTATGTGCTGTCCCACACATGGATTAAACAGTGTCAGGAAAACCCATTATAGGGGACATATTCATCAAGGAATTGCTTTAAAGTGCAGACAACAGACGTGTATCCAACACCAATCTTAAGATTATGCAACTGCTCTTCAAGGTGCTGATGGGCATTTTCTGATGCACAATGGCCCACATTCTTTGAATTGGATAAGCTAAAAAACTGAATAAATGAAAAACTTAGGATTAGAAGACCTTTTGCCATTTCATTCAGAAAACAACCGGCGGAGCTCAACACGCGAAAGTTCGCCTCGACGCTTTAACTTTGAAGGAAGTGACGGGTAGTTTTCCTGTCCATTAAAAAGCACCGATTTCGCATTTCAGTATCGTAAACATTTTCCGGGTCAGTTTCAAATGTTCGTTAAGCTTAAGGGACTTAACTGTGGGGTCATCAGTCCCTAAATTTACAAGCTACTTATGAACTACCTTATACTAAAGACAACACAAACATCAATGGCCGAGGGGGGATTCGAACCCCCGTCCGTAGCGGCTGTGCAGACTGTGACTGGCGCGCCGCAGACCGCTCGGACACTGCGGCCGGCCCGGATCAGTTTCATTCTGCCCATCCACTAGATTGCACAGAGGAGGCTAGCGCTCTCTCTCTCTCTCTCTCTCTCTCTCTCTCTCTCTCTCTCTCTCTCTCTCTCTGCCGACACAGTCCGCTAATCACGCTGCGATATTCTCGTATTAGCTATCCGCCCTACAACAGCAGATATCGATGCCATAAAACTATATGAACCTACCATTTAGCGCACGGCCTGGCGCTCAAAAGAAGATTAACGCAAGAATTGCACAGACGGTTCTTCACTGAAATGTTATGTATTCGAAACGATTATTTTGTAAAACATCAGCATCTGCTCTAAGTTTCGTGTACTTATTAGATTCGTTTAAACGCGAAGTATATTAAGGCTGAATTTTGATTAATTTTATGTTACAAGATGGTGATCGAAAATTTGCTGGTGGCTGAGGGGACTGAGGCGCTCCAGTCACGGTCTGCACGGCCACTACGGTCGGTGGTTCGAATCCCCCCTCGGGTATGGATATTTGTGTTGTCCTTAGTCTTAGCCAGTTCATAAGTAGTTTGTACGCTTAGGGACTGATGACCCCGTAGTTAAGTCCCATAAGTTCTACAAACATTTGAACATTTTTTGAAAATTTGCTTGTAAACAGGCAGGTGAGAACGTGTTAATACAGTGCTGGCCATCCATACAGCAACACCAAAAAGGAGCATCTTTCTCGTTCACCACAGAAGAGGCGGAGACATCACAGCCAAATTTATTTGGGAGCCAACATGTTGTACAATTGCATTTGCAAATTAATAGGGAGGGGAAGGAAGAAGGATTAGGAAGGAACGGATTGACATTAGCTGCATTAGGGCTTTAAAATTATACGATGGCGACAATTGAAAACGTGAGCCGGGTCGAGAATCGAACCCGGGTTGCCCGCTTGGGTCCAGCGGTCGCCTTAACCACTTGGCTACCCGCGCGCGCCTCCAGTCCGCCTGTCACTTCCACAAGTCGCACGCTACGGCTTAGAGCCCTCCCATCGTCCATGTCCTCTTATACGCACTATTATGGATTCCCGTGCAACTTCGACAGTATGACCTTATCTGCGGTGAAGTAGATGAACCAAACGCCATCTTCGCAGGTAAATACAGTGTGTACATAAAGTCCGGAAACACTTTCAATTATTTACTGCAGAAGAACCTAACACTGTACAGATATATGTATGCATTTTGATAAGGAACTATGAAAGTTTTCATCTTTTTCATGTATACCGCCATAGCGTAGTTTGGTAATTTGCCACTAGTCGCAAACATTGCGAGTTCAGGTGCTATACCGGCAATGGAGTGGGTCCTGTCGACAGGCAACATTCATGACACATCGGTGTACCGGGATACATACTCAAGAGGCGGGGGGGGGGGGGGGACATGTCTGACACTGCTCTCGGCAAAGAGAGTGACCCGTACAGTTTTCCACGTGACGAAAGCACAAAAAACATTTACGTTTGGGAAATCACGCTCAAATTAAAGGCATTCGTGTGGTTGCTTCGTAGCCAGATTGGGCAATTATGCCTGTTGACTTTCACAATGTGAAAGGTGGCTTCGTCGCTAAAAATTAAGCGATCAACAATGATATCCCTATCCCCATTCAATTGTTGTAAATGTGAACTCAAAACGCTTGTCTTTGTCGTCGTCCCTGAGCTTCTGCGCTAGATTTTAGAGACAGCTCCAGTCGCAGGACTTTCCACACTGTCATTGGAGCCACGGGATGCACGACGCACCGATTTCTTACGATTCCTTATGACTATCTCGTACGCCCCCCACATTCAGTTCACTCACACTGGAACGTCAGCTTCTCTTTGCCGGGCACAAGCAACCCGTCGTAACGAATTTGTTGTGCCAGTGATACATCGCCTTCCTTGTTGGTGGTTTTTTACTGTATTTCGTTCTAAACATCCGTTGAACAAGTATAGCACACGTATTTTTGTAGAACGCCAACAAATACGACGCTAGCTGGCGGTACACATGAAGGGGAAAAAACTGGGATTTTTTCAAAAAGACATCGCATATTTTTGAAAACTTTTGTTCCACTTATGGGATAACAGCACTCTTATTTAAGTTTCTTATATATAAAAAGTCACATGTTTTGTTCTTGTGCATTAAAATAAAGCGTTCCCATACTTTACTTACACCCTATTCCCATATTGGTGTACTGTCTGTTCTTTCCCGGCCCGGCTCGGCTCGCATTTTCACTTGTCACCATTGTATAATTTCAATGCCCTAATACAGCTCAAGTCAATCCTTTTCTTGCTAATCATTCTTCCTACCCCTCCTTTAAATATTTTGCAAAAGGCTGCGTCACGTCACACCGACTAGGCCGCGACTGCCAGCTCACTGGCTGGCCACTGGGGCACAGCCCTTCAGATGTCAGACACTCAGATCCACACCAAACGTTGTATATCGATAGAGTATCAACCGAAACTGATATATAATTCCTGATTTTTGCTGCCGTCCAGTAGAACGTGCGTAAATTATAAGTAACATCAAACCTACGGATTAGAGAAAAGCGTGTTTGAGAGGGGCAATCAAGCCACGCCACCGTGGGTTAGTTGGTAGAGCGTTAGCTTATGGTGCAGAAGGTCCTGGGTTCAAGCCCCAACTCGCTTTAATTTTTTTTTCATTGTTTAAACTACAGTACGTTGGAAATTGTTAAAAGGGGCAACGTGTTCCACATATGTAAAAGAACTGTTTCGATTTTGTAGCAATGTGTTATTGGCAGTTTACTCTTGCTTCGTTTTATTTGAAAGTAGGAAACCTGTACAGTGTTATTACTTTAATTACGCTTATTGTTTTTAACATTACTATTTTTTGTTATTGTTGTTACTATTATTACTATTAATACAGCTGTATGTGTGATTCAGTATTTTTTTATTATTCATATGTTCTGATTATGTTCGTTTATTCTGTGAAACTACGAATAAACCCTACAGATTAGCTACTTTCAAATAAAACGAAGCAAGAGTAAACTGCCAATAACACATTGCTACAAAATGGAAACAGTCCTTTTACATATGAGGAACACGTTGCCCCTTTTAACAATTTCCAACGTACTGTAGTTTAAACAATGAAAAAATTTAAGGCCTAGATGGGGTTGGAACCCAGGACCCTCTGCATGACAATCTAATGCACTACTTAGTAACCCACGGAAGGATGACGTGATTATGCCTCACAGATACGCTTTTGCTCTATTCCTTAGGTTAGTTGTTACTTATTATTATAGTTTATACACGTTCTACTGGACGACGCACAAATCACGAATTATATAGAAGTTTAGGTTGATACTCTATCGATATACAACGTTTGGTACGGATCTGAGTGTCTGACATCTGAAGGTTTGGGTGTTAGCAGTCAGCCAGTAAGCTGGCGGTCGCGACCTGGTCTGTGCGACGTGGCACGGGCTGTTGTGAGGACTTTTATCGTGGTAGTGGTGGTGGTGATGGTTGTCAGGTCAGACTGCGCATTGATAGTGCCGTTACAGTTGGCTCTTTCTCCGTTATGAGGGCTAGTCGTTTCAAGTGTCGACGTAATCCTTTACACGTTAGACTGTGATCTTAGTATTTATGAATATATGGATTAAGCATGCTGAGAATTGTTTAAGTATGGTATTCATAGTGTTCACTCATATTACGTAGAAAACAGCGAAATATTAAACCATTTTCTGAAATATGGTAAAGTTGAAGAAAAAACAACGAGTCAATACCTTTTCCAATGAGTAATTATTGTTGGATATTTTGCGTTGTATTATTCAAAACAATAAATACGTTTATCGGATCGCTACCAGATTTCACAGGCTCTCCCGATAGGTAATTTTAATATTTCCTGGAGATTTCATCCAAAATTCCCCAGCCGTCTCTGAGTGCATGGATCTTTACAGAGGGAGTATGTGGGGAGGCGTCGTTTGAAGAGGAGAAGCGCGGTGCGGTGTCCAGTTTGTTGGCCGCGGCGGCACAATTAGCGGCCCACTAGAAGCCCGACCTCATTACTGCGCGAGGTGCAGGCCGCGCAATGGCCGGCCGACACCACACGCCTCAGCCCCACACACACTACTGGCGTACGGCCTTCACACCACTAAAAACTGCACCATTCACCAAAGCGCACCTCCCCGCACAAATAACTCAGTACCGTATTCACGATACTACTACTACTACTATTACTACTACAAAATTAGCAAACAAATTATGTAAGTTTTCGTATACTTTTAGAGAAATCGAAAAAATAAAACACACACAAACTTTGTATAGAAGTAATAAAGTCTTCGTACAGATCTGAAATTTTACGTCCGACAAATTTTTAAGATGCTTTCACCCACTTTACTTAAAATATACTTGTCCGGCTCAGGAATATTCGATTAGAAATTGCGGAAACTTGGGCCACAACCTTACCATAATACTATATTACCGGAAAAAAATTAAACACCTGGAAAGGCGACGTCGGTTTTCAATCCAATGGATGCGATCTGGATGATAGTAGCTATAATGATAATGGTTTAGCATCGTCCGCCAAAGGAAATCGCAGTGCAATAGGTCACAAAGCGCCGTGTGTGTGTGTGTGTGTGTGTGTGTGTGGTGTGTGTGTGTGTGTGTGTACACCCCTTAATACGGAATGTTCGCGGCCATAAGGTTTACTGCTGTATCAACGTGTGATGCAAACAGTGGAAACACACGCGTGCTTCCTTGCAGCCAAATGAGGTAAGTGTAAAGGGATTAAATTGTGGTCTTCTCACTGGCGGGATGGCCTTTTCAGTAAATTGCCACAGGAGTTCGACGTGCTTCGTGAGTTGTGCAACGATAATGGTTCCAATGGTCGCATCAACATTCTCACACCCGCAGACGCAGTTCTGGACGTCCCCACAGCATAGACATCCGCCAAGACCTTAGAACTATAAGGGCAAAAGTGGGCAGCTACCACAACACTGATAAGAGGGTTAGTGAGGCCCAGAACTGTCAACGCGACCTGTTGCCAACCGATTACTACCAGTGAGGCCGCTGGACAGTCACACTACCGCGTCTGTCACTGACGTCACAGTATAGAAATGCACGGCTCGACTGGTGCTGTCAGAAGATCGCTTCGAGGTTGAAGTTGCGATCCATGATCCGCAGTAATTAAAGTAGATTCTGCTTCCACTAAAGTGATGGTAGGTTCTGTGTATGACGTAGACCTGCGAGAGCTGTCTCAATGAGTGCAGTCGTCCAACACACACTGCCCCATCTAGGCCTTATGTTGTGGGGGGCGATGTGCTACAACTTTCGTTTGCCTTGGTGTTTGTGGAGGAAACGCTGACCACCGTTAGGTACGTGCAGACTGTTGTAAAACCCATTCTTTTGCACTCCGTGCAACAGGTTGGTGACGTTGTTGCCCACACACTGCGCGAGAAATTCTACGTGCTCCGGGGCACGCAGCAACTTCCCTGGGTAGCACGTTTACCGGACGTGTTCCAATCGAGCGCTTGTGGAATGCGACGAGTCGACAAGGGACACGTGCGACTCGTCAACCCACAACTCATAGAACTACGAAAACAAGTCCAGCAAGAGTGCAATAATGTATTACAAGGCAGCATTCGCCATCTGTGCGATCGAATATATGCCAGAATCGGCGCCTGCATAGCGGCCCGTAGAGGCTACACCAGGTACTGTTGGGTGTTTTCAGGCTGAATCCAATCAGCTACCTCAGTGCCGTTTGAGAACTTTATCTGTAAATGTGATCGTTTCTTTCACTCCATATGCACTATTTCAACAGCAATCTTGAGTAAATTGGGAAACACTAGGAGGGGGTACCTCTTTTTTTCCCTGCAGATTTGTTGCGTCTATCATTCTGGGAAAGGACTGGTGTGCGTATGATTTCAAGACCATTGTTTAAAAAAACTAAAGAAAAAATTCTACTATTTAGTAGATCTGAAACCACTACAAAACACACTTCTCTCAGGAAAGTTGAACCAACATACATCCCCAATAACTGGAGAAGAGAAGAAGTAGGTAGATTCAGTAACATTGATCGATCAACGTTAAGAGAACCTACAAATCAAGCCGACAATGGAAAGAAGCAACTGACTTTTTTATATATACATCGCCAACAGCAGCCAGAGATTTCTATGAGAAAGGGCTGGAGTATCGCTATGAACACGACAATGAAAATAAATAAGGCAATGTTATTAAAGACTCACGTGCAGAGTCTCGACACAGATGAAACAGCAGAAAATGGTGTTATTGCGTGGCAATGATCTACCCCAGTGACATAGCAAGGGGATTTCTATGAGCAAAGAAGAATGATACGGTAAATGCAGGAGTTCAGTATACCACGAAAGGGTAGGTCAAGCATTACCACAGTGAACACAAACAACGGAATACGTTCACTATTTGGGAGAAAATTTACTTCATACGAAACTTGAAGGTAGCGGGAGTAACACGCAGGAAGCGAAAAGTTATATACAAATGGTACATAAATCAGGCTACAGTTATTACAAGACGAAAGGGGAGCAGTGGTTTAAAAGTAAATAGACCGAATGTAGCCTATCACTATTGTTATTCAATCTGGGCTATTATTAAGCAGTACATGAAGCAAAAGAAAAAATTTGGAGAAGGTATTAAGTTCACCGAAAAGAAATAAAAATTAAGTTCGTCGATGACACTATAATACTGTCAGAGATAGTGAACGTAATAAACAGCGACTTGAAAGGAAGATAAAAGAAGAAGAACAACAAAATCAACACGAAGATAATGGAATGTACCGGAATTAAATCAAGCGACACTGAGGGAATTCATGAAAGAAAGACATTAAAAGTTGTAGATTGGTTTTGTTATTTGGTCAGTAAATTAAATTAGGATGGCCTAAGTAAAGAAATTTACAAGTGTTAGAATGACTTTTCTGAAACCATTTGTGTATGATACAGACAGGTATGTAAGTGAAACGTGGGCGATAAGCAGTTTAGACCCGTAGAGAATGGAAGCGTTTGAAATGTGGTGTACACACTGATGCTGAATATTATTAAACAGAACTGGGGAAAATTTTTATGGAGTATCTTCACTAAAAGAAGGGATCGGTTGAGATGACATATTGTGACACACTAAGTGACCGCCAACTTACCACTGAGCTTGAGAGAGAGCGTCGATAGGTAAGGTAGTTTGCTATTCCGTTATGACTACTCAGACTACAGAAGGCTGTGCTGGTTCACCTGCAGCCCAATCCGAACTGACGCATCTTGGGTTCAACATTGGCTGGCAATGATATGGGTTTCCTGTAGTAAAGGTTATATTGACTTACCTTATCATGGATTCACTCAGAGACAATTAGTACTGTTTATGTTATGAATGTAGAAGTCTGCAATAGGAGCTCCATGACGAATGAAACTAAGACCAGGAACTTAAGGCGATGGTAAGGTACGTAGATGATCAACCCGAGTTTAAAAGTTTTTGGTGATTTTTACAGTAAAAATCATAAATGCTGTAAATATGCTTAAATTACTACACATCAAGCAAGCGAATGTTCGGTCACATGATCATAAACTGAAGAACAAGGCGTTGTCCATGTCACACTTTTTCCCCCCTAGCAGATTCTTCACTAAATAAAATAAACTGAAAACAAGTTGGATATTAACAGCATCCAGTGTCAAATAAGGTTCCACAAAATGAACGTAGGGCCATATGTAGCTCAAAATAACCAAAACTTAGCTACAAGCTTGAAACTTAATCTTTAAGACAAACAGCAGATTACAAGTACATCTAATTCAGAAA
This sequence comes from Locusta migratoria, assembly GCA_026315105.1. Classification (NCBI taxonomy): domain Eukaryota; kingdom Metazoa; phylum Arthropoda; class Insecta; order Orthoptera; family Acrididae; genus Locusta; species Locusta migratoria. The sequence goes on along the minus strand of CM048744.1, from coordinate 530,683,996 downwards.
AGCCACATTATACCCTTTCGTACTCTGCAGTACGAAAACTTAGTAGAGTTCTATATTGTAAAAATATTTCCTATATTTAGAAACACAGATCTGGCGCAGTTACCGTACCTACAACATTATGGGGCCGTGCAACGCACGTGAATCCCTGAAATTAGCCTGGACTGGAGACGGCAGTAGCAGACGAAGCCAGTAATGTAGAGGCGAAATCCTTTAACAGGATACGGCGAAACGTGGGGAGGGGGAGGGCGTACCGCGAACCCTGAAGCCACTCTACGACCAGAAAATATTTACTCTGTGAATCACGAGCACTAAGGCGCTGTATCGTCTTGTCATACAATTCTTCCATTGTGTCTGTGTCATTTCGATCTCACCATTTAATAATAATGGAATTAATAAAAGAAACATACTTCGTCTATCTGCTTTATTATAGCTATTTCACTGACGAACATACTTGCTAACTAAAAACGGTTGGTACGCAGTGCGTGATGAGCGAAGCAATTTGCAGCTGTCTCTCAACAATTGACTTTCACTAAACGAACGACATATGTTCTCAATGATGTTAATTTTTGATTGGCGTTATTCTAGGTAAAACAAACGTGTTGCATTAACTGACGGGTATATACTTGCCTGACGTACAATTCTTCCTGTCTTCAGAACTAGAATTATTAACAGTCAGTCCATTGCACAGTCGCGCGCAAATTCAGCTTTATATTCTCCATTTGAAGTACATTCCTCGCGAACGATCTGCTTGTAACTATTCCTAACAGATTATCTTAATATTAGTGTTCTCATCTGTCCGTGTCTTATCATTCGTAATCGAGCGACGTATGACAGCCCTTGTATTTAACAATGACTGACTGATGTTGAAATGTTCAACCCAGCGATTCATTATGAACGTTGAGACGTATCTTGTGTAAACAAACAGCAAGTGTTCGCCACGAGACCGCCATTAATTTTGTTACTTGTAAAAGGTTGCCTGCCAGTATAACCTAAAGTATGACAAGACCATAGCAGAAGTAGACAGGGTCAAATTCTTGGGATTACAACTTAATAATAAATTTAACTGAAAGAAGCACACAACAGAACCGTTGAAGCGCCTCAACAAGTTCCTTTTTGCTAAGTGAATGTTGTCAGATACAGGAGGTATAAAAAAAGCTAGCGTATTAAGCGTACTTTCACCCAATGTCATACGGGATTATTTATTTGAATATTGTGATCAGTCTGACTTCAGTACTAGACTTGTGCAGAAATGTGATCATTGTAAACAAGTTTTGTAGAAAAAGTAGCCTAATAATTATATACACCTAATATAATCAACATTTTGTATCTAGTAATGTGTTTTTATGTCCTGTAAAATGCAAATATTCTTAAGATAACTTTTTCTGACCAATTCCGTATCCAAAAGGACAATTACATTAGTGGATCTGTGGAAGGTACATTACCACATTTGACCTCATTTTGTATGTATGTATTGTGTTCTTATTTTCTGACATGTCCTACATCCAAGACGATCTCCTCAATTTGGATCTATTGGAACATAAAGTACATACGATCTAATGAAGCATACATCAATCTTTACAGACATGTAGGCAATTTAACAGATAATAGTTTTAGTAGATCGATAATTTCATAAATTGCTGTAACTGGTATTTTCCTATAATTTAGTAAATTTTCTTCAATGATGATTGTTTTCTCGATTGGTATGTCAGATTGGTAATGTGGAATAACCCAAATTTAGCATTTTAAGGGATTGTCTTATTTTATTCGCTAGTGCTCTTGAATTTTTTATTGTGCGTTGTCATATGTGAAATTTAATTGATCAAGTTGACCCATTTTTATTATTATTATTATTATTATTATTATTATTATTATTATTATTATGTTTGACTGACTATAGAGTTAACTACGGGGTCTGGCAATTTGAGATATTTTATGTATTTTTGGTCGTCTATCTAGTCTGAATGTTTTTGGGTTAACACATATTCCAGTTTTTTCTAGTCCCAACCTTTTCTTACTTTTTTGGTTTCTGTTGTGTACTTGTATGTGGGACTTCTGTCTAGTTTGGTACTGTTATTTGATGTGAATATGAGTAAGTCTTGTAATTTCATTGATGTAGTCGTTTTTTGATGTAATCATTAAACTGTTGTACTTACAAAACCTACTAAATACAACGAATTAAGAAAATGACATGGGGCAGGCACCTAATGCCGTGTGGGGCCTCCTCTGGCCCTGAGGACTGCAACGAGACGCCTGAACTCTCCCAGTCCTTGGTGCTCTACTGAACGCAGCTATACCAAATCGTTTGCAGAGCGGAAGGCAATTCTTGTCCGTTCGTGGATGCAAGATCCATGGCAGCGAGCCTGCGTTCCATAACAACTCGGATATGCTCGATGGAGATCAAATCTGGGATCCAGGATGGTCTATGTCTTTTGCTATCACCTGCATGTTCCTGCAACCATTACCGGGCAGCGTGCGAGCGTAGTGGCGGCGTGTTATCGATTTTGAACACCGCTGAACCGTCAGGGTGTTGCAATTCAAAATATGAGTTTAGCTAGTCTCTGAGAACCTCAACCTATCACTGACAGTACGAAGCCCCTTCTAGATCAATTAGGTGGCCCACACAACTTCTTGCAGGCGGATCCATCGTTTCATGGTGTCTGCGCCACATACGGTGCCTCCCTCCCATTGGCGTGGTGGTCGAAATTGTGATACGATCGAGCGTATCACGTTGCGACATTGTTCCAGTGTCCACATTGTCCAAGTGCGGCGCCGTCTCCCAAATCGCACGGTACTCAAGTCCCTGAGGATTGTCTACTGGGAAACGTATTTAATTGAGTAGTGGTTTGTTGACCTTCTGTCACTACTGACGAGAGGTCTCAGATGTGACCTGTCACGGTCATCGACGGCTGGTAGTTTCTCTGTTGGCCATTACGATACCCCCCCTCCCATTCACTTCGAGGTACACCTTGGCCACCGTTGAACATACGAAGCCAAATTTCCGGTCCACTGGCGAAATCTAAATTTCCGCCCGTCAGTTACAACTGTTGAACATGACATTGGACTTTACGCAAAGTCTCGGTAGGTCTCCTACATATCGCAACTGTCACATGGGTGTGGAACGTTACAACACATCTGCGTCATCTGCATACCACAGTCTTGTGACATAGGCGAAGCCAGTGCGGATAACGCGGTATGAGTTTCAAACTTCACCCCTTGGGATTTTTCAAAATATTTTGCTTCTAGGTCCGGAAACTTAATCGAGTACATTTAAGCCTACTAAACGTGCTTTATAAATGATTCTTTAGAGTGCTAAGTAACACTACAAATGTGTCTACTATATAGGCAGAGATGCAAATTTTCGAAAGAATTTAATCGTAATGGTCACAACAGAATTGAGCAGTAGTAGTAGTAGTAGTAGTAGGGGGTACAGACGGTTTGAGGAGTAGCTGTGACTCTCTAAAAAACTGTGAAGACACGAGAAATACAGCGAATAATAATATTTAAAAGATCGCTGGTAGAGTATTCGTAACAAACAATTAGCTCGAACTTTACATTTGTTTTGCCTTCGCCAGAAAGTTAAAAAAGTGTGATAGTTAATCGAATGGTGCTCAGTAATTCATTTACACTTGATAGTAATGTAACAGCATGTGCATCAGTACGTCAAATCGTGGCGTAACTACAAGTTAGCGAAGCACCGCCGTAGTGAACAACATTTGTGTGTATTGTAGTCCGCGCTAGGACGATGACAGCAATGTATTGCGATATTTCTGAAATAATATTGGTTCAGAAAATTCTGCAACGAAAAATGGTATGTGGCCAAACTACTAAAAATAAATCAAATAGCGGAATCCGTAATTTCAGCTGGGACTTTCGTAAGACCGTAATTTTAGCCTAGAAATCGTGATAATTACGGAAAAATCTTAATACTTGGCATGTCTGTATAGTTATGTAGTACACCACATTCAATCGTGGTCGAACTTTATGTAAATATTATCTTGTGTTTTTCATACTTTTCTGGATTAGTCTAATAAAGTTTTATACCTGTATTACGGCAAAACATTTGCTACGGACATTACATACGAATCTTAAATGTAGCGTGGTGACATATATCGTGATGAGTATAATACAATATTTTTAGATTATTTGAACACGATGAAAGATCCTACACAAGTAACTTGTGTGAAAAAATACATCTGTGTCATCGCTTTATGTAAACAATACTGAAAGTTGTAAACATTCGAGATTTATTTTTCGAAAAGAGAGAAACTGTACAATGTTTTCTCTACAGCTCCTTCAAAATCTAATGTTTAAATGCTTGTAAAGCTATGAAACCTAACTACAGTGCGCATCACTTCCTAAACTTACGAACTACTGTAATGCTACCCCCCCCCCTCTCTCTCTCTCTCTCTCTCTCTCTCTCTCTGGGGAGGACTCTAACCTCCGACGGGGAAACGCAGCACACTCCGAAGCAATGCGCCTTCGAGCGCACGGCTATAGATGCTTCAAGTATTTTGTCACCATATACGTACAGATATTTCATACACTGAAACATCTGCTGCAGCCTACCACATGTCCCCTGTCTTTATGAGTTATCACCCACCAAAGAATACATGCTTCACTTTATTGCAAACAACCACATCTGTCCTACGTTGACAATACGTTTTATGACATGTTAACGAGTCTGATTACCATGAAGCAGACGCTGCCTGAATGACACGCTAACTTAAGACTCATAAATGAAAGTAAGCATAACAGACATAAAAAAACTGTTAAGACTCCATGTTTTTCGCCAGACATCAACGTCACAGTGCCTGGATAGCACATTGGGAGATTTATTAGGCTACGATGGAAGTATCGACAGCCTTCAATTTCGTCATGAACGTGTAACTATTATTGCAGCAGCGATGGCTTAATGTTCCGGTGTTGACATACCTATATTTAAAGGTACGCAACTAGTGCCTTTACATTTCCGGTTTTTTTGAAAACTGCACTGTTTACAGAAAACAGTTTACTGAAGCCAGTTGCAGTTATTTTTGAGTGTAATGTGTAACACTGAATCCATCCTCGGAATAGGATAAAAACATTTCTACTGAGAAAACGGAGACAAAGAACAATGTACTCATACGCTCCAGGCTGTGTAGCCTCGGAAGGGAGCAGGAGGACCCGTCATTGGTGCTTGCAGACCATGAACAATCGCTCATCGGCCTTGGCAAGAAACCATAACGGCTGCGACACGAATGTAGAACGTAGCGCTGCTGCTGTGACAACGTCACTGGAAAGCTTTTGTCATATTATGACGCTGACAGTTTTCACAAAGCACGTGCCTATCTAGTTGCGCGACAAATTATCTTCGTGTTAATACTATTGCAGTCTGAACAAATTACTAGCTTCCAAGGAGTTAATTTTAACGAGAATATTAAAAACCAGGACATCGAATAACGGTCAGGTTGTACGGGATGCGTAAGCTTTGCAAAGAAGATATTCCAAAAAGACCTTTAGTGTATTCAGTTCCAGTAGACTCTCATAAATTATCCAGACAGACAGATTCGCTAATAAATAAAACTAAATTTCGACCAAAATTAGAAATACTCAAATCTTTTGTATTTCTAGTGCTAAGCTACTCTCATTTGATGTGAGAAATCTATTTTCAAATATACCTATCGAACACGCTTTGAAAATCTTAATGGAATTGTTAGGAAAGCTGGTCGGCTGGTTCTTTGGGTAGATGGACCAAACTGGCGAGATCATCAGTTCCCTTCAGTTCAGGGGAAGGAGTGAAAACAGGAAATTAAGGGAAGGGAAAGGTAATGCAATCCAGGAGGGAAAGAAGGAAGAAAGACTGTATTAGCTCGGTGCACCATGTTCACCGCGCACGTACTCACGGAAGAATCGTGATCCCTCTGGGGGGAGGGGGGGTACTGTTACATAAATCATAAAAAATTCAGTGCTGATAGTGGTTATAAAATGGAAATCATCCAACTGAAATCAAGCTTTTTGTACAAAACATACTGTTGGCCACTATTTAATAGTAAAGAGACGGTTTTATCTTCAGTACACAGTGGAATTTGTAGGATTTCAGTCTGAATGATGACGGAAAACGAAGTATTTCGCTTTTGTTGCACATACAATAAATGTACATCATTCTTATGAAATTATATGCGATGTTCTCTACAGAGGAAAAAAAAAAAAAAAACAAGAAAATTGACTTTAAAAAGCACCAATTAACGAATCATGACGTAGTCCTCAATGAGTAAACACAGTTTCACTATTCACCCTTAGCAAAGGAGGAACAGGCTTCTATCACCCACTCATTTGTGACCTGTTAGTAACATGTAATGCAACAGACTATGCCATCACTCATTTGTACACTATTTTAGATTATAAAGTTCTATACTTTAGATTTTTAAACCTAAAACGATAGAATTATTTATTCGGACTTCACTTGTGATTTACATTGAGCTTGTGTTTTGTTGTATATGTCCATGCTCCTCCAAGTACAGACGGAATATTCCATAACAAACCATGTACACTATGTGATCAAAAGTATCCGGACACCCCCAAAAACACGTTTTTCATATTAGGTGCACTGTGTTGCCACCTACTGCAAGATACTCCAGATCAGAGACCTAGATAGTCAGTCATCGCGAGACAGCAAAATGGGGCGCTCCGCGGAACTCGTGGATTTCTAACGTGGTCAGGTGATGGGGTGTCACTTGTGTCAGACTCTGTACACGATATTTCCACACTCCTAAACTTCCCTAGGTCCACTGTTTCTGATTTGATAGTGAAATGGAAACGTAAAGGGATATGCACAGCGCGAAAGGGTAAAGGCGACCTCGTCTGCTGACGACTGCCGATAGTTGAAGAGGGTCGTACAGGTAACAGGCAGGCATCTATCCAGACCATCACACATGCATTCCAAACTGCATCAGAATCCACTCAAAGTACTATGACAGGTGGAGGTGAGACACCTGATTTCATTGTCGAGCGGCTGCCCATAAGCCACAAATCACGTATGTCATTGCCAAACGACACGTCTCTTGGTATAGGAGAGTAAACATTGGACTATTATACAATGGAAAACTGTTGTGTGGAGTGACGAATTACGGTACACAATATGGCGAACCGATGGCAGGGTGTGGGTATGGCGAAGACCCGGTGAAAGTTGTTTGCCACCGTGTGTAATCACAGTATAATTCAAAGGCGGCGGTGTTATGGTGTGGCATTTTTTTCGTGATGTTTTAAGCACCTTCAGGCTTCCCACTGCTGAAGAGCAATTCGGGGATGACGACTGCATCTTTCAACACGATCGAGCACTTATTGGTAATACACGGCCTGTAGCGGAGTGGTTAAAGGACAACAACATCCCTCTTATGGACTGGCCTGCACGGAGTCCTGACTTGAAGCCTAGAGAACACCTTTAGGATGTTTTGGAAAGCCGACATCCGTGCCAGACCTCACCAACCTACATCGATACCTCTCCTGAGTGCAGCACTCCGTGAAGAAGGGGCTACCATTTCCCAGGAAACATTCCAGCACCTGATTGAACGTATGCCTGCGAGTGGAAGCTCTCGCCAAGGCTAAGGGTGGGCCAACACCTTATTGAATTCTAGCATTATTGATGGAGGGGTACCACGCACTCGTACAAGTCATTTTCTGCCAGGTGTCCGGATACTTTTGATAACAGTATATTTTCTATAAAAACAAACTGCATACTCATATTTTACGCCTGGTTCATTTTTATTTTATACTAGTGACCTGCACCGGCTTTGCACGGGTAGCACCAATTACCGTAGCCAGGTAACTTCTGGTGGAGTGATGGAGAACACGTTTGATGTAATTTTAGCAGATATATGTGTATGTACAGTGCCCACCCCAAAAACACTAGTATCGAAGACAAATGGGAAATTATGTTTTATTACTTCACCTTAAGGCCAGCATTTGGAACATGTTTTACGGGATTTCTATTTGGAGTAAAAACGTATAAATTTTGTGATGCGCCAACTACATACAATTGGCTGCGTGAAAAGGATAGGTGTTCCAAATTTAAGCCAGCAAGAGTCAACGATTGGCTTTGCACTTCGTTGACGGTAATAGTAAAGGCAAGACGCAAAACTAACTGGAGGCGCTTTAATTTGCTTTGCAAATTATTGAAAATCGTCGATATACGTGGATATCAGTACTTTTTCACCTTTGAATCTGTCGCAGATTATTGTTGCCGCGATTCAATTTTGTGTCTATTTTTTGATGGTCAGTCTGGTTCCGTTGCTCAACTCTGGTTCATTAAATTGCGAAAAGGCATTAACGGTGATCCATACTTCGATGTTATAGTCAGCTCAGCCTCCCAGACAACTTGCAGTGTTGGAAGCTTTCAGCAATGAAGAGCAAACACCTTCAGGCGGAAGCTGCACTGTGTTACTGCCACGTAACATGACTGAAGACAATTGGTGCATGGAGCTGCTATGACCGACCTACTGTAGCTGTCAGGGATCAACTCACAGCGACTCCTAATAATAAGTCATTTTAATACTATAGGCTGACGTTAACAGGAGATGGAATATTACTTTCCTAGTAGTTTTGGAAAATTCATCATTGCCTTTTTTGACTGAGAAATACGGAGATAACAGCATTAAAAATAGTAAGTTCTCCGTTTGTACCACACAATTCTTCTGTTACTGCACTGTTCTCACTTTGAGCGTTAGCTTCGCTCTCTTGACTATAGTGTCGCTACTGTTGGCTCTTTCTCCGCTAGAGGCGCTGCTGTCGTTCCAATTATCGGACGTGAACTTCTACATATACATTAGACTGCGATATTAGTATGTAAGTGTGTATTTAACACGCTGAGGATTGTATAAGCATAGTATTCATTGTGTTACGTAGAACGTAACAAGCAATAAAAGAATTTTTTGAAATATAGTAAAGATGAAAAGTCGGACAGTACCTACTTTTCCAAAGAGAAATTATTGTCTGTATTTCACGTTATTCTTATTATAAATATCTTGATACGACCGCTACCAAACTTCACAGAATCACCCTCTTTGATACAGACGTAGCCTAGATCAAACATAAGACACGAAACCAGAATTAATCTGAAACCCACTATTTTTCGCAGTTATTGCGTTAACAACCATCTCTAAGTACGTGTTCTGCAGGAAGTAGGGTAAATTCACTAAATTGAGAAAGATTAACAACTTGAGTTGGTACCGAAGTGTTTTTGGTAGCATAACGTTAAAGCGACTGCTCGTAAAAATCGTGTCCCGCTCCTGGCAAAAATTGTTAAGTTGCAAATTCTGATTGACATCTTTCTTCCTTATAAAATTAGAGTCGAAATCTGTTACGGCCCGGTTTTACCTTTCAACAATTTGATAAGCTAAAATCTATGTTTTGCAGACGAAGTATCAGTAAGAAGAAAAGAAAAACTGTTTAAGTGAGTGGAAAATAATGAAAGAATAGAAATTAAAACTTTAAGTTATTCTGCACAACAAACTGGATTGCGTTGTCCAACATAGCAAATATTCCTCCTGTTTAATCTTCGTACATTTCTGGTCACTAAGACTAAGGCAGCAAAATATTTATATGGCAGAGGGGTTGTAGAAGATTAATCGAGGTCGGAAAGACAATGAACTGTTTTCATCGAAGCACCTTGAGTATAAAATTATTAACCACAAGAATAGCAAACACGAAGGGCATTTCGTAAGCAAATCACAGGCTGGTATTATTGTGGATTGTGTCATGAAACAACAAAGAAAATTAGGTACATGTAGTTGGTAAGATGTACAAATAGACCCTGCACAGTTCTCGAGTACTGTGACTGTTTAAGAACAGGTCACACATTAAGGTAGAAATGACGCGGCACAAACCAAACAAAAATTCACTGTGCGTTAAGTGTGATGAATTTACAGTGGATCGTAGTACATATTCAACTTGGTTAATAGTTTCCGTGGGGGTCATATGAGTATCGACGATATCCCAGTTCATGAAAGACAAAAGCAACAACTGGTGAAATATGTGGCAAATGCTCCTGAAGAAAATCGCATGAAGTTGTGTGAAACCACGGGAATTCCCCCAACATCAGTATTACGTACAGAGAGAAATGATTTCAAGAACAGGAAAAATTCTGGGAGATGGCTGCCACAATGACTGCTTCAAGAGAAGCAGAAAAGCATGGACATTCCAACCCTCCTCAAACGACGATTCAAAAGAGAAGGTCAATGATTCTCGTGTCTGTCACTACTGATGACACGTGGATTTGAGACTTAACTGGAGTTGAAATCATAGTCCATTGAATAATTCATAGTATTCCAAATGTCAGAATTCGTTATGTTATATAAAAGATCAGAAAAAATTATTTTTACTTATCACTCAACCATGACAGGAGCGTCATATGGCACATGTAATACCACGATGTATTATTGCAACTTAATGGGAAAAAAAAAAAAAAAAAAAAACTGTTTAGAATTACACAAAAGCAGATCTTAGTTTCTCGGGGCTGGTCCAGTCATTCCCCGCCCACAATTCAGTAATGTTGTAGCCCAAAAACTACGCGAATACATTTGGGAAGTGATGCCACAAACGGAATTCTTGAAATCTTGTATGTGTGTATTGGTGCTCTGTCAAAGTAGAAGGAAATGATCTTGAGAATATCGTTGCATTGAAGAAAAAATTGATTTTCTTCGTTTGAACAGAGTTCTTTGAAGCTGCGCCTAATGCATCTCGCTGCGCAACGAGTTTACTGACTAATGAGTCACAGTCAGGTGGGAAATTTGTCGCCCAAATTATTAAATTTCCTCACTATCCGTTCCACGGCTATGAGGGTCTAATATTGACGGATTGGCTCAAGTATTGTGCCATGGAGACTACCATGTTTTAACAATTTCACGCCCTGATAATATCACTCTAAACCTTAAAACCGGAAGTGCCTGAATAAAAACAGGTTTGAGTTTTCTTTCATAACTAAGTAATATCACTTCTGAGATACGGCATGATGCTTCAATATACATCCCCATCCTAATATGATACATAAAGATGAATGTTTGTTTGCTCATATTTTATGCGCTGCCGAACCATTCATCCGATTGTAATGAAACTCTGCACACTTGATCGTCAAAATAAGAGGTAAGCCACTGTCTACTTTAAAATGTTGTATGGTACATGGCAGACGATTCTTTACCAACATACTTCGAAGAAATCTTCGGTTTTATTCTGATCTTGTATAAATTTTGCACACTTAGCCTTCAATGAAAGAAACACGGTTTATTTAAGATTTCATATGGCGCATGGCGGATGATACTTTGCAATAAACTTAAGACACCACGTCAGTGATCAGCCTGAAAGTTAACGCAGTTATGCATTTTTTTCACCGATGGAGTAAACGATGGACTGAGGAGGTGGAGGAGGATTTCGACAGAGAGAGGACGAGGTGATTGGCAGAGAAAGGGGAAGGTGGAGATAGAGATAAAAAAATGTTTGTTAAGCTTAAGGGACTTAACTGCGGGGTCATCAGTCCCTAAACTTACAAACTACTTATGAACTACCTTACGGTGGAGTAGCCGAGCGGTCTAAAGCGCCTCGCTGCAGAGCGCGCGGTTGCTCGCCGTGGAGGTTAGAGTTCTCCCTGGGGCGGGTGTGTGTGTGTGTGTGTGTGTGTGTGTGTGTGTGTGTGTGTAGGTTAGTTTACCTAGGTTTAAGTATTTTGTAAGCTACGGACTGATGACCACGCAGTTTGGTCTGATAGATTTACAGACATTTGAACATTTGAAAGACGATACAAATATTCATGCCCGAGGGGGGATTCGAGCCCCCGACCGTAGCGGCCTTGCAGTCTGTGACTGGCGCGCCGCAGACCGCTCGGCCACTGGGGCCTAAGAGAGAGAAGGGGGCGTGGGAGAGGGGAAGGGGCACACAGTCAGAAAAGGGAAGGGGGAGAGAGAGAGAGAGAGAGAGAGAGAGAGAGAGAGAGACTCAATACTGTAATAAACACGTATTCAGGCGACGCCGGTTATTTAGCTAATAAATGTTTGGAATTTTGTACAGTTGACAAAAAGAAGAAAACACTCAAAAGCAAATTCCGTTTCTCTCAGTCTTTGTAGGAGATGTCGTTTATTATCAATACCACCCTCATGCATTACAATACATTACGCATTATAATGAGCGACAGTCAATAAAGCTCGGCTGCCTCCAATATGTTAAGCTATCCATTAATACCGATGTACGCGGTCGATACTGCCTAAGAGCACCCAACAACCTTCATTTAGGCGGGTACTCATGAGAAGTGTGGAAGCTCTTAAAATATTTGTGAGGTATATGCGCGTGACAGTTTTACCTTGGTGACAACGAAAGCTTGAATTGTCCACATTGTCAGGGCGCGTCCCGGCCAGCTACAGGTGAGGCGCGCGTCCTTGCGGCCGGCGCGCCTCCGCCTGAGCAGCCAGCATACGGCCGCGGCGGCCCGGCCACGCCCACGCTGACTCATCGGCCTCGCGCACCTACACGCACGCTACCAGCCGACAACCGCGCTCCTACCAATACCCGCAAGTGTGCGCCAAGCAGTCACTACTGTTTTTCAAGTCCATTTTACACGATCGAATTTCTGAACAGACTACTCAAAAAGTGCGAGCATCTTTTTGTCTCGTGTAAATCAGCAGCCAACTGTGTCCATAACGCAGTTATGCGCAGTGTGGCGTTCTAAATTTCAAAATGTGCTGCACAGTCCGGATGCGCAAAAGTAAGTAACTGCAGTAGTGTCTGCTAACATCGGAAGTTGTATTCTCATCGAGCTGGCTGGGCATTCAGCGGCCAAGTCCCGTTCAAAGTAAACAAATGTTCAAATGTTTGTATAGTCTATGGGACTTAACTACGGGGTCATCAGTCCCTAAACTTACAAACTACTTATGAACTACCTACAACTAAGGACGGCACAAATATCCATGCCCGAGGGGGGATTCGAACCTCCGACCGTAGTGGTCGTGCAGACCGTGACTGGAGCGCCTGTCCCCTCGGCCACCGCGGACGGCTCAAAGTCAACAGCGAATGCAGACGACACGGAACCCTCTGCGGCCAGCAATGTGTTTTGGTAATCTTTTTAATTTACTCAATCTGTTACTCTATAGATGAGCGGTTCTCTATGTTAATTTAGCGATCAATTTCAATTTTTCTCAAATTTTCCAACTTTCCAGTAGATTTTCCAAATATTTCATACAAACCTTGTCCTGTCAAGCCGTACTCAAGTGATGCTCTTACAACCATGTGGCAATTTATATTTATTCATAGAAAAAATATCGCTTTCTGTTTTTCCTCAATTTTCCTACATTCCGGGCGACTTTTCCACGTTTTTATTTGATGCGAACCTTCCTCTTCCTTTCAACATGAAATGTACAAAATTTTATCGCAATTGGACGAACGGTATTGATAGCTCACTCACTGAAAAATGCTGTTTCAGCTTTTCTATATTTTCCTCATTTCCGGACAACTTTTCCACATTTTATCACCGTTTAAACCTTCCCTGGACTTACACAAATATTTCAAGACTAAAATTAGCCATATCGGTTCAGCCGTTCTCCAGTTTTAGCGAGACTAACGAACAGCAATTCATTTATATAATTTCTCTGCTCAGAAATCCTTTCAATTAACCGCCAGTCTGTATTTAACATCCCCTCTACTTCAACGAGGATCTGTTATTTTGAAAACATAACTGCAATAAATAAATAAATAAATAACTTTAATGATTGGTATATCACTTTATAATACATGTTTATCAGTATCGCCTGATTTAACTGCTTAAATTATACTTGTCATATCTTTGTTGAAGTTCATTTCGTTACCTACTTCAAGACATTCTCCATTTACTTCCTCTGTTCTTTACCGTCATTTGTCGTTTCTCACAACGGTAATGACAAAGGCTACGCTCTTGTTTTTATTCCTTCTCCTTGAAAACTGATCACTTTCTACATTTATACTTTGCTTTCTGTACTACTTGCTCAATGTAGCCTAAGATAGGCTGCAACCCTGCCTAGCTCTCTTCTCAACCACTGTTTGCGGTTCATGTATCTCAAGTCTCATCCCTGCCGTACGGTTTTTGCTCAAGTTGTAAACAACTCTAAGCTTCCCAGGTTCCATCCCTTCTACCTTCAAAATTTGAATGAGTGTTTTTTATCGGCAATTTCTCTAAATCTAGTCAGTTATATCTTTCGTGTGTGTGTGATATCAGTTTTTTCTTTCTTTACCAAATAATTCGTATCAGCATTTCGCAGTCGTTCATCTGATGAATCGGTAATACTGTCACTGTTAAGACTTTGCATTCGTAATTATATTATTCTTTAAACACTTTAAACATGGGGGTATTTCACTTGTACCACATATCGTGCACACTAGGTGAATGGTTTTGTCACTGCTGGCTCAACCAAGGATCTCAATAATTCTGAAGGAATGTTATTCAAAATTGTTCACTATCGCCAATACAATATGTCCGAACTATTGAGCAGTAATTACTTCAAATCAATGTTGAGTATTCGTTTCACTTCTTAAATAAAGATGAAGCACAACTAAAACATAATACACGGAAGTACTAGCTACAATATTGATCTCCGCAAAATCGAGCTTCGGCCGAGCACTGGTCTCCTCGTCGTTGAATGCACATTATTTCCGCAGTGGTATAAGGATTTCCTCAGCAATAATTTAGTTAAGTAATTTTTTTAAAATTACTAGTAGGTTGATCGTTACACTGTGTTCCAGTGCAAGGTTGTCAAGTATGACTTTACAGGCAGCCATGACCATTGACAATAAGAAAAAATAATAATCCAACGTTTATAGCTATTCCTGGTTTCACCTGAGATGTTTCTTCCCTGTCTTGAAACGATGCATTCACGTTTGCCTGTCATCTACAGTTTCAACACAGCACCTAACTACACTACTGGCCATTCATACAAATTGCTTGTTACTCATTAACGTTCTCTGCAAACTATTTAATGTGTAAAAACCAAGCTCCCTTAACATGCACAGTTCTTTTAAGGATTTTTATGCCATTATTCGCGCTAAAATCTTATTACTGTTGGTGTGCACGAGTTGTCATTTTTAGGTTGCCAGTTTATATACGTTTCCAGAAGTTCAGTGTCTATGGGTGTAGATTGGTACTATTTTTCAATTTTAATCCCCATGGTATCTGTTTTTACTGTCTACTATTTTAACCTCACTATTTCCTAATTAGTCTGTTTATCGGCGCTACACTTCGTCATAATCCTCCTTTTGCAGTTACAAGTGGGCGCTCAACTCAACATGTCTTAATACTGCAACGTTGCCCATTACAGTTTGCCTGTAACAGAAGTATTGCCGTCAATTTTGTATTCTTTTCCTTCCTTGTGGTATTGATTTATAGAGTACTAGCTGTAAGCCCGGCGTTACCCGGGTATGTGTTTATCCCACACTCTTAGTCCACATCCCCTTCCGTCCTCTCTCTGCATCCACCTCTCTCTCTCTCTCTCTCTCTCTCTCTCTCTCTCTCTCTCTCTCTCTCTCTCACACACACACACACACACACACATTTTGTATTTTGTATACACCGATAACTTTCCATGCCAATATACTCCACCCTTTTATCATTATCAACCCTCAAGCAACAATGCAACCAAAAAACCATTTTCAAAGAGTAATTTTTGTTCCGCAATTGGCATTATATTCTTCAAATTACGAAATTACAATCAGATCGCTATAAAACCGTGCCTAAAACCTTCCTCGTATATAAATTAGTAACTGTACAAATATTTAAGTCTCTGCGTTTTGTCGTTCGGACGTGATAAGCGTACACCGAACAGACATTCACATTAATATATATAGAGATAAATAGCTATCCGATCGTCTTAAAACCGTGCCTAAAGCCTTCCCCGGGTAGACAATAACTATACAAATTTTTACCTCTTTATGTCTTGTGGTTTAGACATGATAAACGTACACCGAACAGACATTCACATTTATAGATATAGATTAATGGCCTCTGTCAGCCCTACGCCACTAAAGAGGCTCGTAATTATTTTGTTAACAACTCAATCGTCTAAGATAAGCCCACAGCGACTCTGGCAGGGTCCAGCGACACTGCGGCACGAACGTTTGTGACGTGACCCGTTATTGACTAGCTACGCAATATAGGTTTCTTTCATTCGTCGCCGCTGTCATATCCCAGGGCTTTGTGCGGCTTCTGAATGCCCGCCATCAAGCGGGTCACAAAGCGGATCTCTCGCTCTCTGAAGGCGCACTAATGAGTACTCACTCGTCATCAGCGACGTCACCACACCACGCCCTCGTCCCTCACACCCTGCCTCTCGCTCATTCCTTAATACTAAAAACTTTATTCCGTCCAGAAACATAACGATCCCAAGTATAACACAAACGACCAGTTATCATTCAATGCACATGGCCATTTAATTCACATATTAGATTTCGTTTTTAACTGAAACAGTTTAACTACTCCAATGAAATTACATCATCTATGCTGTTCCCTAAATGCAGCAGAAAACGCTAATTGAAACGCATCTGGGAAGACTAATTACATCCCGAAAGTTTAAACAGTAAAACTAAACACAACAGCTAGGATGAATTAGTGAGTCAAACCATTACAAGGCGGCAATTCTGTCCGTTTATGGCCACATACTGTGTGTCTATGAACTTATTTTATTGTGAATCTTTCTCCCATTAACACGTTAAAGTCTGTTAAATACAATAACTTCAGCGTCTCCTTAAAACATTGTTTGATAGAAGAACACTGACAAGGACACCATATTTGGCCAAGCAAACGGAAGCGCGAAATACATATATGCAGAGATAATTGCATGCCGACGCATTTCTGAAGAACGCTGTGTGCATGCCATGCAAGACGTTACCGTAACTCGGCGCTGCCAGCTGATTTACTACGGCCACTAATATATTCCCAGACAGCCGCGAAATTTGTCCAAGGCCTGTGTTGCTGCCAAATGTTATCACGCGTTACTCTTACTACGCTAGAAAAACGTACTTTTGAGTAGCAAACCATAATACATCAGAAGACCTATGTTGGGCGGTGTAATGCACTGGCTTATTTTAATACAGAAATATGATCAGACTCTCGCCTATATCCAAGATTAGAAAATAGCCCAGTGAGATTTCAAGAAAATTATTTCAGGTAAGACAAATTTGTCGTAGTTTCGGTAGTCGCTTAATCGCTCTATGATGACTAAGATTTAAGCCTTTCAGATATCCATCCAAACACGGGCCTTTGTTTTATTATCGTTTACAGAACAAATGTAGAAGGGAGACCATAAATATCATAAATCCTTTGGGAGAATTTGGGAACTATGAAAGTGTTAATCTATAGAACAACCGTTCCTACCTAGAATGGGCTGCTGGCGACGACTCTACGACAACACCAGCGACAACTTTTGTCCTTTCATAACTTTGTGGGAGATGTCAGCGAAAAAAATAGTTTCGTAAAGGTTTGAAATTATATGTGAAGTTTGTTGGCAATAGCCAGGTGCTATTTTGTAGAAATGGACGAGCAAATATGGCGTATCTGAGTGTTATCGACTTCAGAACAAATACAGTTTCTATCACAGTATAAATGCCTTATTGTGCTGGAATTAACGTAAGATTTCACCTCTTAATGAATTGCTCATGACAGCATTTTAAATTGAGTCAATAATCACGGGAACCATTAGATGTCGCAATATCCTTCGTCCTACAAGCCGTTATATGGATGTGCTACAACAGATTGGGACCGTGTCCTGAGATAGTCTTTCTGGTGGTAAACATCCCATCGACAACGGCGATCGAGAACGACAAGGTTGAGGCAGCACGTTTGCGGGACCAGTTTTACAGAAACTCAGTCATCGGTTTCAAAGCATCTCCAACTTTCTCTTCGTACGTCGTTCTGCATTTAACTGTCAGTTCCTAGTATGAGACAGCAAATAATTATTTATTGAAATTTTCAAATATTCGTCAGGTGCAATGGTTATGGAAAAGCGACATGCGGTAAAATGCGTACTGACCCTTGCGAGAGAATCTGTTACTAGCTGAGCAAATAGAAGGGCGAACGGA
This sequence comes from Locusta migratoria, assembly GCA_026315105.1. Taxonomy (NCBI): domain Eukaryota; kingdom Metazoa; phylum Arthropoda; class Insecta; order Orthoptera; family Acrididae; genus Locusta; species Locusta migratoria. The sequence continues at coordinate 530,665,939 of CM048744.1, read as the reverse complement.
GAAGGCGACAATTGCAGCTAATGCGTAGCAGAAAGCGCCACCCGCACGGCGCTTTTACACATGCTGCCGATGGTTAAGAAACAGTCTTCTCTCCGACACTACTGGACGCCGAAATCGCACAACTTTAAACGGTGCCTAAATATTTCGTCCGCTTACGCAGCACAGAACTGCGTCGACAATTACAAGGGGACCACACGGGTAACTGATTGTTGATTATATATAGTACGTAAAGTTCAAAACTTAAATAACAATCAGCCTAAACCATTCGACGCAAGTCTCGAAAATTCTCTAGAAAATCTACTTTGAAGTTTTTCAAGTACACGTAAGTCCCAGTCTGTCGGTATAGCTCAGGGGGCAACTTCTGGCCTCACAACCATACAGTCTGTGGTTCGAATACTGCTGTGAATTTTTGTTTTCGAATTCAGTTACATAAAACACTTTGGATCTTTAATTCCGCGTTTTATGTCAGTTTTTGTTTGTGTATGTAGACGAGCTGAACACCTTGTCACCTAAAACAATGGTTGAGTAGGTTAGCTGCTTGGAAAGCCATTAGTAGCTACGAAGGTAAATTTTCAAAAACAGCGTCGTAGCTCTTCACAAACTGAACACTCGAAGACTAACGTCCTCAACTCTTAGTCATTTAAACCATAATTATTAACAATCTGTTATAAAATATAGAAAAATACGAAAAAACAAAAACATGTGCAGTTTTTCGTAAAAATTATCATTAGATATTAAAATTGTGGAAGTATTCGAAGAAAATGATAAAATATCCGTCACGTCGGGATTCGAATCACCAACCCTATGGTAGTAAGACAAGAATGGTACACCGACAGATGCTGTTAACTGATTTAATTATTGATACTGACGTGTACTTTCAAAAGTTCAAAATCGATTTTCTCGAGAATTTTTGAGAGCTGTGTCGAATGGCTTTGGTTGACTTATTTGATTTCTGAACGTCACGAACCATAACATCAAAAAAGTTCTAAAATCCTATACCCATGTGGTCTCCCTGTTAGTCCCCCCGCACACGGAGCCACTCACATGACACACGTCGCCGACACGAGCTCGCAATCTAATCATTCCCCGTGAAGTTAAACATGGCTCCGCAGACGGCGTGACTGCGGAACGACTCACCGGTTTATCGCTTGCAACGCTTTGTCAATCAGTTTCAAGCGATTAGGCGTCCCAGTTACAAGCAATTTGAGTTGCGTCGTGTCTTCGACAACTACTTTGTATTGCTTTGATTTTGAAAATGAATAAGTTGTAAACAATTGAATGTGGGAAGTTGTAAAAATCCTTTTTTACATAAGTCAATGCTTCCAGGCTATTGCAAAGGGTCTTTTTCCCCCTAAGGGATCAGACTGACTGTAATCGCGCCCTAGATGTACGTACTACTTGAACAAATCGTAATGACAACATACAAGAACTCTAACCTCCTACGAGCGAAAGCGTGAGCAGAATTTTGTACCACAGGTATGTAGTATACACTGTATATCTATTGCTTAATATTACCTTACCTCAGAGGGAATGAATGTACAAAACAATGGCGAATATAGCATATATTTTCGGAGGGGGGGGGGGCAAGATTAATGTAACGATCATTTTAAGTAGACACCCCATGATACTTTGTATCAGTTTTGCTGCTAGTATTAAGAGGATCATTTGCGCTGAAGCCCCCTTTTACTTTACTGAGATCAATGGTTTTTTTACTGCTGACATTAAGTCATAAAAATAGCTATTAAAAACTGGCAAGAAATTCACACTACTAACACCCCACTCCCGCCACCAATACGGGGAAGTATACTGTCTACCACGGCGATGTCTTCACGCATCATTTATTTTAATGAATTAGATTCCGTGCTTATTTTTTCTGTATATACCCTATTTCTGTGTGGGGCGGTAGAGTCTCCCTCGCCCCCCCCCCCCCCTTATACACATCACTGGTACAGAAGCATGTAAAACACACTGGGAGTATTATTGTGTGTCAGTGCCATTCTGTGGCAGGGAATATAAGCACGTAGAGTCTAAAGCATTGTAAAAATAATAAGATTGCCTGTTAATTATAAAAACGGTAACATTCTGAGCTGCATGTAATATTGCACTATCATTAGCAGACTCATGATTTATTTGGATATCATCATTTACTCTGGTGGGATTCCTGCAACGTTTTGAGTTGATTAAAACTTGAAACTTTTCTGAATCCTTCCCTAATGCACATTCAACTGTTATCCTTCCTTTGCTTAATCTGTTTGTTAAAAATTCTTTTTCGATATACTGAGACATTTTTACAGCATGACTTCACCAATAAAGGGAAAGCATCATCTGCTACGAAATAATGGGGAAAAGGACTGTCGTTCTCGATGTACAGTAATCTCTACGCTCGCATATTCTCTCACGTTCGAATTTCACTTTAGATCTCCGACCGGAGATGGTCATGTGTGCTTGAGTTATGTCTGAATGTTTGTAAAGCTTATGGGAGTTAACGTACTACTACTTAACTAGATTATACTGAAGACGGCACAAACATCCATGCCCGAGGTAGCATAGCGCCTAAATGCGCTCGGCCGCTCCGCCGCGGCAGTTATGTCTGACTGAATGATAGTGTTAACAGGGTGCGAAATTACAGTTCTGAAGTCACCAGCCAGTCTAACACTTTGATCACCACAACCCCTTTATCTGAATACGAAAAAATTCCCCTTCCACCTTCCTTTCACTGTTCGTACAATATCTTTACAGATAATACCATATCAAATTTCTCGGTAGAAAAATACATAGCAGTACGATAGTCTAGCAATTTTTGTGTAGCGTTGCCTGTCTGCTGAGAAGTACCACTTACCAGTGGCACCTTTGGATCAAACATAGCAGGTCTATTGACAGATATTGCAAGGAAATCTTCCAGTGTATCTGTCTTCAAGTCCTGTACGCTGCTTTTAGTATTTGGTAATTGCTCTGCGAATACGTTTTTAGCGCCATTTCTGATTGAATTATCGCGGATGAATCAGCTGACAATGTGTTAAGGTGTATTATAGTATTAAATAAAATAGCTTACAATTGACTACGAAACACATACGAAATAGTCGAACGCGGAAACTGTAACAGCTTTTAAGAACCCGCCACAAATAAAAATAGTCACCACTCCAACTCAGACAGCTCTGCTTATTCACAAATCTGGCAGTTTGAAGTGCCAGAATAAAAAGAAAAAATTCCTAGTAGTCTGGTGATCAGGTTGCTTGCTGTCACTGCTTGTACAGGAAACGGCCACACCTCAAGTAAGCAGACGCAGGAGAAGGCGCAGCTTATACACAACTCTGCACCTGCGCGCGAACTTGCTGACAGCTGCTTGAGCAAACCTGAAGTGTACGCAGAATGTACAGTAGCCGTGATGTCATAACAGGCGTTCCATGAATCTGTCATTTGCACCAATACTGAGAAAGGCTACTACAAAATTAGAACTACTGATACAACTACCGGGAAATGCAGGATTGTCTTACTCATCAATACAATTACCGCTTAGCTCTTCAAGCTTGTATCACTCTGAACCTAGCTCCCGTGCTTCCAGAAATTAAAATTTATTATGTAAGCCCAGATCGCCAGCTGCCAATTTCCGGTCGCCAAATTCCGGGCTGGCGACCGTAAATATCGCACCCTGGAGTTAATTTAATTTTTTTTTCTTCTTCTTCTTCTTCTTCAGGGAAACGAAAACAATTTTGGTCCAACCCGCCACTGCCCGCACCGAAACTAAGTTTATTGTGCGGTATCGCTCCCTGTATATCTGGTAAAGCCAACCAATGCCCTTGAATAGTGCAAGGAGTCCCTTTACCAGTTCTTTATTAGACAATTTTTTCGGGTCTGGTTGTCCCAAATGTTCTGTGCCTTTTACTCTCCAATGCAATGCATTCGAAGATTAGATGTGATGCAGTTTCATCACCGTCACCACAGATCCTACATTTAGGGTCCTCTTCTGCTATTCTCACCCTGGAGTTGATGTGTGCGTTTCTTTTTCTGATGATGGCCACGACCGAAAATTTAGTTGCCCGAATGTGACTATTTTACGTGCCTGTCTGCAAAGCGGTCGTCTGCGGTTAGTTCATTTTGGGAAATGTTTAGCTGTCTGGTCGTTAGTGTCCGTGCATCAGTACTTGAGGAGCTGCGGCAGAACCTGCGCGACGAAGCTCCGGCGCGTTTACGGAACTTGCGGCGATAGCGGCGGCGGCGGCAGCAGAGCGAGATGCTCTTCCAGGAGGTCCGGTTGCGGCGCATTGTGGCGGCCGTGGCGGGCGCTGATACCGTTTATCGGCCAGCTCGCGCAACCTGCGCCTCACCGCAGACACGCGCGGCCCCCGAACGTCGCGCCGCGGCCGGAAATAACGACAAAGAGAGGGACACAGTCTGCCGCATTCCGTTCTCGCCTTCGGCCTACCGACTCAACTGTGCCAAGACATAATTCGGATTCTTCGAGTAACATCGCGTCCTCGTCGGTTCGAGACGTTTAGTTCGGCGAGTAAGTGCCACAAGTTCATGCTACGACAGGTTTGCTGGAACTTCGTGTCTAAGAAAGGGCTTACAACGAATGTTACGTTCACTTTTTTCCAAGATACGACCCGTCGGCTTTGACCAATGACGTAATATCTGAGTTTAAAGACAGGCAGAACTTAGACTGCAGATTACGATTTTGTGTTTAAAAAGTAATCTGTACGTTCTCTCTGGTAGATATAGGTTAAAGAAAAGCTTTTTTTTTTTCACTTGCGTAAGGTTTTGGGTTGACATCTGACATCGATGGTACATCTGTTGCGGTAATCTGTAATTTACGGCCGCGGTGGAGTAGCCGAGCGGTCTAAGGCGTCTCGCTGCGGAGCGCGCGGTTGCTCGCCGTGGAGGTTCCAGTCCTCCCTGGGGCGTGTGTGTGTGTGTGTCTCTCCTTAGGTTAGTTTACCTAGGTTTACGTAATTTGTAAGCTACGGAATGATGACCACGCAGTTTGGTCCGATAGATTTACAGACATTTGAATTTTGTAATTTACGAGGTTAATAACAGATGAATTCTTATCTATAAAATGTAATTATTACGATATTATACCGAATGTTTTATATTTTCGTTGATAGCGTTTATATATTTTCGTATTTCAATTACAAACAAGAAAAGAACAATTTTAAACGGTTAATTTTAATCATGGGCACTACGTTTAGAAAAATGTGGCTTGTTAAACAATAAATAAATATTATTCAACTTAGCCTATAACCAAAATATTTACGCTACTCGAGCGATACTTTTAAATATAGTATTTGCAGCACACGATATGCATCGCATTGTATAGTGCATTTAATAAACTCTGAATAGAAAAATTACTTTTACAGAAACTAAGAGAATTTCCGAGATCTGCAAATTGCTAGACCTACTTCATCGTCATTTGAGTCATCGGCAGATTGCTTATGTCATATAAATACGCAGACATGTACCTATTTTTAATATATTTTACAGGAAGGCCGATGTAACTTACATAATTCGAAAGGGGGCTTTGTCATATATGTGCACATAACAAAATATCTCATGCAGGCAGACGTATTTTTCACTTGTGCAAAAATTAACAAAGTCCAATAAACTTTTTTTCACTTTCTGTACTGGTATTTCGTTTTCCTGCTTACTTTTTATCGATCCTAGTATGGCATGTGGCCTAAATCCGAGCAATTGTCTTTATAAAGTAACGAAACAAAAAAATTTAAATGCAAATGGAATTCATTTGTATGCAGAGCCTTAGTCCCCTCCTGAATCCTGAAAGACCATGTAATAGCGGAAATAGGAAGTCATTTTTCAAAATTAATTAATTAAAAATTAGAAACTTACGTGAATTCTCTGGTAGCAGCAGCAGATGGCCACGGAGTTATTCTTTCAGGTTAATACGCCAAGAAACGTCATTCCGTTACCACCCAATTTTTATTTCTACTGCTGATGACATGCTCCATCCTTTCTACTACTAGATGGTTCTCCTTAACGGCTGCCTACATGTTAGATTTTTGTTATGTGCACATATATGACAAAGCCCCTTTCGAATTATGTAAGTTACATCGGCCTTCCTGTAAAATATATTACAAATAGGTACGTGTCTGCGTATTTATATGACATAATCCATCTGCCGATGACTCAAATGACGATGAAGTTAGGCTAGCAATTTGCAGATCTCGGAAATTCTCTTAGAGGAGGGGGGATATTTATCATTGCTGGTCTAGCAAGGATACGATTTCTCGTAAGAAATTTACAACAAATGTTTCAAACTTGTAATTAAAATACACAAATGCTAATCAAACTTCAAAGGAAGAAAGATACGCATGTATGTTACTAGCCAACAATGTTTTAGCACTGCTAAGTTGGTGTAGGCGGTCTCGGGGACCGAAGAATGCCGTCCTCTAAACAATGGCTGCCCAGACTAAATCGTCCCGTGTGGAGCATCGCAAACAGAACAAAATATTGTTGACGGAATAGGTCTGTGAGACCAACACCTTATAGAGTATTTTAGAAGGTGTTGGTGAGACTGACGCACACACGAAAGAAGGGTTAAGTTCTCCGTAGCTGCAATATGCCTTTCGTTGCTAAATGTACCACATTGTTTTGCTAATAGGTCTGTTCAATCCGCCTGCCAACAGACTATTGCATCTATGCTTTAGTTTGCCTGTTCTAGACCGCTCTGTTCGGCGTAATCTTGTGAGACTAGAGGAGACACGCTTGTTATTTATTCAGTCACTCGACACATTGTTTCAGTTCATAAGTCTGTGTACAGCCACAACGATATTGCTATACTTCGAAATAACATACCCGAGGAAGACAATTGCACTGTGATTCGTATTGCGCGTTTAACAGGATGTCCTACCGTGATATCCAGAAACCAAGCCCGTCCAAGAATGATAAGCTGGATTAACAAAATAAAGTAGTATTCAAGTTTAGTGTCAATTAGCGTCTTTATACTTAAGTCACTAGAGATTTAATGGGTGGTTGGTAACATACCACGCCAAGTGCGTCCTAAGGACAAGTACAATAGTCCTGGTGCCTAGGTGATTTATGTTGTTTCTTGAGTGTGACAAAACGCACATGGTCGAGCCTATGTACTTCCAAATACAATTGTTCTCGTTTTGCCCAACAATACACTAAAACATTTAGATAACAAGTTAGAAAGTTTACGGAAGATTTATGTTGCGAGATAACTTTATGTTCGAAGAAACGACTACATCGTTAGAGACTGTCTTACGCATAGTACGTAGATTCATAAATCACCCTAAGTTACAAGGGAAGAAATTAGAAGTTCACACAGTCCCCATAAAAAATTCATAATTATGAAGTACCACTCTTTGTTAAAAAATAAAAGAATAAGAAAATAAACTTCATTAATATTGTCACAATATGTATTAAAAACAATGTCTATCATCGTTAATCTTATCTGTAATTTATGTCTTAACAATAACCGACCTATAGTATATTACGAGTGCACGTGCAAAAGTTAATTCGCTATCTCCCCGTCAGATTTCACCTTCTAGACATAATTACTATTCTTCACTGTTAGCCAAATATTTTTGTCGCTATTTGGGGTGTACAGCTAACCGTAGTCAGTCCCGCAACCCGTGGTAAAATAATGACGCCACTGAGAAGCCTGGCAGTTACCTTGTGGGAATGTAGCTATTAGTGGGAGCTGCTGGTGTGTCGCACGCCGAGAATGCACAGCTCTGTGACAACGTGCTAATTTGTGTCAACATAGTGGCAAGCACGGTTTGTCAAAGCTCACACTACCACGGCGCTCGCTCTGAAGCACAATAATTAGCGGCGCCTTTATAAGGGCTAATATGGAAAGCACGCTGGAACAAGTTACAACAAACGAACATTCAGCAAGGCAGCAAATACTTCGTGTATGCCTGTTAATGAACGAAATCATATTCAACTGGGAACAGTCACTTGTAATTACGTATTTTCACTCTGTAATTCATTCCAACAAGTACAAATCTTTTAACGGGGGAAATAGGTAACCTACTTTTTAGGGTACATTTATTGTGCCAAGCACGATGGATACGTACGTTAAGCGACAAGAAGGAATCTTTTCTGTAGCAGTGTTTTAGGTTAACGTGGAAAATTAGAATTTGCTTAACTGTAAAAGAAGGATTGCATTTTTACAGCGTGTTACTGATAAATTTATTATATTTAAATATATAATGAGCAATGCGGTTAATTGAATAAATTAACTCCCTATTATGATTAGAAACAAACTAAAAATTGTACCTAGCTGTATAAAACATTTATTTCAGTCCACATTTTTTTTTTTTTTTTGTGGTTTTATGGCGCACAACTTTTACGGTCATTAGCGCCCAAGTCCAAATCACTGTTATTTTGTAATATGGGAGCGTTCGAGACGATTCTGCAGATCTTTGGATACAAATTATACAGAAGAGACTCACCATTCGCACTATTCTAGCTTAAAATAATGAAGAAATAGGTGGTTCGTGATGATTTACAGAATATTATGAAGCTCGGAATTCAATTCTTACATTATATATCACAATTTGTGTAGATTCTTGGCACTAAATGTTAGTCGCGAAACAGTCTTCAACTGCCGTAACGTATGGGTGAAGCGGGAATCAGAGTAACCAAGACACATTCGCATGAATAATGTAACAGCAAGCGCATTGTCTGTCTTCTGGCTGACAGAACCTGTAGGGAATCGGGTAAACGAGTTTGTCACAGAGGACAACAAACCATTCCGACAAGCAGAAATGATTTCTGGCGAAGTCATGTCAGTTATATTCGATGATACTGCAACAAAAACTTGCAAATGTTCCTACCGTTAACGTATCTGTCAATCAGGCAAATTCTGCGTATTTTCTGGTACCGTATAACTACCATTAAACGTGCATTTGACACTAGCATGGTAGGATAGAACTATCTCACTGCAATATTCGCAAGCAGGGTACCATCCAACCTTTCCCAATCAACAAATCAAACAGCTCCAAACACACCCAGCGTTTTTGCCAGGAATAGGGAAATGCTTTTTCAATTATCCTCGTTCGAAACGAAAACTGTGTTTCGTTCAACTACAGCAGGAAAGGTGTTCAGGTGGACCGACAGTCACCAGCCTGTATAATTCCTAGGAGGACGGCAGGACAGCTGTATCAGGTTTTACATAACCTAACAAAATAATTTAATCTTAGTGCCTGCAGAACACATTAAAAATACTTATCGTGACAAAGCCGAAAAGAAGCTAATAACCTCTTGTGGACAGGAGCACACAGAGTATTCTCCCATATAAATCAACGGGTCCAAGACTTCTCCTTCTACATACCTATTCCGTAAGCCACCGTAGTGTGTGTAGCTACTCATTTCCTCTCCTATTCCACTCTCCAAAAGAGCGAGGGAAACTTAAAGAGCCTAATTTCCTCTTACCTTTGTAGTCCTCACGCGAAACGAAAGTTGGCAGCAGTAGAGTCACTCTGAAATCAGCTTCAAATGCCAAGCCTCTAAATTTCAATAGTGCTCCTCGAAAGGAAACCTGGCCTTCCCTCCAGAGATTTCTATTTCAGTTTCCGAAATACGTCTGTAACACTCCTGTGCGGATCGAACCTGTCGTTAACAAACCTAGCAGCCTGTCTCCGAATTGCCTCTATGCCTACCTTTAAACCGACCTTGCTGGGATTTCTAACACTCGGGCAGTACTCTAGAATGGGTCGCACATGTCCTATGCGCGGTCTCCGTTGCTGTTAAGCCACACCTTCCCAAAACTCTGCTAAACAAGTAAAATCGACCATCTGCCTTCCACACAACTGTGACTTGCTCGTTCCATTTCATACCACTTTTTAACTTTTCATCTAAATATTTAATCGACGCGACTGAGCCTTGCAGCACAATACTAATGTTGTACTCGTCTGCATTTAAATGACTTTTTTAATAAGTAAAGCTAACTGCCACTCATCAAACCCAAAAAAAATTCTCCTTCAACCTACTACAGTCAGTAAACGACGACACCTACACACACACCAGAGCAACATGTGCAACAGCCACATATTGTTATTCAGATGCCTGAAGAAGATAGAGACTTCCTTAGAGGACTGCTGACAATATCCTTGTCTCGAGCACTCGCCATCGAGGGCAACGCACGGAAAGTCTTCGAGCCACTCACTCACCCGAGAATCCATCCCATGTACTGGCACCTTCGTTAGCAGACAGCAGTGGAACAGCGTTTTTAGGCGGTGAGTGTTTATTCAAAGGCAACATCGAGAATGTCCTGTAAAGCGTGCACTACCATCCGTAATTCTCCATGTACTTAAATATCTCCTACTGTACTTTCTTTCGCCGTGTCTGCACATTTATTTGTATTCAATGTGTTGAAATTACAGTTTGTCATAAATAGTAAATAGAAAATAATTATCCAAACGGCGGAATCCGCAAATCCGCAGATTCCATTAATTATTACGAAACAGACCATAACAATAAGCGTGATAAACTCCGCATAAAAACTGCTGCACCCGCTCGTGTTTTATATATACGAGAATCTGAAGTACGTTGAATACAACAATTTAAAATCTTTTCATTAATAAATAGGTCGAGTACGCAACAAGTTACAATCTTCTCATTAATAAGTTCGCTGCGAGTCATTTCAGGTAAATAAGAGCATGTCCTGATAATCGAGAAGTTCAACGCAGTGTCCTTCGCACAGTTGTAACAAACTTCTTGTGAGATTGTGGCAGAATGTGGTGTGATTGGCTCCAATCTGTTCCGCACGGGAGTCGCGAAACGAGGTCACCGCTGCTATTACTGTATGTATACAAACAACACCGCTCAAAGACTGCTGCTACGCTTTCGGTAGTTTACTTTCGGTGTTCGACATAGGGGAGGTATTTCTAGCACCACAAATATAGCGGTAGGCCAGTACTCCACGCCCGTGGTGATCGAATCTCGACATTTGGCCGACCCGAAAATCTATTTCGTAAGTGTTCCTTTTCGTTAGTGTTTCAGTTTTAATTTTGTACCTTTAGTTCCAAGATGGAAGCGCAGTCACTTCTTCCCTAGTTTCTACGCAGTCTAACAGTATCTCGCTTCTTATTTTATAGCTAATTTAGTTTCAGGAGTTTACTTATTTTAATCAGAACTGCTACCAAATATGTTGAGAATATAGTAAATTAAACGCCACGCCTCGTGCAGCATTTTGGGCGAAAAGTGAAAATTTAGCAGGCAATACAAGATTTTTCTTTTGTCGTTTTGTAAATGATACTTAGCAGAAAAAGTTCCGTAACTGAAATTATGTGTGAAGTTTGTTGAAAGTTAGTACATTTCTTCATTCTAAAACGAATGGGTAAAAAATAGTCGGGCTATATGCACCCTGACTCAGGAAAAAACAGTTTGTAACTGTAATACTTGTCTTATTGTGTCGAACCTTCAACATACGATTCCTGGCTGAAAACCCAGCGTTGTGTGGTATTTATTTATTCCAATCCACAAGATTAGTTCCTCGAATACACACTCTCGCTCCAGAACTGTGTTCCAAGATGGACAGTGGCTTACATAAAAACAGCTCAACGGACGCAACAGACGGACGTTATTCACATTGGTCCTTCATTCCGTGGAGCCTGTCAGCATCTGTGAAAAACAGAAATGGTCGCCACCTTCCCAGTGATCTGTGGCAGTAAAGCATGTAAAGCAGAGTGACCGTGTGTTTGTGTGTGTGTGTACGTATTGCATGCAAATCTACACTTTTGTTATAATTTTTATGAAATTTTGTACACGTAAGCTACATTCCATGAGGGCGGTCGCTGTAACTAAGAATCAAGCACTACTCGTAGTTCGCGGGATATGACATCATAAACAGTGAGATGCTCGAAAAACGGCTGCGTCAAGCGACAATGCTTTACGTTTCCTCCTAAACCACTGGATCGATTTCAACCAAATTAGGTACACACATTCCTTACCGTGAGTTAACAATTGCTGTAGGGGTAAGAACCATATGGTTCAGGACATATGTCAAAAAACTGCCACATAATGCGACGAGATTTTATAATACACTATATGAGAATGACAGTACTTAGCGATATGCACTAACTTTAAACAAAATTTCAAACCTTTATTAAACTTTATCTCGCTGACAACCACATCAAGATAATGAAAGAAAAACAGTTTCTCGCTTACTACTTTTCCTCTGTTCATGGAGCAAAACTACAGCATTTGGTATGACGTTACAGTTTATGATTTCTACACTACAAATTGTAGTCGCAGGAAATCTTACAGACAGTAAACACACATTCAGCTGAACGTAATTTAGAAATTGTACCACAGTGCGACACGTAGTTCAAGAGAGATAAGGACACTGACAGTAACGTTCATGGAAAACCGCCCCATCACGCATCAAGTTTTAATATAGGCTGTAACTTCCTTGCAACTTACTCTGTTTCCGACGTATTTTACCGACAGATGAATATGTACCTACAAAATTATACAACAAACGATGCAATACATATGAGATCGAATGGGTAAAAACATTTTATATCACGCACCACGTATTAATACATTTACGTATTTACTATCAAGGCACTCCTGTATTCCAGTCAGCTTAAGGAAATTCCTGAAAGAAGACTGCTCTTGACAACTTTGAACTGTGAAGCGCACACAGATGCAGATGAAAGCAATAGACATCTATAAAGCTACAAGGAAAGGAAGAGAATGAAACAGTGCACATCCAACGAATACCTATTACTACCGACAGATCTATCTTTTAACTTTTAGAGACTGCAGTTTCCAGTGAGACATTTTCTATAACGATTAATAAATCAAAAGGCACTCTATTCAATACTGTGCAGTGGATTTGACATGTCCCTGTTTCTCTAACGGAAAACTTTATGTCACATTCTCCAGGGCTGGGCTCACCTAAGAAATTACATTAGATCCTGGGCAACTGACAAAATATACTGTTTATAGTAAAGTTAGCATCTTTCTTTGGCTACTACATTTATAATTTTGTATTTTATGCAAGACAGCCTTATTTCTGATATATTCTCTGATAAATATAACATGTTATTAGAAAAAAAAGGAGACGAACAGAGAGAAAATGGATGGAAGAAGTACTACCTCAAGGCTTGAATAAACCCGAGCAACGCCGGGTTTTCAGCTAGTTCTTAATAAACATGACGCAGCTATGTGCCGTTAATCATACACCGTATATTCCACACAAAATTTAATGGGAAGTCTGTTGCACCCTGCACTTTTTCCGCTTTGTGTTTTCAAATTTTTTGAATGATATGCGTGAGTATCAATAGTAAAGTGCAATAGTAAAGTAATCAACATTCCTAAGATTGGTTTGAAAACCACAATGCTTTACTAGACACGGTCCTGCTTGGAGGTGGTATGCCATTACCTACCTCCAACCTTCCAACTGACTTACCCAGCCAGTTATAGGGGGATTCTGATCCACGGCGCTACTCGACATTTTTCACATCAGCAACATTGCCAGAGGTGAAGGAAGTGAAAAGTGAGAGAGAAAAACTTTCGGACTGAACAGGGATCGAAGACGCGACCGTTGAATTCACAGTCTGGCCTTAGCATCCAATAATATATTATTTGGAGGCTAAGGTCTGGCACTACCACAGTGCTACCGATTCACACAACAGCGCGGGAGCGATATAATAAATACTTTCTTTTAACTTAGACTGGAGAATCGCTATTTTACGGGTCCTGGAACTCTGTTATTATGTGTCGCTAGTATGTTTTTGAGGCGAGTGCAAGATAGCTGAACCGTCGAAAATGAATGTTTTTCGTTTAACAGAGAAAATATTTTGTATCCTTTCTCCCAACTGGTTGGAGGTTTTATCCGCTCGAGCATGGGGGGTGGTGTTACATCGCCGCCGCCACTGCACAAATCGCTGAAGTGGCGTCAAATAAAAGCTTTTCTTAAAAAATATATGCTTGTTTTTCTATTAATCCATCGATTTTCTTTATGTGTGGTTGAATAAGCCCAAAGTGTTCCTCTGTCAGTAATAACATACAGTAGAGTTTCTGCTTGTAATGTTGGGATTCGTTCAGTGACCATGGCAAGAACTTCCTACGATTCTCTTATATCTTTTCCGGCACAATGCTAGCGCGGAAATTATCGCAGTTTTAACATTTAGCCACTTTATTACGGATGCCCAAGCTGGCACCCATCTATGAGTTTTTTTGAGTACATAAATCTGACAGGTCAATATTCCATTCAACTGCTCCAAACACATAGCATTTGTAGCTAGAGGGAGCATTTTGTCTACAACACAGCACTTTTAATTCGAGCTCATTTAGTGTAACTGCAGTATGAATGTTCATCACAATTCGAACAGTCATCTGACATCTAATTCTTTCGGCTGGACTTTAAATTGCGTATGGCACAATTGGTCAATGACACACTATTCCATGTGGCCAAGAATACCAACCGATCCACAGTTTCACGTACTTGATATCGTCTCTCTGATGGGTCGTCTCTCGACCGTGCGAAGAAGTGCAGAGAACTCAGCAGAAAGAGGACAAAGAACGTCTGAGCTCTTGAGCTGCGCCTGTCCGGGGAACTTTCTACACTTTCACTGCGTGACCAGGGACTGCGGCATCGTCAGAAGGTGATGAGACTGTAGAAACAAAGCGCTCTCTACACTCCACTGGAACCCGATAACGCCGCTTTTACAAATTAAGGAGAAAGTTAGTAAACCTCCAAATATGCTGCCGCGATGGAATGCCAATGACACCATTCCCTTCACAATCGTTAAAGATTTGAGGAAGTCAAGTAAATTACGTGTTTTTTGTGAGTTGCAGCTCAGTCTGCAGTCTTTAAGCTGTTAAACTGACAGTGCAACAAGAATACAATTATTGATGCGTTGTGTTTCTTCGGACATGTCTACAAGAACAGACACAATTGGTTGAAATTAGCGGCCGTAAATTTATGACTAAGAAATATTCTAACATCTCGACCGCTTCAGGGTATTTACATAAATTCTTACAGCAAAACTATAAGAATACTTCTCATTAAAACTTACATTCATCTCTCACATGGTACAGCTTCTGAACTCCGAAGCACACGAATTGACAATAATACTTGATCACAAAAATTTAAAATAAAAACGCAGTCGTGTCATTTCCATGAAATACGTTGCATTTTGCTACAGTTGTGGTTTTAGTGGAAAGTAGTAAAGGGAAAGAAGGAAAGAAACGAGATATGAATAGCATAGGACGTAAATTATATGCAATTCAATTAAGTATCATTACATTTTCAATCAATAGTTCCAAAAACCTACTTAAAATAGTTATTATAATAGCACAAAAAACATCCTATATACCGGATAATATTAGTCCTCCATGTACAGGTGCGGAATTTCGATGACGTGGTTGAAGGTAAGTGGATACATGATTGTTATTTTGCCATTAGATTCACTGTGTGACAAATCAATTTTATGCATAAATGCCTGTGTTGCAACTCGCTTCGCGAAATGCAGGCAACGCGCGGGAATGGCCGTGCGATCTGGAGCGTCACGTTACCGATCGCGTCGTCGCTGGCGTCGGAGGTTCGAGTCCTCCCTGGGCCGTGTGTATATGTGGGGGTGCGGGTGTGGTCTTTAATATATAGTTTAATTAGTTTGTAAGTTCAGGGACGGATGAGCACAGTAGTTTCGTCCATTACAATTTAAAACGTTTGAACATTTGATCAGAAATGCAGTCAAATGATATCGAATCTAAAAACGTGGCTTTAGCGAGTTTTTCACTGTTCTGTTTCACTTTGTTTGAACCACTTCATCGATCGTTTCACAAAATTAGATGTCTCAAGATGCAGCTTTAATGTTTTGAATGGCGTTCCAAATGTTTTTGCTGCCCGGAGTAAATTCATTGAGCCACTCTTTATTGCTTTAGAAGCCTTTTGCGGAACTGACAATGCTGCATGGTGAGTTTTACGCTCATACTTTATCCCGATGATTTGTTTTAAGACATGATGCGTAACTAACTACAACAATGTTTTTCTAATACGTTTAGTGATCATGTTATAGTCTGTTTTTGGCTTTATTTACACTAAACCGGCGACTTCTACAGATTAATAATGTTCATATCTTCCAAAATACCTTATTTGAATCACGGTATGTTACTTCGAGATATCTAATGAGGTTTTAACAAATGCGAAAACATTCACGAAATTGCATCTCTTTTTACAATACGCTAAGCACTGGAGGAAGATACCTTTGTGCACTGCTGATTACTCCTGGTTGTTTCACGCTAGCAGGCGCTCTCCGGTATCTGCACTAGACTCACTGCAATATAACGTTTAATCCACTGAATCCGTCGCCAAACCGTAAGAACAGATGGCGCAATAACAGCCTAACAGTTTAGTTTTCAATTTCGCTACGATTAAACCGGATACACAGCGACATTGACAAGCACAACGTTCACAGATGGTCGCTTCATACTCAGATATTGGAGACGCTGCCATCTCGTTGTTAGTTCACTGGGAATCCCCCCTCCCCCCCCCCTGCCGCGGTGGAGTAGCCGAGCGGTCTAAAGCGTCTCGCTGCGGAGCGCGTGGTTGCTCGCCGTGGAGGTTCGAGTCCTCCCTAGGGCATGGGTGTGTGTGTTTGTCCGTAGGTTAGTTTACCTTAGTTTAAGTAGTTTGTAAGCTACGGACTGATGACCACGCAGTTTGGTCCGATAGAATTACAAACATTTGCACATTTGAGCTCCCCCGGAAGGGAATGGTGTCATTGGCATTCCATCGCGGCAGCATATTTGGAGGTTTACTAACTTTCTCCTTAATTTGTAAAAGCGGCGTTATCGGGTTCCAGTGGAGTGTAGAGAGCGTCTTCTCCTGAACCACCTTATTTGAAAATGCAGCTGAACAGTAAAAGTGGTAACATACATTTAAAACATATATTGAATATATTGTTTTCTATTATTTAGCGTACAACTAGTACAACTTGTTTCGGAAAAGCACACTGCTGTACTAAGACTGTCCCTGTAGTTTACAAATTGTACGAAAATATTTGGACATAGTGTTAGGACTTTCCATGAAGGAAATCAAGTTATGCATGGTGCTGCAACAATGTTCAGGATCAACTGGCGCGCTGATTCCTAAACTTTTTTTTTCTTCAAATAAAGCGTGTTGGTATTTAGTAATAAGAATTTATAAAGGTACTGGAATATAGTACATACGGCAGAGAATCCTTAAAACAGCGAAACAAGCACACAACAGCGAATAGTATGGAAAGTAAGGAAAAGTAACCAGACGATGCAGTGCTGTAATACAAGTTAAACTATTTTCTTTTTCGCACATGCATACAAAGTAGCTGTGCGCGCGCACCCGAGGGAGGACACGCACCTCCGACGGGGAGAAACCGCGCGCTCGGCTGCAAGGCAGCTTAGGGCGCTCGGCATAAGTAATACAACATTTCAGTAACAAATTACTGTTTACTTTTCACCGTCTTAAGCTCGATTCGCACCTGACAATTACAGGTCAACTGCCTTCTTATCACTGCGATTCAGTTTTAAATGACTCGCGCGTCTCTGGAAAAATCTTAAATACGAAACGTTAGGGTCTTAAACAGAACTTGTTCCCCCTTTTTTTTTACGCTAGCAACGGAAAATATTACATAAAGTGAAGGCGCATTTGGTTGTTCTACCAACTCCCAATGCTAAGTATTGGAATAGGTTCGCAGTTATGATTAAGACGACTTGAATAGCAGAGTATAAGTAACTGACAGGACGTAAGTAACTTACTGGACGCGTTTCATCAGGAAGCTAAACTCGCACAAGGCTGAGAAATGTTTTGGAGGAAATGAAGCTCCATAAGGCACAGAGCTATTTCGGGTGGCCTGCCTCACGCCGCCGGCAGTTGGAGATAACGGGCTGCGGCACGTGACGTCCGCCCAGCACATGTCTGTCGCGCGAGCCTCTCTCGTATCCACGGCAGCCGCCGCCGCCGCCGCTAGGAATAGGGCAGCCGATCAACACGTGGCCCGCGCCGCGGCGCCACTTTCTCATCACCACTGCCCGTGGTGGGCGCGCGTCACGCCTCAGTCCGTAGATGCATCGAGTGCGTCACTAACGCCATTGCACAGTCGCTTGTTCCGAGTGTACCATTCTAAAATCACGAGTACACCGAATTAATACTGCGCGTATGCAGGTGAAAGGGCTTGAGGTGTCGTCACTTAAAACTGGAAATTATAATCAAATGTCAACTCACTTGCTCATGTTATAGTTGTGAATTTTCTGCTTTGGTGTATGCTTAATTCACTGTATTATTAGCTTTGTTTTCGTGAACATTGCTAAGTTCGGATAAGGCGTGAGATTCAGACCGAGACTGAAACGCCTCAGTCCCCTCGGCCACCGCGGCCGGCGTCAAATTGCAACGGAATATAATCAGTAAGAGGGAAAACGTATGGCAGAAGAAAAATGAAGTGTGAAAATAGACTAATAGATGGCGCAGTATGTCAGAAGATGTAAATTAAAACACGTCATGCGCACGACCCATTGAAGTCGTTATAAACACGCCAGATACACGGATTTTCCTCATTGCTCGTCTGAGACATTCGCCATGACTGTCAGGATCGCGCTCTGCTTGTAAAGTTGTTTTACAAGGATGATGACTGTGCACAAGTAGCTCTGCAGAAGTTCCGGGCGCTGAAGGGTTTGAAAAAAATGCGTTGGTCCACTGCCTGCCGTGGGTCTGAAGAAACTGATTCTGAAATTCTAAAAGACGGGATCCTTTGGTGTGCAACCTGGAGGAGGAGGAAACTATTTGATTAGACGTCAGTGGAAGAACACTGTAGGAGTCTAGTGGAGGTGTGCAAATGTGCAGTGCACGGAGAATCGTCCGAATAGTAGCGAGACTGAATATCGAAATTCCCAAATGCACCAAAAATAAACGAAAAATATATCTATTCAATAAAGCAGATAAAAATTCGCTTCACGCTTTCCTGAGTGATAGTCTCCAGTCCTTCAAAACTTATAATGCGAGTGTTGATCAGTTGTGGCTTACATTCAAAGACATAATATCAGTAGCAATCGAGAGATTTATACCAAATAAATTAATAAAAGAGGGGGCTGACCCCCCGTGGTACACAAAACAGGTCAGATCACTGTTGCAGAAACAAAGAAAAACGCATGCAAAATTTAAAAAGACACAGAATCCGCAAGACTGGCAATCTTTTACTGAAACTCGCAACCTAGCGCGGACTTCAATGCGAGAATCTTATAGTTGTTTCCACAACGAAATCCTGTCTCGTAATCTTGCAGAAAATCCAAAGAAATTCTGGTCATATGTGAAATACACTAGCGGCAAAACACAAACAATACCTTCACTACGCGATAGCAATGGTAATACTACCGACGACAGTACTGCTAAGGCAGAATTACTAAACACAGCTTTCCGAAATTCTTTCACCAGAGAAGACGAAGTGAACACTCCAGTATTCAATCCAAGAACAGCTGCCAGCATGCGAAACTTAGAAGTAGATGTTCCTGGAGTAGTAAAACAACTTAAGTCACTAAACAAAAATAAATCTTCCGGGCCAGATTGTATACCAACTAGATTCCTCTCTGAGTATGCTGATGAAATAGCTCCGTACTTAGCTATAATTTACAACCGATCACTCAGCGAAAGATCCGTACCCAAAGACTGGAAAGTTGCCCAAATTACTCCAATATTCAAGAAAGGCAATAGGAGTGATCCCCAAAATTACAGGCCTATCTCATTGACGTCGATTTGCAGTAGGATTTTGGAACATATACTTTGTTCGAATATTATGTACTACCTCGAAGAGAACGACCTATTAACCAATAGTCAGCACGGATTCAGAAAGTATCGCTCTTGCGAAACACAGCTTGCCCTTTATTCACATGAAGTGTTAAGTGCCATCGACAAGGGATCTCAAATCGATTCCATATTTCTGGATTTCCGGAAGGCTTTTGATACTGTACCCCACAAGCGGCTTCTTATGAAATTGCGTGCTTATGGAATATCTCCCCAATTGTGCGATTGGATTCACGATTTCCTATCAGAAAGGACACAGTTCGTTGTAATTGACGGTAAGTTATCGAGTAAAACAGAAGTGATATCTGGCGTTCCACAGGGAAGCGTTATTGGTCCCCTACTCTTCCTCGTGTTTATAAACGATTTAGGAGATAATCTGAATAGCTCCCTTAGACTGTTCGCGGATGATGCTGTCGTTTATCGGTTAGTGAAGTCAACAGAGGATCAAAAGCAACTGCAAAGCGATTTAGACAAAATTTCTGCTTGGTGCGAAAATTGGCAATTGGCACTAAATAAAGAAAAGTGTGAAGTAATACACATGACCACTAAAAGAAATCCGCTGAACTTCAATTACGCGATAAACCAGTCAAACCTTAAGGTCGTAAATTCTACCAAATACCTAGGAGTTACAATTACGAACAACTTCGACTGGAGAGAACACATAGAAAATATTGTGGGGAAGGCGAACCAAAGGTTACGTTTCATTGGCAGAACGCTTAGACGATGCACCAGCTCCACCAAAGAGACTGCCTACATCACACTTGTGCGTCCTCTCTTGGAGTACTGTTGCCCCTTGTGGGACCCTCACCAGGTGGGACTGACGGAAGATATTGAGAAGGTTCAGAGAAGGGCAGCTCGTTTTGTTTTATCACGTTACGGGGGGGAAAGCGTCACGGAAATGTTGCACGAATTGGGGTGGAAATCATTAAAAGAAAGACGTTATTCATTGCGGCGTGATCTGTTTGCGAAGTTTCAATCACCGACTTTTAGTTCTGAATGTGAAAATATTTTGCTAGCACCCACCTACTTAGGGAGACATGACCATCCCAATAAAATAAGAGAAATCAGATCGAAAACGGAACGATTTAGGTGTTCTTTCCTCCCGCGCGCTATTAGAGAATGGAACGGTAGAGAAAAGTTATGAAGGTGGTTAATGAACCCTCTGCCAGGCACTTAAATGTGATTTGCAGAGTATCGATGTAGATGTAGATGTAGAATACTGGACAAACCTTTGAGAGCGACGAGTGAAATGCTACGAAATATCCCATGTGCACTTCCTTCCTGCTGCGGGCAGCAAGAGATTTTTGCTTTAGAATCTCTTGCTCCCATGGAAGTGCACGATGAAAGTGCGTTGAAGATTTGGTGGACAGACGAAGCACACCTCCACCTGACAGGTTATGTTAATACACAGAATTGTCGAATATGGGCAACAGAAGACACACGCAAATCAGCCAGAACCGCTTCATCCTGAAAAGATCACTGTGTGGCGCGGGTTTAAGGCATTTATCATAAGAGCTTTCGGTCCTGTTGTCTGTACCGTCACTGGTAAGCACTATGAGTGTCTTCTGCGCAACCAGGTCATTCCAGCTCTCCGACAGCGTGCATGTGGGGGGCGGGATCATTTTTATGCAAGGTGGCGCACTTCCGCACACAAATTCCAGTTAAGCAGCTGCTGAAGCTCCATTTCGGAAATGCTAGGATTACCAGCCGCCTTTCCCCTACAGCCTGGCCGTGCCGATCACCTGACCTTAATCCGTTTGACTTATGGCTGTGGGGCTATCTGAAACAGATTGTGTTCAGTATTCCGATTGCGAAATTAGCAGCACTGAAGGCACGCATTGCGCAACCCATTCTGAATCAGTTGTGAAACATGCTCGTTAGCTTATTGACCACGTTCTGCGCCAGTCACATGGAAATCTAAAATCCCATATCATTTTGACTGATGCTTTTTTTATGTGGTTTTTCGTCTCAAGACAATAAAAGACGGATTTTTTTTCTATCCGATGTGATTTGACCTTGCCAAGGTGGATGGGCTAACAGTATCCACCTGTACACCCATGCACACTGAATAGTACAGTTTAACGTCTAATTTAGACCTTAGACATTGCTGTATGATTCACAATTGATCTGTTGATCAATTTCTACACTAATTTTTCTTTTGCTATACGTTATCCCTTGCTCCGATATTTCATAGACGTCATTATGACCAATGATATTTTTACAGCGTTTTGTAAATTTAATTATATTATATAAAAGGTAAAGCAGTGAACAATCCGAAGATTGGTTTGAACACCACAGTGCTTTACTAGGTATGGTCCTATTTGGAGGTGGTATGCCGTTGCCTTCCTCCGACCTTCGAATTGACTTACCCAGCAAGTTATAGGGGGAACTACAGTTTAGGATTGGATTGGATGCTTAGGGTTTAACGTCCCGTCGACAGCTTGGTCATTAGAGACGGAGCTAACGCTCGGAGTTTTTGGGTTAGGATGAGGAAGGAAATCGGCCGTGCCCTTTGAAAGGAACCATCCCGGCATATGCCTGGAGTGATTTAGGGAAATCACGGAAAACCTAAATCTGGATGGCCGGAGGTGGATTTGAACCACCATCCTCCCGAATGCGAGTCCAGTGAACTACAGTTTAACGTGGGTTCCGAACCACGGTGCTACTCGGTATTTTTCACATGAGCAATACTGCCAGAGGTGAAAGAAGTGGAAAGTGACATAAAAAATCATAGGCCCCGGAGGGGATCGAACCCGCGACCATTGGATTTGTAATCTGGCACTCTACCACTGTGCAACCGAGGCGCACGCCGTCACATTATATATCAAAAATTAATATTAGCTATGCCCAGAAGCAGTTTCTCGCTCTCTACTGAGAAGAACGACACAGTAATTTCAGAGGAGCAATCTTTCTTCAAATGCCTGTCTTAATATTCGGGGTTTCATCCGAAATGACGTGCCATAAACGTCACGTCAAAGAAATATTTACCAGTAATAGGACGAGGCGACGTTAAAATGTTTGGGCACTGGCTGCTTGCCGCGCTGCAACGGAGCAGCTCCCTAGCGCGCGCCCCAACGTCAGCTCGCGTACACACGGCCGCGGCGAGGTGGGGGCGTGGCGCTGACGACAGACAGGCTCTGCGCAGGCGCCGTGAGTGCGGTCGGCCCGGCGCGGCGGCAGGCATCTCGCGACGCACACCGCTATCCATTTAGCAGCACATCGCTGAAACGGCAATGCCCGACTGCGCGAATACCTACCGTCATTCAACGTCTCTCTGTGCTAGCAAGGACGACCTCTCCCACGATACGAATGCGGCCAACTTTCGACAAATCGAGATGTGACCAATTTGCGACCATAACCTTACCGGCGACACTCCGACCATCTCATATTTACGTCACGAGACTGTTAGTAAGTGTTTGCAATTACAAAGCTCCTTGCAAATAAAGTAATCAACTCAAGAAAACTTGTAGCAACTGTCGGGGTTCAACTTCGCATACTTAACAGAGTTTTGTGTGCAGGGTGAGGACCTGTTGCTACTGTTAGCAGTTGCAGATGGCGTGACGCCAAGTTCAACTACGATGAAGTAGCACGAAAGCAGCACAACTCAGAGCAAGACTGCCCATAGCGTGCTTGCGACGCATTTCTTAAAGATCCGTACTAACCTAGCTCCGAAACAGTCGTGTGACTGGAGAATCTACACAATGACTTTCAATTTTTTCTTCTATTTAGGAAATTGGATGTTTTAATTTTCCTGGAGCTCTTTTAACACAGAATATGCCAAGTCTTTTTACCGAGTATTTCTTCGCAACGAAGACTTCATACTTGGCACCATCATCTAAAAAAAATGTTTAAATGTTTGTATAGTCTATGGGACTTAACTACGGGGTCATCAGTCCCTAATATTACAAACTACTTATGAACTACTTACCAACTAGGACGGCACAAATATCCATGCCCGAGGGGGGATTCGAACCCCCGACCGTAGTGGCCGTGCAGACCGTGACTGGAGCGCCTTAGTCCCCCTCGGCCACCGCGGCCGGCGCACCATCATCTCACTGGCCCCGTCTGATCAATTGGTCGGATATAATGAAATAATACCGTCGAGCGCTCAGTTTTAGATAAAATCTAGGTACCTCTTCCCCATTTCATACACTGGTAGATATGAGTTAAGATCAAACGACACGGAAAGTCTAAGCAAAGTGTTTTCATCTAAGCAAACTGTTAAAATGTCGTGCATTGCTTTACGCAATTTGATGGTGCACAATAATAGAGAAAATAAGATCAGTCCTTCATCGAGCGAAGATACTAACATCAAGCATGTACAAAACATTTTTTTTCGGCACGTAGTTTTCTTATAATTGAATGATAAATTTCATTGTACCCTACTCTCCATCTGTCAGCACAGGCGAACAAGAAAGCTTCTCTCTGAGTGGAATCTAAGAGCTAAGGCCTTTAGCAGCTCATAAGTTTTAACTCTTGGTAATTTCGTTTGAATAGAGATGTATTGCTTCAGAATTTACATCCAATCGGGCCTCTGCCATTCAAAGTTCTCAGATTTTTGCAAATTGAAATCCTGATGCTAACACACAAATAATAGGAATGCCTCGTACAAAACTTCAGGTTTAGGATGTCAAACGATAAATCTAAACTAAATGTCTCTCATAAGCCTTGTTAACACCCAAATGGTAAGCTATTAGCAGTGACATCTTAAAAATTCTGAAATGAATTATTACCCTGTACAACTGTGCCCTTTAAAGAAACAAGACAGTCCTAGAAGCGACTCTTCTTACCGCACACTCCTGCGGAAAATCTTATTAGCAGGTGGATTTAGTAGCGACAACGGTACGAAGCTTTAGGAAAGCAGAAAACACGCTCAGGTCGGACAAGTGGGCAGACAACATCCTTTGTTAGGACATCGTCGAGAGCAGAAAATCTATTGGGGTACATTGTGTAACACCATTCGCACGAAGTAAATAAATTAAGACTCTAAAAAGGTTAGTCTCGTTGTCTTAAAGGACGAAAGAGCTTTAGAAAGCTCACGCCCTTATCTTTAAAAATAATAATAATAATAATAATAAACTGCGGACCTATACTCACCTGCCACAGGAAATAGGGGAGAAAATAGCCTGAGATTTAACATCAAAAAAGAAAGTAGCATTCGTCGACATTTAGGTTCTGTAACACACAAGGAGTGTTCAGATAAAAACGTACGAAACCACACTGTGGGTGTAATTGAAGTCTTTACTCAGATGCCTTCGCACAACTATCCTACTTTTTAACGAGCCGAAGGATTCCCCGTTCTCAGTATTCCTGTGGCTGTGACAAGAGCCAATCCTCTACTGTGCCCTTCAGATCGTCCGTGGAAGCGCTTCCACCTGAGATGCCTCTTTTAGGGGACCGAACAGATGGAAGTCTCGGGGGGACATGTCCGAGCCGTAGGTCGAATGCCAAGCAGCTCCCACTTAACTTGGTCAGTACACTTTGTGTGGACGTGTTGTTATGGAGCAGTACCACTGCCTCCGAGAGCAGCCCAGGCCGTTTGCTCTTGATGGACTTGCATAGGCCACGGAGTATCTCACAGTATACGTCACTGTTAATGCTTTAAAAAATGCATAATCAACCATCAGCTCTTTACTGTATTTAAAACTTTACCTGTTTCGGATATTATCCATCTTCCGAAGAGTCTGTAAAATGTTTAACAATCATGAATTATATACAAGTTACAATAAAATATGACATAACATAGTAGCGTCATAGTGATGTCATATTTCCTTTTAACTTCTGCATAATTCATGATTGTTAAAAATTTTACAGACTCTTCTGATGATGGATAATATCCGAAACCGGTAAAGTTTTAAATTACAATAAACAGCTGATGGTTGACTGTGCATTTTTAAGAGTATATTATGACTTAACTCACACCTAAGCAAAAATTTGATCACTGAATGGTTTTTCCATGCTCGAGGAATTCGATGAATATCGGACCTCGATCATCGACAAAGTGAGCATCACTGTGTCTACTGAGGGTACAGCCTTGAAATTTTTAGGGGCAGGTGACGACACATCCTTCGCGTCCTTAGATGTCGCACTACGTTATACCAAAGCGGCATATTCAAATTTCAACCGGTTTGGTTGTACCTTTTCATTTGAACATCTCATAAGAAGAGTTAAAAATTGAGACTTTATGGTGGAATGAAACGTTCCAATTAGCATTGAATGGCGTTAGTGAAATGAAACTGTGAATTGGAGACGAATTTTGATATGCGGTATAAGGAACCTCTATGAGAAACTTACCGTGTGACTATTTAAAAATATGAATTAAAATCGTCATAACTTCTAAACGTTAGGACGTTCAAACTGCAAGGGTGGTAGCAGACCAAGGTGGGAATTAGTATGCTGTTTAGTAGAGAAGTGCACTTCCAATTGGACGAGTTCGTGAATAATCAAAACTGGTGCATTTGAGGGACGGAGAATCCCCATTTCTCAATTGGAAAGTCTCACCATCGACGGGTGACTGCGTGGTGTGTATCGTCCAGTCAGGGAATAATCTGCGCCATATTCCTTTATGGCATGGTGACTACCGAACGCAACGTGGTGTCGGACAATGACTGCTTCACAATTATTCAAAGTGTCCCTAATTTCGACAAGATGTGGTCGATGCAAGACGGAGCTCGCGCTATTGTAGCAGGAGAGTGATGTTCTGGAAGAGTACCTCGGGGACCGCATTCTGGTTCTGGGTTCGCAGAGGCCACTGGCTGGGCCTCGATTTGCCGCCATATTCTATTGATCTGGACACGTGACTTCCTTTTGTGGAGCTATATGAGAAAGATGAACAGAAATAACCCCAGAACCTTTGCTGAACTGAAAACGCCATTCACGAGGTCATCCATGCCCCGACACTTCAGCACGCTATGCATCATTTCGCTATTTGTCTGCGGCACATAATCCGCCACGGAAGACAGGCACGTTAAACTTGTTCTAACGTAAACGCGAATATCGTGACGTGTACATGTTGACCCAAGCGTGTGTACGACGTACTTTGTAACTAATTTACGTTTTGTTTCATACAGTATAATAATTGTCACCCCTTAAGTATCTAAGCAGTTCTTTTGATTGCAGCGACATCCACACAGAACACAAACGTACCCAGTATATACAGTTCCATACAGTAAATGGCATGACACCATTAATAAATTTAGACTTTGAACATAAATCTGTAGCTAAGGTAGAGTATTCAAATTTTTTTAGGTGTTTGCATTGACGAGGGACTGAATTGGAAGAAACATATTGAAGATCTCCTGAAACGTTTGAGTTCAGCTACTTATGCTATCAGAGTCATTGCAAAATTTGGTGATATACATCTCAGTAAATTAGCTTACTACGCCTATTTTCATTCATTACTTTCATATGGTATCATATTCTGCGGCAATTCAACATTGAGTCAAAAAGTATTCATTGCACAAAAGTGTGTAATCAGAATAATTGCTGGAGCCCACCCAAGAGCACCCTGCAGACATTTATTTAGGGATCTTCACTGTAGCTTCACAATACATATATTCACTCATGAAATTTGTTATTAACAATCCGAGCCAATTCAAAAATAATAGCAGCGTGCATAGCTACAACACTAGGAGAAAGGATGATATTGACTATTCAAGGTTAAATCTAAATTTGGCTCAGAAAGGGGTGAATCATGCTGCCACAAAAGTTTTCGGTCACTTACCAAGTAGCATCAAAAGTCTGGCAGATAGCCAACTAGTATTTAAAAAGAAATTAAAGGAATTTCTGAATGGCAACTCCTAGAATGTAGATGAATTTTTAGATAAAACTTAAAATAAAAAATACGTAAATGTAATAAAAAATCCTTGAATATTGATTGTCAAGTGTAGACAACATTTACTAGACTGACACGTTCCACATCATTACGAAATGTCGTATGTATGATCTATGGAACAAGTATTAATCTAATCTATATGAAGTACTTTATCCATTTCAGCAACTGTTCAGGTTATAAATTAATAAAATTCAGCAACCAGTTGCTTGTAATTATTTATTTTATACGACCGGTTTCGGACGCTTGAGTGCCCTTCTTCTGGTCTCTATACAGACAAGTGGATTGGTATACAGTAAAGGCTATACCAATCCATTTGTTTGTCTGTATAGAGACCAGAAGAGGGCCACTCAAGGGTCCGAAACCGGTCGTCTAAAATAAATAATTACGAGCAACTGGTTGCTGAATTTTATTAATTTATAATCTATATGAGCATTTAATGCATCTTTTCTTTGTGGGAGGCTTCACTGTGGCGAATGAGCCTATTCTCTAAGCAAAACTTGTAGCTGCTGGTGGAGCTTTCGCTGTTGATTTCACTTGGACAATAGAGCGG
Source organism: Locusta migratoria (assembly GCA_026315105.1). NCBI lineage: Eukaryota > Metazoa > Arthropoda > Insecta > Orthoptera > Acrididae > Locusta > Locusta migratoria. Next base: position 530,637,787 of record CM048744.1, on the reverse strand, counting down.
ACGAGTCATGCGGCGGCAGCGCGTGCTGCGGTCCGGCAGCCGCAGCTGCAATCGGCTCGAGTGCAGCGCAGCGCAGCGCGCCCTACAGGCAGACACAGTAAATACATTAAGGCGATTAAACGGCCGGCTAATGAAATCAGGCCGGCCACTGCTAAACGCCTCTCGGCTCCCACAGCCGGCCACGGCCACCCGCCCCATGCTCAGACCACTCTCCATACGACACCGACGTCTGCACGCCTACGACCGGAAGAGACCTCGATTCGTCCGAAAAATTTTACTAGGAATCTAAGAAGAACCTGCCGCAAACAGTTTTGCCAAAACACCGGCGAAAATCTTGACTAGCCAGTTTCTGTCAAATACCGAGGCAAAAGCGGCCATTTGGCATTTTCTAGAGTAGGGGGGAGGGGGAGGGAAACTAGGACCTGACGGTATGAGAGTATTTTTAATAGTTTGGAGAAAGGCTGCTGCCTTAAGTAGCCATTAAAAAGTTCAAGTTCTGAACCTGTTAAAAACTTAATCCTGTTACTGAAATAACGACTTTAAATAATTTGCTTGAATCACCTCTCTAAATGATACTTTTCCCTTTTTTGAGAGTTAGGTAGTAGAGATTGGGATGCCGTCTTACTCAGGATAGTAGTGCAGTCTCAAAGGGTTACACAAGGAACGTAATGTGCGCCGCATACCACTGTACTAAGAAAACTAACACCACCAACGATTAGGCGTTTAAGAAGTATCTGTCGGCACGACGTCCCGTGTAGTAATTTGTAGTTCAACAATTGTACTTAGGCATACTTCGTTGTCACGACTGTTCTGCGCAAAACTATTAGCTAAACTTCAAAAGGTGACCCATCTTCATTCCTTTTATTCTCTTGTCACGAATTTAATAATGCAGATGTCGATGTGCTGTAATTTGACAATAGAGAGATACAAATAATTAGGTACTTGGACGGCGTTAGTTCTGTTACTGGAGAAGTCTGATGTTCAGTCTTTACACGATGTAGTTTGAATAAGTAGGTCATTGAAATATTTCCTAGCGTATAGCTGAATATTACACTGTCAATCATACAAGTGGCCAAGAAGAAAAAAAGAGCTATTCTCCATGTGCTATTATTCCTAGAGCAAACAAACCGACCTTTTCAGATCTACAGATTTTACTATTCCGGCTAACCTGTGAAGCGCAATTCAACATAAATACTCCGCAAATCACATTGAAGTGCACGGAAGAGTGATTTTCGATCCGCTTACATGATATTCTGTACAGTCTCATTATCTAATAGCTCACGGGAAGAGGTACACCTAAACCTTTCTGTTTTCGATCTGATTTCTCTTATTTTATTTTCATGATCATGTCTTCCTATGTAAGTGGGTGCTAACAATATATGAAAAGCTCTGGAGTAAATAATGATAACTCTCAACTTTTGTATTTTTTATGTATTTGGCGCAAACAATCAAATCCGACAGAATGTTTCATTTTCTTCAAGTAGTACATGAATGTGCAGAGATGACATATATAAATATTAAAACATGTAACAGAACCTAGTTTTCAAACACACAGTCACATAACACTTTATGAATGAGGGTTATCGTCATTTTCCTCCGAGGCCTTCATATGTTCGTATTCTGAAGGGAAATTGGGTGAAAGGAAATTTCGCGAATAGATCTCGCCGCAACAAATAACGCCTTTCTTTTAATGATTCCCACCCCAACTCTTGCATCATTTCCGTGATACTATCTCCACTATATCACGATAATACAGAACGAGCTACCCTTCTCTGAACTTTCTCTACATCGTTCGTCAGGCCTACCTGTTGTGGATTCACAACGCGCAGCAACACTCAAAAATAGGACGCACAAGTGCAGAGTAGGCAGTTTCTTTAGTACAATCGTTGTATCTTATTTGTGTTCAACCAATGAAATGTAGTCTTACAAATCTGTAAGGTGTTGCTGTACACCATGGACTAAAAATCATTTTTGAATATATCCTGTGTGTCCTTTCCAATTTGGCATGTTAGTAATAGTTATTCCAAGGTAATTAACTGAATTGACGGCCTGTAGATTTGACTGATTTATCGTGAAAATTAAGTTTAACGGATTTCTTTTAGTGGTCATATGCATGGCTTGATACTTATTAAGGATCAATCGCTAATTTTTGTATGATGCAGATATCTAAATCATTTTGCAATTGCTTTTGATCTTCTGGTGACTTTACTAACCGATAAACGACAGCATCATCCGCAAACAGTCTAAGAGAGCTACGGTACTCAAATTGTTTCCTAAATCGTTTATAAAAATACGGAAGCGTAGGGGCCATTTAACACTGCGCTAGGTAACGCCAGATATCACTTGTGTTCTGCTCTATGACTTACCGCCAATTACAATGTAATGTGTCCTTTCTGACAGAAAATAATGAAGCCAATCGCTCAACTGTGGCGATATTCGCTAAGCATGCAGTTTGAGAAATAAATGAAAATCTCAATATTTAGTAGCTGTCACCTATACAGTCAGAAAAATGCAGCCATGGGCCAAGTAACTCATGTGCGAACCATAATTAATAACGTGAAACTGCTGATTCTCCTTATGAGAGTGTTTCAATTTACTTACTCAACAGGAAAGACAGGCAACTCACCTGAAAGCAGAAACATAAACGTTAGAATTAGTATAATGTAAACATAAAATGCACACACATTGTTAAACAATTATCTACTTAAATTATTTAATCAGAAATGTTTCGATAGTATTAAAAACACATTCAATATTAAATCTGTTTTAATGGCACGGTAGATTTGTGATGATTAATATCCACGAAACACAGGGTTTAACGACCTATCGACAGTGCGGTCATTAGAGACAGTGCTCACGCTCGTAGGTTTGGTAACTACAAGGTAAGGATAAGGCAGGGAATCGGCCGTACTTCCTAATCAGAATCCAGTGTGGAACCACCGCGCAACCTCACTAGGTGGTGCCGATAAAGTTCTCTCATTTATATATAAAATCGTCGATCTAATGAGGTGATAGCAACACCTTACAGCTTTAGCTATGCCGGTACTTTATTACCGATTTATTTTACGTATCACTGTAAATAAGATGAGAAACAATCACGTGTTTTCCTTTTTGTATTTTACTTGCAAATCAAAAAGTAATTACATTCACTTAGTCTGCAATTATATAAAAAATTATCTAAACTTTTTCGTACAAAAAATTTTAGAACAAGATCGCTGCTTCAACATTCTTACTCAATTGCCTCCTTTATATCACAATTTTTCTTGCTGTGTAAGTAAATTTCTTCTCTGGAGTATCTTTATAGAACATTGCACATAGCCTGACCTTTATTTCTATCTGTTTGACGTCAGACTTTTGAGCGGAGGAATGTTTAACGTAAAACATGTGCCTAGAAGTAACAAAATGGAATTTTGTTCGAATTCTCAAAGCCAAACGAAGTGGAAAATAGACTAATGGGGCGTCTAAATGAGTCGAGTGAGCTATTGTTGGCAAAACTATGTAACTGGTTTTAAGTATTAGTGTAAGATAGAAACAGAGTTCAAGATATTTAAAAATTTGAAAAAGTTAAATAATTACTTTGATGGGTTCGTGTAGATGTAATAAGCACACACAAAGAGTTGCATCACCGCGATTCAGGAGTTCGTGACCAATACATAAAAATGAAATACAAATTCCCACGAACAACAAAAAAGTGTTAAGCTTAGCTACGGGGTCATCAGTCCCTAAACTTACAAACTACTTATGAACTACTTACGAACTAGGACGGCACAAATATCCATGCCCGAGGGGGGATTCGATCCCCGACCGTAGTGGCCGTGTAGACCGTGACTGGAGCGCCTCAGTCTCCTCGGCCGGCCCCAAACAACATTTCAATTGTATTTATTGCTAATTAAAACAAAAATCAACAAGTTTTACAACAACAACCTAGACGTTCTGAATGTATATTCCAGGTTGCAGCATAACCAGTATGCCTAATACTAGGTACCACGTCCTCTTGCATTGATACATGCCAGTATTCGACGTGGCATACTGTTGACTAGATCAAGGGACTTTCGGCCCAGATTGTTACACTCCTGAACGTCGATTCCGCATAGATTCTCATATTAGTGGGTGGAAGTCTAGTCCAAAAACAGCCCTTTTCAATACATCACGGGCATGTTCAATAGGGTTCTTGTCTGGAGAACATGCTGGCTATCCTAATCTATCATGAAGGAACGCAAAAACAAGAAATGTAGGAGGAGCGCGAAGAACTGTTGTCCATTAAGACGAATCCCTCACTGAAATGCTGCCAAGACGTTTTCACTACACATCTGAGGATGTCATCCCTGTATCGTACAGCCGTTTGACTACCTTTTAGGACTACCAGTGACATACGGTGACACGACGTAATTCAACTTCAAAACAAGAGGAAATCCTCTTGCTGCACTCGCTGGACGGGGTGGCACAAGACGTTCGGCCTGACGGGCTGCCTCAAAAAAAAAAACGTCTTCGACGATTGTTTGGTTGAAAGCAGATGCGAGTCTCACCTGTGAATTCCACTTGATGCAAACTCTGAAGAATCCTATTATTACTGTACTTCACGCACCAGTTGGCAATATTAAAATATATATGTCAACACGACATGTTGCGGGACGACATTATCCCATTATCAACTTCATAAAACTTATCTGCTGCTAAGAAACATTGTTAAACACAATAGCTATGTATGTACATCAAAACAGATGATTCTGAAGAGTCCGTTCAGGAAGCTGTTGGGCCCATCTGTACAGCGCTGCATGGTGTCCAGGTGTCATAGCGGAACCTCTTCATGGAAGTCTGAAATTGCATGTCATACAACCTATGACGTATAGTTTGAGTCTAAACATAGTGTTCTATGGCTGCACCAAAAACTTGGCGAATAAAATGGTCCGTTGCAGATATTTTTCTATTTTATTAAAGACACGACCGATTTCGTGACCTGTAACAACATCATTTAAAAAAAAACATTCACCTGGTCTTAAAATTTATCCCAATTAAAAAATATTATGCTAAGGACCGCCTCCGTTAATAAAACCAACAACACTGGCTCTGTCGCTGTGGAACGGGGCAGAGGCGTGGCTGGACTCACGAAAATCATCATTAAGGATTGGGGCGTTCCTTTCATGGTTCCTCCAAGCTGGAATCCGGAAGCAGCGGTCATCAGCTGCTGTGGCAGCCTTTGGGCGGCTAGAGCGAGGGAAGCCTTCGACAGTTCCTGCATCTCTGCATATCTGTTCCTGTACCTCCACATCCGAACACCACTTTCGGTTACTCCGAGACGTCTGTAACCTTTCTTTGATGATGGTCCTTCCTGACACAAAGTAACAATGCAGAACCGACCTTCTAGGCATGGCGGAACTACAGTTAACACAAACAGTTCACTTACTTCCTGGTATGACTGCAACTGATCGGCCGTCTTACCCATATCCTCGCACTGGCACTCCTCAACCATGGTTGTTTATATCTTTGTGCGAGTTGAATAGCATCTATGAACAATCTAAGCCAACGAAATGTGTTTTTGATGGAATACCTACATTCAACGTCAGTGTTCAGGAGATCTAAGTTCCAAGGTGGTACAATACCTTTGACGAGTGTTAAATATGTTAGAGAAACATTTGACGCGCCTTTGAATTATTCTCAGTGACATATACAATAACATTTTAACAAATATCCTCTCGCACTCTTTAAAATTTCATGTTAAAACATTGAACTTCCTTATCAGGCGTTCAAAAGTCTATTTATTTTGATATTCACGGAATGTATGACATTAACTGCGAATGGGTAAAGTTGAAAATGTGTACCCAGCCGGGATTCGAACGTGGGTCTCCTGCTCTCTAGGCAGTAACGCTGACGCCTGCACCACTGGGGACACAGTGATCATCGCACCTGCACGGAATTACTCAAGCACGCTTCGTCAGATACAAATTTGCAACTTATTTATATTATATAAATCCATTCCACTAACATTTGGCATGTAACCTTTTATGTATTGAATCAAATAATCAGCAGTCTCTGCAGCTATTATTATTGTATCCAATTACGCGTATTCTCAGACTGGATCTAGAGACGCTTAAATGAAAATAATAAAAAGAAAAAGAAAAAGCTACAGTGACTGGTGATTATTTGATTCATTCACAACTGTTGCTGCACCAGCCACCACCATGGAATGTAATGAAGTTTTTTCAGGAGCGATCCCTGGTCAAAACTAGACTGAAGTCGCAAATACTTTTTTTCTGAAATAACCATTTTTAGTTAGAAAAAACAGTCTATTGAGACCATAGACATTCCTAAATATGGCTCCCACTCAAGTCTTACAACATCCTTCTGCCGCCTCCTCAAAGAATCGAACTCGAGCCAAGAGAACTGGCTCTCCAAGATTTGGTCGTATCTATCAGACCAACGCGCTTGTAACGTACGTACATTGATAATACATGTGAAATACATGATAACCTTTATACGTCCTCAAGGGACAGTCGTGTCGTCTACCGTCGGATGAACGCGGAGGGGCACGCTAATGGACGTCATCGACAAACCCACTGCTGCATACTTGTGTGTTGAGCAGTGTCGTACGAGGTGTGGAAAACTGGGTAGTACTGCGTCGTGCATGAACACCATTAATTTTCTTTCCGCAAGGTAACGTTCTTCAAACGCACAGGAACTTCAGAGTTATTTTAGTCAAATAAAACAGCCGTCATTAAAAAGAATAAACTTAGATTCTGATATGAAATACTTCAGCTCTTTTCATTGTACAGGGAACTATATTTGGGTAGGAGATGTGTGTGTCACTTTTAGTCACAGTATGGTGTTCGGATGACAGCAGTTGAAGGCAGTTATCAAGCATTGCCAAGTGGAGAAACAGCGCCCAGGCACGAATCCGGGCAGACGAAACCTTCATGGGAGGTCATGGTAAAATCCCCTTACCCTAAAAAATACTGAGCGTTTACATTTTACCATTCTTTTATGTGCCAATTTATCGCCCACTAGTGGAGAAAAAAAAACAGTATGAAAATTGGAAGTGTGGAATATGACAAGAAATAAATTGTAAGCTATGCTGGAAAGACGCCTAAAAACAAGCTCGCCTTGCCAGCCGCCAACAATGTATCTAACTCGGTGCGTAAGTGTACAGGTGGGACAGAGAGCCCACAAGCAGTTGAGTAAGGAAGAAGGAAGCTTAGGTTTAACGTCCCTTCGACAGTGTGGTCATTAGAGACGTATCTCTCATTCGGATTTTAAGGTAAAGATTGGGAAGGAAATCAGCCCTGCCCTTCTAAAGGAAGCATCCCGGCATTTACCTATAGAGATTTAGGGAAATCACGGAAATCTTGAATCTGGATGGCCGGAAGTGGATTTGAACCAACGTCCTCCTGACTGAGCAAGACAGTTCAATGAGTCGGTACAGAACGAGGCAGACACTCCACTAAGGTAATAGAAATCCACAAATGCCGACATAAAGGAAGCAACAACAATTAAAGAAAGAAAAAGAAAATTATTACTTGCATATCAATAGCGTTTAGATTATCACATTCTTACAGCTAAGTTAATTACTGCTGCAGTACGAAGTATTTGATCTAAACATTTTTATGACACAAACGTTTCGCGTTTGTTTTTAACATATTAGAAACAAGTGACATATTGAAAGTGAAATCTCCTCCCGCGTCCTAATATGTATATACATGAGAGATGCCTACATATCCATTTGCACCCGCGATAGTGATGTCCATCGGATTAGACATTGGGAGCACATACCACGACTACCTTATCAGTAGACAGCGAGCTTATGGCTTTCAACCACCCGGATGGGCCCATCGTCTACATTCACCCGCGGTCCCGTACTGACGTCAACAGCAGAGCGAGATTAACAGGGAATGTAATCGCGAGAGAGAGAGAGAGAGAGAGAGAGAGAGAGAGAGAGAGAGACCGCTCCCCCGCCGTACGTCATCACGGCGGCAGCGTCACAGCCGACCCAGTGACGTCAGAGTCCCGTCGATAGACGGCCAGGAGCGGCGCACAGCCAGTGCAGGCCAGGCGGCGCTACACCTACAAGCGACAGTCGGCGTGTGCGCTCCACGCGTGCTACTACTAGTTACTCTTCGCGACTGAAATAGCACAACCAGAAAAAGCAGCTCTATTTCATGGCTGCAACATGTTTAAGAACAGAGTGAAAATCAAAATGTGACGTTTTCAAACATGCTTCCGAAACAACCGCCTACATTTGGTGCGCTCGTAAACTTACCACCGAAGACAGTTTTCAGTACTTGCCGTTCTTACGTCATACCTGTTTCTAAAGAACGTAAAAATAATAAAACAGAATATTGCGATAAAAATTCTAATGAGTATTAGGCCACAGCGTATCGTACTCTACTGAATTTGAGCCATTTATTGTGGCATTCCATGGTACAGCCTAAGTCATTTCTTTCCTTCCTCTCATTAAATGTGTAAATCAAGTCAATAACCGAAGAACCAAGATTTCATTACTGTGAAAAATTTCTAGCTGTACCATGGTTTGGAATCCACGTGACCAAGTTTCCGTGTAACACATCTTCAACAAAACGAAAATCGGATTCGTAGACAGTTTTTCATTGTGTTTACGTGTTAATGTTAGCCCACTCTAATATGACGTCTGAAAAACAGCTGTTTCAGTTTCTAATTTAGTAAGGACAATATTTCCCTTTACTTCAATACACAAATTCATGCTCAGTCTAATAATTGTAAATATTCTCTTTCACTGCAGAAAAAGTCAGCGCATATTAAACGAAATTTCGTAACTTGAATACGCAATGTGACAAGCCAAGCATATTTAAAAAACAGATGCGTTTACGTGGGCACGGGAATAGATTGCGGTACTGGAAAAACCGCTTTCAATCGGTTTTGCAACGTTTACACGATCAACGAAAAGCGGAATTGGGATTCGATTTACGAAACCATGTTTTTCGAATCTCATGCAAACGGTGTGTATATATGACTGGATAAGTCAGTTCATAAGCAAGAGGAATGTAAAGATATGGACAGTACATAGGAACTAACTTCAGTGTTAAACCCACATTCGGATTGACGGCAGATTTGCCTCGTGGTGGAATATTTTCATTATCACGTTAACTAACCAGTGGTAGTTTCTTTCACAAAGTCGTGGGAGAGTCAACGTAAAATTATATTCTCTGCAACTGTGGCATCAATATTTTCCATAACATAAAAATCCTTTTTGGTCACCCGCGTTTATCTTCACTACCGACGTTACCACCATAAACGCAAATTTCGCTTTAAACCAATGTTCCTGAAAACCAAAAAGGCTTTCGTAGTTAAATGCAAATGGCTGTAGCCAGTTATTGTTTCCAGTTTCCACAGTATCTGTATCACCTTTTTTAACCGGAATGTACTGTGTGTTGTTCGGGAGGGGGGGGGGGGGGGGGGCAGAAGGAGATACGACAGAGACTAGTTGCATAACGCTATGAAATAAGATTTTTTTCACCTTCCTCAGATCATCATGTATTAAATAGTTAATCAGAATTCAAATTACCTCTATATTCTATTAGCCAAAAAACTGCGCTATTGTAAATATTACAATAAAAAGTAAATTATTTAGAAAACTGATTAATTTTTTTTTTTTTTGCTTTCTCTCCCCAGCGACATGAATAAATTTTAGATGAACACAAACTTGGCTACGCGCACATGTTTGAGGCGAATAATAGTTCTGTACGTCATGACATCAGAAACATTTCTAATTTGGTGATACTGAGAAACGTCATTGCGTTTGTGAAAACCCTAGTATAACTACTTTGTGAAAATACATCATACTGGAGATTTGAGGTATTGCTGTTGTAAATGCCAGTCTGAGGTTATTTCGTCCGTATGGAGTATCATATTCTTAGAAATAACGTGACAGTTCTCGCACCTGCTAAGTATATTTCTACCCAGCAGATTATATCTTTGAGATTGTCAAACCAAATATTTCAAATGTTTGTAATTCTATGGGACGAAACTACTTTGGTCTTAAGTCCCTAGACTTATAAATTACTTTAACTAGCCTAAGGACAACACACACATACATGCCCGAGTGAGGATTCGGACCTCCGACGCGGGTGGCAGCGCGATCCGTAACGTGGCGCTCCAGACCGCTCGGCTACTCCCGCGCGGCTGATACTTGTATCATAAACATTAGAATTTTAACAAAGACACAGCTCTCAGGTAAGTATTACATTTCGTGAGAGCATGCACAAACCATCTCTGCAGTACACAGAAAACCGTGTAAACGTTGCATACTTCGAATGCTCACTTCTGGTATAAAACAATAGACTGGACATTGTCAACAATGTCTTTCGCAGTTTTTACGGTGAGGGTAATGAGTTATTTTAGTAAATCTTGAGTTAGCAGATGAGGTAAAATGGCAGGGCAGTCACAATCCGAAGATTGGTTTGCTTTAATGGGCATGGTCCTGTTTGGACAGACCCTACATGCACCCTATTCGGCAGATTTAGCATCCTCTGATTATTTTCTGTTCCCCAAAAGTACAAAACAGCTCGTTGGCGGAAGATTTTCAAAAAAATAATACGTGATAAAAGCAGTAAATGGTTATTTTGAAGAGTTAGAGGGTTCTCATTACAAAAAAGGGTATCAAATTTACTGAACATCGCTGGGAAAAGTGTTGAGTTGAAATGAGCTTATGTTGAAAAAGACATTTTCCCGAAGTTTTTATGTTTTACTTGTTGGGCCGGGCACTTAACGGGAACACCCTCGTTCACGACCCACTGCTACACTACAGCAGCTCAACTTTGATAATACGTGGAAGCATGCAGTATTGTACCTCAACAACACGTCCAGAGGCCCTTTGACACAGTGCCGATATATCCCTTTCAGAGCCAAGGTTGTAGGTGATGTGACAATATAGAGAGAGGGACGTTTAAGATACAAAATACATACATTAATTCATGACAAAAAGAAAATTTTCAAATATTTTGTACCCACACAATAGTCTGTTTTGTACCTTCACTGCAAATTTTTATGGTCTGCACCATCTTAGAGTAACATGCCTTTGAAAGAAATGACGTAACATCACACGGTCATATAAAATCAACTGGCAGTCAGATATGATAGCTTCACATGTCCAAACAAAGAAATCAAAAATCTTTCTTGCCGCCATTGCAAGTGTACTGGAAGTTTGCCGACTGCTGGTGCCACCCAGTACAGAAACACGGGACTAAAAAACACGTTGCGCACGTTACCGCAATGCAGCCACGATTCGTGATGCAGGCCAGGACTTCCTAGCGTGAATCGCAAAGAAATAAAGCGAGCAAAACCAGAACCACACAATTGTGCGTGCAGGGCCTGAAAAGATTATGTAACAGCGTTTATAGGCAGCGATGGTGGCAATAGCTGAATATCTGTTTTACTTCACATGGAGCGGTATTTTCAATCGTGTACACCTTTGTAGAACATCTTGCCGTCCCCCCCCCCCCCCCCCCCGTGATATCTCCAGTCATCCAAGAGTGTAGGAATTTCGCCACTCGCCCAGATCTTTCAGGAGCGATAAATTTTTACTATGGAGGCAGACATTGGTGACACGAAGTCACGGCAACAACCTCTTTCTGCTAGGACAGTTACTGATGCCAGGGCCAGCGAGAGGGCGCTAACGAAATAAAGAGGTGCTTCCTGGACAGTTACAGGTAGGTGACAGCCGCTATTGCAGCCTGGTTGGCTCCTTGCACGGGGCGAGCGGTGGCGTGCAGCTTGGCCGGCGGATGCGGCGGTTGCCATCTGGGCGGCTGTCCGGAATGCGGCCTCGGCGCTGGCGCCCCATTGTGTGACTTCCGGCGGCGGCCACCTGTAGGCAGCGCCGCCCATATCGACCTCCCGCTGACCCGACACGCTCACCGAGCCGCCAGCCGCCACCGCCGCCCACCGGCACGGGGGGCCCCAACTTTTAACCCCCATTCTCACGGTCGGTAACGTCACGCCAGTGACAATTTCCGTGCCGGTCACAATGCTACGAAACACTAGTTCGACGTTGACGGTGTAGGTCACGTGGACGAACGATTGCGTAATACTGGCTGTTATGGATCTGTTTGCTTTGTGGATGCTTTAGATTCACAGCTGTGTACTTCGATTTTAACCCAGATGTTCCTGAATTTTTTTTGTCGGTTACTTTTGGTTGCACAGTGGTAGAGTGCCAGACTACAAATCCAAAGGTCGCGGTTTCGATCCCTGCCAAGTCCTCGGATTTTTATCTGCCACTTTCCACTTCTTTCACCTCTGGCAGTGTTGCTGATATGAAAAATGCCGAGTAGCACCGTGGTTCGGAACCCACGTTAAACTGTAGGTCCCCCTATAACTGGCTGGGTAAGTCATTTCGAAGGTCGGAGGTAGGCAACGGCATACCACCTCCAAACAGGACCATGCCTAGTAAAGTACTGTGGTGTTCAAACCAACCTTCGGATTGTTGGCTGCTTTACCTTTTTAACAGGGCGAGATGTAATCTGTCAGCACGCCGCTAGGTCTGCAGGCGCGGCGGGTTAAGAGAACGGTGAGCGTGAGAAGGCGGCGGAAACACGGAACAGGAAGTGGGGTCCGCCAGTCCGTGCCAGTGACCGCGGGATGCACGGCCAGCCCCCTGCCGTGCGTTACCTCCCCTTCCTGTGTTCATATTCCCAGCCCTTCCTGCATCGACAGCGAGACAGCAGAACTACAGCTGGCACAGATGAGAAATTAGCTCCGTGTACTCTCCAGAGAGTCCGGTGGTGTAATGTTCGTATTCGCTGCCTGAGACTACTTCCCAAGCCTCCGCCGCTCCACGTGTAACCGAAAGCTGGTCGCTTCGTTCTGTTGTCTGACACCCACAGACTTGAGCGCCGTTTTAAGGAGAGCGAATACCAGAGTTCACTATCATAACCTCAGACTAGCGGTATTACCGACACACGCTACAGTCGCCAATAATTATTACATACCAGTACAATGACAGTGTAGCAACATGTTTCCGAGGACTGTTGTAAATTTATTTTAATACGCAGTCTCTATTCAAAGAATAACATTTACGTCGACATACACACGTTATCGTTGCCTTACCCAGTCTGTGATAACAGTAGAAAGAAATTAAAAACAAAGAAAAACGAGTGAGAAGTACATCCTCTCATTGGGAATCAATTACTAAAATTTATAACAGGCTTTGATAGAGTTACAGATATGAGTGATAAGCTATAGCAGTATTGGTTAGGCAATCAACTTGAGTTACCGTGATCAAACAAATCTATGGAGCGCTTTGTGGATGTGGGGATATAAAAGTAACGTTGCTTTGTGCTGAGTTCTCTCATAGCGGAGGTGGAATAAACTGCAATACATCTTTGTATTGTACGAAATATATATTTTTCCACCTGAAATTTTGACTATAGCAATGAACTTATTCCAGACATCACTCTTTGCCTAATGGAAGACATATTGCATACAATACAGCTAGCCTTGCAGTCCTCTACGGTACAGTAAGAGAACTAAGTGACCGCAGAGTCCTCTTTCTGACTACTTATAATCGAGGAACTGCGCAGAAATGGGAGGAGGAATTGCAGTGGCGTAAGAGCGACACCTTTTCTTCTCTCTCTCTCTCTCTCTCTCTCTCTCCCCCTAATGATGCAACCTGCAACATTAGGGACACGCTCCGCGCTCCGTTCCATATACAAAAACGGTTTCGCTTTGAAACTAAAGAAATGAGGCCTTATTTCCTCACAGTAACAGCCGCAGCAAAGTCGTCGAAGATTATTTTCTCGTGAAGCTACGGATTCTAATTTATAACTTTCAACATTTCCTTTGCAAGAAATGATTATCAGCATTCATCCACAAAGTCTAAATTCATGGGTTGATACATGATACTTGTTCTCAACAGCTGTTTTCTCACAATATCTGCAAACACCCACTTGCCAAAATTTATTCGACGACAATTCCTTTTGGAATTTGTTTTCTGATGAAATGTATAAACATGTGCTAGTGCGACCATTCTATCCGCTTCTTTTAATAAGTGCACTGCACCTGTGTTTTCGCCTGACAAACTGCGCCCTCTTTTGCGAAAGGGATATTTCTTTTGTAATTGTTGAAGCCCCCTACGTGCTTCCCGACAAGCAGAAGTTGATGTCGTGTAATCTGCTTCTGTTGTCAAGACAGCTTTAACTACGAGCTTTTTACTATTTCAAGTAATCAGTGCACTTCAAGAGGCAAACAAGAACACGGTGGTCGATTTTCTATCTGGAGTGAAGCAACCCAGTCAGCATCTGTGTATCCTGTTATGTCAGTGTACCCATCTTCAAAAATTATCGAAGGGGAGGGGAAATTACATAGTGCGCAAAAGCATTAAATTATTTATTTAAAAACTGATTAACTTACACAGGACTTCCCTCCAGAAAATTATAGCGGCTGCAGTCCCACATATCCGAAATCTTGATTACTTTTCATCCCTTAACTACCAGCAAGCGTTGCGGTGGATTATTTGTCCTTTTGGAGGCGTGTCTCTCTTAGTCTTAAATATGCGTCTGAAAGAAGGGCCTACACCGAAGTACTGATTTTATGCGACCAATTCTTTCTGAATTGTATGGAATAAGAGAACCCTTGGTTTTCATTGCTTCTTACAAAGCTGATGGTTCACGTTCTTGTGAATCGTTTGTTGTTGTTATTTGGATGTTTAAGGGGGACAAAACTACAATGGTCATCAGTCCCCCATTCCATCACAAAATGTCAAAAATAAAAGCGCGGACGTCAAATGAATGCGCCCAGAGATTAGTTTTGCGAAGTGGGATGGAAATCCCACTGGGTCTATAAAACAAAACGGGGAAGAGACTAAAAGAAAAGGGGACGAACACACAAAGACACCTTACTACAAAGAGGCCGAAGGCAGTGGTTGACCGACCATAGGAATAAAAAAGGAAAAGTCAACCACTCGGTAGTGCAAGGGAAAGACCAGTCATAGAGACTGATAAAAACCTCCTGCTCGAATAAAACTTAAAACTGAATTTGCTGCTGAAGCATCGTCACGTAAAACATCTGATAAAACGCCAGGAATGTTAAAACGACGCCGCAAGGCGGCTAAAAACGAGCAGTCCACTAGGATGTGGACTATTGTTAAGTGGGAGCCACAACGACACTGGGGCGGGGCCTCACCACGAAGGAGATGTCCGTGGGTGAGCCAGGTATGCCCAATGCGGAGGCGACACAGCACCACCGAGTCCCGGCGAGAGGCCAGCACGGAAGAACGCCATGCGGTGGTGGTCTCCTTGACCACCCGAAGCTTGTTGGGTGTGCCCAGGCTATGCCACTCGGCATCCCAACACTGATGTACGCGGTGGCGCAACAACGAACGGAGATCAGACGCCAGGAGGCCAATGTCCAAAATGGACGCACTGACTGACTGCCTGCCTGGCAAGTCTGTCAACACGTTCATTGCCCGGGATGCCGACATGACCCGGGGACCAGACGAACACCACTGATTGCCCGGACTCTCCAATGGCACAAAGCGTCTCCTGTATGGCCAACACCAGAGGAGACCGCGGGTAACAGTGCTCCAGAGCTCGGAGGCTACTCAGAGAGTCGCTGCAAACAACGAAAGACTCGCCTGAGCAGGACTGGATATACATGAGAGCTCTGTGAATGGCCACCAGCTCTACAGTGTAAACACTGCAGCCATTCGGCAGAGAGTGCTGTTCCACAAGACCACCATGAGTATAGGCATATCCCACACAGCCATCAACCATTGAACCATCTGTGTAGATCAGGTCATAACCCCGGAACTCTGCTATGACAGCAGAGAACTGACGGCGGAGCGCCTCCAGTGGAACTGAGTCTTTGGGCCCCTGGGCCAAGTCCAGCCGAGTAGACGGCCTTGGCAAACACCACGGAGGTGTACGGGCACGGAACCGATAGGAAGATGGAAGGGGAGAAGACTCAAGCTCCTGCAGGAGGGACTGAACCCGATAGGCAATCGTATGACCTGATCTGGGGCGTCGCTGATGGGGACGGACTACCACATCAGGAAAGAGGAGACGATGGTTCGGGTGGCCTTGGGAGCAATACACATGGGCTGCGTAAGCCGCAAGTAGGTGTTGGCGGCGGATCCCCAAGGGTGGAACCCCAGCCTCTACTAGTAAGTTGTTCACTGGGCTGGTGCGGAAGGCACCCGTCGCGATGCGAACCCCACAGTTGTGAATGGGGTCCAGGAGATGCAGTGCCGAAGGTGCCGCAGACCCATAGGCAATGCACCCAAAATCGAGACGGGACTGCACCAGCGCCGTGTAAAGCCGCAACAGTGTCGAGCGATCAGCACCCCAGGTCGTATGACCTAGGTGGCGGAGAAGGTTGAGATGGCGCCAGCACTTCCGTTTCAGCTGACGGATGTGGGGGAGCCACGTCAGCCGGGCATCAAAGACCAGTCCTAAAAAACGGTGAGTTTCCACTACCGTAAGTGGTTCGTCATTCAGATAAAGTTCAGGATGCGGGTGGACGGTCCGACGCCGGCAGAAGTGCAACACTCTGGTCTTGGAGGCAGAAAACTGAAAGCCGTGGGTAATCGCCCAGTTCTGCGCCTTCCGAATAGCACCTTGCAACCTGCGCTCGGCAACTTGGGTGCTGCAGGAACTAAAAGAGAGACAAAAGTCGTCAGCATAAAGAGAGGGTGACACCGACGATCCAACCGCTGCGGCTAATCCGTTGATGGCAATTAAAAATAATGGGACGCTTAAAACGGAACCCTGAGGAACCCCATTTTCCTGGATATGAGAGGAGCTCAGAGAAGCACCAATTTGAACACGAAAGGTACGGACGGCTAAAAAATTCTGAATAAAAATCGGTAGGGAGCCCTGGAGGCCCCAGTCATATAAAGTGTTGAGGATGTGGCGTCGCCAGGTGGTATCGTATGCGTTGTGAATATCAAAGAAGACGGCAACAAGGTGTTGGCGCCGGGAAAAGGCTGTGCGGATTGCAGACTCGAGGTACACCAGATTATCGGTGGTAGATCGACCCTGGCGAAAACCGCCCTGGCATGCAGCCAATAATCCGAGTCTCAAGAATCCGATACAACCGCCGACTGACCATCCGCCCCAACAGTTTGCAGGGAACGTTAGTCAGGTTAATGGGCCGATAGCTATCCAAGGAAAGAGGATGTTTGTCGGGCTTAAGCACTGGGATGATGATACTCTCCCGCCACTGTGACGGGAAAACACCATCACACCAAATGCGGTTATAGACCGCAAGTAGGGCACGCCGACTATCTGCTGAGAGATGTTTCAGCATCTGGCTATGGATGCTATCAGGCCCTGGCGCCGTGTCTGGGCATTGTCGAAGAGCAATGAGGAGCTCACACTCAGTAAAGGGAGTGTTGTAAGATTCAGAGCGGCGGGTACGAAAGGAGAGAGACTGGCGTTCTACCCTCTCCTTTACTGCACGGAAGGCCGGTGGATAATTTGCAGAGGCAAAGGCACGAGCATAATGCTCGGCAAACATCTCTGCAAGAGTGGCCGGGTCCGTACATAGGACTCCATTTGAGGAGATCCCAGGGATTCCCACTGGTGTCTGTAATCCCTGTAGCCTCCTGATCTTACTCCAGACCTACGAGGCTGAGGTGCCTATCCCAATAGTGGAAACGTACCTCTCCCAGCACTCCTGTTTCCGTCTTCTTATAAGCCGGCGAGCACGAGCGCGAAGCCGTTTAAAATTGATTAGGTGCTCCTGAGAGGGGTGCCGTTTGTATCGCTGTAAGGCCCGCCTGCGGTCTTTAATGGCCTCAGCGATCTCCGGCGACCACCACGGCACTGTCTTACGCCGTGGGCACCCTGATGTACGCGGAATGGTAGCGTTCGCAGCAGAAACAATGGACTGCGTGGCGCTCTCAACCACCACATCGATGGTATCGAGTGGGGGAGGGCCAACGATGGCAGCCGAGGTGTAGCCTTCCCAGTGAGCCCTATGGAGAGCCCACCGAGGAGAGCGAGCTGGGGACTGACGTTGTGGGAGTGACAAAAAGATCGGAAAATGGTCACTGCCGCACAAGTCATCATGGACACTCCAATGGATGGATGGCGGAAGGCTGTGGCTGCATATCGACAGATCAATGGCCGAGAATGTGCCGTGTGCCACACTGAAATGTGTGGGGGCAGCTGTATTCAAGAGGCAGAGGTCGAGCTGAGAAAGCAGGTCCTCGACAACTCTGCCACGGCCAGAGATCGTAGAACCACCCCAAAGGGGATTGTGGGCATTGAAGTCCCCCAATAGCAGAAAAGGTGGCGGGAGTTGTGAGATAAGTGCAGCCAAGACAGCCATAGAGACATCGCCATCCGGAGGGAGGTAGAGACTGCAGACAGTAATCTCTTGTGTTGTCCTTACCCTAACGGCCACCGCTTCCAACGGTGTCTGAAGGGGCACAGGTTCACTATAAACAGAGGTAAGGACATACACACTCCACCTGACACCCTGTTATACTGGCTACGATTACAGAAGTATCCCCTATAGCCCCGAAGGGCAGGGGTCCGCATTGCCGGAAACCAGGTTTCCTGCAGGGCAATGCAGAGAGCCGGTTGTCGTAGCTCAGCCAGGTGGGTGAAAAAACCGCCGCAGTTCCACTGGAGGATGACAGAATCCGACAGCTGGGAAGGCATGAATGAAAAACAAGTTATGAATCACACCTCGACATCTTTTGTGGCCACCGGTAGCGATGCATCAGCTTCGATGTCCATTGCATCTGATGCATCCAAGAGAGCAAGGTCCTCGGGGGATGCGAGTATCTCCACCTCGTCCTCAGAGGCAGAGGTGGAGGGGGCGGGTGGCACAGTGGCCACCGTGGAATCTTTGGACTTATCCTTTCTCTCCTTTTTCTTTCGAACCCTCGAGTCCCTCGGGGGCTTCGCTGGAAGGTGGGGCTTCGCAGACTCAGCCTCCGTCTCAGTGACAGAGGGAGAGTGCAACGCCCTGCGGCCAGCAGCCGGCGATGGTGCCTGCTGCTGGCGGCCAGTACCGGTACCGGCACTGGAGGAAGCCGCAGAAGGGAGCGTCCCGATGGGTCCCCTTCTGAATAAGGGGAGCCGGAGAAGGTTGAATCTTCTCCGACGGAGGGTTGGGGGCAGGCGTGAGTGGGCGGCCCTGAGGGCCGGTAGATGCTGGAACACTAGTGTCTGCTGCAGGTTTAGAGGCGGATGGCAACGATGTCACTGCTGCAAAAGAGGCAGTCATGGGAATGGGGTGAAGTCGCTCGTACTTCTTTCGAGCCTCAGAATACGAAAGTCGGTCCAAGGTCTTAAGTTCCATGATTTTACGTTCCTTACGAAGAACGGTGCAATCCGACGAACAAGGAGGATGATGCAAGCCACAATTCACGCAGATGGGAGGCGGTGTGCATGGCGCGTCCGGGTGTTCTGGACGTCCACAGTCCCTGCATGTAGCGTTGAAAGTACATCTAGAGGACATGTGGCCGAATTTCCAGCATTTGAAGCATCTCATAGGGGGAGGAATGTAAGGTTTCACGTCACACCGGTAAACCATTACCTTGACCTTCTCAGGCAGTTTATCGCCTTCAAAGGCCAGGATGAAGGCACCGGTGGCAACCTTGTGATCCTTTAACCCCCTATGGACACGCCGGACGAAGTGAACTCCTCTACGCTCCAAGTTCTCGCGTAACTCGTCATCGGACTGTAACAAAAGGTCTCGGTGGAAAATTATACCTTGGACCATATTTAGCGACTTGTGTGGTGTGATGCTCACAGGGATATCACCCAGCTTGTCGCAGGCAAGTAACGCCCGCGACTGAGCCGGGGAAGCTGCTTCTATGAGCACTGCGCCGCTTCGCATCTTGGACAATCCGGAAACTTCGCCGTACTTGTCCTCAAGATGTTCCACAAAGAAAAGAGGCTTCGTAGATGTAAACGACTCACCATCCGTGCGGCTGCATACAAGGAATTTTGGAGAGTAAGGCTCATTCGCAGATCTAGCCCGACGTTCCTCCCACGGTGTAGGCAGGGAAGGGAACGAACGGGGGTTATATCCAGCAGCATTATAATCTCCTCTTCCACGCTTAGAGACGCCGTTTTCGCGACCGGCCACGCTTTTATTTGCTCGTTTCATTGTCGTCCCACGAGCAGCTAGGGAAAAGAGGTCCACCCAGGCAGAGCCCCGCTTGCCTGGGTAAGCCTTGTACAACTGAGGTGCGGCAGGTTCCTCAGAGGTTGCTCGCTAGCGGCTGTTCAGCCTCAACAGCCATGCATCTCCTCGGCACGTAGCACACCTTGAGATTGAGGGGTTTTGTATAGAGGTTTGTTCCGTCCTCGCGACCCGGGCGATTAAGCCAAGATCCCCGGGCTCTGAAACGTACAACGTTCCACCGTCGCGCCGAACGATGGTCGTTGAAGCACGCACAGAGCTTACGGTATAGCGGACTGTTGGCGCGACACAGCCCACGGCTCAGGACCCCGGGTTCGCCAAGCCCGTACTCAGCAGATGAATGCTGAGCCCCTGAGGGGTGTGAATCGTTTGTCCATCTCCTTTGATCTAGATATTTGGCAAGTTTACATGGTACGGAAACCCAGTGGGGTCGATTCTTTGAGAATGTTGTTCACCTAGCCGTCCCTTGAGTAATTTTCCCCAATGATCCTTTTTCCTCTTCATTATTTATTTATTAATTATTATTTTTATCTGACTCCTGCACATTATTTCTCAACTCATCCACTGTGTAAGAATTCCAAGGGCAAATAAACCCTTAATTTTTTCCGAACACGCTCTCATTTCATTAAGAGAATATTTTTGCAGAGAAGAGGAGAAAGTTTCGTCAAATCAAGTGGCCTCATCAACGAAAAAATAAACCATTTTATTGTCACCCCCAAAATGCGTACCTATTTCGTGTTACTCTGTTACTGGAAATGTATATATAAACTTTTCGGCAGTTCGCGAGCTTAGTCTAAACACACCAAGGTGGGGACTATCACCACTGGCCACACCTTTTGGTAACTCTTCTATCGGATATGAGTGTAGGTGGCTTCATCTTCGGCGTCATACATTTGAACAACTGGACGACTATGCACACAGTTCTTCAGCACTGTGACAACTTTGCCATATTATACATTTTACTCTATAAAAGGCTGTACGTATAAATTACTTATATGCATTACGAACGTAAATATCTTTATCAGCAATATTAGCTGAAAGGGGCCCATTCCAACATTTCGCTTGTGGAAGTACAAAAAGAACACCTCTCACCCTAATAAAAGTCTTCTCTCCGGTTGCAACGGCTTCAATATTAGTACTCCCTTGAATAGGTTCTTGTAGTTAGCCACGACTACTTGCAAATTGAACACAGCCTGCTTGAAATTCGAAGCACATGCAGGAGAGTCTAAATACCCGTCTCTGTGGATAGCTTTAGTTGACGCTGGTGCAGTTATCAATATCGTTAACTTATCTCTCTGGAGGTATATTTTTACTGGAACAGTTGTTTCCTGTTTTCTACTTTTGCTTTAGAGTAGTTTAAAACACTAATATGGAATACTAATCAGGGACACACTGTATTTTTTACTATCAGAAACAGGGTACATGCAGGTAATTACAAAAATTGCACCTTTTTAAGTACCTTACACCACATTTCTACACAGTCTACGCAACAGTTTAGAGGTCTGTCTCATCACAGCATTATAAAATTTGAGATGCCCCTGAAGAACAATCCATCCGGCTCACTGTGAAGCAATGTCCATCTGCTGTTTTAGCTTCATCGTTACACCTGAATCGCAGCTTCGTCAGAAAATTCTTCAGCTAACAAAACGCGGCATTTACTAGGAGAGCGGAGCTTTTAATGGTCCGAATGGACCCAAATGGCTGGACAATGGCATGGTGAACAACCACACCGAAAATTACTCTGTGCTTCTTCCTGATTTTCACAGATTTGAATGTGTGGAACTATAACTTTTGGCATTGCTGACTGAATCTAGTGGCTTGAAATCTAGAAGGACCGGACTAGGATAATCCCAGTAGACAATATCCCTTCCCCAACAGGACTATGATGAACCCAAGAGACAATATCACTTTCCCATCCGACTACAATGCACGTAATATTTTATTAGGTCTCCGGTGAACCTGGATTATTCAAAACCATATTCTGCTGCTTCGATTCCCGCGTGAAATTAAGTATCCATGTTTCGTCGACATTAACACTGTATCCAAGAAACTGTCTTCCTGCTCGGCATATCGTCGTCGCAGATGACTCGGTGAAGGAATCTTTAGCTCGCGTTTTATTAAATCGTTCAACTGTTTGGGAACCCAGCGACATTAAATCTTCCGGTACTCCAAGAACCTACGAATGATGTGTAAAGACGCACAGAACGCCAAGCTGCCGGACAACGTCATTCATTGATTCCATTTTGTCATTGCAGTCTGCATACTTCTTCGCCTTCGTCCCGATTTGCATGGTCGGTGTGGTTAATTTAAGAAATAAGCAGATGCCTTTACTGCGACCCTACTGCACCCACCCTCCTTCCTCAATCCCTGTGAGGAAATTTTGTAGCTCAGCTGTCAGAGTATTTCAAGGATAATTTTTAAAGAAAGAACCGATTTGTGATGGAGCAATAGAAACTTTATTTATGAGCGTAAATTTTATCACAAATGTAATTAGCACATTTTTCTCTTTTCAGCATAGTCACCATAAAATTTCAATACTTGCCTAGTTGCGGCACCAGCTTTTGGATCTCGTCATCAAAGAATGTTAAGGCAGTAAGTAACATTTTCTTTCAGGTAGACAGTAAGGCAATGTGAACT
The DNA here is from genome assembly GCA_026315105.1 of Locusta migratoria. Taxonomy (NCBI): domain Eukaryota; kingdom Metazoa; phylum Arthropoda; class Insecta; order Orthoptera; family Acrididae; genus Locusta; species Locusta migratoria. The sequence continues at coordinate 530,615,026 of CM048744.1, read as the reverse complement.
ACTGATCTTGAAACTTGTGGAAATTTCTGATGTAACTAGTAATGAACAGACTATTGGCGCACTTGTGTCAAGTCTTCAGTCATCAAAGTAGGTCGTCCGGATAGTAGTTCGTCGTGAATAGTAGTACAAAATGTTCAAATGTTTGTAAAACTAAGGGACCAAAGTGCTGTGGTCACCTGTCCCTTGACTTACAAACTACTTAAGTTTATGTTCAGACCACTAAACAGACCCATGCCCGAGCGATGACTCCAATTTTCTACGACGGGCAGTATCCGCGGAATCCGCAACGAGGCGCCTTTGACCGCACGACCATTCCTTCGGAGCAAAGTAGTTATCCTGCCTTCATTAAACAGGCTACACCGTTTAAGTACATTTCCATCATTCGTTACACTTGCACCCTAAGCTTCAGCAAGCTGCCAGTGAACTTCAGTAGGAAGAAATTCTTTTGAATTTAAGATACGCATACCCGAGCGCACTTGTTTGGTGGGATTACTGATTGACATGGCGACAAACGAAGCACTATAGCCATACAAGCAACACCGGCAAAAACGTTAAGTGTAGTGGCGGCGTAGTGAGAGACTGGCCAAGAGTGGCTTCCCGAGAAAAGACGTCAAGTGACAAGATGCCAGCAAAGGATCGCTGTCGATTCTTACTTTAAAAATGACCCTTCAATGATTGTGGAAGTTTGCTTACTTTTCTCCCTATGAATGTTTGTAAATCGCGTCACCTAAGCGGGACGTCGGTACGAGCGTAGTATCGACCCGAGGGAGTGTGGCTAAGACGTCAGGTGTTTTTACTATTACACACACGCGGAAAATAATTACTTCTGTCGATGACTAAAACGGCCTCCCCAACGCTATAGTCAAAGTCTTCACGGATATTTGTGAAATCAAATTCCACCTTACACTTATCTAAGCGAGAGACTTCCCCTTCATACGTATGATACATATCCCCGTCCATTTATACGGGTATTTCTACATTGCGCCATACGAAACGAATCAGACTACGTTGCAGAACGCCGAGGACGTGTGAAGCACAACCGTCATGTTCAAGAACTGACAGGATCGCCACGACGCAGAGAGAACGGTAGATAGATCCGGAGCGCGCCCAGCAAGTTATTCTGTGGGCAATGTATATACTGACTGGGCATTTACAACAATAAAGGGGGTTGGGGCAGAGAGTGATTGGTCGTCATAGTTACGCAGTGGTAATAACTCCATTTGTAATAGGAGCCTTGGGCTAGATGATGAACGTTGTTAATAAATAAAATTGTGAAGATTGTTGTTGCTCAAAATAAATCTATGATTGGTATTATAATTAAAATAGTACTGTTTAGTATTGTACTCGCAAGGTTGTCAAAAGAAAATTGCTTGACTGTACGTCGGTGACTTCTCAAAACATTGTGTCGTGTGTAGTTGTGTGTGTATTGGCAGCTGTAAAATGAATCTGCACTATAACTCAAACTTGCTAATCTGATTGAACAATTTATCCAATGAGTTAGACATGACTTTGAACAAAAACCAGGTATGTAATAAAAATCAATTCTGACCATTTAACTTTATTCACAGAATGGGCAATTTCACTCCCGGTAGAAAATAATCTGTTTCATTAAAGATTGCAATTGTTTGAACAATAGGACATCAGCTTGCTGCAGAACTGACTGATCGAAGTAGATCCGAGTTCGACAATGATTTTATGGCCTACCTGTGCGCAAGGAAACATGTGAAACTTCCCTCAGAATTGCTGCCGAAAAATGCTGCAGCTGCAAGGTCAAAAACTATCTACAAAATTCGCAGGAATGCAATGTACTAACTACACAAATAATTATTTTGTCGATCTCTGTATTATTTAAAACAATTAATTGGGTTTCAGGATGAATGACTAACACGAAATAGACCTGAGGTTGAATTTTAAACTGAAACACTAAAAAAGATAAAGCAGTCAACAATCCGAAGATTGGTTTGAACACCAGAGTGCTTTACTAGGCATGGCCCTGTTTGGAGGTGGTATGCCGTTGCCTTCCTCCGACCTTCGAACTGACTTATCCAGCCACTTATAGGGGGACCTACAGTTTAACGTGGGTTCCGAACCACGGTGCTACTCTGTATTTTTCACATGAGCAATACTGCCAGAGGTGAACGAAGTGAAATCTGACAGATAAAAATCCGAGGATCTGGCGGGGATCGAACCCGCGGCCTTTGGATTTCTAGTCTGGCACTCTACCACTGTGCAACCGAGGCGCACCATGAGAGAGAGAGAGAGAGAGAGAGAGAGAGAGAGAGAGAGAGAGAGAGAGAACAAGAACTTAAACAATATTGCACAAAAATGGCGATTATAACTTAGGAATGTCTTACACAAATCTTTTCAAGAATGAGTCTACTTTTACTGCCGTTTTCAACAAAATAAAAATCAGCTAGTACTTTATATAATGTAAATCAAAAAATCAAAATTGTCTACATCACACTTCATCCGTTTCTTGTACAATAAAACCATACTAAATTCCTGCACTATACTTTTAATTATTTTAAAGAATGGACATAGAAGACGAAAATTAAACCCTTCATGTTGAATGTCTGCCATCTGCGGTTTGATGCAAAGTAGTTAGGCTACTACGCGGGGACTGCAGAAACCCGAATTGGCAAAAGTCGAAGGTAATTTATTACGAAAGATTATTTAGAAGAAAGCTCCGCTGTGACGGGCGTGGCCATGCTGCTGTAGGGGATCCACAAGCGTAACAGGACGGCTCTCTCTGGATGGTGTCGCGTGGACGCAGCCAGTGCAGTCGGCGGCACGCGACCCGCACCGCCCCGCATAATCGCGGCGCCAGCGCCAGGAAGGCCTCGGCTTTTTGCGGCCGCACTCCACCTAACGGGCCGCTTCCGTTTCCTGGTGCCATCGCGGCCGCCCCAGGCCTACCTCCCCATCAAGTCAATGGCCTGCGGCTAACACCTTCACTATTTACTTCTGGGCGGACGATCTCACCAACCCCCGGGCAGACCTCGGGACTGAAGACGCCTGCTGGAAGTGAGCGCAAAACGGAAAGGAATGGAATGGAGGAGATTTGTGAAGCAGCGAGTGCTGTGCAGGCGCCGTGATCGCTGATATGTGCCGGTACCTAAGTACCCAGGTAGTGAGGCATATCGACAACGCCACCGCAGTGAAATAATTTTAGTAAATAAGAAACATGGATTAAACAAATATCCATGCCCGAGGGGGGATTCGAACCCCCGACCGTAGTGGCCGTGCAGGCCGTGACTGAAGCGCCTCAGTCCCCTCGGCCACCGCGGCCGGCACAGCAATTGCAAGAGGCAAAGTGCACATCGGGGACGCAGTGATTTGGAAGGAAATTAGAGTTTGTATCCTGTCCCCGATGTTCTTCAATCTATACATTCAGCAAGCTGTGAAGGAATGCATGAGATATTTGGAGAAGGAATTAAATTTCTGGGGAGAAAGAAATAAAAACTTTTGCGGTTTGTCGATAACATCAGTTCTGTCAAGAGGCAGCATAGAACCTGGAAGAGCAACTGAAGGGAACGGACAGCGTCTTGGAGGATGTAAAATGAACATTAACAAGAGCGAAACAAAGGTAATGGGATGTAGTTTGAGAAAATCAGACGATGCTGTACGAATTGCATTAGGTTCTGGAGGAGTTTCGATGGTTAAATTGCTTCTGAAGCCCAGTAGGTACAAGACGATATAAAATGCAGAATGACTATGGCAAGAAAGGTATTTCCGAAGAAGAGAAATTTGCTAATTTAAATGTAATCTGTGTGTGTGTGTGTTTACGCAGTTTTTAAGTCTAGGGATTGATGACTTTGGCCCAATAGGTTTACAAATATTTGACTTTTCCATATCTTTAAACAGATTTATTCATAGTCTAATATGTTTACTTCTCTTCCACAGCAATAAAGGCACTCTTAACATATCAACCGAAAAGTAGACGCAACCTGACAAGCCAAAAGCGTTTCACAAACGGTTCTGTATACATGGGCACGAAAATAGATTGTGGAAGTGCTGTAGAGAAGTCGGATGCCGAGGATCAATTTTGGAGTGTTTGCAGGATCTACCAAAAGCGGAAATCAGAAGTCGGTTTGCGAAATCCAGTAGTGGGAGCTCATATAAACGAGGTGACTGAAGTTCTGGGCAGCGCGAGAATGACCGTGTTGTCTGGAGCGCCAGGTTGCGGATCACGCAGCCGCTCGCGTCGCAGGTCCAGTCCTTTACGTGTGTTTGAATGTGTTGTCCTTAGTATAACTTGAGTCCCTTAGAATAACGAACATTTTAACATTTGAAATTCTGGCGGTGTCGCGTAGAGCAGCAGTGAAACGGTGCCAACAATTTGTCCAAGGCCGCGCAGATGTTGGCGATGCTGATCGGGGGACCTCAAATCGTGCACCAATCGTTTCGGAAAGCAGAAAGTCTGGAAAAGGTGAGAAGAGATTAATTCAATGACGTGGAAGTTCACACAGCGGCTTCTTGGCCAAGGATCGGAGATCTACTGTCAAGAAATTGAATGAGTTGTATAACGTTCCGACCGTTATATACGTATACTTTGTGATCGCTGAAAAAAAAAATTACAATTTAGTGCAACATATATCAAACGTTACTTGCCCTGACATCAATTACACTCGTGTAGCCGCTGTGGAGTAGCCGAGCGTTCCAAGGCGCCTTGCTGCGGATCGCGCGATTGTTCGCCGTTGGAAGTTCCAGCCCCCCTGGTGTGTGTGTGTGTGTGTGTGTGTGTGTGTGTGTGTGTGTGTGTGTGTGTGTGTGGTCTTTAGGTTAGTTTAACTTAGTTTACATAATATGTAAGCCTGGGGACTAACACCGAAAGAAGTTAAATACCTTAGAGTTACAAACATTTGATTTAACACTCGTGGATTATGGAGCAGGCGCTTTCGTAGGCTGATTTCCGCTGTGGCAGAAATCAGTATGGGAAGGATCATGTAAGTATCTCCTCAACGGAGAAATAACTCCAATTCGTTAACCATTCTGTCATTCAAACAGTGCCGACTAAAACTTCTCATCGCAGACGATGGATCTGATAAGGCACGGGTTCCTATGGCAGTGATCACAGAGTTACGCTTTCTGTTACTAATGAAGGAACTTAAACTAAAAATAAAGGAACATTTTGCTCCCTTCTTTTTTGTTACTTCACAGTAAGGTTTTGCTACTTTTGTAAATAGTGGGATTCAAGAATTATCGAAAATCATCACACAATTGACGCTGCTGTCTTACAGGTGATCTCAGGATAGAGGACCACCTACTCTGACACTCCCACAGGAACAGCTTCCTTACTACTAATCTGAATCCGCTCGCTAACTGTAAACCTTCGCCATAATTTGTCGTGTACGAAAAAAATGACCGTTCGGAATACACGTTAAACTGTATGTCATCCTATAACTGGCTGGGTAAGTCAGTCCGAATGTGGGAGGAAGGAAACGACACCACAGACCTGCAACAGGACAATACCGTAGTAAAGCACTGAGGTGTTTGAATCCATCTCCGGATTATTGATAAACCTGGAGCATTGAATTAAAATTTGTGGCGCGGCCGGGAATCGAACCCGGCCCTCCATGCTTACTAGACAGACGTCTTAACCGTTAGACTACCACAATGCTTCAGATTTATCAATAATGTCTTTGACATATGAGACGAAAATCCGTCTCAGGGATTGTTTATTTGTATTAAATTGATATTTACATCTTCGGATTGTTGATAAAAAATATGGGTGAGGATGAGCGGCAGTGGTGAGGAGCGGTGCGGCGGTTTGGGCCGTATCGCACGGGCGGCCGGGCCGGGTCAACGGCCGGCTGCAGCCAGTTTGACGGCCGCCCCGGCGTGCAGCCTCTGCACTCCTGCCGCGGCCAATGCGCCAACTTTAGCATGAACGAAAAGCGGCAGTGCCACACCAACTCGACGGCGTTCCTGTTTACTGCTCCGTGTTGAACGGTGCCCTCTAAACGTACAGTCTAAGTTTTGATACTGTATACCTCCAAAGGCCATAAAATTACAATATAATTGCAAAATATGTTTAACATTCGTATGCAGAATTTTGGTTAACGCCGAAGCACTATTCTAGTGCTAAACTGCGGAATAATAATAAATTTTATTTTTCAAATTTAATTTTTTGTTTGCATACAATGTGTCAATGATCAATACTCAGGTCTGACAGGAACGCAGCCGCGCGAAATGGCAGTGTGGTGTAAGGCGTCATGCTACAGACTGGACGGCCGTTCTTGTCGGAGGCTCGAGTCCTCCCTCGGGCATGGGTGTTGTGTCCTTCTGTACGTTACTTGACGTAGTTTGTAACTCTACGGACTGATGAACATAGCACTTTGGTCCAATAGGTTTACGAACATTTTAACATTTTTGAGAGGAAAGTTCGTACGTTTGATGAACGTATTCCCTATTCCAAATGGTTTCCGAAAATTTTAATGTACATTTCTTTTTGGAATGGTGGAGCATACCAGTCTTGATGACTTATTTTAGCCAAACCTAGTTCGGGATGATTTCCATTATATAAACAACGCCTTATACGGGCAGTTGTTCATAGTACATAGTCAATGAAGCAATGCGAGGGACTGACAATGTATCGGAGGAAAGTATCGCTTACGTGTCTGCTAGCCGAATGTCACACCTACAATAATGAATATGCAAATACAGTAAATGTTCTCGACTTCTGCGATCGTTATACACCTGGGTTGTATCGATGAATACCGCCGGAACTTTCCAACACTTCGAACTCCTTAACTGCAAAAGTCTTCGACACATTGCGTGAAACAGTTGTGCTTCCAAATTCCAGCTTTTCTTCTGGGCGTGTAGTTCATTACCACCACCACTACCACCACGTGAAGGAACAGCAAACGATAATTGAAAATTGTGCCGCTAATTCCTATTACCAACAAACGGCGTTTTACTGCACATATTCATCTCCCGCGAACACGCGTACGGCAAACATTCCATGCACAAAACATTAAGCCATTTCACATGCAGTGCATCCACAACACTGACACTGACGACAATGCCACACGATCAAAATTTTGTCACTGGGTAAAATACGATTGTCATTTGGTACCAAAAGTAATAGTTACTAATGAACCCACGTCACACGGAATGGAATAAACAACACTCGTAATAATTACCATTGACCACACGAAAATGCACACGCTGCAATGGAAACCTCTGTCCAATTTCATTTTTCGATGAATGTTGTTGCGGTATCAGCAACATGCTCTTAGGTCCATTTAGAAATGTGGATGATTGTTAACAGTTACCTACTTTGGAAAATTCACTTGTTGAACACTTTTGCCCATGCCGACTGCAATGTTCTTCAGCGTTTAGGAGCCCATGTCATTCTACCAAACTTGCGAAAAACTCAACCACATTTACTAGAATTGCTGGATTGGTCGTGGCAGTACAATTAACTGCCCACACGGATCGACAGAATTCACGCAATTAGATTTTTTTATGAGGTGTACAAATGAACAGCAAGATGAACTGCTTCCTTCATTAGGGATCGTGGGAGGCACTCCGGCAAGCGGCACTACATATTCTCTAACGAGTGAACAGGAACTATGACGTTAATGTTGGGAATAGCAACATTTTTTGTGAACTGTACAACTAGTGTGACGTGTGCTATACTGGTTAGCGGTGATTATATTAAAATTAATCGTAGCTCAAATTATAGCAAACCACATGCTTCAATGTTCACACTGTTGCACATACGTAAAAGTGTAAACCTTACAATGTATTGAATGATACACAAAATATTCAAAGAATATCAAATGAATTTTATCTTAAAAATCATTCGGTATAGGGGATGTAAATTAAGCTTTTCTGCTGTTTCCCTGAACATTGACGGTTCACCTTAGGACACAGTGTATAAATCGATTAACTTATGCCCAGCAGTTTGTATCGGTTAATGAGGCTGCAAGGAGACAATAGACCCAGGGACGCAGTGTAAGATTCGCAGAGTGAAGGGTTTTGATGGAAGGAAATAATTCTCCTCCCCGTCAATTTTGTTCACGGATAATGTATCACGGAATAGACTTTTTTTGTTTTCCTGCATTTTAGCGCTATTGGATTAGAAGCACAGCTGCCGCAAGAGAGGAAGGATGATTCCGCAGTCAGGACGATTGGAATAATTATCTGTGTTGCATGACACATATCGTTAGTCGACATAAAACAACCACACATGTACCACCGTCAATGAGGAGAAACAACCGCATCTAGTCTCACAACAGTGCCCGTCGACATCTGTGATGGCAACAGCGAACAGACGGGCAATAACGAAGCTAATCATTCGTCCATTCAGCGCTTCACGCCAACAAACTGCGAACGGCAATACCAGCGAGGTTTATAGTGCGCTGTGGTTAGTATTGGAGACAGATCCGCCGATGACAATATGAGCAGCTGAAACCGGTCATAGCAATAGAAAGTATTAGCGATGATGCTGCCGCCGCCAAGCCTCCGCGCCGGGAGCATGGGCAGTGGCTGTTAGGGAAACCTGCTCTGCAGCGCAGCCGCCGGGGGTCACTGACTGCTAGCGGCCGCTCACCTGCAGCGCCAAGCGAGCGAGCAGCGCCCAGCCACAGCCACCGACGGCCCGCGAGCGCGCAGTCCCCAAACTCACTGTTGTCACACTGTCCTCAAACCCCTTCTCTGTCACATTTCATTCTTAATAATTCTAATCATCAATCGATGACAAAGGAATACGTAAACAAAGTATACTAGGGGAGATGGTGCTAAAACCAAAGGGGTACAGTGAAAATGTCCAAATATCTGTAAATCTACATCTATACAGGTGCTTGGCAAATTACAATTAAGTGCCTAGCAGAGGGTTCATTAACCAGTTTCAAAACTTTTCTCTACCGTTCCATTCTCTAATAGCGCGCGGGAAGAAAGAACACCTAAATCGTTCCGTTTTCGATCTGATTTCTCTTATTTTATTGGGATGGTCATGTCTCCCTAAGTAGGTGGGTGCTAGCAAAATATTTTCACATTCAGAAGTAAAAGTCTGTGATTGAAACTTCGCAAACAGATCAGGCCGCAATGAATAACGTCTTTCTTTTAATGATTTTCACCCCAATTCGTGCAACATTTCCGTGACGCCCCCCCCCCCCTCCCGTAACGTGATAGAATAAAACGAGCTGCCCTTCTCTGAACCTTCTCAATGTCTTCCGTCAGTACCACCTGGTGAGGGTCCCACAAGGGGCAACAGTACTCCAGCAGAAGACGCACTAGTGTGATGTGGAGTCTCTTTGGTGGAGCTGGTGCATTTTCGAAGCGTTCTGCCAATGAAACGTAACCTTTGATTCGCCTTCCCCACAATATTTTCTATGTGTTCTCTCCAGTCCAAGTTGTTCGTAATTGTATCTCCTAGGTATTTGGTAGAATTTACGACCTTAAGGTTTGACTGATTTATCGTGTAATTGAAGTTCAGCCGATTTCTTTTAGTGGTCATGTGTATTACTTCACACTTTTCTTCATTTAGTGCCAATTTAGTGTCTATCTATCGGACCAAACTGCGTGGTCTTCAGTCCGTAGCTTACAAACTACTTAAACCTAGGTAAACTAACCTAAGGACAACACACACACACACACACACACACACACACACACACACACACACACACACACACGCCCCAGGGAGGACTCGAACCTCCACGGCGAGCAACCGCGCGCTCCGCAGCGAGGTGCTTTAGACCGCTCGGCTACTCCACTGCGGCAAGGGGTACAGTGACATTTCCTGGAAAATAAGTCAAACTACAGCCTGATAAAGCGTGTGATACTGTTGGGGCAAAGGGATGAAAGTGGACACACTCTGTAGAAGCAGAAAATAGTTACAAGAAGTCACAAAACAGTTAGCGTCAGAGATGTAAGTGCGATTGTATGCTCTTCTCTCTGAGCGGAACATGTCAATCGTATAGTCATCTTGTAATAATATATTACAAGAGCTGTTAAACATAACTTTTGCCAGATATCAAGGTGAATGTAATCGACTTCATTTAATTTAAAATATCGTGTTACCGTTTTTGTTTGGTGAAAGGAATGTTCCACTTTTTATACGTTTTGCAATACAAATACTATTTTATAATAATATTTTTTCTACCCACTTTTGCATGTTTCTCGACCAAACAATTATTTATGGCTGGTTGTGCTTTCAGGCGTATCTCATATTTTTGGGAGTAGCCAGTGGCGAGGAATAAGTTTCATCTGAAACCTCCAACATATCCACAGGTGAAGACTAATCAAGCAAAAGGAAGAGCAGAATAAATCACATACTTCTAAATTTAAAATCATTTGGACGCGAACGGATATGAGTGTATACATCTACGAATTGTGGTATTATACTGATATTGATCTGTTATTGTGACATGTTAAGTATTTTAATGGTCGAAGGGCAAGAAAGTCTCGCAGAGGTTGGGAAGGGAGTAAGACATGGTTGTAGCCTTTCCCCAATGTTGTTTAATCTGTACATTGAGCAAGCAGTGAAGGAATGCAAGGAGAAATTTGGAGAGGGAATTAAAGACCAGTGAGAGGGAAGATGAACATTAACAAGAGTAACACGAAAGTAATTGAGTGTAGAGTCAAAAGGTAAGGTGATGCTGACTGAATCAGATTAATTAATCAAACAATAGAAGTAGTTTCAAATGTTTGTATAGTCTACGGGACTTAACTACGGGGTCATCAGTCCCTAAACTTACAAACTACTTATGAACTACTTACGAACTAGGACGGCACAAATATCCATGCCTGAGGGGGGATTCGAACCCCCGACCGTAGTGGCCGTGCAGACCGTGACTGGTAATAGAAGTAGTAGATGCGTTTTGTTATTTAGATAGCAAGATGTAAGTTATCATGGCTGAAGTAAAGAAAATATAAAATGCAGAATGGCTATAGCAAGAAAAGCGTTTCTGAAGAAGCGAAATTTACTGACATCCAATATTAATTTAAACGTTAGGAAGTCCTTACTGAATGCATTTGTTTGGAGTGTAGCATTGCATGGGAGTGAAACGTGGACTATAAGGAGTTACGACAAGATGATAGAAGCTTTTGAAATGTGGTGCTAAAGACAAATGATTAATTTTCTAAGGGTAGACCACCTAACTAATGAGGTGCTTAACCGAACTGGGTAGAAAAGGAGTTTCTGTCACATCCTAAGAGAAGGGATAGGTTGGTAGGACATATTCTGAGACATCAAGGAATTGTCAACTTAGCATTAGAGGGAAGTGTTGGGGATAGAAACCTTTGATGGAGACTGAGGGACGAATACAGTAAGCAGATACAAAAGGATGTGGGTTGCGAAACGTGTTCTCAGATGAAGAGACTTGCACAGGACAGGGTAACTTGGAGAGCTGCATGACACCAGTCTGTAATTGAAGACCACAACAACGACAAAGTAATCTGCAACTTTGTGAAATTTAACTTCATTTTTTTTCGAAACTACGAAAAGGGTACTTACAGTACTCCTATGCTTATGTCCCCACTCTCATATTTTACACAACCTATTTTTCACTCTTAAGTGTAAAGGCGAGTATGCAGCCAAATGGAACGAAACTGCCAGGACAAGCTTGAAATCCCAAACCCTGGCCCTTCTAAAGCGAATGCTTTGACAATTGAGCCATTCGAGTATGTTTCACAAACCGTCCTCATACCTTGGGAAGGTTAGAACCCAAGTGCTGCCCAAAGTAGAGTTCTGAGGACAAAGGAATGATATATAAAGAAAAACATTAGAAGATTCGGGTTTCATGTTCCGTCGATATCGTCGTCATTAGAGACTGATTTTTGCTAGGATAAGGTAAAGCGGTCAACAGTCCGAAGATTCGTCTGAAATCCAGTGCTTTACTAGACATGGTCCTGTATGGAGAGGGTCCGTCATTGCCTTCCTACGACTTTCGAACTGACTGATCCAGCCAATTATAGGGGGACCTTCAGTTTGAAGAGGGTTCCGAACGACGGTGCTAATCGATATTTTTCACATCAGCTGCGAAGGCAGGCGCTCAAGCTGCTAGTCGACAATGGTAACACACGCAGTATGAATGTAGATGTTGGAGCAAATGCCTGCGAAAAGCAAACGGCCTTGTTTCGCATCCCGGTCCGGCCCACAGTTTTGCCATGAAATTTGCATACATTTTCTTCGAGAGCCCCCGACATGGTGACTATCCCTGTGAGTGTTACGAATTGGCGGTACAGAAAGCACCGTGTGAGCGAGGAGGAAGCTGTGCCTGCGTCTCAGCACCCCCCCCCCCCCCTCCCCCCGGTAGCGGTGAGAGCGGCAGTGGCGGTGCATCGTGCGACGCGGCGCTGCATCGGCGAGAGGCGGACTTTTCGCCTCAGCGAGCACCGGCCAATCGGTCGTTGCTCCGCCGCCCACGCTGACGTCTTGCCCATCACCAATGCACCGCGGGCTACGGTCAACGCGCCGAGTGCCAGAAAGCTGTGAAGATGTACCAGTGCACGGTTTGCACGGTTTTGGATGTTTTGCAACCTATCGCTATTTACCCTAATATTCTAATTATATATCTATATCTACAAATGTGAATGTCTGTTCGGTGTACGTTTATCATGTCTGAACCACAAGACATAAAGAGCTAAAAATTTGTACAGTTACTAATGTCTACCCGGGGAAGGCTTTAGGCACGGTTTTATGGCGATCAGATAGCTATTTATCTATACATATTAATGTGAATGTCTGTTCGGTGTACGTTTATCAAGTCCGAATGACAAGACGCGGAGACACATTTGTGTTGTCACTAATTTATACCTGAGGAATGTTTTAGGCACGGTTTTATAACGATCTGACATATTTAGTAATTTTTAGGATATAACGCGAAATGCGGAACAATAATTACTCTTTGAAAATGGTTTCATTGGTTGCATTGTTGCTTGAGGGTTGATAATGATAGAAGGGTGGAGTATACTAGGATGGAAAGTTATCGGTGTATATCAGTGATGTCTCTACAAACTGGATGTATAACTCTGGTGTCTGGGCATAGAATTGCAGCGTGCCCGCACATTCATATGTTTTGCACACAATTTCGCATTGTCCGCCATGTTTAAATTTGGCAAACGAGTTTCTATCAGTTATTACGTGACAAAGAATTGCTCAAATAAAATGTTCAAATGTTTGTTAAGCTTATGGGACTTAACTACGGGTCATCAGTCCCTAAACTTACAAACTACTTACGAACTAGGACGACACAAATATCCATGCCCGAGGGGGGATTCAAACCCCCGACCGTAGTTGTCGTGCTGACCGTGACTGCAGCGCCTCAGTCACCTCGGCCACCGCGGCCGGCAACGAATAGCTTGCTTACCTCTTGACTTGGAATTTAATTCAATATTCGATGTTGTAGGCTATGGGAGCGGAGTCGAAATATATTTCCTTCTCTTTTTCTCTAAATGCTTCTTAGCAGCCATGTTTGAATTTGGCAAGAAACTAAATATGAATATCTATGGCTGGCACGCTATGCTTATCCTTACAGAGCAAGAGCTAAAGACATTGTAGCACGCATAGACAAAAGATATGATCTGTGGCATCACTTTTCGCTCTATGTAACCTCCTTGCTATAGAGTCGCGAACGTCACCACTGGCCTTCAGTCCGATTTTTTTAATAATTTGACGACTTTCAACCACCGTATCTTCCACCCCTCACAGCTATCGGCATGGAACTGCTATGGTGTACAACGGGAGACTTCAGACAACAATTACACACAGACCATTCGTTTGCGTTCTGTAGTTTTCACTGCAGAGCGAAATATTAATAGAATTTTATATACACCGATAACTTTCCATCCCAATATACTCACCCTTTTATCTTTATCAACCTTTAAGCAACAATGAAACCAATAAAACCATTTTTACAAAGGCAATAGTCTATCGCAGTTGTCATTCACTCTAAACAATGACTGAAAGATATGTAATTCATTCCTTAAGGAGCAATGCAAGAATGTCTATTTGAGCAGTGCCACAATAAAACACGTTGCTAAGATGCAGACACATCAGAAAACAGGGCGTGATAACTGCGCCGTAATGAACAGCAGAGGCGACTATCAGCAGGGACATCACGCAGTGTATACTGACAGCGCTCCAGGAAAACAAGCACAACCTATTAACCAACTCTTGGAATAACTTTCCAGAAAGTGAGGGCAGCCAATGGAAAGATATTGTACGCAGCCGTAGTTGCTTAAAACAGGACACAGTATGCACGTAACATATACAGTACTGTACTCTTGGTTGCTCAACAAAACAAACTAGGTATATACAGTCACTCTTTCGGAATAACAATTTTTCTTCACTAGCACAGTAAAATAAGTCACTTTAGATCATCAAGTAATGACAGCAAACAGTAGCAAAACCATACTGCGAGGTGTGGTATCAGATTTAAGTGACCAGTGCCGGACGCTTCCTGTAGTTTCTACCTCCCGAAAGAGAACTATGAGTTCATTGTAATATAATTACCAAATAGAAGGGTAACTGCACGAAGAAATAACAGCGCGTCATCCTATGTAATTATCAACGTGGTGTTTCATGGACCGCTGTCTGCCGATTATCCATCCACACGCGTACTCCGCAAGCCACCTCAGGATGTGTCTGAGGGTACTATGCGTACCACTATGCGGAAAAATGATTTCCTGTATGACTCCGTATGGGTCTTAATCCCTCTGATCTTATCCTCTAAGGTATCTTCGCGGGATGTACGTAGAAGGAAACAATATTTTGGTTGATTCATCATGAAACATGCGCGCTCGGAACTTTGCCAGGACGTCACTACTGCAGCGTTGCGCTTTCAAAATGAGCCGGCAACGAAGCATGCTGCTCCCCGTTGCATCTTCTCTGTTGCATGGTACGGATCCCGCAACCACGAGCAATACTCAAGCGCTGGCGGAACGAGAGTTCTGTAACGTCCCTTTGTTGACGGAGTACACTCCCCGAGGAAACTCCCAATGAATGTCTGGCATTAGCATCACCCACAATTGATTTTCTATGGTCGTCACATTTCAAATCGCCCCTTACGTCTACTCACAGATATTTTATGGAAGAAACTGCTTCCAGATGATGATTACTACTATTATTCATTCAGCGTTTACAACACGAAATATTATGAGGATTACAACATAAAATGACAAACAATTATCATTACCTAATACAAAATTTTTATACAATTAGACGGACTATTTTAAGCCATTCAATGGCCTTGTCTGTGAGTTTACGTATCTCCTCGGGTTCACCATTAAAACCAAGCACGGCGCACTCCAAGTGGTCCATTGATTGGATGAGTGTAAAAAAAAAAACACACACACACACAAACACACACACACACACACAGAAACGGTCATTTGAAAAGCTCCATGTTATCTCCTTGGACCTTCCGACGCCCGTCCTCGCACGCTTTAGGGTAGCCCATAATCTTATCGAAAGGTGAAAGCCCTCTACTGGTATGTTTGGATCAGCAACCAGGCTTCTGTTTTTCTCTGTGTTTCTACTCCATAATTATCTCCACTTATTTGTTGAATCATAGGGAAACAACTCTTCACCTCTTTTCCATAGAGGTGACCTTGACTTCAAGCGGATATTTTTTGTCAGGTTCTGGTCTATGGGAAGTTTTGGGTTCGACAGTATTTTACTATATCTGTATAGTAACGGACTTCTAATTTCAGGTGGTGCTATGATAGTTGGTACAGGTAACCAGTCTATATGTGTATGTCTAAAAGTTCCAGATATTACCCTCATAGCTTCTCGTAAATTTTTGATACGTGTCCATTCTGGCTCATACAGCTGCATAATACTCTGTCAAGCTCTACAACAGCACCACTTGCCGGCCGCAGTGGCCGAGGAGACTGAGGCGCTCCAGTCACGGTCTGCACGGCCACTACGGTCGGGGTTCGAATCCTCCCCTCGGGCGTGGATATTTGTGCCGTCCTTAGTATTAGCTAGTTCATAAGTAGTTTGTAAGCTTAGGGACTGATGACCCCGTAGTTAAGTCCCATAAGTTCTACAAACATTTGAACAGCGCCACTTGAGGCTGAAGTTCACAAGGTATTTGCATCACATCCCCAGGTTGTTCCACTGAATTTGGAAACAATGGCATTTCTAGCTTTCAATTTTTATTTTGTATCCTCTACATGTTTTTCTGTACGTTAAGAGTTCAATCAAGCTTTACTCCAAGAACCGAGAGTTATCTTCATGTTTAACAGTCTGACAATTCATGCTACGGCGCAAACTTCCTGGGTCAGAGGCTTTCAGTCTACCACAGACTGTCACAGTTATTGAAGAGCATTCCGATCTATCACATGAACTACTTCAGACACACAAACATCCCTCCAATAGAGTCAACTTGTGTCTTCGGCTAGGAACGGTATCAGTATTCATGTTAGGCGGACATCCTTGAATTGAGAATCTGACAACGTGTCAGCAAGTACTGTTGTCTGCCAGACCAGTCCTGCCCACACGATGCGAGTTGGCCAAGTCAGAACCAAGTTTCAGCGACATACGCCAACTACGGAGGCGTTTCATTTAGTTCACGCAGTCGTTTATTCCCCGCAGTACGTGTTGCTGCCGTTTTACTGTCTTACTCGGTGAAGACAGAGTCAGATCGTTTGTATTGACCATCCGATTTAAACAAGGAAAAATCTACCAGATAAAACGTATTGCGTTTGCTCTTTCTTCAAGTGTTTACTGTTATTTCAACATATTTGGATATAGGTTAAAAACCTAACACATTTATGAATTTATGAAGATACAAATACAACCAACCTGGAAATGTTCAAAGAGGAGTGTTTGACAATACGGTCGACACGTACACTGACCTTTCACTGTGCTGCTTTTCCATTAACCCTCTCCTGCCGTACGCGCGTAACGAACCTTAGCGGGAATGCGAAATCATTAATGAAAGATGCGGAAGCTGTGTCCAAAGTACGTTTGTATCGCTTTGATACGACAGCAAAACTGTAATGCTCCACAGACTGATGTCCAGTGCCAGATCAGGACGAATTCTGTAAGCTAGTCTTTAGGAGATTGAGTTTTTATCCACGTGAGCGATGCAAGTACGACTCACGATCCACCTTCGTAACTTCATTTCTGCTTGTACCTCTGCCGCACTTCACAAAAGCTCTCCTGCAAACTAGTGGCACAAGGGATACTGCGGGGAAATGGGTTCGTCACATCCTAAGGAATGTTTTCAGACTTAATATCTCACTCAGCGTTATGAAAGCGAGTCTACAGTTCAGACGCTTAGAGCACTGGCCGCGAAAGACAGGAAATTACACATTTTGTAGAAGTTTTTCTTCGTCTTTACTACACAACAGTCCTAACGCTAAGTACATAGACGTGGTACCAAACATTTCTGACAATGTTATAACGACGTGAGGGATTTCAATGGAAACAATGTAACTACCACACTAAACTTGTAAATGACTGAACATACGAAAGGTCAACAGCCTACATTGCTGACGAAAGAAAGTGCAACCGGCGTCTGTGGAAAGGCAGCTGGCAGTAAACGAAAGTTTAAATACCAGCAGTTGATGTCGAATGAGGATCTTCAAAACTTTATGCGAAGAAATACGGAACGTAAGGTCACAATTTTTTTGTCTTCCAAGAGAGCATCATGGAAATATTGAAAAGCCACAATTGGCTAACTCTCTACGATGGCCGCCAGGTATTTCACAATAACAAACTTACAAAATTTCACAAACCTGCATTAAGATGTTTGTCAGCCCCCCACGTATAGCAGTTGGAGGGATCACGAGGAAAAAATTAAGCTTATTACCGTATACACAGAGTCATCCTTCCTGCGCCCTGAAGAGGGTGTTAAAATTGCTATTGCACAGTTGTATGAGGACAAAAGTCAGATAATGGCCGTTTGGAAGAGAAACGACTACGAAAGAACTACTTCAAAAGATACGCTGCATTTGCATAAACCAACTACAACGTGTGCTCAAAGTAGCAGTCACTAGTTTCGTTGCATAAAGTATATCTGCGAATAATGTCTATATAAACACTGTCAAGAAGTCCTGGAGTATACTGAATAACCGCTGCAGCCATTACACAAGAAAGGAGATCGTCTTGTGACTCCACATGGTGTCAGAAGCCATAGATAAAATCTTCATGTAGCCTTTAAGAGAAGAGGTATTAAAACCAAGCGATCGTGGTGCCGAACGATTCGGCCCACAGCGACCTATCCACCTGTAGCGGATGTATGGTGAATGTGCTGACGGATGTCACGTGAAAAGTGGACTGGTGCTCCGTCCTGCTGGAACCACATCGTCCGAGGGATTTTCAATGGTACATCCTTCGAATGCTGTAACATTATGTTTTGCAGGAAATCCAAGTAGCAGTTCCTCATTAGACGAGGAGGCAGAATAAGTGGGCCTAACGGATGACCATGCGTAATTCCAGACCACACATTAATACTGACACGACGATTTCTGGCGTGAGAGGTTTCCTCGTCCCGAGAGCTGTATCAAGGCGGTTAAGTAGCCCTTGTTTAGTAAAACGCTCTACATCTGTGAAAAGAATGACGTCTGGAACGAAGGTGCAGTAATTGGTACGTGGCGCGAAATTTGCTGGAACAAATGCCTGCATCCTGTGGAAGGGTATGAGTGGAGTTGCTGTTCATGAAGAACTCGCCTGATGCCGCTCTACACAAACATTGCGGCGCGTCCGGCCATGACAATCGCCCACAAAAAAGTAAAGGAGTCAACAGTTCTAAGATTTGTTTGAACGCAACAGTGCTTTGATAGCCATGGTCCTGTTTGCAGGTGGGATGCCGCTGCATTCCTCCGACCTTTGAACTAACTTATGCACCCAGTCATAGGGGGCCTACAATTTACCCTGGATTCCGAACCAGTTTGCATTTTCACTTCAGCATAGCCAGAAGTGAAAAAAGTGAAATATGACATAAAAATTCTACTTTTTTGCCTTTACAGAGCCGATTTTCCAAACCAGTTACGCTAATTTTGCAAAAATGACATGTCATGGACACGATCCGCAAGTCGTTCGTAAAAAGACGCGAAAAACGTCAATTTCTACTTCCTCCGCAGTTTAGCAACGTTTATGTATTCCGCCATTCTGTGATCACCCTCTTTCCTGATCATTCAGTGTAGAAATGGTTTACCATGTGTTTCAATTCGTTGGATTTTTCTCTGATCACACATTAAATAACATTACACAAGACTTCACGCCGCGTGGTCTAAGGCACCATGTCGTCGACTGAGCGGCCACCCGTGCCGGAGGTTTGAGTCCCTTTGGTTTACAAACATAGCATGTGGTCTACTGTACACTTCACAGTAATCTGTAGAGTACATGTGTTGATTAAATACGGCGGTAAACGGGGGCAATGATCATGAGAGATGCTCTCAGACTAATCCCCGACGATCTAGACAGGGAGAGCTAGATATGTACAGAAGAGGACGCCAGTTTTCGGGTAAAGACCGGTACTTGCAACTAGGCTGCGGAAGCAGCGAAGCCCCATGCATGCGGGTGGGGAAGCCACCGCGGCCGGCTATGGCGTCACCTGTAGCCGCGCTGCTCCCGCCTCTAGACAACGCAAACCGAACAACCGCACACGCAAAGACAGCATTAACTAACGCTCGATTAAGATCTTACTTCCTCTCCTCAGTAAGTCATATTTGTAAATAATGCGTCCAATTTTTATTATTACGTTCTCATTATCAATTGTGGTATTTGTCCCGCACATTCTTCGGTCGATTTCCCTGTTCCGATGACAAGATGGACCCCTCCGCTGGAAGAGGGCACCGAATTGTAGTGTCTAACATGCTGATGTATATTATGGTAATGTCAGTTCGTGACGAAACTCACAAAACAGAACAGTTCGTCCACACATGGGACAGCCCTCTCCTTCAGCAAGACAATGCCACAGCGCCGCGACATGTACAGGGTTTAGTGTCATCGCCGCGGTGGAGTAGCCGAGTGGTCTAAAGCGTCTCGCTGCGGAGCGCGCGTTTGCTCGCCGTGGAGGTTCGAGTCCTCCCTGGGGCATGGGTGTGTGTGTGTGTGTGTGTGTATGTGTGTGTTTGTCCTTAGGTTAGTTTACCTAGGTTTAAGTAGTTTGTAAGCTACGGACTGATGACCACGCAGTTTGGTCCGATAGATTTACAAACATTTATTATTTAGTGTCATCCATCACTTCTCATGTACTCCAGTATCGGTAACATTTTGATTTTATCTGTGCCCTAAAATTAAAGAACACCTTATAGGACTTCACGTTGATAATGATGGAAACGGTGCAAACAGAGTTGAGAATGTGGTTCCGTCAACAAAGTCAGTGTATAGCGGCATTGTTAAAGTGGTTTTTCGTTGGAACAAATGTATTCGTCGCCAGGAAGATTGTGTTGAGGAATAACTACGTAACACCAAGAATAAAAATGTAAAATATTAATTACGGGTCTAAGAGTGGCAAGTTTTTACTAAAAACATTACTTTTGAGAAGGCTCTCATACTACACAAGGAAACTAACGGCCTGTACCCTGTGAAAGGAACCTTTCTGGCATTTGCCTGGCGTGATTTACGGAAATCACTGAATCATGGCCAGAGGCGGCTCTAATCCGTCATCGGAATGCGAGTCCCTCATGTTACCATTGCGGCAACTAGCTCTGTACAAATACGAAAGTGAAACGCGGTGAAGACATACTAACTTCCTCCAG
The DNA here is from genome assembly GCA_026315105.1 of Locusta migratoria. Lineage (NCBI taxonomy): Eukaryota > Metazoa > Arthropoda > Insecta > Orthoptera > Acrididae > Locusta > Locusta migratoria. Next base: position 530,594,356 of record CM048744.1, on the reverse strand, counting down.
AAATAACTAGGGCTCATATACAGTTCATAAGCCCGTTTATGCATAAATAACTGGTCGCACGGGTCAAAATGACCCTAGTGTTTCCTCCTGGGTTGCGGCTCTGTCACGGCCCGGGACAATTGAAGTAGAGTTTACCTGATGGCGTAACAGCCGAAAACCGGTTCGTAAACCAATAAATTTGCAGAATATCTCACAGTTATAATGTGTATTTCATGAAGACATGTATATGCCCGAGTGATCAAAAAGTCAGTATAAATTTGAAAACTTAATTAATCACAGAATAATGTAGATAGAGGGGTAAAAATTTACGAACATGCTCGGAATGACATGGGGTTTTATTAGAAACACATCTACCGTTATCGGGCCTTTTTTCTTCGGGGAACTGTATGATTCTGGTTTTTCTAACTGCTACTGTGACGGGTGAGAGGTACGTCGATATGTTACAGAATCGAATCATCCCCAGCCTGGCTGAGAAACACCTGGTGGAACGTACGATTTTTATGCAGGATGGCACTCCTCCCCATATTGCGAGAACCGTGAAAGCTCTCTTGCACGCGTCGTTTGATGATCGAGTGCTCAGCCGCCACTTTCGTTATGCTTGGCCTCCCAGGTCCCCAGACCTAAGTCCGTGCCATTATTGGCTTCGGGGTTACCTGAAGTCGCAAGTGTATCGTGATCGTCCGACATCTCTAGGGATGCTGAAAGACAACATCCGACGCCAATACCTCACCGTAACTCCAGACATGCTTTACAGGCTGTTCAAATTATTCCTCGGCTACAGCTATTGTTGAGGAATGATGATGAGCACTTCCTGTAAAGAACATCTTTGCTTTGTCTTAATTTGTTATGCTAATGATTGATTTTCTGATCAGATGAAGTGCCATCTGTCGGAGACATTTTTCAAAACCCTTTTTTTCTAATAAAATCCCATATCATACAAAGCATGTGTGAATTTTTACCTCTCTAGCTACATTATTTGGCGATCTATTAAGTTTTCAAATTTATACTTACTTTTTTGATCACCCGGTACATGTGCTGTCTCGTGTTTCATGCAGTGTAATTAAACACCTGTCGCGAGCAATGTTTCCCACTTTTACGTATTGTAGCAAATGGACTCCATGCCTGACAGAGCGGCCAAGGTACCGTCGCTGCCGGCAAGTACCACAATGCGTTGAACAGTATAACTGTTTTAACTGTTTTAACTAGCTGGAAACTTTATCGAAACTGCCATGAAAGAATGAACCGTCTCCTTTTGAGGAAATTTTACAAGTTTCCCCTTAGGGTAATAAATACAGTGAAGTTTAAGACAGAACATACGAAACTAAATACGCAACAGTTTCTCGGTTTTCTGCTACACATACGAACTTACAAATCTATATATTAAGAGAAATGATATACAGATGGGCCGAAAAAATTCACAATTGCCGTAGTATATAGAAGGTAAATTCTTACTTAGCTCGTACGTTTTGATGGTAGAGACATCAGAGAAGAAAATTTTCAGCCACTTGTGAAATACTCGCGGCAATGTAAAAATGTGAAGGCGTATATTCATGGATATTCTGACAATTGATGTTTTAATCTAATTTATTTAGAGGGGTATGGTTCTTCATAGAAAGTCCACCTTATCTCTTTGATATCGTACATTGTTATTAAAATTTGAAAGACGAAAACATGCGACCAATGTAATATGTCTTAGAATAAAACAGTGAAAAAATTTTAAGACTCTCAGTGATGTTTGTAAATAAGAGCGTATACAGTTTTCCCCTAAGAATACGCACTGCTCCATTCTTCGCGGGTTTTTCCTCGCCACACTCACCCACTGTTATACACCGAGAGACTCCCTTAAAAACATCACCAGACCAAGGGCTATTATCAAAATCACTAGTGGATGACAGTTTGGTCGTGTAGGAGAAAAAAAATATAAAACAACTGTAAGTACGTACACACATAGGCTCACACTTTTATTGTGTTGGAGATACTGCAAGAAGTCTCCTTTAAGACTTGTCGCAGCAAATATTTCACCTTTTACGTTTTGTCGTCAAGTGTGCATCACACGTACAACGGGCTGTTAAGTGGTCTGCCTTATATGCATTTTCCTATGTCAAACGCTTGAATCCATTCCTTAGGGTTTTAAGTACGGGAGAGTTCACGTCCCAGACGGACTAAATCTATTTTAAAGAAACAAGATCCCGAATCATTTTCATAGATCTCTCTTCCACGTGAGAGATATAAATAGGACAGTGCAGATATGAAAATAGGACAGTATAGTCATAACTAAGTCTAGTGTCAATGAACCACTTTTCGAAGTTCCCGATCGCAGTTAACCGATTTAGGAGTAATGAGGGCAGGTTCAGTATTATTCAAGTATTCAAATGTTATCTTACGGGACTTAACTATGGGGTCAACAGTCCCTAAACTTACGAACTACTTATGAACTAGCTTATACTAAAGAAGGCACAAACATACATGCCAAAGGGGGCATTCGAAGTCCCGACGGGGAAAGGCCTCGGGCATCGTAGCATAGCGCCTCGATGCGCTCAGCCGCGGCTCAGTATTTTTTCAACAGTTGTTGGCAATTAGCGTATTTTATGGTTATAACAACATAAACGAACGCATTATCTCTCTTGTCACAAAAAGTTTATTTTATAAACCATTGTGCAACAGACATTATACCTTTGTATTAAAAAATAGCTTACATGGGGCTTCTGATGGAAGAAAGCATTTCATCTGGTGACTAATTACTTGAACTATCAGTTCATTGTCACAGAATTATTTTGTTGCCGTTGCAAAACGGAATGATTACTAACCTATTAAATTTGTGGTACTTGTTTCGTATTATTAGCACACCGTTGGCTACCTGACGTAAGCGTTATGTATCGCAGTGATTTCTTGTTAATCTGTTTAGAACAGCAAACATATCTAAAAAGTAACTGTTGAAGAAACAACAGTACTTCAGGCACGAAAAAATCGATCTAAGGTAAAATTAAAAGACTGGTAGTTTAAAACAGTGAATTTCCTACGAAACTGATTTCCTCCTGATAAATAGAGCGATATCTGGCTCGGCGCCTACAACGCTATATGCAAGACAAGAAACGGGAACCGTTGCCAGTAAGGATTCTAAATCGGGATACAATACAGCCGGCGTTAGGAGCCCTGGAACGGCTGAACACATAACCAATTAGCATTACAAATTCGCCTTCACAGTGGCGCACGTGTTGCCAGTACTCAAGCAGGCATTAACAATTCAAGAACTTTGACGGCTTTACGCCGCAAAACGAGGCCATAAACAAGTCCGGTTTCATGAAATAAACGTAGAAAGTGATGATAATAATAATAATAATAATAATAATAATAATGTTTTGTGTCGGCGATGCCGGAGTGTGTATTTATACCATTTTATTATTTCATCTAATGCTTTGCCTTCTACCCCATTCTCTGTCAATTTCAGTGTAGTTTTCATACAGCTAAATTCTTATGACGTATCTCCTGCACAATGTGACCTACATTAATATAATTTTCCAGATACATAGGGTAGAATATTGGAAAAGAGTTGGTAGAAAAGAAATTATAAAATTTTACGTTAGTTGCGGCGACATTAATGCATTTCATTATTTATGACGACATATTTCATGAACTATTTGTCACAGTTGGTTCTTACCATCTCAGAGATTTTTTACTGATAGTAGGAAATGCATAATGGCAATGGGTAGAAAAGCGTTCTAGAAAAAGAGAAATTTGTTAACATCGAATATTGATTTAAGCCTAAGGAAGTCCTTTCTGAAGACATTTGTATGGAGTGTTGCCTTGTATGGGAGTGAAACATGGACGATAAACAGTGCGGACAGCAAGAGGATTGAGGCTTTTGAAATGTGGTGCTACAGAAGAATGCTGAAGATTAGGTGGGTGGATCACGGAACTATGAAGAGGTACTGACCAGAATTGGGGAGAAAAGAAATTTCTGGCCTACCTTGACTAAAAGACGGGATAGATTGGTAGGGCACATTCTTAGACATCACGGAATTGTGAATTTAGCGTTGGAGGGAAGTGTGTGTGGTAAAAACCGCAGAGGAAGACCAAGAGATGGATACAGTAAGCAGATTCAGACAGATGTAGGTTGCCGTTCTTATGTGGAGATGCTGAGGCTTGCTCAGGATAGGGTATTGTGGAGAGCTGCATCAAACCAGTCTCCGGACTGAAGATCACAACAACAACAACAGTAGGAAACGTGTGTTTTAAAATTTGGTTGAAATCCGTCCAGTAGTTTAAGAGATGTGCAACACAAACGCACACGAAAACACTCAAATTCAAATGTTTGTAAATCTATCGAACCAAACTGCGTGGACATCAGAGCGTAGCTTACAAATATTTGATACGCCGTGAGAAATTAAGAAACAACTTTCCTTATATACTGTAACACAGGTGTTGTAACGGCCAGAAATCTGGGCGCTATCCCATAATTTGTTCGTTTCTTGATCTTCTGCACTCGGCGCTTTCAAACATCTTTTATTACAGCGCAACGACGCGTTAATGATAGGAGAATCTGGAAAGAATGTGTCAAGTCTATGGTGAGGGAGAGGCAAACGCGACGGCCAGTGTCAGGAGTGAACCCTGGAGCCACGTCAGTCGCAGAGGCATTCCGCGGCACGCCTGTTTACCGGTGACGTCACGGCGCGCGTTTCGCAAGCTGCCACCGAGCTGAGGTCACACCCACTACCAAGTGTCCCTCCAGGGGCCACTACCTCGCATTCTGCCGAATCTATAAGCGGCCCCTACATGACAGGGGGACGTTTAATGTTCTGTTTCGGAAATCTAAAAACAAACATTGCAAGTAAAATTAATAACTTCATAATATCAAAATGTATACAGTAGAACCCCTCATATCCGACTCCTCGGGACATCCGACCATGTGCCCGACTGTCTTCTGCCGGCGACGAGTCAAACTGACTCAACAGTGCTGTGCATTGTTTCTCTGTTAAACTGCCAGTTGTGTTCTGATTGTCGACGTGAACGTTACTCTACTTTGCTCTACTGAATCTTTCGTGATAAACTGTGTTGTGCCATTAGTGAAAGTTCGCTATGGCTTCTCAAAAACGCAAGCGTGTGTGGGTTTCCCTTAAACAAAAACTTGAAGTGCTTCAGCGTTTCGACCGTGGTGAGTCACTAGTCAAATTAGACGCAGAGCTAGGGGTCGGCGTGACAACTGTAAAAGACTGGAGAAAAAACCGTGAAGACCTCGAAAGTTATTCTATGACAGTTGAAACGGAAGATGCTTTAAAAAATCGGAAAATATTAACAAAACCCAAGCTAGAACTTGTAGACGAAGCTCTTTGGGTTTGGTTTTGTCAAGAACGGCGCAAAGGGTCTCCTTTGTCGGGGCCTCTCGTGAATGAAAAAGCTGTTTGAAAAATTGGGAGATGTTGAGACTTTCCAGGCAATAAGGTTGGTTTCACCTATGGAAGCTTCACCATGGTATTAGACATGTTATCCGGGCGAAAAGTTGTCTGCTGATGATGCTGCAAAAGATATTGGAGAAAAGTTTCAAAAGTTAGTGTCGGATAGTAATCTGAACAAGTATATAACGTAGACGAGACCGGACTGACTACAGTTGCCGAAATCTACTCTTGTTGCTAAAAATGAGCCTGTTTTGGGTACAAAGCTAGCTAAGGATAGACGACACACAATTGCTACGTGTAGCAACGCCAGTGGCAGTCACAAACTGCCGTTGTTTGCTATCAGCGAATCAAAAAAGCCGAGAGCTTTTAAAAATCTCAATATGGCGACACTCCCGGTGTACTACTGTATCAATCGTCTGCCTGGATGGATTGTGCTCTTTTTAAAGATCGGTTTTTCCTTGATTCGTGCCCGCAGTAGAAAAAATTAAAATCAAAAAAACCTGCCACCTTTTTATTAGAATGTGTACTGTAAAATAATTTTTTATTGAATACAGTAATTACGATTAAGCAGCACTGTGTGTATTGAGTGTGTATTTTGTACAATACTTATAATTTAGTGCAGTATATGGCTGTTTTGACCCGAAAAAACGTTTTATTGCTCCTCGGTATATCCGACCTTTTGACCGTTCCGACCACGGCCAGGTCCCGTGAAGGTCGGTTATCGGGGGTTCCACTGTACGTATGTTCAGAAGTAACAGTAAAATACAACTAACAGATCCTCGCTTTGGCTCCTGTATGATTGTAGATCCCACCGTGTTTGTGTCCTTTACTCGTATTTCAAAAAGGGTGGCACCCAAGACGGATCCCTGCGGAAATCCACCAATGTAACGCACGAACTGATTATCAAGAGCCGTGCCAACCCCGAATCTACTGTCAACCGAGGTGTATACCTTCGGCGCGTTGTAAAGCGTGCCCTATACCAATTGAAACTAATATATAAATACTGTAATTAAATGTTAGTACGACTTCTCTAGTCGGAAACACCAATCGTTTGCGACGATCATTAGCTTCAGATCTTCCGAATCCGCATTGCAATCTGGAAAAGGGGGGTGGGTTTATTGATTCTTAGCACTAAAAAGAAGATCACATGGTTATCGCATTTTAGGATTTGTTGATATTTATGGTACGTGAAGTTCAGAACTCAAATAGCAATCAGCCTAAGCCATTCGACACAACTCTAAAAATTTTTCGAGAAAATCGACTTTGAAGTTTTGCAGCTAAAATCTGGGGTCGTTGGTTCGAATCAAGTCGTGACAGAATTAACATTTGTGACTTGGAGGGAACTCTTACTATTCCGAGGCGCCTTATTTGTTAAAGGTGCGGTGGTCTAACAGTAAGACGTCTGCCTAGTAAACATGAGAGTTCCGGGTTCGATTCCTGGCCGCACTACAAATTTTAGTTCATTACTTAAAGTGTATATATATATTGAACATATTAGAGACGAAAAACCGTCTCAGGGTTTCTCAATCTATATTTATATTTTTTTTCGTTTTGTTCGAATACTTACACAATTTCAATATCTAATGCTAATCGTTACGAAACGTGCACGTATTTTTGTTTATTCGTAATTGTCTACATTTTATAAAAGGGGATTACAATAAAAAAATAACAAAAAAGAAAAGAAACCCGTAAGCTACATCTTTTACAGAACTGGCTTCACTGTTAGTTGACAACGATGGTCTCTGTTCAGTTTGTGAAGAGCTGCGACACTGTTTTTGGAAAGTCAGCCCCAAAGCTACTAATAGCTTTCCAAGCAGCTAACCTACGTACACATAAACAAAAAGTGACAACACGAGGAATTAGAGGGCCCAAAATCTTTAATGTAACTGTTTTCGAAAACAAAAATAGCTGTCACTGTTGGACCCGAACCACCGACTCTACGCTTGAGGCCAGAACGCTACCACTTGAGCTACACCGACAGATACTGCAACTGTTAATTATTGGGACTTAACGTGTACTTTGCAAAACAAAGTAGATTTCCTCGAGCTTTTTTGAGAATTGTGTCGAATGGCTTTTGCTGATTGTTATTTAAGTTTTTGAACTTAAAAAATAAAGAAATTCTAATATCCGATACCCATGAGTTAGCGGTCTTTCAACACTAACCAATTCATATATAGCAAACAGTACATGTGTGTGTTAAAATTCACCAAAATGCTAATGAAAAAAAAATAAATAAATAAATAAAATAAAATCACACGCAGTTTCAGATGCTTGACTGCCACCAAATGTCACCTTCATATCGCCCAGTTGTCTGAAAATATTCTAGGTTCGTTATCATGTAAGCTTAAGATGAAAACTGAGTCTTCAAAGTTTCGAGTCTGGCTTTTAACGGTCTTTGAATATAACGAAATCCGTGCATGTATGCACAAATCTCATTATACTAACAAAATAACGTCACGAAAGCACACATACCATACTAGACCTCTTTCTAAAAATTACGACGTGTCTGTTGCAACCTTTCGAGACTATTTCTTGGCTAACTTCTTTTAATGATATTTATGTCAATCATTAACAGAAATTGTTAAGTTCTAGTGATATTAAATAGCATTTTAGGAGTAACTGGTTTTCAGTCACCGATGAATGAGACATGGACTGGTCTACAAAGAGAATTAGTTCATTGTGCATAGCTGTAATAAGAGAAAATGGAAGAAAGCCATAAGAAAGGAGCAATAACTCCAGTGATAGGATAGGTATCAACACACAGCATCAGTAGAGCTTTGTACAAACTAGTAAATTCTCGCATGTCTCAGCGCCTAAATGAGGACGAGAAGAAATGCTGCGACCTAGAGATAACTTTTAAGAGGAAAAAGGTTTGCCAGCAGGAGGGAAATTTGCGCAGCTCGGTGCCATGTAGTTGGCATCTTGAGACGTAAGAATGACTTTCGGCTTCGGCCTGGAGAACTTAAATTGCCGCCATTAATATTTAAGACGGCGCGCGGCGAGAGCAAGTTTCGCGTGCGCCCTCAGCTCCCAGCTATCGATCAACGCCTCCCTCTCGCTCACAGCGTCTCGCAACCGACCTAACACCACAGAGATAGGGCACAATGGAAACAAGCGCTACCAAAGATAATTATCATTCAGCACTCTAATTGTGGTTCGACTGCAGCAGGTAGCTCCTCCACCACTCTTCTGGTAAATATATAACAATATTAAATTTCAGCGACCTAGTAGACAATTTGAATTTCAAGGTTTGCCACAAGACGGTAAACGTATGATTTCAGGAAAGCGAGAAGGTACCTTCCTGGACAATGCGGAAATTATCCACTTTATACCATTTCAACGACAGCACACGCATTAAATCAGTGCACTACACATAAATAAGTACTGCTGTTTTATGTGGCTCTTTACCTTTTTACCTTTGATATTCGTATCTACAACTCACTGAACCGGTATTAATTTCACGAAAACCTCCCTTGTGTTATTTTAGTATTCCTAATGGATTGCAATTAACCAAAAAGATCCCCGAATGGTATAATATACGGAAATTCTCATTCGGATTTTGTACAGAGTCGTAATACGTATCAACTGACGATTTCGGAGCCACACGAAGAAGTCACGGAAATAAAATCCTTCGCTGATCTGAGAACGTTTCAGTAGCCCCTAGTGCTGCTATTCATATGCATGGGTTACTGATTTTTTAGGAAACTCTGATGCTACAGATTTTTTACCCAGATATAAGGTAACTATGACGAACAAGTTACGCTAGGTAAATGTGTCAGGTGCACGATGCAACCCATGCAATATCATATCCTGCATGCTTCAATATTTCATGCAACATTGTGTGCTACTTCAAAAAATCTGCATCCAAACAGTAAATAACTCTGAGAACCCCTAAAGTAGTTTTAAATTCCAGCCATGAGTTGTGCAGCAAGATTTAAATTGATGCCGACAAAGGTAGCTTTGGAACATAAATGTCTAGCACTGACAAACTTGAAATCATGCAATTTTGTCACTATTTTTTTTTTATGTTAGGAAGTACAAACCGAACGTTGTTCAAACTCGTCAAAAAAGTTTCAATGAACCCCTGGCAGATCTAAAGCTCCCAATGAAATTGGTTAAGTTGTACTATTGAAAACGATACATCGCCGACCAGGTTGCAATTACTCAAATGATGTGACACATACTGCAGGCTATTATGGCTAGGCCAACACTGAACTCTAACGATCTATTTACGTTTAACATCGCCATGGAAAATTAGCTCCTGTCTATGACGAAGAGGCGACAAAATTCACGCACTTTACTCGATCTCAGCCTACTGTACTATAAAACAGAAAAACTACATTACCGAACAAAACTAAGTTTGGTCAACATGTAGATTATGACAATACAAAAAATGGGACACTTAATATCGACCAGTTTTCTAACGTGTCAATAGTTTCAGCAGCGTAAGTAGTAGCAAAATTACAATTGGTAGTACAATAGTAACATCCTCAACTGCAATCGACAAGGGTTGTATTTTTTGTTAGAAAACGAGACAAAAATACAGTATTCTTTTCAGAACTAAGTACCAATTACCATTAATGGTGACCTCCGTTTATCATCAAATTTGGGAGGTAGTAGTAATTAAACTTACATATTTAATTATTTAAATATTGCGCATTCCAGTTTGTTAGGGCGATTTTCGGACATTGCGTGTCATCAAGCAACTGAGAGGAAAATATAGAACTGGAGGAGAGGCGTTACCCTATGGGTCCCGCATATGAAAAGCAGCGACTGATGCTATAAAAATCAGCCTGAATTAATGTTTTTCTTGAAAGGGAAATAGCGCTGTTATCATTACAGCACGGTAGCACTGTAATATTTGAATAGGCTGCGTGCAGACTAGCCATTTTTGCGTGTGTGTTGCTCGTTTTCTATTTGAGCTACGGCCATGGTGTGCGAACGTTTTGGTTTATTACGCATTACTGTAAATACGAACGAAGAACAGAGGCAAATTAGGCGAATCGATTAATTCATTTGATAAAATATGTCGGTTGGTTGAAATTAATGCTCAACGAATGGCATTTCGTGTTGCACCGTTAGGATTTTACATGCAAACACTGTTTTCCTTAAGAGGTTTTTGAGGCGTGTCACATCTACCTTTTAAACTTGTACATCATTTGCGGCAGTTTTTTTATTTCATAGCCTCCCTTCCCGCTTTTCTGTCTTCTGCCTGCCTCTCCATCCTTTGGTAATCTTGCGGTCTGCAGACACACAGCTCTGCTACTCCTCCTTGCCTTTCCCCTCCTTCCCCGGAACGAAACCTTCAATTGCCTCAACTAGAATACAATCACTTCTCAGAGTGTGTCCTACCCAGTTTATCTTTCTACCCTTCACAGTCAGCGACATCCTGCGTTCTTCTCAAACGGCCCGTACTTATTTACTCCTGACTTAATCAGTCCATCTTTCGACGCCATATACAAATCTCACTTGCATTAATTTTCCTTTCACCCCTCTTTCTCCACGTTCATATTTTTCCTCCGTATAAGGCCACGCTCCATATTAGGCATATCAACAGTCCCTTCCTTAATTCTTGGGTCAAACTACTAGTTACTAGAAACGCCTCTTTCGCCAAGACTACAATAACTCTGGTATCTTGTTGGCAGTCCAACTTTATATTCTATGACTTCTTCCTCCAAGTACACTCTTTTCTTTAAACCCATAACCATGTTTTTCTTTGCTTTAATTTATTTTCATGCTACATGTTGCATATGCATAAGTAAGGCCATTAGGCGTTTTTGAGTAATGTGTCTTTATTCTCTGCATCTATCACTATTTAATATGCAAGCCTTAAGCATTCAATTTTCCGCCCGCCTATCCTGGCACGTTTTTCTCCATCCAAACAAGTTTGCAGATAAATGTTAGGATCGGCTCCCTGACACCTTTCCCTATCTTGCTGCCTTCGGAGATCCCGTTACCTATACGTACCCTTGCTTTCTGATTCACGTACAAATTAGCTATCAATCTTTTCTTCCACTTTACAACCTTCCTATTGACGACTTCTGACAGCTTATCCCACCGCGCTCCAACAAAGACCTTTTCGATGCCATGAAAGCAGGATGCTTTCACTCTTCTTTCAACGATAGTCTTTAGTAGTCCAGAAGTTTAGAAATCTTGTGTTCCCTTTCCCACTTCTGAAACCATATTGTTCTCCAAGTGCTTCTTCCAGCGTTCCGTAAAGCTTCCTATTCAGAACTCCGAGGCCTTTTTCTGCCAGCGATATTAGGCTGATCGCCTGGTGTTCTTCGCTCTTTTTAGAATTATTGGTCTTAGGAATGGGAACGACTAAGCTTACAAAGAAGTCCTTCAGGGATTCCCTTTGTCACAGATGTAGCTGTAAAGAGATGTTACTTATACTCTACATCTATATCCATACTCCGCAACCCACCCGACGGTGTGTGGCGGAGGGTACCTTGTGTACCACTATCGGTTCTCCCTCCTATTCCAGGTAGGAATTGTTCGCGGAAAGAAAGATTGTCGGTATGCCCCTATGTGGGCTCCAATCTCTCTGATTTTATCTTCGTGATCTCTTCGCGAGATATACTTAGGAGGGAGCAATATACTGGTAGAATCCTCGGTAAAGGTATGTCCTCGAAACTTCGACAAATGCCCGTACCGAGCGACAGTGCGTCTCTCCTGAAGTCAGGAGAGCAGTATTCAAGCTGTGGGCGAACAAGTGTACTGTAACCAACTTCCTTTGTTTTTGGACTGCATTTCCTTAGAATTCTTCCAATGAATCTTAAGTCTGGCATCTGTTTTACTGGCGACTGATTTCATAAGGTCGTTCCATTTTAAATCACTCCTTAATGCCTAGTCCCAGATAATGTTTGTAATTAACTGCTTCCAGTTGCTGACCTGCTATAGTTTCTTTTAAACTCTACGATTTCTGCGGGAAAGTCTTCTGCAACACACGGTCTGTAGTTTTGTGGTCTCCCAATATCTTATTTACTTTTGAAACTAGGATGGTCTCATTATTCATTTCCTGCTTTCTTCCCTCTCAATCTGCAGATTCGAAGGTCTCTGATCCGCTTCGTAGAGACATTCAATATACTCTTTCCACCTATTCTGAACACCGTTATCATCTCCCACGATAAACGTCGTAAAAATTACGAGCGATGTGAAATACGATTATTAGTATCCCTTGCATAAGACTGTTGTGCCTAATATGGAGAAAAAATTGTACAGGGTGTTTTAAGAGAAACAGTGAATATTTTGGGAGATGGTGTTATAACAGAATTGCAATAGAATGACATGTAACAGGTGTCCAATTTTTATTGGAGAGATACATTTGCTCTTATGTAACCCAAACAAACTTAAAGCAAACGCGAATGAGGACATTTTAAATTAGTTTGTCAAAAAATCCACTACCAACTCCAATGTATGTTTACTTCTATTGACAACACCAGTTATAGCTCTTCCGACGTCCATTTTTCAGTATTTTTCATGGCTGCACTACGCATAATGCGAACGATCAATTCGGCTCTTGTCTTCACTTATCCTTTGCAGACGGCGCCTTTCAACCATCCCAACAAGCAAAGGAGTAAGTTCCTGGGACCTTGGTGGCCAGGAAACTTGCCAATGTCTACTGATCCATCTGTCTGACTTTCTTCAGTTTAGATTATGTGTCACCTGACGACTAGAAAAATAAAAAATAAAAAAATAAATAAATAAATGCCCTGACATCTCGGGAGAACATACTCAATTCTTGCAGTCATAACACTCTTTTCCAATAATGTCTCCAAAAAAGCATATGGGTTTTCTTAGGAATACTGATGTGAAAGATGAATGTAACTGATGTCGCCACAAAATAAAAACGGGATTACTTGGCAATTTTCAGGCATCCAACGACAAAATTTCAAACCTATATAGGTACTCATTTCCTGCTCGAAGGCGTTGTGATTGAGCTGCAAATGATGCGGATGGAAAGCCTGCATACGTAGTGGCCGCCATACTCTTGTACGTGAAACACCGATACATGCAGAAAATCCACGGGTGCTTGTTGAAGGACTACGTTCTACCGACTGAATGTCTTCTACTGCATCCACAGACTGTTCATTTACACGTTCAGAGGCAAAGCACTTCACCAGTGCACGCAGTATATTAAACACACCAGTAAACATGATTGAATCTGTTATTCTATGGTTAGCACACTGTATGCCCCATTCTCTACAAGAAAGAAAGAAAGGGAAAAAAAAGCTGCGGCAGAGTTCCCATTACAAGTACCATATTGGCATAGAATGCGGGTGTCGTGTTTACACGCTACAATACAGTAGCCGTGACCAACAGATCAAAATGAACTCATCAACTTAAAGTAAATCCCGCCTTCACAGTTTTGACGTAACACACTACTGCTGACGTTGGATAAGCCCATAGCAACCAACGTACCAAAACACGAAACGAAAATGCATTGACCTCTGCTGTATCTCTGTATTCAATAAAATTTGCACAAATGATTTAAGGCAATTTATTCGAATTATCTATTCTATGCTTACTATTCCTCTTGAAACACTCTGTATAATTGATTTAAATGCAGCGATAACTGAATAATGACTTGTTAAAAGGGCATAAGTCCACTCAGTGGCGCATGGCGTAACCAGGATTTGGTTCGGAGGCGAGGGACTAATTAAAAAAAAAGAAACCTATAGAATTTATTAAGCTATGATTTATTTTTATAACTTAACCAATTATACTACGAAAACAATTGCACAAGAAATAAAATGAGTAGGCTCGCATTAATTTGAAAGGGGAAGAGGAGCTACGTAAAATGATTAAGCATATTCTATGGTACTAGCCGAATAGAAAGGTCTTTACAGATTAACACGAGTCTGTGTAAAAATTGAACTAAAGTAACACTTGTTCGTAAGATTCACTCGGTAACGCCGGTAAGGAGCGGGTCGCCGCATATGAACAATCGGCTCGTAACTTCAGCGTAGCAGTAACAACAGCGGCAGCATCACAGCTAGTCGCGGCGGCATTTAAACATCTCACAGTTAACAGCAGCACACGTTCTCAGCGGCGGCATCAAGCTGGTGACCGAATGCCAAGTTCACTTGTGCTTGGCAAATTATAGATACATTATTTATTACTTTTATACTATATCAAATTTCCAGTGCCGACCTCTTTAAAAAAAATAAAAAGAATAGATCTGTGGGAGTTGCTGGGGGGGGGGGGGGGCTTCAGCCACATTAGCCCCCCCCCCCGTCGCTGCGCCACTGAGTCCATTGATTGATTGAAAAAGGCTGGAAAAAACCTGTTTGCCATCTGGTTAAATTGTGACACTTCAATTCCTATCACTGTAACTGCTGTTACTATTATTCTTATTTGTGACAAACACTTCTCATCTTCAGAAGCGATTTCGTCGTATTTTAATACGATGAAAACACGTAAAACTGGACTTAAGCCCCTTCAGAAAGAACTGATAAAAATTGTAATATATGTAATGAAGAAAAACGGAATTGTCTTTAATAGTAATGTAATTAGTCGAAGATAGGCATCTGGGGACTAAACAGAAAAAAAAATCGCGGAAGTACTACAATATGAATTAAAAGCTTAAGTTTGAATCTTACTTCCATGGATAGCACTTTCCGGTATACACATGGTCGACTACTATACCTATGGCAGGGGTGATTGTGGTGCTTTATTAAAATCCCTGAAATTTTGACCATCACATATATGTTCAACATAACGTAAAATTTCAACTGGGCCTACTATGTTTTCAAACTCAATTATACAGTACAATTACAAGCAAGCTAAAATGTTTAAAAATTTTAATTTAGCAAATACATTATTAAAATAGCAGTAGTTTGATTAGTTGGGATACTTGCAGTGTTGTTTCGACAATGAAGCAAGGTGAAAGTTTTAAGACAATTACTTTTTCTGAAAAAAGTCTCCAATTTTCATTTGTTTTCTTTTTATTTCGGAAAATTCTATATTTTTCGTTCCCCATAATTTTCTACGTTTGTATAAGGCTATGGGTCAGTGAAAGTAGATCGCACAGAGGACGAAGAAGAAATTGTAGATAGCACTACTTCACGTGTAGCGTTTAATTTAGTTTTGCCAGCAGAGAAATATATTTTAGAACTGAACAGTTTATCCTGCAACTCATGAGTAGAACTTTCTGCATTAGAACTAAATCTCGACGAATCTGATGACTGGGCTTCGTGTAGTGTCGACCGATAAAACGACCCACTTTTCATTAAGTTTTGTACGAACTGTCCAGTGGTTCCTTTGATGGAACATCGCTCGTTATCGCATCTGGCGCGTAGCTCTACAGATGTCGCCCACGGAGGACAGATTCATAGCAGTACGTGCGGTTGTGATTTGTTGCTCGTAGCTTTCGCTCTCTTTTGTCGCCCACGTAGGTTAAGCCGAGCGGCGAATGAATACATTATAGATCGCACGCTGTGGCTATACATTGAGAAAAAAAAGTAAAAACATTTGTTTCGTGTATTGAAAATTACCGATTTCCTGGGAATTTTTTTTTACAAGGTTAAGCGCAAGCGCCTGTCGATGCTCTGATTGTTGCCAGCATGATATTGAAGTACCTGGGAAGCAGGTTGCTAGCCTTACTGGCCCAGGGCCCCACTGGGTTTTACCCCCAACGGTTGAGGGACTAACCGGTGGATTTGGTAGTCTTCGCCGTCTGAGCACAAAGGTGGCCACGACTCAGAATATGTCTAAGATGCCCAACCTCATCCCAAAGTAACTGGTATCAAAAATGTTCAAATGTTTGTATAGTCTATGGGACTTAAATACGGGGTCATCAGTCCCTAAACTTACAAACTACTTACGAACTAGGACGGCACAAATATCCATGCCCGAGGGGGGATTCGAACCCACGACCGTAGTGGCCGTGCAGACCGTGACTGGAGCGCCTTAGTCCCCTCGGCCACCGCGGCCGGGGTAACTGGTGTCCCAACTGTCAGGATTACTTACTTGGCGGCAAACTTCTGCAGGCAATTAAAGGGCTTTACGTAGACTGTCAGGCAGCAGTTAGAGTAGATGGCAAATTGAGCTCATGGTTCAGGGTAGTTTCAGAGGTAAGACAAGGCTGTAACCTGTCACCACTGTTGTTCATACTATTCATGGATCATATGTTGAAAACAGTAGACTGGCAGGACGGGATTAAAATAGGTGAAAACAAAATAAGCAGTCTCGAATATGCGGATGACTTAGTTGTAATGGCCGATTCGATTGAAAGTTGCAAACTAATATTTCAGAGCTCGATCAAAGGTGCAAGGATTATGATATGAAGATCAGCATCTCCAAAACGAAAGTAATGTCTGCGGGAAAGAGATTTAAACAGATTGAGTGCCAAATAGGAGGAACAAAGTTAGAACAGGTAGACAGTTTCAAGTACCTGGGATATATTTCTCACAGGATGGTAACATAGCGAAAGAACTGGAATCGAGGCGCAGCAAAGCTAATGCGGTGAGTGCTCAGCTAAGATCTACTCTCTTCTGCAGGAAGGAAGGAAGTACCAAGACTAAGTTAGCAGTGCACCGCTCTATCTTTCGACCATCTTTGTTGTATGGTAGTGAAAGTTGGGTAGATACAGGTTACCTTATTGATAAGGTAGATGTTACAGATATGAAAGTAGCAAGAATGATTGCAGGTACTAATAGATAGGATCAATGGCAGGAGGGTGTCCATAATGAGGAAATCAAAGAAGAACTTGGAATGAACACCATAGATGAAGCAATTAGAGCGAACAGATAGATGGTGGGGTCATGTTACACGCATGGGAGAAGCAAGGTTACCTAAGAGACTCATGAGCTCGGCAGCGGAGGGTAAGAGGAGCCGAGGTAGACGAAGAAGAAAGTACTTAGATTCGGTGCAGAATGATTTTGAAGTAAAAGGCATAACATCAGACGAGGCATTAATGTTAGCATTGAATAGGGGACCATGGAGGAATTTTATTAGAGCTACTATGTTCCAGACTGAACGCTGAAAGGCATAATCAGTCTCTAATGATGATGATGATGGCTAAGCGCCTGTACGGAAACCCGGAACTATTCGGGTACGTAATTAAAAAATCACCTATGCTATGGGGAAATCCGCCACCACCAACCCCCGCGTCACCCCCCCTCCCAGGTATCAGTGAAAGCGGAAAATGAAGTTTAGACAGGGATATTCGCCCTAAACTCCATATCGAATGGGCGCTCTTGGCTATTCGTAAAGAGACCTACTGCAAGTGTAGGAAGGTGCGGTTAGCTGGCAGTGGCTGTGCACGTGCAGACAGGCAGGCGGGCGCACGTGCCTCCTCTCGCCGCCAGCCTCCCCTTCCCTTCCGGGTGAGGGAGCGCGCAGCCGGGCCGACATGCTACCGCTGTCGCCTCTAATTCGATCAAAGGCGGCACCAGTCAGTCTGCACACGCCGCGCCGCTCTCGTGCCAAACCCACACACTCTCCCCCTTAACAGTGCCCCCCCCCCCTTCTCACTCTCTCCCCTTGCGTACTTCGTGCTTTCACTCGTATCCCCACAAAATTAAAACATTTTTTGCATTCTCGAGTTGTAAATACGGAAATGCGAAAGATATTTTTTTAACGAATCTGATTAATCGCGTAATCTTGAAATAACATAAGGCAACTTATTAAGGCCAGAGGCAGTGAGTTTTTCCACTATAAAATTATTTTTCCACGTGTGTTAACGGAAATGATCACTAAATTCTCCCCTACTGTTGCCGTAACTTCTTCAGTAGACCACGAACATTTTTAAATGTTCGTATAGCTTATGGGGCTTAACTACGGGGTCATCAGTCCCTAAACTTACAAACTACTTATGAACTAGCTACTACTAAGGACAGCACAAATATCCATGCCCGAGGGGGGGATTCGAAACCCCGACCGTAGTGGCCGTGCAGACCGTGACTGGAGCGCCTCAGTCCCCTCGGCCGACGCGAACATTTTCCAGACAAACATTTCTGCATATGGGAACAATACCTAACAACGTTCCAACAATTTCAGGAGGACCTTTGTGTTCAGGTGCAATGCCTTGAAGAAATTTTCTTCATGTCATTTCTCGTGCGATTTTCTTATTCGGTAAACCCAGAAGATTTGTCATAATCGCTGAAATCGGATTCAGACTTCGAAATTTACTTAATACAAAATGGTAATTTTTTTTTTTTACACGCCAGCAAACACTAGCCAAACCCTTCAGAGCAAATAACCAAATGACTTCCCTTCCGTTGTTCCATTTGTCTGCCTACTTCTTTTTGGTTCGACACCACGTTTTTCCTGAAACGTGCGTCTGCATCACTGATGAATGATTTTGGAATTCCCGCTCGTCCTGTAATTCCTACTAGTGGAGCTCCCTGCGTGTAGTTTTGGTGGTGACGAGTTTCGCGAGTGCGAAATTCAGCTCTACAGTGACTTCTGCGGCTGTCGTTCTCTTATTTTTCGCCACAGGCCTCTTCAATGGCCGTTGGTGTTGTCACTGTCACACACTTCAGTCTGTGTCGGGACCGGTGGTCTTGGTGAAAAGCGCGCGACTGGAAACCGAAGGGACGCGGGTTCCTAACCAGGCCGGACCTCGAGATTTCTTTCAGTCTGCGCTTTAACCCAACCTTCACATCTGAACGATGCGAGAAGTCGCCAGAAACGACACGGGGTTCGGATTCCACGTTAAGCTGTAGGTCCCCTTTACCGGCTGGATGACTGGGGTAGGTTATGGACACACAAGTCGCCGAAGTGGCGTCCAATTTAAGACCTGCACCAGGCCAATGAGCTGTTTCAGCTTAAGCAACAGTTGAAAGGGAGCACAATGCTGATCCAGAAATTGATCTGAAGCCAGTGAACAACAAGATTCTGACAACAAAATTATTTCATTCCATGATGGTGGTGGTGGCGGCGGCTGGTGCAGCAACAGTGTTGAATATTAAAAAATGCTCAGTCTCTGTTGCTGCAACAGAGACTGAGCATTTTTTAATTAACGAAATTATTTTTGAACTATACAATCGTTGAAACTTCCTGGCAGATTAAAATTGTGTGCCGGAACCGGGACTCGAACCTGGGACCTTTGCCTGACGCGGGCAAGCGCACTACCGACTGTGCTATCCCGACACGACTCACGATGCCACCTCACAACTTTACTTCCGCCAGTACCTCGCTTCCTACTTTCCAAACTTCACAATCGTTATTTTCAATATATAGCCAAATTTATACCATCTTGATTTTCTGCAAGCCAACTTGCACATGAAAATATTAAATAGCAGTTCGCCTGTTGCTGTCAGTACCAAAGTATAAAATTCTTCACACACTGTAATTAGTCTAACTTTTCCCTTCATCACAACAATTAGGCCACAAATTGCTACTTTTCTTTTTGTGCAACTGCAAAACCTGCAAATGATCCACAGGAGGGTGGAACATAGTTGTCAGCATCCAGGAAAAGGAAGGACCTATCAGATGTTTTTTTACCCCCATCCACTGAATGATGATAGTGTATATTCGTATAATATGACAGACTAATATAACTAATCCTTTCTTGCACTGGAGACAGTGAGGTCTAGATACAACTTAGGTCTAGCTAAGAAGTCACTCATATTTGTTTTAGTTATGGGTCTACCAAACCAGGTTATACTTCAAAATGTCACCCCTCTCTATTAAATCTGAAAGGGACAAAAATGTATTTAAAGACATGTCAGATGTAGATTATTAAAACCATTATGCAGCATTTAATCATTAACCATGTGTAATAATGAAATAACAATTGATTGTAAAGTTTTAAAAATAATATAGCTAGCTGGCCGCGGTGGCCGAGGTGACTGAGGCGCTTCAGTCACGGTCAGCACGGCCACTACGGTCGGGGGTTCGAATCCCCCCTCGGGCATGGATATTTGTGCCGTCCTAGTTTGTAAGTAGTTCATAAGTAGTTTGTAAGTTTAGGGACTGATGACCCCGTAGTTAAGTCCCATAAGCTTAACAAACATTTGAACATTGAACATCTCCCAATGTGAGAACTCTGGAATCAGTCATAACTGCAACACAACTGGTTTGAATAGAATTGTAAAGCAGCATTTGAAAAGAGTGGTAATTAATTGTCGTCTGATAACAACCAGGCTTAAAGAAGTTTATCTGTTATCTAGATTTGAGCAATAAAATTCATTATCTCCCATGCATTTGGTTACTAGTACTATAAAAGAAGTCATTTTTATCCTTGTTTAACACAATGCTGCCTTCCTTCACTTAATCTTTCCATCCAAGATTCACCAATGTCATCCTCAATAGTCCATTAGTTTCCAACAGTTGGTACACAGATGTTGACTGTCTTCAGTTTGCCACAATAGCCTTCATAAGGAACAACTGTGGCCGTGAGTGAGAGGAACAATGGGAACTACACTTGTAAAAATTACTCACATTTTTTTCCACATTAAATGACAGCAAGTTCTATTGCACTGATCAAGAAGAGAAGAAACTGCATGAAGTACTAAGAACCTATTTGGCGAAATGAAGTTTATTACAGGGAAAACTAATTATGTAGTTTAACTTATACTCTTTCAGCAACAGAAATACAGACTGCATACAAATTCAATCTTTGAAGATTCGATCATCCATACAGGTAAAAGTATCTTGCTCAGTCAAACTGTATAGCTTTTTTAGGCAATACCTAGAAACAACAAATGACCCATGATTACTCCCAAAGCCAATAAATGCAATCCTAATCAAGCAGCTAATATGGTGAAATTGCTGTAGATCAAGCCGACATAAAATAGCTACAATGCTCTAGCATGAATATTTGAAAGGCAGATAGAAAAAGCAATTTAAGCATAGGCCTAGTACATTTCAGCACAAGAACATATGATAGTGGATATCAAAAACAAGTGCTGAAGTGTATCAGTTTCTACTTTCCAGGTACCACACCCTCCATTAAAAAAAAAAAAAAAAGAAACATGGGGGGGAGGGAATTGACAAAGGCTTCAGATTATTACACAGTGCTTGACGATGAATTACTTTCTACTATATGAAATATTGGATTTAGCATGGTGTCATATCAGATTCTCATCAGTCAATGTAACAGTTAGTCCTTTGTGACTAATTTGAATAATTTTAACAAAGGGTCATACTAATTTGGAGGGTTTGCTAGAATCACATTCCTTAAAAAGAATCATACAATATTTGACAAACAAATGTCAGCTACATTTTCTGAATAGGAGTCTTATCAAAAACGGAAAATGAATCCTCGGTTAAATAGTACAACGCTTCTCACCTGGCTCCAGTGGTTATATTGGTACCCATGGTAATGATGGCAGATCAGATGACCAATAAATATTTTTTCTTGAGAATTTCAATTAAAACGAAAATGATTTTTTTCTGAACGGATAAGGATACATACAAGAACCTGTCAACCATAGAGCATGTACAGTATTAATTTCACTGCCAGTGAAACGAGCAGCTATAACATATACTCTGTAGATCGTGAAAAATATTAACGCAGTTCTACACTTCATTGTTCATCTGCTGCTAATATAAGCACTGGAGCCCAGCGAGAAACATTGTAAAATTTTGGCGAATCCTCTATATATTATTCCACTTGAAAGAAAGTTTTATGTAAGGATCTACAAATAGCTACATGTGCACTTATTGAGCAGTACACTAGACTATTAGGCGTATCTCTAATAAGCTTACAGTTGATTGGTCTAGTTCCCATACCTGTGATCGCCATTGCTAGCCCTCTAGGAGTGTCAATTTACAGAAGTGATAGCACTCGTTGGCTTTGACCGGTGGCATCGGTGTGCGTAGTGTAATAGGCCATGTAATGGTCAGCTTTTCGTCTTATGAGGGCAATTACTTTATCGAGTCAAAAAGATTGCATCAAGAACCTTTCAACCATACAGCATTGTTTATTTACTTTATGGTCTCTACTACTAAACACAAAGTCATTCTATGCTGTTTGGATTTTAAAAAATATTAAAATCTTGGGAAATCAGGCGAGGAAATTGGAGTGGGGAGGAAAATTTTAATAACTCCCGCCACTAACACCAGACATGCACGACAGAGAACTTTGGTGGTTCCGTTTCCAAGCTCCCCTCTAACAACAGTCTAATGTCAGACAGAAAATTAAGACAACCCAAGGCCTCTTAGAAACCATAAAAAGCAATAACACAGCTCATGCCCAGATTCTCAGTCTTATTAAGTCTGTAGAAGCGTAATATGTGACTAATCAACAACAAAAGTCTCTAAACAGAAAGCTATACCAATGTCAAAAATAAATATAAACAATCGGTCACAATAGAATGAAAGTGAGCAAAACTAACCAACTTCGTGATGTTTGGATTTATGATATATGTGACTGAGTGCAGATACACTAAATATGAATAATCAGGCTGACCACACAAACACTAACAACAAAACAATTATTGCAACAGCAGATAATTGAACTGGAACTAAGGAGATATCGCAACAAAGCCACAGAGCAGTAGCTTACATGATAAGCGAACTTATACAATGAGAATATGCAAGCTGAGACATTGCAGAAGACAAGTAAATTCATTGGTAAGCAGTTTTTCTGATCTTACCACACAGCACACGAGATAAAATGAATACAATATAAAATAAATATACCCTTGTCTCTCAGAATAGTACTGAATGAAGAACAGTAGCTAGTCTATAATGATGAACAGAAAGATGCTAGGCCTCAGAAGTGAATCACTTCCTGTCTACATAAAAAAAATAGACATGACACTACTAGTAACTGACTGCCATCAATTTATCATAATTTAAAGATACAGTGGACCATGTTTAGAAACTTTAGTGGTGACTGCAATATTTATAAAGAAAGTGATTTAACATACACAACCGTATAACGTATAATTATTAGAGCCTAAGGTAATAGGAGTGGTGAGGAATGTCAAAGTGTAGGTAATACAATCTATGCACAAGAATGTAAAAAATATAGACACAGCCCCGTCCATTAAACACTGAAGAAAACCAATCGTCACCTACACTGATGATATCCGTAAGTAAGACGAACATGTATCATATGTCATGAAACAGTGAGGATTAAATCCACCGGCCTGATATGTATTACTAATATCAAATTACCACCATGTTCACAAAACTAGACAGTGAAGAGAAATTTTTACAGGAATCTTTTTTATGAGACAAAATCCATTGTATAATACTAGGTGTTCGAAAACTTAACAAATTAGAAAAGATATAATATCTCTGTTGAAATGACGCGGGATTAAACAGCATTTATTATGTGACCTAGTTTTTTAGCCTTAACCTTTGTTCCTAAAGAATAAACAGAATGGTACTGAGCAAACATCGGGTCAGTAACTGCCGATCTCGCAAAACCAAAACATAAACAAGCCGATAATGGTGACACCTGTACGTATGAGAACATAAACACATACCGTAGAACACTAGAATTATTAATTAAACTTACCATTTCTGGAAACATCCAATTCGACAAGATTCTCGAAATTCTGTATGTCGGGAGGTAACCGATGAATTTCATTGTCACTTAATCCTAGCTTTCTCAGTCGATGCAGACGAAAAAAGTTCTGAAACAAGAAACACTTATCACTCAACCATTCTTTTTAACACGCAAGTCTCCTTTCTACATATTCGGTGTAATTCTAATTATATTAACCTTCGGGAGATCGCGAATATGGTTAGCATCAAGTAAAAGTTCTTCAAGACTCCGTGAGTATCGCAAGATGTCTTCGGGGACATTCGGTAGTGAACAGTGACGCTTGTCAACATATTCAACCTGCCGATTACACCCCTTAAATATTGGTATACAACGAAACATGACGTCTCACGAGTAAAAAACACAATTCATTATACGTTCGAAATTGCACTATGCCAACAAATCACAAGAATTCGAAGCCACAAACTAACTGCAACTTTCAGCCCAACACCCTACCCAGATTTGAACATGAAAACTACTGCACGTCTGACAGTGACGTCATACAAAGCTACAAAGTCGCGACTCTTTCGCCATCTTACAGTGGAATTTTGAAGCAACTACGCTGACCAAAGGTGGTATTGAATATTACATCGTGCACTTGTGCCTAGGCACAGCAAATTGTGGCACCACAGACATATATGTCTGTGTGTGGCACCCATGGAGGTGGCACCGACTGCGTGATCTCTGACACTAGAGTGGCGAAAACAGCGAGTCCTTAGATTCGTTCCAGAAACTACTAGATGACTACTTTCAAGGGCTAAGAAACTGGATTCCTGCGCATGCGCAGCTACTATGACGTAAAAACCCTTCTTTGATACTTGCACTGCTGCAACGCTTTTTGCCCTGTTTCTGACTGCAGGTGAAGGTGAGTTTAAGGAATAATAAAAAGTCTTTCCTTTCTAATAACGAAGAAGTGAAAACAAGAAATATCTGATATCACATGGGATTGCAGTCACTTCGAAATAATCGAAAAACACGCTACAAACACACATCTATCACATGATGGCTACCCCCCCCCCCCCCCGCCTCTAACTCAGACCTTTCTGCGCAAACTGGCAGCTTCACCGCGCCATAAATATTTTTTTCAGGTAGCGTCCGGCTGCTTGCGGAAACTGCTGGAACACCAAAGAACCATACACTAAGTAGCCAGAAGTGGGAGAAGGCGCCGCTGGAACACAATTTCAGCATTGTGCATGCGTGTCAAGGAGTTAATAAATAAATGAAATTTTACTGTCGCTTAGCTGTTACAGCAATTGACAAAGTCAAGTTACAAATGTATAGAAATATACAGCATATACACAGAATTACTTTACATAGGGCAAAAATCAATAGGTCACTATAGGTTTTTTTCATAAAGTTCAATATTTAAAATAGTATAATTTGAAACACTGCACCATAAATGATTCCATTAAAGAAATTACGGCACACTCTCCTAACAGGAACTACTATGATATTTTACATTCATGAAATTCATCAAGTGAGTAGGAAGGAGTTGCAGCTAACCAACAGTACAGTTTGTGTTTAAATAAACCTAATGGAGCTTCTACCCATTCTTGTGTCAGTTTGTTAAACATCTTCATATCAAACACTTCATAACTGTTCAGTGATTTGGATAACCTGTAGTAAGGTATGTCAAGATGGCTACTATTTCTAGTTCCATGAGAGTGTACATCGCCTCTATGCTGGTATTCTGATAAGTTGCTCTTTATATGCAGTAAAGCAGTGTAAATATACAAGTTTATAAAAGTTAATATTTTTAAGTTGATAAACAGTGGTTTGCAGTGGGCAAGTCTATCAGAGTTAGTTATGATTTTAATTACTTTCTTCTGAAGTATTAAAATGTGCTCAACATGTGAGCTATTGCCCCATATTAAAAGCCCATAGGATACAATACTTTGAAAAAAAAGCAGTCTGGCAGCTGCTGGAACAAACCTCTTATTTCGACACACAGAAATTGTCTCCTGCCAATGAGAACTCGCTAGCTGTCAGCCAATGAGCTACGCCATAATACTGACAAACAGAAAACGATTTTCACTTGTTCTTTCCTTGCTAACAGAAGCCATCTTGATTTACCGTGTATGTCGCAGTTTTGGTTTTATAACTCACAGTAATCCACAAGGTCTATCACATAAGAGACTAAATAATCAGAATTTCCCTGTGAAGAGTCAGACAAAATTTTTAGGAATGATAAAGGATTTACGCCTATCATGGGTGGGTCATATTGCATATCTCATTGAAAAGATTCAGCTTTGTGTCAATGTATTGAGTTCTATTACAAGAGTTTGGTTGGGAGCAGATCATAACATATTACTAATTATATACAGAAGTATCATCAGATCTAAGATTGATTTTGGAAGCATGCTGTTCGGCAGTGGCAACAGGAAATGTATTATGAAACTAGAAAAACTCCAGTTTAGGTGTGTTAGAGCTTGTATAGTAGCTATGTGCTCCACACCTACAAATGCTTTGTTAGCAAAAGCTGAAGAAATGCTTAATGCCTTACGCTGGAAACTATTGACAGACTTATTCCTACTAAGAAAATTTGCTACATTTGTGCCCCCACTGATGATGAAATGTCATAGATGGATGGAAGTAGGTACGAATAGATGGAGAATGAATACACATTAAAATCAGATCTATTCGCTACATTCATATGCTTAAAAGACACTCTGCCTAATCTCCGAAGAATGTCAACGTGTTCTAATTCAGAATACCACTACAATGAAATAATCTCAGCAGCAGATGTTTTCTACTTTCCAACCAAAACAAATACTGGAACAGAACAATTATTAAACAATTTATACAAAATCAGGAATGTACTATGCTCAGATACAGCCAAAAATTCCCATTACACCTTGGTTCAGCTCAATGAGGCGAATAAAAATTGATAATATACATAATTCGAATGAGATTCAACCATGGATTTTTAAACACTTTCATTGCTGATTACTTCCTGCAGTACATACAGGTTTATACTGACGGCTCCAAAATCTTAGATGATGGCACATCACATCAAGCTTTCTCGAGAAGAATGTTTTGACGGAATGTCTGTCTGCTAACATCGAAAGTTAACCTATTTTCTTCATGCGAATTACATGTTGCAGTCGACGATTGCACTGATTATATGCAAATATGTCTCGTTCATCTTCATTATGTTGTTATACTTCGTTTTAGGGGTAAATCTCAAATGTTTCATGACGACGTAAATATTTTTGTCAATTGAGTGTCCCCCTAAAATCGAGGCTGGATATCTGAAACCAATTGTAACAGAGAAGACTGAAGCAAACTGTTTATTTGAATGAGATTGTAATTTGATTACGCATTTCTCATTAAATAACATTTTAAATGAAAAAGCCAGTTCTAATGAAACACAAAAATTCAGTTGTTTACGACAGTATTAACAATGTCAGCAGGCAAATCGTAATGGGTGAAGTAAACAGGCGCTACTTATGCTCCTATAAGTATTGTTTGATGTTTTCATATGTTTATTTTTCGCTTGAAAAAAGATGTCGATGTTTTGAAATGTTGTTTCATTTCCCAGTAAGTTGTTCAAACCCATACACTGTAAAGTTTTCTTTGGCCATCAATAACATATAGCGTTGATGTTCCCTCAATTCTAGTATTAAACTACGACTTTCTATATAACAGATCACCATTCTTAACCTCACTTTCAACATCGTGTATTGAGATGGGCAAATTGACATGATGGACAATGACGGACAGTGTGAATACAACTTGACGTGACGGTTCCGTGACGTGACGTTGACGTGACGGACAGTGTGAATTGGCCTTCAAACTTCCATTTTTTCAGCAGAAGCCATAGCCATACTCGCAGCCTTAAAATATTCACTGAAAGAAATGTATTGATTTTATCAGACTGCAGAAACATACTTCAAAACAAGGAGACGCTGCTAATTCTCAGGAAACCTAACCCACTGACAATAGACATTATTAAAGCAACGAAAGAAAATGAAGAGTATGAAATATATGTGGATTAAAGCACATGCCAACATTAGATATAATGAAATAGGCGACGAATTATCGAAAACCGCTGGTAAACATGGTACATATAAAACCAAAACTTATTACCAGCATCAGATTTTAAAAGTATATTGCATAGAAATACAATATGACAGTGGGATTATGAATATAAATCATCTATACTCAATAAAGGAATGTACAGATAGGGCCAAATATTCCCGTTAAAACTTGTTTCAGCTCAAAAATGTTTCAAATGTATGTATAGTCCTTGGGACTTAACTATGGGGTTATCACTCCCTAAACTTACACACTACTTATGAACTAACTAAGACTAAGGACGTCACAAATATCCATGCCCGAGGGGGGATTCGAACCCCCTACCGTAGTGGCCGTGCAGACCGTGACTGGAGTGCCTCAGTCTCCTCAGCCACCACGGCCGGCATTTCAGCTCAAATGAGGCGAATAAAAAATTGATAAGATCTGTTATTCGAATGAGATTCAACCAAGGATTCATTCCTAGCCACCTCTACTGAATACATCTGAGAGAAAATCCTTATTGTGAATGTGATGGAACAACAGTGGGTGATATCAATCACACATTTTTAATGCAAACTTTTGCAAATCAAAAAAATTATTTTATTCAACAACTAATAAGATTGTACAAGCCACTACGAGCCTCTATGTGAACTCTACCGCATCAAAACAATAAACTAGTTATAAAAGTAATAACGAATGTGTAGAGGACAGAATTGTGTAAATAACTTCGTTGCAAATATTAACATGATATCTCTGAGTTCTGTGTGTTCAGTTGTTTCGTAAATAACAAAAAGAGTGTTCATAAATAAAAATTGTAGTAAATATTCTTCAGCGTATATTTCATAATTTTAGTAAATATATCCGTCATGTTAGTAATAATTGGTGACCCCGACGTGATAAGAACAGGAGATGGCAACATATGCGAGCACAATAACAAATACATTAGTAGCACACCAGAAGGTCGACTGGAAGCGAATAAGGTCAGTGTCAAAATTCCGCCTTTTTGGAGTGATAAACCCCAAATTTGGTTCTATCAAGTTGAGGCACAATTTAGCATTTGCAAAATTGTAACGGAAGAGACTATATTCAGCCATCTACTGTCGCAGTTAGAGCCAAAATATCTCGAGAAAATTTGGGACATTATTTGCAACACAGAAGTGAATAAATATACAGCAGCTAAGGAACGTCTGCTCAATATTTTTAAAGAAAGCGAAGATAGGCGCATCAAAAGACTATTCACTGGAATTGATCTAGAAGACCAAAAGCCTAGTCAATTATTACCAAATTGTGAGCATTGGCAGGTGCAGATATTTCAGAAAAGGTCCTTATGACACTTTGATTAGAATAACTTCCGAATTCTATAAAGAACATTTTAATTGTCAGTGACGAAGGACTCAAAAAGATGGCTGTAATGGCTGATAGAATAATAGAACTGAATCCTCATAACGAATTGTTCGTTATGAAAAGTGACACTTGCAAGAAGCAAGATGTTCCGGTAACAATGAATGACCTAATAACAAGAATTTCGGGGGTAGAGCAACAAATAGCTGAATTGGCAACCAATTACAGAGGCAGATCTCGCAATAGAAGATTCGACCGCCGACGCAATACAAGCCGCAGTAAATCACGAAATAAATGGGAAATACTGTTACTACCACTTTTGGTTCGGACAGCACTGCAAACCTGAAGAATGCAAACCTCCTTGTAAAAGGTCAGAACGGGTAAAATCGAATCAGCAGCTGAATTAGCGGCGAGTTCTTCTGCTCCAGACCAGTGCCGCAAAACCCGCCTATTTCTGACCGACAAAAAAACGGGATTGCGATTTTTAGTTGACAGTGGGGCTGATGTTTCCGTAATTCCAACTCATGCAAGGCCTAAGGTGAATCACCATATAAATTGTATGCTCCCAATGGAACTGAAATTCCTACATATGGGATCGAATTTCGTACTATCGATTTGGGATGTGACGTGAATTTCAATGGCCATTTATCATAGCAAAGTTCGATAAAGCTATATTGGGAGCCGATTTTTTTGAACAAGTTCACATTTAATAGTAATGTGCATCATAAGAGATTAATAGATGATGAAACCAAGCTCAGTTCTGAGGGCAAAGTTGTATCAATCTCAGATGAAAATGTCATAAGTACTATGAGTCAAAACACAAAATTTACCGATTGATTGCTGCAGTATCCCGACATAGCTAAGCCTAATTTGGTACCTGGCGAAATTAAACATGATGTCAAACACTACATTACCACTGAAGGTCCACCTGTGTTTTCAAGGGCAAGACAGTTAGACCCAAACTGTATGAGAGTGGCGAAACAAGAATTTAAATTCATGTTAGAAAATGGCATCATTAGACCATCAAAATCTGCATGGGCTAGTCCGCTTCATCTAGTAGCCAAGAAAGATGGTTCAATACGTTCATGTGGAGATTAAAGAGGGTTAAATGACATAACAGTTCCTGACAGTTATCAAATACCAAGAATAGACGATTTCCAATATATTCTGCAAGGGAAGAACATCTTTTCTAAAACTGATCTGTTTAAGGCTTATTATCAGATACCCATTGCTGAAGAAGATAAGCACAAGACAGCCGTAATAACACCATTTGGTTTTTATGAATTTAATGTTATGAGTTTTGGCCTGCGGAATGCACCTTAAACATTCCAGAGATTTATTAATGAAGTTTTGTTTGGACTAGATTTTGTGTTCCTTTACCTTGATGACATTTTGAACGACTCATCTAGTATTCAAGAACACCACCTACACCTCAAACTAATCCTCGAGCTATTGTCTAAATATGGACTACGAATAAATATCTGCAAATCAGTTTTGGTAGTAAATGAAGTAGAATTTCTGGGCTACTGGATAACACCTGAGGGATCCCGTGCACTACCTGCAAAAGTTCAAGCTATTTTGGAATACAAGTTACCTGAAAAACTGCACGAAATCCGTACATTTCTTGGCATTATTAATCAATATCATTGCTACCTTAAGGATGCAGTACAGACTCAGGCTGTTTTGCATGACTATCTCAA
Source organism: Locusta migratoria (assembly GCA_026315105.1). Lineage (NCBI taxonomy): Eukaryota > Metazoa > Arthropoda > Insecta > Orthoptera > Acrididae > Locusta > Locusta migratoria. The sequence goes on along the minus strand of CM048744.1, from coordinate 530,563,454 downwards.
GCAAGCGTTAAAAAGGGATAATAGACAAATTCAGTGGACTGAGGAAGCGAAGAAAATGTTTGAGCAATGCAAACAAGATATTGCAAATTCTGCATTATTGGCTTTTCCTAACTTAGAGCTACCTTTAGCATTATGCATGGATGCATCAGATGTTGCTGTTGGTTCTGTACTCCAACAATTAGAAAATGGAACTTAGAGACCGGTTGCATTCTTTTCACAGAAACTGAGCCAATCACAGAGGGTTTATAGTACCTATGATCTACAATTGCTGGGAATTTACCTTTCTGTGAAAAAGTTCAAACATTTACTAGAAGAAAGAAATTTTGTTATAGTCACTGATCATAAGCAACTCACATTTACTTCTAAGTAAAACACTGAAAAAGCATCCCTTCGACAAATGCGACAGCTGCAATATATATCACAATTTTCAACTGATATTCCGCACATCAGTGGCCATGACAATATTGTTGCCGATGCTCTGTCCAGAATTTATGAAATAGCAATAATAGACTATGATGAAATCGCCCAGGACTCATATTCATTAATAATGTCAGTGTTATGTTTGAAAATGGTTTTCCTCTAAAAGTAACTCAAGTTAAACAGAAGTCTATAATAAAACCATGGATTAAACAAGGAATAAAGACAAAGAGGAAAATGTATCTACCACCGAAGACTAGTTCCAATGATGATGACTTACCTAAATATAAGGAACACTGTAAAATATTAAAAAAGTAATTCAGAGATTTAAAAAATACACTATGAGAAAAAGGTAGCAAAATCAGACAACAAAATAAAAGCAATATGGGATATAGTGAACGAGGAGACTGGTAAAAACACAAAGAAACAGGAGCAGATAGGAGTAAAAGTAGATGATACATTAGTAACAGATGGGCATAGTGTGGTAAATCTATTTAACAATTACTTTATATCTGTTACTGATAGTATAGTATTGCCAGGGTCAGTAAATAATGCCCTTTAATATTTAAAGCTAGCCGTTACAAATAACTTCAGGAACATGAATATGTCACTCACTTCACCACAAGAAATAACTTTCATTATACAATCTTTTAAAACAAAGTGTTCTAGTGGTTATGATAAAATATCAACAAAGTTAATTTAAGTGTGCCCTTGAGAATTTAGCACAATTTTAAGTTATTTCTGTAACCAGTCTAATATAACTGGAACATTTGCTGATTGGTTAAAATATGCGGATATTAAACCTCTATTCAAGAAAGGGGATACCATCAAACTACAGACTGATTTCACTTTTCCCAGCATTCACAAAAATTATAGAAAAGCGTGTCAACCTCAAAGACATAATGTCTAGAACACAGTTTGGATTTCTGATAGGTTTCGATATTGAGAATGCTATTTACACTTACTGTGAGACGGTACGTAATTCATTAGATAATGAATTACAAGCAGCAGTTATTTTCTGTGATTTATCAAAGACATTTGATTGTGTGAACCATAACATCCTTTTAAGTGAATTACAATTCTGTGGTGTCATGGGAATTGTTGCAAAATGGTTCAAGTCGTACCTCACTAACAGGAAACAAAGGGTATCAGTGCAAAGGAATAGTGAATTTAGCCCACACTCATCATCAGATTGGGAAGAAAATTACATGTGGTGTCCCACAAGGATCATCTTAGGGCCATTGTTTTTTCTTGTGTACGTTAATGACCTCTCATCAGTTACACTGCCAGAAACAGAGTTCGTTTTGTTTGAATATGATACAAGTATTGCATTAAATAGCATTCCGAACATAGTTCTGGAAAGATCAGCAACTGATATTTTTATTAAGATTAATAAATGGTTTAAAGACAACTAATTGGCATTAAACTTTGAAAAGACTCATTACAGGCAGTTCAGAACATGTAATAGATTCCCATCCAGTATATACCTAAAGTATGAAGAAGATCAAATAGAAGAGGTTGACAGTATAAGATTCCTGGCATTACAGGAGTACACCACAGAACTGCAAAAACGACTTAAGAAATCTGTATTTGCAATAAGAGTGGTATCAGACATAGGAAACATAAAAATAAAAATCTTCCATATTTTACTTTCATTTCATAATGTTATATGGTATAATATTTTGGGGCAACTCTTCAACTCAAGCAATAGTTTACAGGTCCAGAAACGCGTAATTTGTATTATTTGTGGTGTAAATTCACAGACATTCTGAAAAAGGCTCTTCAAAGAACTGGGCATATTAACTACTGCCCCTCAGTATATTTATTCATTAATGAAATTTGTCATAAATAAATTCCTTTTCCCGACAAACAGCTCAGTTCATACCTACAATTCCAGGAACAAAAATGAGCTATACAAGGACTTAAAAGCACATACTTTTGTTGAAAAAGGGGTCCAGTTCTCAGGAACACATATTTTCAATAATTTACCAACAATCATAAAAACATTAGCTACAAATAAAGATACGTTTAAGAGGAGTGTAAAAGACTTTCTAGTGGCCAACTCCTTCTACTCCACTGGCGAATTCTTAAATAGAACCACTGCAGAATACATGTCTGGATGAGAATCCACACCAAGGGTGTGTCTAACACAATTATGGCGATCACATTATGGAATTGCTCTCGGAAGTAGCTGGTGGTAGTCCACTGATGTATGGAGCTCGCTGTGTACAAGGTGGCAACATCAGAGAGCAACAACAGTTGCAGGCAAATACCCTATGTGTAGGCTGGAGGGCAGACTGTACACCAACGGAAACTCTGATAATACTTGGACTATAGTCGGTCAAGACTCTTGGAAGACACGTCAGTAACATTGCTACCTCCAGAGTGCCAGGTGGCGACCGATACTGTCCTTGACTGCCAAATACTGTCACGGCGTAATGTAGACATGCAAACACCTGGATGGAAGTAGGTTCCAGGTACAACATCACTATTACTCCAGCACTGTGTGCCTCAACATATACGACATTTCATGAGATGGTTCACACACCCAATGCAGTGTGACAGTCACAGGATGCCTAAAGGTAAGCACAGCTCAGTGAGTCTTTCATTTATGAACAACTACCTTGCAATGAATCGAGGCAGTACCAGGCTTGAAAAAGTATTCATAATGCATGATGACTACATTATGCAGTAGTGTAGCACTTGCTGTACAATACCTCTACCCCTTTAAAAAGAGATGGAGCAGAAATATCAGTGATGGGAGGGGATCACACAGTCATCATAAATGACTGTTCCAACAGCTGGAACGAAACAATGACAACAGTGTGAAAAAGTGTGCTAATTACGTAATAAGTTGCAGATAATACCATGACCTTACATACAGAACAAACTAAGAAAGCTGCACAATAGTCCTTCCTTTGTGGGAGCTAGAGGGTGGATTTAACACTGACAGAAAAATTTTATGATACTCAGATGAGACTGTCGGACGACATTTGTACGACACAAATCTCCCCTTAGACACAAACGACGATCTATATAGCCATCGGCAGAGAATTACTGTTTAAACTTTGAGTAGACATGTGAATGTTATATGCTTAGTAGGCTCTGTTGACACCATATGCTGACAAAGAAAAGAGGGAAAGATTTGTTAATTCTGTGTCTTTAACTTGAATTTGTAAGTGTTAATAGGACTATGGGGTTTTATCAGTACATTCCCTAGTAACATATTAAGAAACGTTGTTCACACATGATATGTATTAACTTCTATTTTTACAAAATGATTAAAAGTAGTCACTGAGGTTATTATTACGATTCGTCACAAGAATTTTTGTTCTTACTCCTTTGTTACCTTAGAAATTGTTGAGCATATCGTTTGTTCTCTTGACAGAAGGAACACATTTATGTTCTAAACATAAGAGAGACTAGCACTGATCAGCCACACTGACATGGAACCAAAGTTTTATTGGCCCACTTTAGGTTACGGTAGTAACACTAAAAGTGGGCCTTTGAGATCGTCTTTTGACAGCTCGAAATTTAAATAAAAATAACGGCTTAACCATTCATCTGACACGAAAATTGAATAGCCTAATTTGTAGAGGAGAAAATTCTCTACAACTTTACTCTGTTATGTTTTTTTCATATCTCGTATCGTTTCAGAGATATATGCAAAAATAACGGCGATTTTGGGATGTCTGTCTGTCCGTATCGTGTTACTACTTTTTAGGTAGAACCGTTCAACCGATCGGCAACAAATTTTACAGACATAACTGTTGGTCGCCAGAGACCAGAACTTCGATTTTTCAAATTTTTCTTACAAAAAATACGTTAGTAACACCAAAAAAAGCCTTTGTAGTGTAATTTTAATTGCAAATTAACCGTTCATCTGACTCGAGTATTGAATAATCGAATTTGCAGAGGAGAAAATTCTCTACAACTTTGCTCTTTTATGTTTTCTTCATATATCGAATCGTTTGAGAGATATTTGCAAAAACAACGGAGATCTGACACACTCTATTGAATTAACGAAAACCAGCTGTTCAGAGATGTCACATGATATTACTCGCCCATAATTCTCTCTTGCATACGCCATCTTGTGTTGCGTATTTGATGATTTTCTTATTGTAACTTGAACTTTGTCATTTCTAATTAATGGTACACTGAATAATTAACAAAAACGCTTCGTTCTTCATATGATAAATGATAATGTAGTGTCTAAAATGCAATATAATTATCAGTTAACTGTCATTAATAGCACAAGAATGAACATCGCATACTATAGTTGTTACCTGTGGTGTAATGGACTGTGTGTTGGACTGTAATGCTCATGGTCAGTGGTTAGGAACTCGCCACTACCCAAAAATTTCTTTTTCTCTCATTTTTTTCATAAAAGAGTTTTGGGCATCCTTATTAATTAAATAGAGCTATGTTCTTCAATGCTTAGAGTTGTGCAAATGTAAAAAAGCTCCCTATAAATTGCGTGTTTTTTCTATTTCTTGAACATGCCGTGAAATACATAACAACGAATTGAACAATGTTCTACTGAAGCATATGCATGTAAACTGTGAGGATACTGTAATAATGAAGATTCTGAACAACGTGCCAATACAGGTAGTTTCGTATATATAAAGGAAGTTCTAGATTTCTGTGGCAAGTGTAGTTCTTTAATGAAATGAAAGGGAAGTGTATACTTTCCAACAAATTAACTTCTTTATTTTTTTCTACACCCTTATTCACTATTGATGGAATATATTGAATGTCACTAATTAGAATAATTGCATCTACAAAAATGTTGGACATCGTAGCTACATACGGTTTTAACGTAGATGGTATTACCTTTCCTGTAGTTCAGATATGACTTCGTTCATGTTACTCTATAAATATAGAGCAAATTTTCTATTTCAAACTGTGATTACAGTTTCTTTTACAGCTACAATCACAAACCGGAATAACGGCCGGTTTCTGAAATAGTAGTTACCTGTTCCGTTATAGTTATCTGTGGGTTACCTGAACGTTGAGTACAAAATGGGTTTCCGAGACAACAGTTACCATCACAGCCGTAGTTACCTGTCCATTAAAGATAAATGCGCATTCCTCTGGGGTTACCTACACGTTAATGTTAGTTTTAACTATATCCGCTACGTAGCGCTAGGTGGCTTCCAAACGCAAGTCCACAAGTTATTTAAAAGTAGTTATTTGTTTTTATTTTTATGACAGCGTTCCGTATAATTTTCATACAGTCTTGAAATTTTTGAAGCTGAAGAATGGAAATTCTTCCGTCATCGTCGTCACCGCCGTTCGGACAGTTGTTCAGAAGAAGAAAACGTATCTGTACTCGGCGCTGATGAAAGACCACGATGCGTTTTTCGTGTTAGATGACGACGATTTGATCTGTGTAATGAGAGCGAATTTCATATGCGTTTCAGAATAATAATAAAAAGACCAATGACATTTCCGGGGTCAAACGGGGAAAAACAAAGCTCCGAGTTAAATTCTACATCGCGCTCGGCGGTCTTGAAGGATATTTTTGACAACGGGTGACGTGTACATTAGCTGCATCTCCCTCGCGATTCGTCAAGCAACATCTCGACACTGAGCAAAATTTACCTACAGTATCTCTCGCGATCGCCGATCTGGATGTAAAATTTTATCACATCAGAATCACAAAGCCATGCTGTCATAATAAAACTTTCAATTAAGCATAAAGATACTTCCCTTTGCAAATAGTGTTCTGCTGTGCAATTGCCATTACAAACGATCAATGTTTCAAGTCATTAGTGTTTTTTTCATTATTATTACAACGTGGGGCTCGGGTAGTTGGATGGGTGGACGTAAATTGACCAGTCTGTGTTGTGAAAAGTAGTGTCACATTCACAAAACAATGGGAAGAGGAAAATTTAAATTCATAAAAATATATGTTGACAGCAGAAATAATATTGTTAATATTGTTAACCATGTCTTCATTGTTGTTCATCCTGTTTTTCTTTTAAAAAAGAATACAGATCTCAGTGTTGACTTACCGTTTTCTCTCCATTCTGTTTAAAGGCCAATTCACACTGTCCGTCACGTCACATCACGTCACCGTCCGTCAGAACATTCCGCAATGTATTTCTAATGGCGGCATTCACACTGTCCGTCACCAGACCGTCACGTCACGTCAACGTCCGTCAAGCTTTCTCGAGAAGAATGTTTTGACGGAACGGTCGTCTGCTAACATCTGAAGTTAACCTAATTTCGTCACGCGAATTACATGTTGCAGTCGACGATTGCACTGTTTGTATGGAAATGTGTCTTATTCATCTTTGTGGTGTTGTTGTACCTCGTTTTAGGGGTAAATCTCAAATGTTTCATGACGACTTAAATATTTTTTGTCAATTGAGTGTCCCCTATAATCGAAGTCGGATATCTGAAACCAAAAAATGGTTTATGTTATGCAACAATGTAACAGAAACGACTGAAGCAAACTGTTTATTTGAATAAGATTGTAATTTGAATACGCATTTTTCATTAAATAACACTTTAAATGAAAATGTCAGTTATAATGAAAGACAAAAATTCATTTGTTCACGACGTGTTAACAATGTCAGCATGCAAATCGTAATGGTTGAAGTATACAGGCGATATTTATGCTCTTACAAGTATGGTTTGATGTCTTCATATGTTTATTTTTTCGCTTGAAAATAGATGTCGATGTTTTGAAATGTTGTTTCAGTTCCCAGTAAGTTGGCCAAAACCATACATTGTAAAGTTTTCTTTGGCCGTTAATAACATTTAGCGTTGTTGTTCACCCTTTCTAGTATTAAACTATGACTTTCTACATAACAGATCACCACTCATAACCTCACTTTCAACATCGCGTATTGAGACGGACGAATTGACGTGACGGACACGGACAGACAGTGTGAATACAACTTGACGTGACGGTTCCGTGACGTGACGTTGACGTGACGGACAGTGTGAATTGGCCTTAAGGAACTGTACAGTTTTGTTGACACCTCCAAGCGTGTTGTTTTTGTTGTTGTTGGTTGCTTTAAGGTAAATTGTGTTGTTTTTTCAGAATAATCAAACCATCTGCCTTTTCATTTACTATAACTACTTTCCTTTCTATAACCAAGTCGGTCAAAAGATTTTTCTCAAGATTTTCCACGCTTTTCGCCCATTGCCTTTGGAAACAGAAACAGAAAACTCGTAACAGCTATACCACAGTCTAACATATACAGTCACGACACTCACTGCTGTAAAAGTTGTTACCAACCGACAGCTGCTGCGACACTAGCGCTCCTAGCGGTGGGCAAGCGGCCAAAGTAGTAATGTTTGTTTATAATCGCTCTTGTATCTAATTAACTAAATACTTACTATAATTTTTGCGCTACAAGCATTATTAAAATATCGAGAGACAAACATAATACGGAAATTAATATAAAAACAGCCTCATTTAAATGATTCAATGGTATAAAGAACAACTCTGTCATGAACAAATACTTACGAACATGTGTATATTTGCAGTTTATTCCGCTGAAAGTAAGTTGCATATAAACATCATGTTATAATAAATTTCTATTATGGTCTGTTCTTACTATGACAACCAGTTTTTACGTGTATCAATTCGGGATGGAGTCTAATGATTCTCACATGTTTACACGTCACTCGTCTTTCTTATGCGTGCATATTCTTTTAAGTGTAATTACTTTAGCTTTAAAAAACCAATGTTTTGATGATTCTTGCCGTTTGTGGTTCAGATGTAGCAACAATTGAGGAATTGGGTTCTTCTTTGTCGAAAAACAGTTTGGTTGCGTTTATCGTCATATTGCCATGTCTGTGACGTTTTTCCTCCAGCTAAAGCTGTGATGGTTGATTTGGTATGTTAAATACCGTATTTATTGCATTTTATATACGTTTCCTATGTTCCACCCACACCGATTTTACTGGAATTATAGTGAAGAATACTTAACGTTCCTGTGTAGAAACTGACGTCTCTCTGCTAAAGGGCATGTCTCCTGCTGTTTCCTAGGCATTTTTATTTTTAATAGAGAATCAAATTACTCGTTTCAAGCCTGTATGTTACAGGATGATTGTAAATTAACTGTCCTGTAATGTACCGTTTCGTACCTTATCAGGGATCTTATGAAACCTAAGGAAAACAAATGGGGAGCTATTTTTTAATTATTACCTATTTATAAGGCACTACACACGTTCCCTAATGTAAAAAAGTATGCTGACGTTAATCTAAACGATACTATTCGCACTCATCAACTATCATATTCAGAAACGTAGCTTGCCGGCCGCTTGGAGTGCTGCTATCACAGCGTATAACAAAAATCTGTGGGAGTGTCGTGACTGTATATGTTAGACTGTGGCTATACAAACTAAGACGCGTCTTTGATTTCACTTAATAATCGATAAAATTCGAGTAATTGCGATTTTCGTTAGTAGTGCCATCTGTTATTGTTCAGACGTACTATTTGCTTCAACAGAAGGCGTAGTTACCTCATAGTTAACTAACGGTCGTTGAAATCAGCTACGGGAAACCCAAGGAAGTTATCTGTCATGTTAAATTATAACGCGACGGTAGCTAACGGCACGGAAACTATAGTTTTCCAGAAACCGGGCATAAGTGTGGTAATACTGAATTCCAAATAACTCTAGTACTTACTATATATACAGAGTTATTTGTTATATTCAGAAAAGTCATTTTAACAGTATCTCCCCAGGGTATGTACATGTGATAAAGAAGTCTATGTTTACAATTCGTTGCTATGTATTTCGTGGCATGTTCTCGAAACAGCACAAATGCACTTTTCAGAGAAAGCGCTGTTACCTTTGAACAACTCTGAATCTTGCAGAATATAGTTGTGCTCAGTTAACAAGAGTGTGCGAAAACCTTTTAGAAAGCAAGAGGGTTGTTCGTTGATAAATTTACTCAGTTTTGTATTACAGATGACGTTGAACCAACACCATCTGAAGAGAACGCCTGTGCACTGCTGTTCCACGCCATGTCACGCAGAGTAGTTCGCGATTGCTTAGGCCACTGGCTGGCTGATGGGGTACAGCCCACCTTCTCACAGCGGCCAGCCAGTGAGCTACGTTCATTCGAGGGTTTAGTCATTCGTAACCAGTACAGGCAAAGAAAATAAACTTTGAACTACCATGGCAAGACAGGTGACAATATTTTAACGGAAAAATATAATGAAAATATGGGAGGGATATTCGAATGTTCAAATGTTTGTAGAGATTATGGGACTTAACTACGGGGTCATCTGTTCCTAAACTAACAAACTACTCATGAACTATCTTATACTAAAGATGGAACAAACATCCATGCCCGAGGGGGAATTCGAAACCCCGACGGCAGTGGCTGTGGATACTGTGACTGGCATGCCAATGCGGCCAGTGGGAGAGATATTAAAATGATAGTTTTAAGAGGTAAAAGTTCAAAAAAGAGTGTGCTTGTCAAAGCTAAACTCAAATATCATATAATTTCGGCTGTTTGTTAAAATACGGTCAGAAAGAATATTACGTTTTGGGTGGACAGATTTTACCACAATAGTTGAGTCGTAATCATATCACCATGATTTTTTATTATTTATATTATTATTTTGATTCAACATATTTACAAAAACTTATAAAACAACAAATCTAAAATGGGCCGTAAAACACGTCAGTGCGATTTTTTTGTACCAGATTACACAGCGGCAACTTCTTGTAATAGAACTGAGACATGAGTGAGAATTGTTTATTAGTATCAGTGGCTAATTAAAAATGCTTCTTTGAGGAAATTGATCTGTTGCCCTCTCCTTTCACAGACGCTTATATCGATATTTGTTTCTCCACATTATATTCGAAATGTTCGGAAATGTATCTTTAAAAATATTTTTATATATACAAATACTACTACAACCAACACTGTTTACTGCGACTGCAGAGCTGTATGCCATTACATACACGCCTCCTCATGGCATGACTCGTGCACCTGCTACAATGTGGCAGCCACAGGAAACTTAAAGGGAAACATGGCCCATTTAATCTTGCATATACAAGCAACTGCTTTACGAAGAGTCAGGTTCTTACTAGTCTTTAAACATATCCATAATTCTTGATGACTAAATATTCAGAAGTGCAGCTCTGAATATACAACGACTGTAAACAAAAAAGACAACCTGATGATGTTTGTGAGTTAATGTTGTCTGTAAGTGTTGAACAAACTATGCCATATTGGCGTAAACACAACTTACATGTACTGGAGTATGTATGGCTCTGTTCAATATCTCAGGATTAAAGTGACCAAATTTTTCAAAAGTCAATGTAGTACATTTCGAGGATGTGAAGGAGGAGTAAAATCACGTGACTTATTGTGCCAGTTATTCTGAAACTAGGAAAGAAATTTAGGCGAGCAGAGTAGGCCTACTTATTTACTTTTAAAGTAATATATGTAACGTCAGTGACATTTTATTCTTGAGTCGGTGCGATAGCTAGCAGATTGGCCGGCCACTGGGGCACAGTCCACTGTCTCATAGCGGCTAGCCAATCCGCTAGCAATCGCGCCGGCACAGGCCTCACTTGATCACGTGATATGATGTGCGCACTGCGGCCTGTCTTCCTCATAGGCCTTGACTGAACTGTGTGTTGTACGTGATATTTACACTCAAAAGCGACATATACTTGGTCTGATGGTAAAGTGTGTAACATTTCGTCGATGAAGGCCTATGCATAGAGTGTTTGACTTTAGGATCACAGGTACAAGGTACGACTAATATTTGCAGTTGATGCAGTTTATGGGCATGAAAGCAGATATGTACATTTTGACCCTGGGGAGGGCAGCCAACCGTCCCTGTTTCTGTAGTACAGTCTCATATTTCGACTCGTTGCCCCACATTGGAATAATTTCTGGAAATGCTCCGCAAAATGGCAAAAGTATCCCGCATTCCCACATTCCTGGTCTAAGAGCACAAGCCAATACTATTTGTGTACAGCACACTATTTCATATTGCTTGCAAGTCAACTTCACAATGCGTCATCTACACAAAAATGACAGTCTTTTTACATTAAATACAAAAGACAAAAAGCGATACACATATCTATTTCAAAATGACATTCGCTAGCAGTGGAAGTTGTTTTTGTTTTAAGCTGGTACTGTATTTGGTGATAGGCTGACTTATTAAAAAATTATATTTTTGGCATATTTTCAGTGCCTTCTTAGGTATGTTTCAAAAAGTGTAATAGAATATCTTTTTGTGCTCAAAGTAGAAAACATGGTGTACTATTATCACAGTCTGTATAAAAGCAATTAAAATCTGCCACACAAATATATCATCAGCATTCATCTTATTTCCTTCAAGAATAAAAAGGTGGTGAAATTCTGAAAACGCAACTACAAAAGTGAGTGAGTATTGCATGTAGTAAGGCACAATTAAACTCTGCACTTCATCGAAAGAACTTCTATAACAGAGTAATTGAAATGGTTTAAAAAAAAAGTAGTTTATATAAAATTTAATTTGAGATTACTGTACAACATAAATCTTTGGGCAGAGTAAGCTACTTAACAAAATGTGTGGAGCACGATGTGCTGAGAGCTGAAACAAATAAAAGTACATACAATGAAGCTGATTGGAAAAATTTAAAAATTGCCAGACTCTAAGATTCAAAATAGGATCATGAGAAAATATTTATGAACTGTAAATAAAGACTGACAATTAAAAATAAAATGTCACTGATGTTAGATATGTTACTTTAAAAGTAAATAAGTATGCCTATTCTGCTCACCTAAATTTCTTTCCTAGTTTCAGAATAACTGGCACAGTAAGTCATGTGATTTTACTCCTCCTTCACATCCTCAAAATGTCCCACATTGACTTTTGAATAAGTTGGCCATTTTAATCCTGAGACGTTGAACAGAGCTATACATACCCCTTTACATGTAAGTTGTATTTGTGCCAATGTGGCATAGTTTATCCAACACTTACAGACAACGTTCAGTCACAAACATCATCAGGTTGTATTTTTTGTTTACAATCGTATATTCAGAGCTACACTCCTGAATATTTGTTGTTGTTGTGGTCTTCAGTCCAGAGACTGGTTTGATGCAGTTCTCCACAATACCCTATCCTGAGCAAGCCTCTTCATCTCCACATAAGAACGTCAACCTACATCTGTCTGAATCTGCTTACTGTATCCATCTCTTGGTCTTCCCCTGCGATTTTTTCCCCTGAATATTTAGTCATCAAGAATTATGGATACACTTAAAGACTAGTACGAGCCTGACTCATCATCAAGCAGTTGCTTGTAAATGCAAGATTAAATGGGCCATGTTTTCCTTTAAGTTTCCTGTGGCTGCCACACTGTATCAGGTGCATGAGTCATGCCATGAGGAGGCGTGTATGTAATGGCACACAGCTCTGCAGTCGCAGTAAACAGTGTTGGTTGTAGTAGTATTTGTATATACAAAAATATTTTTAAAGATACATTTCTGAACATTTCGAATATAATGTGGAGAAACAAATATCGATATAAGCGTCTGTGACAGGAGAGGGCAACAGATCAACTTCCTCAAAGAAGCATTTTTAATTAGCCACTGATACTAATAAACAATTCTCACTCATGTCTCAGTTCTATTACAAGAAGTTGCCGCTGTGTAATCTGGTACAAAAAAATCGCACTGACGTGTTTTACGGCCCATTTTAGATTTGTTGTTTTATAAGTTTTTGTAAATTTTTGGATCAAAATAATAATCTAAATAATAACAAATCATGTTGGTATGATTACGACTCTACTATTGTGGTAAAATCTGTCCACCCAAAAAGTAATATTCTTTCTGACCGTATTTTAACAAACAGCCGAAATTATATGATATTTGAGTTTAGCTTTGACAAGCACACTCTTTTTTGAACTTTTACCTCTCAAAACTATCATTTTAATATCTCTCCCGCTGGCCGCAGTGGTATGCCAGTCACGATATCCACAGCCACTGCCGACGGAGTTTCGAACCTCCTCTTGGGCATGGATGTTTGTGACATCTTTAGAATAAGTTAGTACATGAGTATATATATAAATGTGGCGTCCGTTCTAAAAGAACAGACGTCACTTCCGATCCTGCAGTTGTTATTATTTAATATTCACAGAATATATGACATCAACTGCGATTGGGCAAAGCTGAAAATGTGTACCCAGCCGGGATTCGAACCCGGGTCTCCTGCTTTCTAGACAGTTGCGCTGACCCCTACACCACTGGGGACACAGTGATCACCGCACCTGCAAGGACTACCTAAGCAATCGCAGTTGATGTCATATATTCTGTGAATATTAAATAATAACAACTGCAGGATCGGAAGTGACGTCTGTTCTTTCGGAACAGACGCCATATGTATATGTATATAACATGCCGGTGACGGGCAATGATCCTATCGGTAGTGGGGAGGGGTGGGCAACTTTGAAGCCCTTACTCTTACAGGAATTAGTTTCAGAACTACGAGTTTGAGTACTGTGGGCAGGGCGACACTGGGAATTTGTATCTGACGGGAGGCGTGCTTAGATAGTCCTTGCAGGTGCAGTGATCACTGTGTCCCCAGTGGTGTAGGTCTCAGCGCAACTGTCCAGAAAGCAGGAGACCCGGGTTCGAATCCCGGGTGGGTACACATTTTCAGCTTTGCCCAATCGCAGTTGATGTCATATATACTGTAAATATTAAATAATATTAACTGCAGGATCGGAAGTGACGTCTGTTTTTTCTGAACAGACGCCACACACACACACACACACACACACACACACACACACACACACACACACACACACACACACACACACACACATATATATATATATATATATATATATATATATATATATATATATATATATATATATAATATGCCAGTGACGGGCAATGATCCTATCGTTAGTGGGGATGGGTGGGCAAGTTTGAAGCCCTTACTCTTACGGGAATTAGTTAAACTACGCGTTTGAGTACTGTGGGCAGAGCGAAGCTGGGAATTTGTATCTGACGGGAGGCGTGCTTAAGGTAGTCCTTGCAGGTGCGGTGATCACTGTGTCCCTAGTGGTGTAGGGGTCAGCGCAACTGCCTAGAAAGCAGGAGACCCGGGTTTGAATCCCAGGTGGGTACACATTTTCAGCTTTGGCCAATCGCAGTTGATATCATATATTCTGTGAATATTGAACTTCATGAGTAGTTTGCTAGTTTAGGGACAGATGACCCCGTAGTTAAATCCCATAAGCAGTACAACCATTTGAACATTCGAATATCTCTCCCACATTTTCATTATATTTTTCTGTTAAAATATTATCACTTTTCTTGCCATGGTAGTTCAAAGTTTATTTTCTTTGCTTGTACTGGTTACAAATGACTAAACCCTACAAGGAACGTAGCTCACTGGCTGGCCACTGTGAGAAGGTGGGCTGTGCCCCATCACCAGCCAGTGGCCTAAGCAATTGCGACCTACTCTGCGTGATATGGCATGGCTAGCAGTGCACAGGCGTTCTCTTCAGATGGTGTTGATTCAACGCCATCTGTAATACAAAATTGAGTAAATTTCTCAACAAACAACCCAGAACGCATATGAACAAACGACGCATATATATAAATTTTCCCCCTCTTGCTTTCTAAAAGGTTTTCTGCCTGTCTTTCTCGTAGGCCTCGAGTTCAGTAGAAATGACGTCATAAACAGTGAAATGCGGGAAAAAATTGGTGCATCACATGTCAATGTTGCACATCTTCTAAACCACTGGACTAATTTCAACCAAATTTGGTGCACATACTAATATTACTTACCAATAGGTAACAATTGCTATAGGGATGAGAACCACCTACGACAGATAGTTGAGGAGATATGATGCTATAAGTAATGAGATGGTTGGTAAACCGTCCAGTCACAGAAAAGTTTTCAATTAGCAACGTCTTCACTACTAACTCAATTCGCAAAACAGCGCTGCGCGGGAGTAGCTGAGTGGTCTGGAGCACCACGTTGCGGATCGTGTGGCCTCCCGCGTCATAGATTCGAATTCTCCCTCGGGCATGGATGTTTGTGTTGTCTTTAGAACGAGTTAGGTCATAAGTAGTTTGTAAGTTTAGGGACTAATGACCCAGCAGTTAAGTCCCATAAGCTTTAGGAACAATTTAATATTTTTTTTTTTTTTTTTTTTTTGCAAAACATTTAGCTTGCTATTTTCTAATATTTCATTCTATGTCCCTCGAAAATTATATTATTGTGTGACATATTGTTCAGGATAAGTGCTGCCATAAGGATTATGTGAAAACGAAACTACTAACTGAAATTCACTAAAAGGAATGTTCATCAGCCTACAATGTAAAAACTATTAAAACCGTTTACCTTCTTAAATAAAGACAGGTTATTTCTATATACCAGAAGACTATAAATATGTAGACTGAGTATTAATAAATGCTACAAATATCTGTTCATTGTTGTTGTGGTCTTCAGTCCGGAGACTGGTTTGATGCAGCTCTCCACCCTACTCTATCCTGA
The DNA here is from genome assembly GCA_026315105.1 of Locusta migratoria. Lineage (NCBI taxonomy): Eukaryota > Metazoa > Arthropoda > Insecta > Orthoptera > Acrididae > Locusta > Locusta migratoria. Next base: position 530,547,546 of record CM048744.1, on the reverse strand, counting down.
GCAAGTCTTTTCATCTCCTCATAAGAACGGCAACCCACATCCATTTGAATCTGCTTACAATACGCGTCTCTTGGTCTCCCTCTGCGATTTTTACCCCACACACTTCCCTCCAATGCTAAATTTATGATTCCCCTATGTCTAAGAATGTGTCCTACCAAGCGATCCCTTCTTTTAGTCAGGGTATGCCAAAAATTCCTTTTCTCACCAATTCTGTCCAGTACCTCTTCATTAGTTATGTGATCTACCCACCTAATCTTCAGCATTCTTCTGTAGCACCACATTTCAAAAGCCTCTATTCTCTTCCTGTCCGCACTGCCTATCGTCCATGTTTCACTCCCATACAAGGCAACACTCCACACAAATGCCTTCAGAAAAGACTTCCTTACACTTAAATTAATATTGGCATTTAATTCAAAATATTTCTTGACGAAAATCAAGGGGGCCCTATACTGTAATGATAAAAGTATGTGCTAGGGACAAAGAATCCAGTTAGGAAAAAATTAAAAAAATTTATTTCAAAACTTCGCCTAAGTTTTACAAGTGTTCTTCCGCCGCGACATATGCCTTGACAATGTGACCAAGCCTGTCCACTTTGCAGGACAGAGCCGGCCAGAACCAGTATTGAATGCTGATTCTAAAATCACGCCACCCTTCTAGCATCCGTGCTGAAACTACTGATGTTTCCATGCCACCGTGGAGCCCATAGCAGACACCCATAGTTGATCACGTGTGCTACTGCTGCAGGACGCAGAGGTGCGAGAATCAGTTCCTTCACTCTCTTCAGTTTGAGCTCTCGTACAGAGCAGACGCACTCTAAAGGTCCAGCCTCTGTGTGGGGCGAACGGCCGCATGCCGTCCGCTCCCACCTAGCAGCTGTTCGGTATCAGCCACCAACTGTGTGAACCATTACCATTACCGTAACCTTTTCCGTTTTGTAAGCCGCTTACTTAGACTGGCAGTCATTCATTGCATCCGTTCCCAGGGCTAGTCCCACCATGTATCCCGTATATCAGAATATACCAACTATTAACTTGACTGCTCCGCCTTCCACCCTGACAACGCTTTCAACCCATTTTATTTATGTAGCACTGGGATGGGTTGTATAAATTTCCAATCATCTGTAGGATAAAGATTAAGTGCTGTACAAAAACATGTATGAAGTGAACTTCACATAAACAGTAACATGGAATTCGTTATGCTTCGCAAAGTCGATATTAGATGTCAGATGGATACAGCTTATAGACTGAGGATTAAGAATTTTAATGAAGATGTTTCTAAGAATCGTTGCATCCTTAGCAAGTTGATCGACTGTATGAAGTTCTGTGGGAAATTTGAACTTGCACTAAGGGGACATGACGAAATGGATGCTTCAGCAAAATCTGGTATTTTTCGGGGTTTGGTCAATCTCATGGCAGAACTGGATTCCGCATTGAAGGGGCATATTGAAAGAGAGAGAGAGAGAGAGAGAGAGAGAGAGAGAGAGAGAGAGGGAGAGAGAGAGAGAGAAAACAATAATCGTGTTTTTTTGGGCTTTCCAAAACAATTCAAAACGAACTGCAGGACTCTATGTATACTGTGTGCTATCAGTTAATTTCCAAAGAAATGTCAGATACAGACTCAATCTCATGGCAGAACTGGATTCCACATTGAAGGGGCATATTGAAAGAGAGAGAGAGAGAGAGAGAGAGAGAGAGAGAAAACAGTAATCGTGTTTTTTTTTTTTTTGGGCTTTCCAAAACAATCAAAACGAACTGCAGGACTCTATATATACTGTGTGCTATCAGTTACTTTCCAAAGAAATGTCAGATACAGATTATGCCACTACTGAAGTTGATGAAACGACAGATTGTGCTATCTTGTCTCTACTAGTATTTATTATTCGATACGAATTAAAGGGGAAAGTATATGAAAGCTTCATAAATTTCGTAACACCCAAAGATCACACAGCTGATGCAATAAGTAGTGAAGTGTTCAACGAGCTTAAAAAACTAAAGCTTGACGACTCTCCAGAAAAACTGATATCTCAGAGTTATGACGGAGCTTCGGTTATGAGTGGCGGGCACACTGGAGTGCAGGGAAGAGTGAAATCAGTGTATGAGATAGCAAATTTTGTACACTGTTATGCCCACCAACTCAGTCTCCTTGTAGAGCGCTGTGCAACACAGCACAAAGAAGTGAGAATATTTTTTAGCAATTTACAGGGAGTCTCTACTTTCTTCTCAAAGTCAGCGAAAAGAACTGTCATACTGGATAATGCTGTGAAGAAACGTCTTCCAAGAAATGCTGACACAAGATGGAATTTTAAAATGCGAATTGTGAACACCGTATTTAAGTATAAGAAAGAAATAGCTGAATGCCTTGGGATAATTGGGGATGATGCCAGCAATGATTATTCAACAACTAGAAAGGCAGTTGGACTTGGCCAACTTATCAACGACCAAGAGTTTCTCTTTTGGTTGTGTCTTTCACTAAGCTCTTGCCACACTGGGATATTTTATTTAATCAGCTGCAATGTAGAGATGTTGATAGTGTGAAAACTCTTAAGAAAGCCTCTGATTTCAAGTCAGCTATACAACTGACGAGAAACTCTCTTGATGTCGATCATCTTTGGGAAACCGGGAATGGAAATGAAATAAACAGCCCAAAACGATTCCGTTTCTTAGATTGTCGTAAAACTGTTGCAAAGGAAGATTGTGACCTTGTTATGGCTAACAATGGTGAGCGTTTCGCATTTATCAATCACTTGTCAGCAGCTGTATTATTGCAACCCAGTTTGAGAAGATCCTGGTGGCGGTGTATGGCACAGGAAGAATGTCCACCCATAGCATCAAAGAGCTGAGGTATCATCTCTTTGTGAAAATGTCTACAAAGGCGAAGTTCATCTTGCTGCAACTTCCTCCAACATTTGACACTGAGGACTTGCACAGCTACAGAGCATTCCTCCAGGTCCAGTGGTGGTTGGGAAACACACTAGACGCACTTGAGTGGGGTTGGAGGTGGGACACCCTAGGACTCACTCCCATTCCTGTGACAAAAGAAGCTGCTCCTAAAGAGCTTCTGAAAGTCGTGTTCTGCAGCTGCAAAAAGGAATGCACCGGTGCATGCACGTACCACAAATCGGGCCTCAATTGCACCACTGTTTGCAAAATTTGTGTGGGGAGCTTTTGAACAGACTCTCCAAGTATCTTTGACAGTGATCTCGATGTGGAGGAAGATGATGATGAACCCGAGTTATAAGCGAGAAACCGGAAAAAGTCAGAAAATTTCGAGGTTTTTCGGCCACCAAAATTTGTCCCCCGCACTATCGAGCTCGAAAACTTGAGTTGGCATACCCATACCATACCAAACGATCCAAGAAAAAAAAAAAAAAAAAAAAACTTTTGTTCCAATTAATGTTAGCTGAGGGACTTTTTGGATCCTCTATATACTGGGATAGGAAGGACACATCTAGATCATCAGGGAGCAAACTAATGCTATACCTTATTGAAATTCAGTTCATGCAGCCTTTTACCACTTCTGCATTGAAGAGCCAAAGAACTTATCTAAGCATGTGTATCAAACACAGAGATACGTAATGATTCAGAACATGGCACTGTGGTCGACAATGCCATGGAGGTAAAAATTCTTACCTCCAAGGGCAATGCCTATATAAGAGAATAGGTGCTGTTAGAGGCGTTAGATCGGTTACTAATGCAACGACGACAGCTTATCACGATGTAAGTGAGTTTGGACGTGGTGATATAGTCGACATGTGAGAGATGAGACAGAGCATGTCCAAGGTAGCGATGAGTTGGGCATTTTTCTGTATGACCATTTCATGTGTGCACGGTGATTACCGGAAATCTGTTAAATCATCAAATCTGCCAGAAAAAGATCCAGCAAAAATTGGAGCAGCTACAAATGAAGAGAATTATTCAACATAACAGAAGTACAACTCTTCCAAAAACTGCTGCAGATTTCAATCTGGATCATCAACAAGTGTCCTCATGTGAACCGTTTAACGAAACATCATCAATGTGGGCTTTAGGAGCCGAGACCCACTTGTATACCGGTACCCTTGCTTACTGCACGACAGAAAACCTCATGCCTCAGAGCCCTTCAAAACTGACAATGAACTGTCGATGACTGGCAATACATTGCCTGTTGTGATGAGTCTCATTTCCAATACATTTGAGTGGATAGCCGTGTACGGGTATGGAGAAAATCTCACGAATCCATGGCCCTGCATGTCACTGGGGGCTGTTCAAGCTAGTGGAGGCTCTGCTGCACGTTATGTGCAGTTGGAGTGATACATCTAGATACGACTCTGACAGGTGACATGTACATACACACACAGACACATCATGGCTGTTCAACTGCATCCGTTCATGTCTCATTGTGTATTCTGACAGACTGGGGCAATTCCAGCAGGAAAATTCGACACCCCACTCGTCCAGAATCGCTACAGTGTGGTTCCGGGAACACTCTTCTGAGTTTAAAACACCTCTGCTGCCCACCAAACTCCCCAGACAAAAATTATTGAGCAAATCTAGGATGTGTTTCAACGTGCTGTACATTAGAGATCTCCTGCACTACTTTAGACATTAGTCGAGTCATGCCACATCGTGTAGCGACGTTTCTGCGTGCTCGTGGGGGTCCTACGCGATATTAGACAGGAGTACCAGTTACTTTGCTCTTCAGTGTGTAATGACCGACAAAGATTATCATAACTCACATATACATAACGTCACTGAATGAATACTTTCACACATTTGGTTTGGAAAGCGCCTGATAGCTGAGGGGGTTATGGAAATTTGACTAAAAAGAGAGCCGGGTTTTAATCCCGATTTTGGTACACACGATGCTTCTGTCTGCATATATACGTAATTGCTTACTGTCAGTTGCGAAAGTCTCTGAGTGAATTCGTTGCAGTTTGAAATCCTTTGCGTAAAACAATTAGAATGAAACAATTTTTTACATTACCGTACTGCATATGTATTAACACCTCATATCACTTTTTCACGACTTCCAAGACACTTTTTTGACATCAAATACGCGTTCCTACGGGGCGATTAGCAACTGAGACCTAGGGATTAACGAGAACTTAATACCCCCTGCCATCATTATCAGAGTGGCACTGACTGACTGACGTGTTTACGGCTGAGCAAACGTCACTAGAGGTAGCCAATCAGAATCGTAGAGGGGATGGCAAGTAGAGCGCTGTGGATTTAATTGACATGTGGTTGCTATGACAGTTCCGAGTAGTATTTTACCGGCGTAGACGTGGTGGTGACAGTGCTGTCATTGTTGCTCCTTATTTTAACGCCCCCATATTAAGAAAGTGAAGTGTAAGGGGGTATTATTTTTTGATGGTCTCTTCTGAGAACTAATCACGCTTGGTGTTATTGTCGGTGTTTCGTTCCTGAGGTATCTTTCATTTATTAAAATATTTTTTTCATATTAAGAAAATATGGACACAGCCAAGACACTTGACGGGGTGGAAAATGTTGGCTTCGTCGGAGCTGGAAATATGGCACAAGCTATTGGAGGTGCACTACTGCGGACCGGTAATGATTCTTTAGCAATCACTTTTAGAGTATGAAATCAATTAGCGTAACATTCATTGTCTGTTCTCTAGCTCTGTAGGAGATTAATTGTGCATAATCAAAATTAACGTGACAGATCACACAATTGTGTGACTACGGGTTGATTGTAGAAAACTCAGATTTTATTGACAACAGATAGAAAAGTTATAGAATCTATAGTGTTACGTTTTCCAATGGAAAAGAAGGAAAGGATTTCTGTCAGTCAACTATGCACCGTATGTTGCAGCCTACAGTGGTCAGCTGTTGACAAACAATGTTTACTCGTTTTATCAGTATTGAGTGACGCAGCATATCACACAAGGTGCTTTCTGGTAGTGCTTGTTTTCACAGCTGTAAATGATATGTTGGAAAACTTGCCACGATGTAGAACTAATATCTTGATTTTGAAGAAGGTTAGATTGTAAAGTATATGCTTACATATACAAAACAACTTTTTGTAGTTTGATATATGCTAATGAAACTGGTAAACTTTGACACCAGTCAAAGTTACCTTAGAATGTCAACATTAATTTGGTGTACCAATCATAGCCTTTTGTAGACAAGTTTCCTGATCCAAATGAATATTGCAGTAACTCCTAATTCTGTTTATGGGAGGGATTATCAAAGTACAGCTTATATTTTATTTACAAATTTAATATTGTAACAACAATTTATTGAGTGTTAGTTCATCTTCAAATTTTGGGACGTTGTTAAAAGAATGTAAAAGAATTATGTTGACTTGTTTTACATTGTTTCCTCCATCTTACAATAATCTATTTAATTATATCTTGGGTCCAAGCATTAGGAGTACCTAGGTTAAAGAAAGTAGTCATTCATCAGAAGTGACCAGTATATGTAGGGCCTACTGAGAGAGGGGGGGGGGGGGGGGAAGAAGGCATACATCTGGTAAAGTGTGGTACTGGACCTCCTTCCTGCTAAAAATCTAGATAGTGCTGCCACCTAGACTTTTGGCTACACTATAGATCAGACAGTAAGATGTAAACTTTCATGTCAATATTTCTGAAATTGTCACGGCATAATAGCCCGGAAAATGTTAGCAATATGGATCAGATGTCACCACCACCAGTTTCCTGCTTTCACATTTGTTGGCTTTGCTAATTGACAACAGGTTTGTTGCCTCCAACCTATCAAGACATGTATGGCTATACTATGTATCAGACTGTCACAGTATGTTTTAATATAAGTAATTTGTTTTTCTTGGTTACCATCTGGCTACCGTGTGTACAAGAGGAGACGTTGCCAAACTTTTGCATTGTACCAAGACTGCGAGCTGTGTGCCAGTGCTGTCCACTTCATAGCTACAGGCAGTAGAAGCAGGCGCAGAAGTGTGAAATGTTGGTGCTGGATGTCTTATATGGATGCAGGAACCTTACAAGGAATCCAGTACAATTAAATTCAGTGCACTATGAACATTTCCTTCAAAATGTAATCATTCCTGGAGCCTAACTTTGTTACCCCGAAGGATGTTTCTTGATAATCGTCCATCACACACAAGCATTAGGATTCAGAGCTGGTTCCAAAGGAGAGAGAATGTTATTCAGAGCCTACCATGGCCTCCAAAGTCACCTGATCTCAATGCCATAGACAATGTATGGGCTAAACTCAAGAAGTCTGTGTGGGATAATTGGCCAGACCCTTCTCCAAGAACTGTGGATACCTTGTAGGATTTGGTTTATTCTTCATGGAAGAGCACTGCCATGATGAAGCCTTTTCCCGCAGACTTGTAGATTCTATGCCTTGAAGGATCTGGGCAAATTGAAACACTGGAAAGGCAAGTGGCAATGTTGCAGAAGAACTTGTCAGGAAAAGGTACAGATAGCAAACAAGAGTAGTCTGTTGGCACCATCAGTGGGTCGGTGACAGAGAGACAAGATGCTCAAAATGATTTGCACACCCAAACAGCAGCAGTGTTTGCACCATGCGGTAATATCCAACAAGAATGCCTTCAGTGGTGAGGTGCATGGTGAGGGACAATGTGTAGTGAGTAACTAACAAAGTTTATCTACACATTAACAGAGGTTGTACGTTTTAGATTTGAGGTGCCTCACTATCTGATTGACTCAGGGCAAGATGTCGGTACACTGGCAGCAAAAGACTATAGAAATGCAGCTTCAGCCCTGCAAATGCATCTCACAGCTGCAAACAAGTTCCTGATAGTGAGATATGGTAAGTATGAGATACAAATACTTTTGGAGGTTTTGGAAGGGTTGGTGACAGAGGTTATGTTAGCTGCAGATTTCTTGTGACACGTGGAAATTGAGGTGCACCTAAAAACCAAACAGATTAACAAAGACTGATATTCTAGGTCCAATATCAAGCCAAACTATGAGCTCCATGCACAGTTTAATGACAGAAGAGCCAACAGAATGAAGGTGAAATTGCCAAAGGCTTACACTGCAAGGTACTCCACATTAAGAAAATGCCAGGTCATTTGGTATTGCAGTGATTGTGGAAGTTAACCCCAGACAGGTTCATAGCAGGAAAGGCAAAATTTGAGTGCTTTCGGAATCGGGCATGATGTGTAGGTCTCATAGATTATGGGCATCATTGTTGTATGTTTTTGAAAAGAAAAATAGAACCCAGAGGCCCTGTGTTGACTAAAGGAAATTAAATGCTTGTACAGTTCCAGACTGGTATCCCATTCTGAACATTAAAAATTTTACCAATGTGCTGGAAAGAGTGAAAATATTTTAAGTTATTGACTCGAAGGAGGAGTATCACAGATACCAGTTGCAGAAATGGATATACCAAAGACAACAGTAACACTACATATTTCAGATTGTTTGAATACATATGTATGCTTTTTCTCCTGAAGAGTGCTGTGTGGATGTGGCAGTGGTTTTTTAAGGAGTTGATGACAGGATTGTACTATTGTTTTGTGCACCTGGATGATTTGTTTCAAGTCGGAGGAGTTGCGAGAATATCACCTGAGAGCAATTTTTTGACTGCATTAAGAAGTATACAGTGCTTCTCAATGAGGTGACATACATGTTCCAAAAACAGTTGAAGACCTTTCTGAGATGTGAGGTACCAGCAGTTGGGATATATAGTCTTTGAAGGATTGCGTGACCAACTGATCATCAGGAACTCTGAAGGTTCTTGCAGGTAGGCCTAATAAATTACTGTCGACGACATATGCTAGTGCCATCTGAAGTGAAAGTGTCTTCGACAGCAGTGCTGCCTGACAGGAACACAAAATGCCAACAGCCTATTAAACGGTCACTAGAAGTGTAGAAAGTGTTTGAATAAGGTAAAACTGAAAAATATGGTTCTATAGCTTGTTGTTGGGAGCTCAAACATTAGGTGGGTAATGGAGCCTCTTAGAGAGATTGCTGCCAAAGAGGGGAAGAAGGCCAACTTGCACTCCATCTGTATACTGAGTGGAGTTATTCCAGATGTGTAACAGGTCCTTCCGGATGCCATGAAGGGTATGGCGCGCAGCCAACTGCAGGTGGTGGCTCACATCAGTACCAACAATGTATGTCACTATGGATCTGAAAAATTCTCTCAGGTTTTGAGTGGCTCTCTGAAGTGGTAAAGACTTCCAATCTTGCTTGCAAGATGAAAGTAGAGCTCATCATCTGCAGCATTGTTGACAGGACTGACTTTGGACGTCTGGTACAGAGTTGAGTGGAGGGTCTGAATCAGAGGCTCAGACGGTTCTGCGACTCTGTGGGCTGCAGATCCTTGACTTGTCATTGGATGGTGGGGTTTCAGGTTCCACTGAATAGGTCAGGAGTCCACTACACACAGTAACTGTGTGCCGAGGACTGGGCGGTTTTTCAGGTTAGATGGTCTAGGGAACAAACAGAAAGGGTCTAAATCTTAAGGGATACAGGTCAAAGATAGGACAAGCACAGATATAAAAACTATTGGCATCACAGTTGTAAATTGTCATAGTTGTGTGGGGAAAGTACCAGAACTCCAGGAACTAATACAAAGTACTGAAACTCAAATCATTATAGGTTCTGAAAGGTGGCTAAAGCTGGAGGTAAGTTCAGCTGAATTACGAAGAGGCAAATGGTGTTCAGGAAAGATAGATTGAATTAAACAGATGCTAGCGTATTGCTGTCACAGGCAGTTTATCCTGTAGTGAAAGTGAAGTAGATTACATCTGTGAGTTGGTGTGGGTAGAGGTTATACCTGACAACCAAAATAAATTAATAATTTGTTCTTTTTATTGGTCCCCTGGCTCAGACAATTTGATTGCAGAAATGTTCAAAGGAAGCTTGGATCACATTTCAAAAACATACCCAAAGCATACAATTTTAATTGGTGGTGACTTTAATTTACCCTTGATATGTTGTCAAAAATACATGTTCAGAACTGGAGGCAAACATAAAACATCATCTGAAATTGTACTCCATGCATTCTCCAAAAATTATATCGAGCAATTAGTTCACGAACTCACTAGAATAGTAAATGGTTATGAGAACATTGACCTCCTAGCAACAAATAATCTGGAGCTAATAAAGAGCATCAAAACAGATACAGGGATTAGTGAGCAAAGAGTAGTTGTAGCGAGACTGAATATCGGACTTTCCAAATCCACCAAAATTAAAAGAAAATTATATATGTTCAAACAAGCAGATAGCGATGATAAATGCTTTCCTGAGCGAAAATTTCCAGTCTTTTGAAACTAAGAATATGAGTGTAGATCAGATGTGGCTTACATTCAAAGAAATAATATCAGCAACCATTGACAGATTCTTACCAAACAAATTAACACAAGAGGGGGCTGACCCTCCGCGGTGCACAAAACAGGTTAGATCACTGTTTCAATAGCAAAGAAAAAAGCATGCGAAATTTAAATGCACAAGACATCCACAAGACTTGCAATCTTTTACTCAGACTAGAAATTTAGCTTAAATTTCAGTGGTTACCACAGCAAAACCCTGTCACAGAAGTTGATAGAGAATGCTGAGAAATTTTGGTTGTATGTAAAGTAAACTATGGCAAAACACAAACAATACCTTCAGTACACGATAGAAATGGTGGTGCTACTGATGACAGTTCTGCTAAAGCAGAATTGCTTGACGCAGCTTTCTGAAATTTCTTCACTAGAGAAGACGAAGCATATACTCCAGAGTTCCTATCAAGAACAGCTTCCACCTTGTGTAATTTAGAAGTAAATATCCCTAGAGTATTAAAACAACTTAAACCACTTAACAAAAGTTTGTCTCCCAGTCCTGACTGTATACCAATTAGATTCCTTTCAGAGTATGCTGATGCAATAGCCCCATACCTAACTATCATATACAACCGCTTGCTTAGCGAATGTTGCGTACCCAAAGAGTGGAAAGTTGCACATGTCACTCCAATATTCACGGAAAGCAATACCAGTGATCCACAAAATTATAAGCCTATATCATTGACGTTGATTTGCAGCAGGATGTTAGAACATACACTTTCTTCAATTACCTCAAAGAGAATGACCTATTATTCCATAGTCAACACGGATTTAGAAAGTATCGTTTTTGTGAAACACGGCTAGCTCTTTACTCACATAATGTCATGAGTGCTATCGGGATGTCAAATAGATTCCTGAAAGGCTTTCGATACTGTATCTCACAAGCCTCTTCTACTCAAATTCTGTGCTTATGGAATATCACTGCAGTTGCGCGATTGGATTTTTGATTTCCTGTCAGAAATTTGTAATTGATGGTAAGTCATAGAGTAGAACAGAAGTGATGTCTGGCGTTCCCCAGGGCCCTACTGTTCTTTATTTTTTTATACCATTTAGGAGAGAATCTGAGTAGCTCTGTAAGACTGTTCATGGATGATGCTGTCACTTATTGGTTAGTAAAGTCACCAGAAGATCAAAAGCAACTGTAAAATGATTTAGATATCTGAATGGTGCAAAAATTGGCAACTGACCCTTAATAATGGCAAGTGTGAGGTTATCCATATGACCATTAAAAGAAATCCATTAAACTTCAGTTACACAAGAAACCAGTCAAACCTTAAGGCTGTAAATTCAACTAAATACCTAGGAGTAAAAATTACGAACAACTTCAGTTGGAAATAACACGTAGAAAATATTGTAGGGAAAGCAAACCAAAGACTAGGTTTCATTGGCAGGACACAAGGAAGATGCAACATTTCTACCAAAGAAACTGCCTACACTACACTTGTGTGTCCTACTTTGGAGTATTGCTGCGCATTGTGGGATCCATGCCAGGTGAGACTGACAGACAATTTAGAGAAAATTAAGAGAAGGGCAGCTTGCTTTGTATAATTGTGATATCGGGGGGGGGGGGGGGGGGGGGTGTGTGTCACGGAAATGATGCAAGAGTGTGGGTGGAAATCATTAAAAGAAGGGCATTATTTGTTGCGGCAAGATCAATTTGCAAAATTTATTTCACCAACTTCCTATTCAGAATGGAACCATATATTGTTAGCACCCACCTACATAGGGAGACATGACCATCATAATGCAACAAGAAAAATCTGATTGAAAACAGAAAGATTTAGGTGTTCCTTTTTCCCCGCAACCTATTAGAGAGTGTAATTATAGAGAAATATCATAAAAGCGGTTCGATGAACCCTCCGCAATGCACTTCAATGGGATTTGCGGAGTATTCATGTAGATGTAGATTGGCACACAGTCCCGCTAGTTCCTTTAGTTGAGTAGTTGATGCGTGTCAGCAATGAGCAGCCCTCCATCAGTATGTGGAAAAGCATAGTGATTAAATGGAGTGTAAGTTACAAATTCTGGCAATCACAGTGTAGCTAGCATAATGTGAGTTTTTATTCTGTGGAAAGTACAAGTTTGACAGTTATATTATTCTTTGTAATTAATAATTTTCTGTTTCACCTTGTTTTGTGACTTCCCTAATGAAGTTAATTTCTTTTAATTAAAAGTGTAATACATTTGATGATATCTAATTGTAGCCAAGGATGCTATATGCTTTTATTTCCTTTATGTACAAGAGGAGAAATTGTTGTGCCAGAGAGTTCAGTTTTATTGTATTGTAATCGAATATAACATTAATCTTTAGTTCCAGCTCATTCATGAAACACATTCTACATATTGGAAAGTTTAGGTCAAATAACCAATAATAATCTTGGGTTGATAGTGTGGGTTCCTGTTATGTCCTAGTTCATGAACCATGGTCAATGTGTGAGTAGCCAATTGTAGTCGAGCCGAAATATGATGATTCCTGGTGTTTGCACCAATCGGCTTTGAGCACTGGCAGCAGTAGCAGACGATTGGAATAACTGAAACGTGTACTTTGCTCTGCGCATGCGCGCGTCCAGTGGCACTGTGCACTTTTGCCAGTTCTGTGAGACAACAGTGACCATTAGCTACACTGTCCGGCAGCAAACAAACTATTTGGCAACATGTGTGGATTCCGTTTCTGCGATGGGGGTGGTCTTCCAGCCCAGTATGCGGAGCCATGGATCATTGTGTTTCGGCCTGACTGTAAATGGCTCTGACAGTCGGGATACCAGTTTTAGTTGCTTTAGCTGTTAGTGACATTTGAGTATGGGGGGGGGGGAGAGAAGACAAAGTGGGAGAGTTCAAGGTTTATCAGTCAGCAGTCAAAGCAGGAAGAGCACAATGGGTGTAGGAATTTACATCAGGAAAGCAATTGAATTCAGGATAGTTGCAGTAACGTATGTAAACAAACAACTGAAGTGGATAGACGTGGTAGTTTCTAGCAAGAAAGTTAGGTTTGTGACAGTGTACTTTCCTAATGAAGGGTCAGTTTTTGACACACTCAGTGCTGTAGTTGTTAAAGTAAAGGACAAGGACAATGTTTTGCCCATGGGTGATTTCAATGCCAGGGTATGAAATTGAACACAAGGATATGAAAATGTTATGCCTAAGTTTGGAGAAGGTATAGAGGGCTACAGGAATGGAAAACAGCTCTTGGATTCCTGTGCCAGTATGGACTTAATGATCACAAACTCCTCTTTTTAAGCACAAAAACGTTCATCGGTATAATTGGGAAGGCAGGGGAACTAGATCTATCTTCGACTCATAACGGATCAGGAAGATAGATAGGGAATATTCATAGGATTCTTTGATGACACTGATCATTATTTAATCTTTAGTGAATTAGGTTTTGCGAGGGCAAAAGTACAGGTAGTCATGTCCATATGTAGGAGAATAAGAGTAGAGAAGCTTCAGGACAAAAAAATAAGGGATAAGTTCCGGTATATGATCTCTGAAAGGTATAGGGTAGTTGAACATAATCATTTACAGTCACTGGAAAAGGGATGGACAAGGTACAGGGACACAGTACTAGAAGTGGCTAGAGAATGACTTTGAACAGCACTTTGTAAAGGCAGGAAGAAGCAGGACAGCTTGGTGGAATGACACAGTCAAGGCAGCATGTAAAAGCAAGAAGAAGGCATTTGAAAAATGGCTCCATACTAGAACTCAGGCAGAGAGAGAAACATATGTTGAAGAAAGAAACAAAGCCAAACAGATAATTTGGGAATAGTTCGGGTCAAGCTACTGGAAGAAGTTTCTGGGGTGTAATTAGCAATCTTCTAAAGGGCGGGAAGAAAATTGACAAGTGTCAAGTGTTTCATAAGGACAGGAAAGCTGCTAGTGAATCCAGTGGATGCCCTGGGAGATGGAAAGGGTAGTTTGAAAAATTACTCAATATATGTGACACATAATGTTTCAGATTTTGATGCGCAATGGATTAGGAATGATGATGGAAACAAGATAAAATTTGACGAAGTGGAAAAATGGTCAGTAGATTGCTGTGAAATTAAGTGGCCGGGGTACTTGAAGTCATAACTCATAAAATACAGTGGAATGTGAGGTCTCAAGTGGTTACATAGAGTAATTGAGATGGCATGTGAGCCAGGACTGACTGGATGAAATGAGTAATCACACCTATTTTTGAGCATGGAAGCAGAAAAGATTGTAGCAACTACAGAGGTATCCCTGTAATTAATGTAGTAGATGAAATCTCATAAGGTGATGTTGAAAGGAGAGTGTGAGTATTAGTTGAAGACAAGTTGGATGAAAATGAGTGTGGGTCAGGACCAGATCTGTAGCTTAAGACAGATAATGGAGAAGTGCTATGAGTGGAACAGGGAACTGTATCTGTAGAAATGGCTTATGACTGTATTCCTAGAAGGGAGTTAATGGCAGTCCTAAGAGAATATTGGATAGGAGGCAAACTTCTGCAGGCAATTAGATGTCTTTATGCGGGTAAGTTGGGAAGCAGTTAATTGACAGTGAATTGAGTTTGTGGTTCAGGGTAGTTTTACAGGTAAGTCAAGTCACCATTGTTGTTCATTTTATTATATATCACATGTTTAAAAAAATGATGAAACAAAATAAGCAGTCTTGCATAAGTGGACAAATTGGTGGTGATTAGATTCATTTGAAACGTTGCAGACTGTATTTAAGAGCCAGATCAGTGTTATAAGGTTTATGGTTGAAGATCAGCACCTTCAAAACGAAATTAATGTCTGTGGGAAAGAGATTTAAACAGATTGAGTACTAAATAGGAGGAGCAAAGTTACAACTGCTGGATATTGACAAATACTTACGATGTCTTTTCTCATTGGATGGCAACATGGTGAAAGAGCTGGAATCTAGGTGTACCTTCACCTCCACCTTGTACCTCACCTGTGTACCTCACCTCCACCTCTCACCTTCAATCAGTTTCGTTCTGCAAGGAGGAAGTCGGTACCAAGACTAAGTTAACAGTGCATTGTTAAAATGTTTGACCAACTTTCTAGTATGGGAATGAAAGCTGGGTGGTTACAGGTTACCTTTATTAATAAACTTGATGTTACTGATATGGAAGTAGCAAGAATGATTGCAGGTATTAATAGATGGGAACAGTGGGAGGAGCATCTCCACAATGAGAAAATCAAGGGAAAACATCAAAGATGAAGCAGTTAGAGCAGACAAGCTGAGGTGGTTGGGTCATGTTACACACATCATGAGATGAGGCATCAATGTTAGATTGAAGGGGATAATGGAGGAGTTTTATAGGGGGGACTATCCTTCAGATTGAATACTGAAAAACATAATCAGTGTTTGATGATGATGTTTGGGAAAAAAGGTTTCTTAAAAAATCTAGCAATTTTTCTGCCCTTTTTATGTGCACCTGTCAATGACTTAGTGTATCTGTATCATTCTAGTGTGCAGTAATAATCGTCCTCCTTCCTTTATTTCTGTACATACTGTGTTCCCAGTACTGTTATGTAATGTTATTGATAATTTTGTTGCAGGTCTCCTGAAACCCAGCAATATCTATGTATCATCCCCATCAGATAGAAACAAAGCACCATGGACTCAGTTTGGGACGCACACAACAACAGAAAATGGTACTGACCTCCAAAATTTATTGCTATAAATATTATAAGATTCAATGATTGTTGCATCAGTCATCACTGTTGAGGGTGTTTTATGCAGTTTTAACTCTCATATATCAGATACTGTCTACTTTCAACTGATGTGACTCATCAACAACAACTACCACTACTACTGGTACTACTACTTCTCCTCCTAGGTCCTTTATTTTCTGTTTATTTATTTTTACATTATCCCTTCAACTTCAGGTTTCAGCTTAGAGTGTCATTTATGTGCCTGACCATTCACCTTTGTGGTTATGTAGAAACATAAAATATTGTCATTGATTGATTGATTGTGGGACAGTTTCATTCTGTACTTGTTAAAAGAAACTGATGTTTACTAGTCTTTTAAAACAACTTATTTCAATGGCTTTGAATGGTTTTTTATTTGTTAAAGTACATTAAAAAATCAGTAACTTATGTAATGATCTTCTTTTAACTGCTGAAAGTGTTTGCAACAAGTAGAAAGATGGTGTCATATACTACTGTTACCAATTATCCATACTAAATATTATGAATGTGAAAGTAACTCTGTTAAGCTGTCATGACTAAACCACTGTAATGATTTTGAAGAACAGCCTCTGTTCCACTGTGAGTACCATGCCGCCTTTGTGTGGCTCTACTCACACTGAGACAGATCACACTACACTAGGTTAAATTTTACTTGCCCTCCTGCTGGCCTCGCATGTTAATGCTCACAATCACATGCCAACACAAATGTTTTGTCATGAAATCTTCATTTTACAATGGTAATTACTATTATTGAGTAGACAAGGATACATAAAATAACCTGTCAACAATAGAGCAGGTACAGCATTATTTATTCACTTCATTTGCTGCATGAAACACTAATAGTCATTTTATGTGCATTTCTAAGAATATTAACATCTTGCAAAGATTTTCTATCATGTTAATGTTGCCACCATAATCATATGAAACCTCCAGGATGTTAGGTAAAATTTTACCCTACGCTCTAAACTGCTGTGTATCACATGGCAGGTGTACACATGGTGTGTGCATCTTGGGGTGTGGTTAAAATCATTAATTGATGTCCAATCATATCCGCTCATATGGGCCACTTACATTTGCTCCACCATGTATATACAAAATGGGCAACTCAAGCACAAGCTAGTCAAGAAAGAACTTTGATTGAATACTCTCCCCTACCACTCCAGTTGCTGAAATTTTGGTCACAGAGTAATTGTAATTTGAGTATAATAATGATTTTTGCTATCTATAAAAATACCATGCTACCAAAATAAAATAAGTAAATATTTCACTTGGTTTGGAAATCTACATAAATTTTGGTGGATTCTTTATTGACACATAAACTGCAATCTTTTTAACCAGGCATTTAAAGTAGTAAAATTTTAGTCTTATGTAGCTAAAGTTAACTTGGTTGAGCTGTCCCTGATATCTATTAGCCAGTTTATTCTGTGTAATCACTTACTCAAGTTTCAGGAAATAGCCACTATGGTTGCTTAGGTAAGCCAATTTGATTTGTCTGTCAACATTTTCATCCTTTGTCTTTGTTCTTGTAAAAAGTGTCAATCCTTACTGATCTTGTTGACATTTGAATGTAGAGTGGTGTTGAGCTTGTTGATCTGTTCCCTTTTGTCTCATATTAGAATGAATGAAAAAGCAACTTATTGCTTTTACGTAAATCAACTACATTTTTCTTGTCAGAAATTTATGAATTCTGTATAAAGTTTAAACAACAGATTGTATTTGTTGTTAATCCAAGCAAAACATTCATTTAAAGCAACACACTAATGACTGGTATATAATATAAATAAAAAGAAAACAAAAGTTGAGATGAAGGCAAAAAGTTCTAGTATAAAACAATAAGCTGTATAAGGTGATTGGTTGATTTCTAATGGATTAAAGGACTAAACACTGAGGTTATCAGTCCAGTTGGAGAGGAACTGTTGATGTGAAGTGGGATTTGAGATGGTACTTTAATAATTTTTATTCACAACTTCATAATGATTGTAAAACATTCACAAAACAAAGCTTTAAGTTCTAAAGCATGAAGTTAAAAATTTCATTTGTGATTGTTGCTGTTTGTGGGCAAAAAATATTATTTCCAAGTATAGTAAATGGATACCACGTGCTGAGGAGACCAAGTTTACTGTATTTGTTTCAGACTGATAGCTGGATTTATATTTTATATTTTGTAAATGTTTGCGTACTTTCATTCTGGTTAATTTTGGTGGAGCCATTTAGGTAATCGGTATTGATAGTTTCATTATCATTATATCAGCGCAGAATAAAAGTGATGCAGTTATGCATCAGTTACTTAAGTATATTTGTTCTTGCCATGGACAATTGTTTGTGTGTGTGTGTGTGTGTGTGTGTGTGTGTGTGTGTGTGTGTGTGTGTGTGTACGTACTTCTGCTGTAAGAAGAGGTATTGCTTGACTAGATACTGCTTTCTGTTACATTTGTCTGTGCTCTGCACACCAATATGTGTAGTGTGTGTGGTTACCTTTCCATTATTTTATGTATTATGTCATTCTGGAATTTCCAGTATGGCTATTTCCATCTCTTTCTGTAAAGCTGGCACTTTTTATTTTGTACCGAAGATTTATTTTAGCTTCTGAATTAATCATACAAATGTGCAGAAAACAGTTTGAAACAGCTTTATGATGATCATCCTGCATCAACAAAACGACGCAGATTTCTTCAGTGTTTGTGTTCAAATGGGGTTTTTGGTGCCCACAAAGTCATAGATGAAGATTTGGAAGATGGACATGAAGAGGATTCACCAGTATCATATTTTAGTCATGGTTAGAACGAAATGATTTTTACTTTGTTTTGAACAGTCCTGAATGAAATTTATCAGCATTTATTGTTAATCACTGTTGAAATAAGCTCTTTTCACAATAACTACCTACAATATTATATTCTGATATAAGTTGGTAGTTTATTAGAGAAAGTGACTGCATTAGTGAAGTACTGAATTATATGTAGTGTCTCATTGGCGGTGACTTTTTCTCATGTGAGAATGGACTAGAGGATAGCCTTCTGTTGTATAGATTATCATAGTTTCTAATTCTCTTCTGTACGTTTATCTGTATGAGTTAATATTTCAACAAGTGGTCCTTTTGTCTCGTACTGTTCTATAAAACTCTTGACTCAAGGTTCTGGGCAACATTTCTGTAACAATTTCCATTTCCTACATCTCACCAGTCCTGGTCTTTCATATCTCTTCTGTTCCCTTCTCTTCAATCCTTCTTACAGAATGAGGAGCCACTGCCTCCAAAACCTTAGGCAATTTAGATAGATACACTTTGAATCTGGTAACTGTCAATACACAACTCCCTCAACAGATGTTATGAAACTATTTATGGATGGAATATATTTTTCATAGCAAAATGAAATAAACTGCAGATAATAAATAACAGCATAATGACAGTTTACAACTCACGACAAGGACATAATGATGAGCTGCAACAGGCACATATGTAAGATGAGCACTATAAACACTTTTTGATGTATGTGTGTCTTTTTTATGTGCCTGTGGCAGCTCATCATTACGTCTTTGCGGCAAGTTGTAAAGTGATCTTATTATATTGTTGAATTCCATTCTGGAATTTTCATTATTACAGATAATAGATATTTATTTTAAATATTAAGAACTGTGTTCAATGAATTTTGTCTGTAACAGCCAGAGAAGAAATTTTGGCTTAGTTTTGCTTGTGCTACATAGTAGTAGATATCTGTAAGATAAGTCTTTTAAGGCTGTGTTGATAATGAAGATTAAAAGTTCCTTGTACAGGCAGATAAGTAGCTAGGATCAGTTCTTATCTTAAAACTTAATCTATAAGGGAATTTCAGCAGACCAGTAAATTTTTCAGTTTGACCTTCAATTTAAGATTTATAAAGAATGTTAAACTATGTAATCACTGGCAATGAATACTTAAGTTTCAAAATAGAAGTAGTATCGGGTTTTAATTAAGTTTTTGTTCCTTTTGTTGGGAGCTCAAGTTGTCAGTGATTTGATAAAATAGACTAGTTGTCAGTTGTAGTTGTTGCTTCCAGTCATTGGAATACAGCAGCGTATGAAACGGAAGTATTGCAGCTGAAAGAGTTAACAGCAAGGCTAATTATACTTCTTCAGCATAAAAAAAATCTCTGACAGTTCTTTATCACTCGAGTTATGCACTTACATTATATTTCTATGTTTTCCCTCATCTCCCAAGATAATTGTTTCTGTATTCAATGCAAACAGTACAGGTTTCTTTGTACATAAAATATACTGTTTTATATTCCACATATTTACACTGCTTGATCACATGCTGTAGACCTGACTGACATGTGCTTAAAGACAAATTTTGAAATAAAAAATAAAATAAAAACTGTGACTGAAGACAAAGATAAATATGACAATTTTGGAAAGCTGAATTAACTTATAGTAGCTGCAACTACAAATATATGGGAATCACTGTAAAAAATTTTAACATTACATACAAAGAACATAAACTATTTCTCAGATTAACACTGTGGGCTGAATTGGACTCAACACCAGGATCTTTGCCTTTCCCGGGTGTGTTGTCTATCTAATGAGCTGCATGAGCACGATTCATGATCTGTTCTCACAGCTGTACTTACACTAGAATTTCACCTTCTACCTTTCAACACCTCCTTTCAGTCCTCTAATAAAAGATAAGTGGAGATATAGCTTAGTTCCAGGCTGGGGGATCATTTCCAGAATGAAATTTTCACTTTTCAGTAGAGCATGTGCTAATGTATCAGGTTTGAGTCCCTATTAGATTTCATATTATCACATGCTACACTGCAGAGTGAAAATTTCATTCTGGGTGCATAGAAGAGTGAATGTAATCACTCCAGATTTGTGGAACACCTAATAAAAGAATAAAGGGCAACAACTAATTTGCAGCCCACCATAAAGTGAAACATGAAATAATAATGTAATAATGTTCTGCCGAGCTGATGTTTCCATTTCTGCACAATATTCTTCAGGTGCTGTGCATGTATACAACTCTCTTGCTGGTCTAAAAGGCCCTAGTCCAATCCTGTCTCAATGTTGGGAGCTTGATATAAGATTCAGCAGTGCCCAATCCTCCATTGTGGTGTCAGGCTACAAACAGGCATGTTTGCTCTATACCAGTGATGAGCCTTTTTGTAGAAGCAGGGCGCTCTCCCCTGCTATTCCACTGACGAAAATTGCTGACATTGTATTGTGTCTACATTCAAGCCTTGCCTAATCACCCAAATCGCAGGCTCCTTTTTCTATCTTCTGCATTACCCTCCCCAGACAGTGACCCAGGTTAGATCACCTAATCGCGGCCAGGGTTTGCTCCCTTCATTGCTTCACTCAAGTACCTTTCCCTTTCTACCTCCTTACAATATCATTCCCAATTGCTTCCTTGGTCTCTCTCTCACTTGTCGTTCCAGAGCTTCAGTACCACCAGCGAATCTGTTGCCAGTTTGTGGTACTTATCACATCATTTTGTAATGAAGAGTTTGTTTACACTGATGGTTCTGTCGTGGATGGCCGAACTGGGTTTGCCTGTGCTCATGGTGATCATGTTGAACAGTATTCCCTGCCTTGTGGGAACAGTATTTGTTTCTGCAGAGCTAGTTGCCATTTATCATGCACGTGAGCACCTCTGTTCTAGGCCTGGGGAGTCATTTGTCACAGGTAGTGACTCCCTCAGTGGTTTGTAAAGCAGAGTTTCTTTACACATCCTTTGGTTTGAGTTATTAAAGACATTGTATTCTTTCTTGGCAGGTCTGGCCATTTTGTAACATTTGTCTGGACCCCAGGAAATAGGCAGTTATCATAGGTTGAAGCCTGGATAATTTTGGGATTAGAGA
Organism: Locusta migratoria; assembly: GCA_026315105.1. Classification (NCBI taxonomy): domain Eukaryota; kingdom Metazoa; phylum Arthropoda; class Insecta; order Orthoptera; family Acrididae; genus Locusta; species Locusta migratoria. The sequence goes on along the minus strand of CM048744.1, from coordinate 530,525,783 downwards.
CTGTACTGTAAGGATAATTCCCATCTGTAGAGTTCAGAAAAGCTGATTATGGGTTGGAGGAACTAGATGGCTTGGATTGTGAAGTAGCCATTGAAATAAAGCATATGCTCTGCTGATATTATATCACAGGGTTGCCACAGTTTGATGGTGGCCATTCATCATAATGGACAGCTGATTAGCGGTCATGCCGATATAGAAAGCTGCACAGGGATATGATCCCTGTGGCAGTGTGCTGGGTTTCAGGAATATTTTGGAGCTTGGGAGGGCGATAGAACATCACTTTATAAAGGATGGAGAGGACCTTCAGCAGGATGTCTAATTTCTGGACATAAAACAGAAAATCAAAACATTGTCAAAGCATGAAATTTAGTTTTTAAAGTCCAAGTTAGTACTGGGTGACAAGGAGAGCACTCCTCTGTGGATGGTTGCATGGTTGCTGCTGGTAGAGGGAGGATTTGGCATGTGTGGGGATATGGCACAGGATATCTGTTTGTAGACTAGGTTTGTGGGGGTAGTTTCTGTCTGTGAAGGTCTTTGTAAGACCTTCAGCATATTGATAATCTGAGTTCTTGTCACTGCAGATATGACGTCCATGGGTAGCCAGTCTGTAAGGGAGGGATTTTGCGATGTGGAAGGGATGACAACTGTCAAATTGTAGGTACTGTGGTTGGTAGGTTTAATATGGACGGGAGTGTGGACGGAGCCATCAGTGTGGTGGAGGTTGACATCCAGGAATGTGGCATAGTGAATTGAGGAAGAACATGTGAAGTGGATGGGGGAGAAGGAGTTGAGGTTTGCAAGGAAGGAGGGTAAGGTGTACTGGCCCTGAGTCCAGATCATGAAAATATCATCAATAAGCCTGAAACAGACCAGAGGTTGGGGTTTTGGGATGCTAGTAAGGAAGGATTCCTGCAGAAGGCCCATAATTTAGAAACTGTGCTGCAATCACTGTGTAGTTTTCAGTGTTGGCATGACCACTAACCATCTGCCCATTAGGTTCAATGACCACTGCCAAACTGTGGGCAGAAACAAGCTAGACTATCCTGTGGCACAACATGCAGCGGATCATATTTCAATGGTTGCTTCAAAACCTGGGTGGTCTGGATCCTCCCACCCATCATCAGCTTTTCTGAACTGCACAGATGAGAGTTATCCTTACAGTACAGTCTCCAGTCCAGAAATTATCCAGTCCTCAACCTACAATAACTCCCTTCTTTCTTCATCCAAAAGTTTGTTTGCGTGTGCGTGCGCGCAAGATTATTTTTTTAATACTTCCCTCACCCCTAATGTCATCCTAAAGTTCAATTTTTTGCCAGCTCTTAAACTACTGCACTGGAACATCAATTGCATAATAAATAAATAAATAGTAGACCAAAGCCATTAAAAACCATTAAAGCCATTAAAATCTTTAGAGCCCTCTTTCTTGGAATTTTCTGGAGTGCACGCTTTAGTACTTTTATGAGTGGAGTGGTGAATGACAACAGGATTGACCTGTGATTATCAGATGAAGAACCACCTGAACTCGAAGATCTACCGGTCTCTCATCCGCCCTGTCACTCTCTATGGTACTGAAGGTTGGCCAAGCTACAAAAGAACCTCCAACTGGGGGTCATGAAGACGAAGATGGTTAGATGAATAGGTGGCATCACTCGACTGTATCACATTTCAAATGGCACCATCAGGAAACGTTTTGGGATTGCACCCGCCCAAAAGAAAATGTGTGAAAGTCACCTTCGATGGTTTGGAAATGTGCTGCGTGCAGATGACAATCCTATAGCAAAGGCAGCTTGCTCACTGGAGGTTTTTGGAAAGGGATCCAAGGGACGACCAAGGCAGTTATGTGCCGATACCCTGCACAATTACCTGGTACTATATTGAGAACTTACAACATGGGAAAATTGTAGCAAAATGCAAGGGGATCAGCAGCATATTGACACATGGTGCACAGAATGGCAAATGACTACATAGAATGAAGGATCCTTCATCATGTGATTATGCATTTGATCATTGGATGCAGTTATTCCATAAAATATCTGGGAGTAGCTGTTAGGAGTGATTTGAAATTGAATTATCACATAAAACTGTGTGATGCCACATTGGAAGAATCCTCAGGAAGTTTAGTCCATCAACAAAGCAATTATGTTCCAAAACACTTGCTCATCCAAAGCTTTAGTATTGTTCATGAGTGTAGGATCTGTATCGGATAGCATTGATAGAAGAGATAAGATCCAACAGTGGTCAGCATGCTTCATTACAGATTGATTTAGTAAGCTCCAAAGCATCATGCAGATGATGCAAGAAAGGTGATCTGTGCTACGGTATGGACTTATGTCAAAGTTCAGAGAGCAATTATTTCTTGAAAAGTCAACCAGTATATTGCCTTCTCCTACTTATAAATTGAAAAAAGACCACAAGAATAAAATTTGAGAGATTAGGCCTGTCTCAGGTGCGTACTGTTGGTAGTTTTTTCTGTGAACCATATGCGTCTGGAATAGGAGGAAGTCTCCGTGGTAGACAAAATACCTTTTGATACATACTGTGAAGTGATTTGCAGAGTGTGATTGTAGATGAAGATGTAGGTTCCAGTTTTAACTCATTGGTCTTGTAGCTGTAGGATACTGAGTTTTAATGGTTAATGATATGCACAGTTTTACATTTCTGAATGTTTAAAGCATGTTTTCATTCTTTGAATCACTCTGAAAATTTATCATGCTGTAAATGGATATTTGTGCTGCTTTTTCAGATATTACTTTTGTGATAGATAATAGAATCAGCCGTATAAACTCTTTAATTAACTATAAATATTGCCTTTCAATCATTAGTGACTATGAACTACTAGGGTCGCAGCAAACATCTGTGGAACCCACACAAAGTTACAAAATAACAGTGACATAACTGATGAGGTGCAGAAAGTGTTTACCCATTATATTGTGTCTCTTAGAAATGTTGACATTACTCTTTTTTATGTTTAATTAAAACTATCATAATTTTTCTGTCCCATTGTCACTTGCTGTGATAAAATTACCAGACCTTTACTGGGGGCATATTCCCTGCAAAGCTGTTTCTTGCAAATCATCTATCAAATTATTTTTATTTGTGTTTGGAAAATGACAGATAATTGAATAAATTAGACTCTGTTAAAAAGCTTTATTATAATTTTGTGTCATAACATAAATTTTTAAAGATTTTTCTCTTGATCAACATAAGTAGCCATCGAATAAAAGAACTGATATTAGGCTACTGTATGTAATAGGTGAAAATACTGACTTGGTTCAAGTGCACTTTGTGTATTCGTGACTGGTGATGTGTAGATGTTGGCAACGGCGCAATGAATGACAAGAGGTTAAGGCAGCCAGTTAAGAGTTATATTTGGGTGACCAGTAAAAGTGCGTGTTTCGTGTCTAGTTAATTTGGCATTGGTTTTAAAATTTATTCTGGCATTTGTGTGCAGTGGTTGTAGCAATATAATTGACATTTCATTTATAATTCAAACTAATTGTGTTCTTTTACCAGTTTTTACAATATATGTGAAAAGTGACCATTGGCATGTAGTATTTACGAGGATAATTAATTTAATTACCAGATAAGGTACATCAACAACCTGTCAACTATAGAGCAGGAAGAGCATTATTTATTTCATGGTGAACAGAAAAGGTGCATGCTATTACAAAACCCATTGACAGAGAATGAGGGGAATAATATTTTGTGTCCACCATGAAATAAATAAATAAATATAAAATGCTGTTCTGCTTTATGGTTCTTGATGTACCATTGACTGGTGAGTATATTAATTAGCCTCGTATGTACTACATGTTAACAAATCATAAAATTTAAAGCTATTTCTTATTGGTTGCCCGAATGCACGGCCTGATCGGCTGCCTTCACACCTCATCATTCATCGTGCCATTGCGAACATCTACATGTCAAGTGCCAGTCACATTCGCATAAACAGCATTTTAACCAATGACTTTTATACTCCCAGAATATGTGTATAATTTTCTTGTTTCTGCAAGAGAAACATTGTTGACATTTACTTAAATTAATTTCAGGCTGTGTAGTGGAGAAGTCTGATGTTATATTTCTTGCAATGAAACCAATTTACTTGGATGCTGCATTGATGGATATAAAAAATACTCTGAAACAACCAGTCAACAATAAACTCTTTGTTTCACTGTTGGCTGGAGTGCCATTAAAAGTACTTCAGGAGGTAAGACCAGTTTTTAAGTGTTTTTGACAATTATTGATTTACAGATAGAATCACATCAGTTGTTTTCTTGTCCAAGTTGCAGATATTTACAAGTTCTTTGTAATTATTAATCCAAGTAACAAGGCAGTCCAGATTGCAATTTCTTTTATTTCCCTGGTAACCAGTTTCGCTCACTTACATGACCATCATCAGACCACAATTGTAATAATATGTAATATTAGAGGGATAAATTATTTCTGAAATGAGTATTTTTTAAATAAGAATAAAATATACCCGTAATGTTGGCCACTGGTTGTTTTCAGCTGGAGCTGCCTAATGGTTTTATGTTGGCTGCTGTGGAAGTAGGTGCAGTCATCCTTTAAATACTGGAAGCTACAGCATCTAATTCAAATGTTGGCCAATCGGTTAAAAGTTCTAATGGAAGTTATAAAACAATGGATTTCAATATGCAATAAACCAAATCATTATATAGAATGGTCAATCAGGTCGAAAAAAGTAAAAGTACATTATGTATGGGCATATAAAATACATATGTAGCACATGGGAATGTAGAAAACCATGTGATGGTTTTGTTATGATTTGAAAAACAGAAATCAGAGGTACTATTTTACCATACCAGATTACAAATTAAATAAGCACCAGTTTGCTGCTACATATGAATGTATTATATCTGTAATAAAATCCTTTTTGATAGTGTGTTTGGTTCTTTGAGCCCTTGCCTTAAAACTAAGAACCAGATAAAATAAAATATATGCCAAAGTTATAAAGTACATCAATAATATAAACTTAGTTGGTTAAAATATCTGACAATGTGAGCTGAAGTCATTAACTAAAATTACCTTGTCTTAAACTGAAAAATAAAATTTGTGACTGGGACAAAACAGTAACCATTCTACAGGAGAACATCAAATAAGTTCAAAGAAATATCTATCTCTGAAATCTAGCTGCTCATTTACGCACTCTAATGGTTTATTCTTATGATGTGTGTAGATTTCTATTTGTTCTAGTGCTTTAAGTAGTTGAGTTTTGAATACAATGTGTAAGATTTTCATATTGTCAGAAATAGACCCTTCTGAATGATTGCACTCATGGATTTCGTGTGTGCGGTACCAGTGGTATGTTCTTTAAACCGTGTTAGAAAGCTATGACTGAATTGACGTGTATACTCGATTACTGATGGAAATTCTCTTCAGAGAAGATAAATTATTATTCAAAAGAGACAGATTGGCTGGCCAGTACTTACCATTGTGCTGTATTGCTGATAGTCACACAAAGAAAGAAAAAGGATGAAAAAATAGGACAAGATTTCAGAATTGGGTTCCTTTGTCAGGTAGGAGAGAATGGAAGAAGAAGAAGAAGAAGAAGAAGAAGAAGAAGAAGAAGAAAAGGAATGGCAGCAGAAGGGAAAGGTAATTCACGACTTAGGTCATGATGAATATTATTGGTGGGAGCAGAAGATATATTGGAAGGTAAATTCCCATCTCCTTAGCTCTGAAGGACTGGTGTTTGGTGGTAGTATCCAAATGGCACATGTGGTGTACCATGTGCCAAGGTCCCTGAATCATGCTGGAGGGCATGCTCTGTCACAGGATATTGGGTGTCCCTAGGCGAACAGTCCATTTGTGACCATTCATTCTCTCAGCCAATTTGTTGGAGGTCATACCATCATAAAAGATCGCACAGTGGCACAGTTGGTAAATGACGTGTTGTTTTGCATGTGGCCCTGCCTTGAATAGGGTAAGTTTTTCCTGTTGTGGAGCTGGAGTATGTGGTTTTAGGAGGGTGCATTGGACAGGTTTTGCAGTGGGATCTGTTACAGGGCTAGGAACCATTAGGTATGGATGGTGGTTTTGGTATGTTGTAGGATTGGACAAGGATGTTGCAGAGGTTGGGAGGACAGCGGAAGGTTACTCTGGGTGGTGTGGGAAGAACACTTTGTAGTGACATGACTTTAGAAAGTCATAGACCTGATGGAGCAATTTGTTGAGGCATACGAGGCCGGTACGGTACTGGGTGACTAAGGGGGTGCTTCTGGGTGGTCTGGGGTGAGAAACATTGTTGCTGGAAGGAAAAGAATGGACTACTCCAGAGATCTGCTTGCTGATGGGACCTGTAGGACAGTTGCGGTAGAGGAAAGCATTGGATAGATTGTTGTTGTAGGTGGTGAGGGAATTGTTACTGGAGCAGATACATTTCCCACAGATGCCTAGGCTGTAGGGAAGGGATCATTTAATATACAAGGAATGGCAGCTATCAAAGTGGTGGTACTGTTGTTTGTTTGTGGGTTTAATATAGAATGAGATTTGGATGTGGGACTTTACAAGGTGAAGGTCAACATCAAGGAAAGGTGGCTTGAGTTTTAGTGAATGTCATCAGAGGAAGAGACAAAATTTTCAGGCTTACATATCCAGCAGGAGAACTTAAAGTTGGGGGGGGGGGGGGGGAGAAACCACTTTAGGAATCCTGTACCATAGCAATATACAATCATTACTGATGTATGGTATTAGTTTTTGGGGAAACTCCACAAAAGGGGGGACTGATGACTAAGCTGTTTAGCCCCCTCTAACTCCTAACAACCACCAACCAATCCACAAAAAGTGAAAGATAAAGAACAGTTAAACTACAGAAAAAGATAGCTAGAATCATAAAACATGCTAAATACAGAGAAACCTGCAGACCAATGTTTAAAAGTCTTGAGTTGCTTCCCCTTCCTTTCTAGTACAACAGTGATTTTCACTCTTATGAAACTAGAAAGAAACATAACTTACATGTAAGCACAGTACATACAAAACACATGTAAGCGGGGGAGTATATCATATTGGTGTTATGCTATATGTCCACATGACATCAGATTAGAAACAGATAAAATTTACATAGTTTTAAAATGAAACTGAAACAATACTGGCTTGTTCACTGCTCTTATTATGTTTTGGTGTTCTTAGAAGCCATAATATTTAATGTTATGAACCAAATATTCTTAAACATGCCATTCCTTAAATAAGTTTGCAATATGTGTTGAATTATGTCTAAATCATAATAGGTGTAAATTATAAGTACTATATTGTCTTTTGAAGATTTTACCAGTGTGCAATATGAATTGTATTGTGTTTGAAAATCATACTATGTATAAGTTGTAACCATGTATTAGACTGACTTGTCCTATATCGTATATGCAAATTATGCACTGCATCATGATTTACAGAACCAATAAAGAACTTTAACTTGAATTTAAGAAAATTAATTTATGGTGATGTTAAATAATGAAATTGAAAAGTGAGTGAAACATCTTTTTTTTGTGATAATGATATCTGCATATGTTCACTTGTAATTGCATTGATGATCTATAACATAATATAAACTTTTCAGAAAATTAATAGGATTGTGCCAGATGCTCGTGTCATCCGTGTGATGCCAAACACACCAGTACTGGTTGGAGCAGGCTGTTCAGGTAAGATTGTAATCTCTAAATTTTTGCACGTTTGTGATGTAGGAAAAGTAAAGCCTGTGGAGGAAATTAGTCCAATAGCAAGTAAATTGAGTTAGAATACCTGTTTCTTTGTGACACAGGTTAGTGGAAACTAAAATGAGGGAGGATATTTTATCATAAATAGGCAGATTCCTTAGAAAAGTTTATAGATTATCTCTCTTATACAGATGGGGAAAGCCCCAATGCAATGTGGAATTGACACTAAAGATGATAAGTGGATCTCTTGGTGTAAAATATGCCTGGGGTATTGTTAATAGATAACAGGAACAGCAGAATAATTTGATGAATTTGAATGTGGATTAGTCATTGGATGTCAGCTACGTAAGATATCTATAGGAGACATTTCAGCTCTTCTAAAACTGTCCAGATTGACTATTCCTAAAGTGGAAACATAAAGAAACAACCACAAACTTCTGGCAAATGTTGTGTACTGACATACATGCACTGTTGAACATTGAAGAGGTTGAAATCCCAAGAAATCAGTGGAAGAAATCACTCTTGATTTGTAAAGTACTACTAGCAGTCTACAGCTGCTATGTCTGTGTGAATGGTGTTGAAACCATTGCAAGACAGTGGTAAATGGCTTCGTATAAGCCGAACATTTCTGCATTTTGTGCTATGCCACCCATGAGAATGTGTAAACACTTACGTCACTAGGCAGAATATGACAAGTAGTTAACAATTTGGAAGCTAAATTACTTGTTCACTTGGATAGAAAGGTTTTGTTTGTGGGGAAATAACTAGAAAACGTTACCTGTTATTGTATGTAATAAGAAGAGGCTCCTAATAATCTCCGAACACAATCTCCCCCATCACTTTCCATTTTCCTTAAATCATCTCTGCTCCAATGGACCCCTGATCCATCTATCTGCACCAGTTCAGAAAAGTATTCCTTTCCTAGGCCAAAACCCAATCTCCTATCCAATTTTTGAAATGCTGCCTAAATAATGGAATCCCTCTCAATGGTCTAACCATAAAAATTCTATTCTCTGCATCCCCACATTTTCAGATTCCACCAGTCCTTGTTCCTTACATACCTAGTTCTACAAAAACACCAACTACACATCTCATCTATCGGATAGAGTCCTTCACTCTCCAGCAACTTGATGAACACTCCAAAAACCACCTCTACAAGTTATCCAGCCTGCTGAAATCATATTGTTGCCTTGGAGCACCAATATCCAATGCTTATCTTACTCCCAGCATTTCACCTCGTGAACACCTCATAGCACCCAGACCTTTCCTAGCTGACCTCTTGAACTTACCACATTCCTCCTTACTCCTTACCAACTATCCACAATATCCGATGTCAAAACCACCTCAGAACACTGTGGATAACCTGACCACCAAAAACTTCAACCCCACAGATGTTTCTATTCTATTAAGTGCTCTCAGCTTCAGCCCTTCACCCCAATCAACCTTTTTAGACTCATCAAAGGCCTACTCTCCTTTTCCCGATTCCTACAATGTAAATGCAATTTTGCCACCAACCCCTTTGACCAAACCTGACTTAATCCCAACATTGGAATCCTCCTTTGCCAGTTCATATCACAACCCAACCAATATCCTCTGTACTCCCACCTAATAACCCCATCACCACCCTCCAAGAATTTCTCACCTCCAACTAAGCTTCACCATCTTTCCCTAAGTCCCTTCTTAAGAACTCAGAGCTTTCAGCAGACTACCTCTAAACAAATTCAAACAAAATCATTCTCCTGTAGTTACAAATCACAGTGACTATCTGAAGAGCTCTGCCAACTCTGACTCTTTCACCTACAAGTTGTGCCATAGTGACCCTATCCCAAAAGTCAAACAAGATCTCCAATCCTTATCAGAATCATTCAGCCCCTCCCAGCAGCTCTTTCCTGAATCCGTATCCATCCTCATGGCAACAGCACCCCCACACCCACTTTCTACTTGCTCCCCAAAATCCACAAACCAAATAATACTAGACACCCGATTGTGGCTGTTTGCTGTGCTCCTTCTGAAAGATTTCAGCTGTTGTCATCCAACACCTTCATTCTATTCTCCAAAATCTATCCTCCCATATTAAGAATACCAAGCACTTCCTTCACAGACTCTCCACCATCTCCATCCCTTTACCTCCTGGATACTTACTTGTCACAGTGGACTCCATTTCCCTATACATCAATATCCCACATGCCCCCATGGACTTCTCACTCTCAAAAGCTACATCTCCCAATGTTCCTCCAAATTCAAACCCAATACCTCATTCATCCTAACCCTCACTAACTGTATCCTAACAAACAATTACTTTTCCTGCACAGCCATGGGCACCCATACGGCACCCTCCTATGCCAACCTGTTCTGGAGTAATCCTTACTAGTATCTCAAAACCCCAAAACTCGGGTTTGGTTCAGGTTTATTGAAGATATTTTCATGATCTAGACTTGGAGGCCAGGACACCTTATTCTCCTTCCTTCACAACCTCAACTCCTCTCCATCTCCTTCACCTGGTCTTCCTTAACCCACCAAGCCACATTCCTGTCTGTTAACCACACATCACTGATGGCTCCATCCACACCTCTGTCCATATTAATCCTACCAACCACCAATAGTACCCACACTTTGACAGTTGTGACGTGTAAAATAGTTATATATTAAATATTGATATTCATTACGTCTGATATAATCAATTATTTGATTTAAGTGTCTCTTTAAAAGTCTCTGGTCAGTTTTTGATAAGATGCTGCAAAATTCCTGAAAAGGAACAATTTTATTTACTTCTTACCACCACAGGCTAGACTTTGTGGTGTCGATGCAGCTTGTAGTTTCTTGCTTCATGGTCTGCAATGATGTGTGAACCTGTAAACTTTTTTATTTAATTTATTGGATAACAGAAGGTCTCTATGTACCGAATGGAAGATTCACTACCCAATCTGGAATTGCCAGGAGTATATATGTCTAATATAACAGTCAATTTTATAATTAGCTTCAAATAAAGTCCCTTGTGTAAAATCTGCAGGTTCATAATTCCAGGTGAAGTAGCTCCAGTAGACTCTCTTTCTACTACAACAAAAATAAAAGGTTGAAGAGTTTAAATAATTGTAGACGAAAGCAGAACTCCTTTAAGTTGAAATATATTTATTGAGCGTTTGTAATACATTGATTCACTTTCCATAACATCCCAATAATAATAACATACTCCTATAGAATACTCTAAACTCTAACAGCAAAGAACAACCACTTTTTCTCTTCCTAGCAATTGCATGGAGATTCTATATGTTCTGAAAAATATTAAATACAGTAAACATTCTAATTAGCCTTGAAATTAATTTATCTATAATCTTTTATCTATAATTACATTGTTAACAAATATGTGACACATAAAACTAACAGGTATCTTACACCTTCCAATAAAAAAATCCTTCCCTTACTGCCTTGCAACCCATGGACAGTGAATTTGCAGTGACAAGAACTCCCTTTTGCTAAGGGTCTCACAAAGGCTTTCACAGACAGAATCTACACCCCCCCCCCCCAACACACACACTTAGTCCGCAAACAGATCTCCTTTGCCATATGCTCACACATCCCAAATTCTCTAACACCAGTAACCATCCACAAAAGAGCACTCCCCTTGTCACCCAATACTATCCTGGACTGGAACAACTAAACTGCATTCTTTGCCGAGGTTTTGATTTTTTTGTCATCATGTACAGAAGTGAGAGACATCCTACCCAAGATCTAGCCCCACCCCTCTTAAAGTGGTGGTCTGTCACCCTTACAATCTCCATAACATCAAAGTTCATCCCTATGCAACCTTGAACTCCAGCCCTGTGGAAGACTCTGCTGCAAGACCTGTGCAGTCCACACACACAGCATATCCTATTCCAGTCCCATCACAGGCTTATCCGACCTGATCAGACTCCTGGTCACCTATGAATGCAGCCATGTAATTTACTAATCGTGCAGCAATCACTGCACAGCCTTCTATATTTGCAAGACCACTAACAAGCTGTCCATTATGATGCATGTCAAACTGTGATCGCAAACAAAGTAGACCACTCTGTACAACAACATGCTGTGGAGCATGTGCTTGATTTCAACGGCTGCTTCGCAATTTGGGTCATCTTGATCCTGTGTGTGTGTGTGTGTGTGTGTGTGTGTGTGTGTGTGGTTTTTAAGTGCCTGTTGCAGTTTGTTGTACTTATTTGCAGCGAGTTGTAAACTATCCTTATTATATTGTTGAATTCCATCTTAGACTTTTGTTATTCCTTTTCTGACAATTTGTTGTTCTTTATTTTTCTCAAGTATGAAATTGTTAAGTGTCCCATGCTCCCCCCCCCCCCCCACCTCAGGGGCTCAGCATTAATTTGCTGAGTACAGGTATGGCATATGCAGGGTCTTGAGCCATGGACTGTGATGCGACAACACTACGCTACACCATAAGCTCTGTGTGTGCTTCAACGAGCATCGTTTGGCATGACAGTGGAATGTTGTATGTTTCAGAGTCCAGGGATCTCTGCTTAATTGCCTGGGTCGCAAGGACTGTACAAACCTCTATAATAATAATAATAATAATAAAAAAAAAACCTCAATCTCAAGGTGTGCTATGTGCCAAGGAGATGCATGGCTGTTGAGGTTGAACAGTCGGTAGCGAGCAACCTCTGAGGAACCTGCCACACCTCAGTTGTATAAGGCTTACCCAAGCAAATGGAGCTCTGCATGGGTGGACCTTTAGTTCCCTGAAACGAGCCAATAACAGTGTTGCCAGACTTACAACTGGTGTCTCTGTGGTAAAGTTGACTTTAATGCTGAGAAATATGAGCCCCCAATTGTTCCCTTCCTTGACAATGCCATGGGAGGAATTTAGGGTGAGAAATGGAGGTGAGGCATATGACCCTCGACACTTGGTATGTTCCTGGACTGACGGTGAATCATTTACCACAACAAAATCCACGTTTTTTGCTGAGACCATTAAGGATAGATTTGGTGAGGTGGAGGGCATGTCAAAGATGCGGTCCAGCTCAGTCCTCATTACGACATTATCCCCAGCGCAGTCACGAGCATTGCTTTCCTGTGAAAAGCTGGGTGATGTTCCTGTAATGATCACTCCCCACGAGAGCCTCAACATGGTACAGCAGGGGATTATATTCCATAAAGATCTTCTGTTGCAGACTTATGATGGGCTATGTAAGAACTTTGAGTGGAGAGGAGTCCACTTTATACGGTGAGTCCATAGGGGTCCTTAGGACAATAGCGTTGCATTCATCTTGGCCTTCGAGGGCGATGCATTGCCTGAGAAGGTCAAGTTGATGATATACCGTTGCGATGTCAAGTCCTACGTTCCTCCCCCTATGCACTGTTTCAAATGCTGGAGGTTTGGGCACATGTCCTCCAGGTGTACTGCCATCCCCACCTGCCGAGAGTGTGGACGTGCATCACACCCCCAACGTCCCTTGTGCACCTTCTCCATTCTGTGTGAACTGTGGACAGCACCACTCCCCTTGCTCGTCCACCTGCTCCGTTCTGCATAAAAAAAAAGGAAGATAATGGAATATAAAACTCTGGATAGACTGTCTTACTCGGAGGCTAAGAGAAAGTATGACAAACTACATCGAATCAGCATGAAGACATCCTATGCTGCAGCTGCATCACAATCTTCATTCGTCCCACCTGTACAGTCAGTGCTAGTGGGCTCGCAAGCCCAACCAACATCATCTGTGCCACAGGCTGATAGGGGCACATCAAATTCTGTCACCCCCAAAGCCCCTGCTTTGGAAGTGAAAACCCCCCAACCAACTGGGAAATTGTTTCCCACCCCACAGCCAGAGAAACAACAGCCTTCTCCGGCTCCTCTCACCCAGAAGGGGTCCCTAGGGACACTCCCTTCTGAGGCTTCTTCCCGTGGCAAAGAGGATCGCAGTAAATTGCTCCAGGATTCCCCAGTTGCTGATCGAGGGGCCTCCTGCTCCTCGTCATCCCCTGAAGCCCTTCCAGCCCTTACAACCTAAGGGCCAGCGAGAGGCATAGAAAAAGACAAAAAAGGAGGAGGAAACCTTGGTGGCTTCAGTGCCACACATACGCACATCCTCTGTTTCAGAGGATGAATTGGAGATCCTCGCATCCTCCGAGGATCTTGCACTTACTGAATGGTTAGACCTTATGGATCACGATTCTATAGGTTCTGAGCAAAAGGCAGATGACGACCCAATGGATTTATGGATTTTCAGCTAGGAGACATTCATTCTCCAATGGAACTGCAGCAGTTTCTTCAACCGCATAGCTGAGTTGCAGCAGTTGTTGTGCCGCATCCCCATGTTTTGTCTGGCACTACAGGAAACATGGTTTCCTGTTCAGAGACTATCAGGGCTACTACTGAAACCTGGGATGCATGCAATAGAGCTGCAGGTGGTGTTGCTGTTTAGATCCTCGCAACTGTCCCTAGTGCTGCTGTGCCTCTCCAAATGACCTTAGAGGCAGTCGCTGTTCGCATCCGGGCAAGGCAGGAATTCCCCATCTGTTCCATCTACCTTCCCCCATATGAGGTTGTCTCTATCACTAATGTCACTGCAGTGATTGTGAAACTCCCCCCACCATTTCTCCTCTTGGGGGTTTCAATGCCCACCACCCATTGTGGGGCAGGACAGAGATGACAAGTAGAGATGTAGAGACACCTTTGTTACAGCAGGACATCGGTCTCTTAAACACTGGGGCTCCCACGCATTTTTGCGTGGCAAAAGGCACCTACTCAGCAATCGACCTCTCTCTCTGCTCCCACATTTCCGTTGGAGGACTCGTGAAGACCTTTGCGGCAGCGACCACTTTTTGATCCTAGTGTTGCACCTGCATTTCCAACCTGCAGGCCGCCCACCTTGATGGTCTCTCCATAGACCTGATGGACAGGATTACACCTCCACTGCTACTTTTCCTGTACCAATGCCTGCCAATGTGGACAGGGTGGTTTGTCAAGTCACTGCTGCCATCATTTCCGCCGCTGAGGCCTCTGTTCCCACCACATCTGGCTTCCCTCGGCGTAAGTCCGTCCCCTGGTGAACGCCAGAGATTGCTGCTGCCGTCCATTATCATCGGTGGGCACTACAGCGCCATTGGCGCCGCCCCACCATAGAAAACCTGATAACCTTCAAACGGATCGACAGCTCATCTGGCAGAGCAAGCAGGACAGCTGGTAGAAGTATGTGGCCAGCATTGGCTCTCGCACTTCGCCATCTAAGGTGTGGTCTCAGGAGCATATGGCAGAGCATTATGCTCGCAACTCCAAAACTGCAGCATACAGTGCAGTCTTCCATGCACTCAAAGAGTAGGTTGAACAGTGCCGGCTGTCCTTCCATATGCACTAGGACGAAACATAAAATTCCCTGCTCAGTGACTGGGAATTCCAAACTGCCCTCGCCGCATGCCCTGATACCTCTCCGGGACCAGACAGGATCCACAGCCAGTTCACCCGGCACCTTCCAGCAGAGTTCCAACACCAGCTTCTCGCCTTGTTCAACCATCTGTGGGCAGAAGGAGCTTTCCCTTCCCAATGGCGATAAAGCATCATTATCCCAGTGATTAAACCTGGTGCTGATCTACAGGTGGCTGATAGTTACCACCCGATCAGCCTCACCAATGTTCTTTGCAAGCTCTTAGAATGTATGGTGAGTTGGTGGCTCATGTGGATCCTTGAACATTGGAATCTATTGTCCCCACGACATGGGGCTTTCCGCCAAGGCTACACCACTGCAGATAACCTGGTGGTTCTGGAGTCTGCCATCTTTATGGCATTTAGCAGGTGTAAGCACCTTGTTGCCGTCTTTTTTGACTCATGAAGGCCTAAAACGCCACCTGGCGCCACCACATTCTGGCCACACTGCACGGTTGGGGCTTGAGGGGTCCATTTCCGCTTTTTATTCAATACTTCCTTTCCTTCCTCTCTTTTTGGGTACGGGCTGGTTCCTCCCTCAGCTCGCCCTGAGTTCAGGAGAATGGAGTCCCGCAGGGCTCTGTCCTTAGTGTCCCTCTCTTTTTAATTGCAATCAATGGTCTTGCTGAGACAGTAGGGGTCATTGGTTTCTTCCTCCTTGTTCGCTGATGACTTTTGTTTATACTTCAGCTCAGCTAGCATCGTCGGTGTAGCTGAAAGACGTCTGCAGGGAGCCATCCAAAGGTGTAGTCATGGGACTCAACACATGGGTTCCAATTCACTCTGTGAAAACCCGGGTTATGCACTTCTGCTGCCAATGAACTGCCCATTTGGACCCAGAGCTTTACTAGTACAACGAACTACTTCACCTCGAAGAGACTCACCGATTTCTCGGCATGCTCTTCGACAGCCGGCTCACTTGGGTTCCACACCTTTGTCAGCTCAAGCAAAAGTGCTGGCGATACTTAAATATTCTAAGATGCCTCAGCCACACTGGTTGGTGAGCTGCCCGTCCAAGTCTTTTGCAGATCTAGAAGGCTCTCATTCACTCACGCCTTGATTGTGGGAGCTTTGTGTACAAATCAGCAGCCCCATCTGTATTGCAAGTCTTGGACCATATCCTCCATAGTGGCGTCCGTTTAGTGACAGGAGCCTTTTGGACAAATCAAGTGGCAAGCCTCTTTGCTGAAGCTGGAGTCCTTCCCCTGCGATTTCGCCGGCAACAATTATCATCTTCCTAAGCTGCCACGTTCTTGCATCACCTCACCATTCGAATCGCAGGCATCTTTTCCCAGTTGCAGCACTCCCGTCCCCACGACGACGGCCGAGGCTGGGTCTCTTGATCGTGGTTCATGTTCATTCACTCCTGTCCTCGCTAGAGTCCCTTCCCATCCCTCCTACTTTTCACTACCCTTCCCATACTGCCCCTTAGTCCCTTGCAGCTTCGGCTGGACTTGTCGCATGACTCGAAAGCCTCTGTTGCACTGCTGAATCTGTTGCCAGTTTCAGGCGGATTTTGAGTTGTTCCGTGGCATGGAAGTTGTGTACACGGATGGTTCACTAGTTGACGGCCATGCTGCGTTTGCTTATGCCTACGCTGAACATATCGAACAGCATTCACTGCCCTGTGGAAGGAGCGTGTTCACTGCAGAGTTGGTTGCCATCTTTTAGGCCCTTGAACATCTTGGGGGAGTCTATAGTTATCTTCTCTGACTCCCTGAGTGGCTTGCAAGCCCTCAGCAAGTGTTTTCCAAAACACCCTTTGGTGTGATCCATTCAGGAGTCTTGTTTCCAGTTTTGTTCAGTCTGGTCGCCCTGTGGTCTTCGCTTGGACCCCAGGCCACATAGGTATTTCTGCCAACGAACATATGGATCAGATGGCTAAGTAGGCTACTACCTCCAGTCCGTTAAAAATTGGTCTTCTGGAGAGCCATCTCTGACTGATGTTCCATCGGAAGATACTTGGCCTCTGGAATTCAGAGTGGCCTAACTCGAGGCACCCTAACAAGCTCTGTACAGTGAAGCTATCTATGGCCACATGGAAGTCCTCACTGCGGTCATCTCATAGGGATCGGTTGTTAGCTGTTGCCTGTGAGTTGGCCACACGTGGCTGACACATGGCAAACTTCTTTGGCAGGAGGATGTGCCACAGTGTGGCTGTGGAACCTCCTTGACTGTGGTTCACATTCTAGTGGACTGCCCACTTTTAATTGCCTTGCGACAATCTTTTAATCTGCCAGATGTGCTTTCTTTTATGCTTGGAGACGATGCTACTGTGCTTGACCATGTTTTAGGTTTTATTCGTGTAGCTGATTTTTTTTAGCTTGATTTTGTTTTTCTATATGCATGAAATGTTCCTTTTATTGTTTGTAAACTTTTGTATCTATAAATTCATTTCTAGCTCTGTTGCTGTTACTTTTTTTTCTTCAAATAATTGGTAGGGTCACTAATATCTTTAAAACCCTGAATTTTTAAGTAATTTGAAGTGTTTAATTTCTCATTTTTAATTTATTTCAATGTCTTACATACATACATACATACATTACTAGTTTTTACTTTAAGTCTAAAGTTTCAATATTTTCAGTTACTTTACCAAATATTAATTTATAGTTTATGGTTAAATTAAAGTCAAAGCTACAAATGTGTTGTTGAACAGCAATTTAACTAGTACATTGTATTTAGTAAAAGTAAATTTCAGTATTTGATTTCTTTGGTTTAAAACTACATTGTTTTAAATAATGGTCATAAGAAATGGAGTAAAGTGGTGGTATCTTTTTGTGGTCACTGCCTATTCACAAAATGTGAGGCTGTGGCTATGTGATGGTGGTTAGCTGTCAGCGGATTACACAAAGCCATGTTGCTACAATCCTTGCTTATTCATAATGAAACAGAAACAAAATAATAATAATGAAAAAATGGTGTTGTTTTCTAATTTTGATTGGTAAACATGGATTAAGGTAAAGGTAAAGCAATCAACAATCCAAAGATTGGTTTGAACACAACAGTGCTTTACTAGGTATGGTACTGTTTGGAGGTGGTATGCCTTTGCCTTCCTTCAAACTGACTTACCCAGCCAATTGTAGGGGGACCTACAGTTTAACGTGGATTCTGAACCTGGTGCTACTTGATATTTTTCACATCAGCAACACTGCCAGAGATGAAAGAAATGGAAAGTGACATAAAAACCCCAGGACCTGGCAGAAATAGAACCTGTGACTCTAAGATTTATAGTCTGACACTCTACCATTGTGCTACTGAGCCATACAAAAAAATGTGTTAGACATGTTTCATTGATAAATACTTTACCTTTTTGTATTCATGTGCCAAAGAAAATAGTGTGAAAACTGGTTCTTACAGAAACTGTAGTTCCTCATGGTCCATAACAGAATTCCGTTGCATTGGTGCAATATTGAAGTTTCCCCCTATGCAATAATATATCTTTCCTTATTAGAGTCTGAAATCACCGATTACTGCATAACTATCTTTGGGTATTCAGAAAAGAACTCCTAATAACAAAACAGTTATTTCTCTTAAAGTATGTACCATATTTTGGAGAGGTTAATAGCTTCAGCAACTGAAATTGTATAAAGCAATTGATGTCCCTTTATTTACCCCATACAAATTGTAATTAGCAGCCTTGTTAATGTAAGGTAATTTCTTAATAAACTCTATTAATAATTGCTAATGCAAAATAAATATAACAGTTTTCAGTTGTGGCACGACAGCTACCAAAAAGGATGCAGAAGTAGTGAAAATGATGCTCTCTACTGGAGGAATTTGTCAAGAAATTTCAGAATCGTTGATAGATTCAGCTGGTAGTCTGTCTGGCTGTGGGCCTGCATTTGTAAGTATAGTATAATAATCCATTTCATATGATATTATCTAAAGGTAGAGTAAAACATTTGATAAGTTACTGGAACAGTCTTGTTTGATATTGTTTCAGAGTATGAAATTGAAGTTGTAACGGGAAGCAGATTTTTATGGACACATAGACAAAATTTCTTCTAATTATGATTCCTTTTAATATGTTGATTAAGTCTTATGTGTTAATGAAATTTTGTTAGGTTACCACAAATGCATCAGAACATAAACTTCTTGATATCATTATGTAATGAAATATTTTTTGGTTTATTGGAAGTTCATTACTTGCCTTCATTATTTTCATTATAAGATGTGCTACATATCACTTACTTATACATTTATTTAATTAATGATGGAAATTTTCCACAGAGATGATAAATTATTTTTCCAAAGAGTTAGATTGGTTGGCCAGTACTTACCCTTTTGCTTCCTTTCCTATTCCATTTTTCTTCCCTTCTCTCTTACCTGAAGAATGAACTCTGTTCCAAAAGCTTGTTTTATTTTCATCCTTTTTTTTTTTTCTTTCCTTGTGTGACTATCAGTGGTACAGCAAAAAGGTAAGTACTGGCCAGCCAATCAGTCTCTTTTGAAAAATAATGTATACATTTATTTGGCTGATTTGATAAGGTTTCATCAAATATTTATATGTACCTACTTCAGAGGTAAAAATATATACAAATACATACTCCTCCTCCCAGTTCAAAGTAATTTAATACATTTGTTACAGAAATTAGCATTCACTAAAAGTGTATAACTTGGCAAACAGCAGCAGTAGTAGTAGTAGTAGTAGTAGTAGTAGACTACATGGATAATTTTGACCCAAGGAATTCCCTCATGAACCACAGACATTACCAAGGTGGGGTGACTTGCATGCCTCAATGATACAGATAGCCGTACCATAGGTGCAATCACAAGGGAGGGTTATGTGTGGAGAGGCCAAACAAACTTGTGGTTCCTGAAGAGGGGCAGCAGCCTTTTCAGTAGTTACGAGAGCAATAGTCTGGATTATTGACTGAGCTGGCCTTGAAACATAAGCTAATGTGGCTTTTCCATGCAGTTACTCTGAACGGCTGAAAGCAAAGGGGGGGGGGGGGGGGGGAGAGTAGGCCTGATAATGAATAACAAAATAGGAATGTGGGTAAGTCACTATGAATAGCATAGTGAACGCATTAAATTAGCAACGAAAGGCACACTGCTAACACAGACCACAGTAGTAAAAGTTTACATGCCAACTAGCTCTGCCGCTGATGAGGAGATCGAAGAAATGTATGAGGAGATAGAAGAAATTGTTCAGACCATTAAAGGAGAAGGAAACTTAATTGTGATGGGAGACAGGAACTCAGTAGTAGGAAAGGGATGAGAAGAAAATGTGGTAGGTGAATATGGACTGGGGAAAAGGAATGAAAGCCAGATCGCCTGGTGGAATTTTGTGCAGAGCACAATGTAATCATCACAAACACTTGGTTTAATCATCATGAAAGGAGGTTATATATCTGAAAGATACCAGGAGACACTGGGAGGCACCAGATTGACTTTATAATGGTAAGGCAAAGCTTTAGAAACCAGGTTTTAAACTGTAAGACATATACAGAAGCAGATATAGACTGACCATAACTTATTGGTTATGAACTGTAGATTAAAACGTAAGAGACTGAAGAAAGGTAGAAAATTAAGGAGATGGAATATGGACAAATTGAAAGAACCAGAGGTGGTAGAAAGTTTTAGAGGGAGCTTTAGGCAAGGATTGTCTGAAACATGTGCATGTCTGGGTCAGCATTCTGTATGGATCAGAACAATAATTATTATATTATTTATAAAAGTTCTAGTAGTATGTTAATTATTAGTAGCACATCTGGTGCAACAGATAGCAATGTCAAAAAAATCCTGATACTAAATTTGACACAAAAGTATTACAGATAAACTTGTCCATTGATAATTACTTGTGATGTTAAACTCCTATTATTTCATTTACTTACTAACACAGACTCTGCCTTCTAAATAAATGTAAATTTGACTGTATATCAAAAGGAAAATTCACTTGAGAAAACTGTATTGGAACCCTGGTAATAAATTTATGTGACTGCTTGTGTTATGGCTGCTTATCAGTTCATTTGCTCTGGCGCTATGCTGTAAATCTGTGTGAGGGTAATTTTCAGATATCAATCACTTGAAATTCATTTCTGTAGCTCATTCAGTATCACAATGCAAACCAGGGTTGGCGTAATGTGTGGCTGTACAGGCTGACACTAGAGCCGGTCAAAATGGCCACCAGTCCCGCTCACTTCCCTCTGAGGTCACGGCTTGCTCTTGCCGGCTGAGGTCACGCAGAGGGGAAGCGATGATGTCACACTGCCGAGAGCAAGATGCGTCAGCACAGGGCGAGTCCCGATACTCCCATGTTCACGTCGTGCCGGCAGGGCCAAGCTGAGCCGCCACTGGCCTGCGTGTTCACATTGTGTGCCAGGCTGGACTGAGACAACAAAAGTGGGGAAAATCCATTTTCGATTTTCATGTTGTAGAAATTGTTGACGGGATAAAAGACCACACTAAATTGTTTTATGAACTTATTTTTTCCTGACAAACTTTGTCTTGCCTGTGACAAAAAGTCTACTTTTCACTCAGCGCGCGTCTTTAGTTCCATAAGGCTCCTCACGTGATTTTGATAAAAGCATGTGGTTAAAACATCTGATTTTTGAACACATTGTAGTAACATCTTATTTTTTGAGTAAAACATTCACCTTTTCATAATTCGTAACAGTTGTTTGTAAATGACCCTATTTGTCAAACATGTGCACTTGATTTACAAATCTTGTATTGAAAAAGTTAGATAGCAGGCACCTTACTGGTCTCTGCATTTTAGACCATATATTAAAGAAAGTAAAATGGAGTTAAAAGAACAAAAAAGTTTTTGAAATGGTAGTCGCACTGATATATACCTCCTTTCACAATTAATTGCGAGTTATTTGAGTGGCGACATGTCGCGATCCCAAGCCTATGAACTTGGTGTCTGTAGAGCTTAGCATGAAGCACTGCAGTGCCAAAAATTTTGAATTGCTGGCCACGTGTGTCAGTCCCTCGTGATGTATTAATGATCCGAAGCCGGAAAAAAATTATGAACTAATTTTTCTTGGGTGGAGACCGATTACAATGATCTGGTACAGTTTTACATCAGATCATACTTGACTTTAAGAGAGGCAAACATCTGGTTATTTGTCATATTCATGGAATATATATTTCTTGGTTGGAACTAGAAGAGAACAACAAATTAATGGAAACTGTAACTTTACTGTTGATGGACTGAAATAAAATTTTATCACATTACAGTTAACTGATTCCTAGATGATGATGATGATGATGATGAAGTAAAAACCCCAAAACATTCAGCAATGATTATTTCCAATATTGTATGCCCGACCAGTGTTAGATCTTCACTGCAGAGATTTTTGCTCTATTTTAGGCCACCACTTACTTTCGATGCCACTCGCTTTCTCACAGTGTCATGTGCTCAGATTCCATGAGTGCTCTTTAGAGCCTCTGTATTCTATATCCAGTCCATCCCATGGTGCAACAGGTTCAGAAATGTCTCCACTCACTGTCACTGGGATAATTGTGATGTTACTGTGAGTTCCTGGCCATGTTGGAGTGGTGGGAAATGGCTGAATTTGCAGCAGCATCCACAATTCCATTTCCCTCCCTCAGCTTGCTACCTATTCTGTTGTCGGATGACCTCCATGTGGTAGTCTCCAGGCCTGTGGTATCTCTCTGGAATATGCTTTGGTCTTCCCTTCAAAGCACCTTCATCAGCTGCGGCAAAAATGCTGGCGATATTTCAACATGCTTCGTTGCCTGAGTCACACTGTTTGGGGAGCTGCTCAGTCCACCCTCGTGCAGCTTTATAAGGCCTTGATACAATCAAGGCTTGACTATGGGAGCCTGGTTTACGACTCTGCAGCACCTTCTGCATTGCAGATCTTTGACCCATTCATCACAGTGGTGTTTGGCTAGCAATGGGGGCTTTCTGCACAAGCTCTACAACAAGCCACCTTGCAGAAGCTGGGATCCTCCCCTTGAACTTTCACTGGCAACAGCTATTACCTGATATGTTGCCCATGTTCACCTCACACCCAACCACCCAAATTGATGGCTTCTCTTTTCAATGGTTGCCCTTCCCTCCCTGCCACATCAACCCAGATGAGGCCTTCCTATTGAAATCTGCGTTCATACTCTCCTTTCGTCGCTCCAGTACATACCACTCCCTGCAGCTTTCTCCTGCAAATCATGCATACCCATCCTTGGTCAATCCCCTGGTTGCAGCTCCCCTGCAATAGTCCTGTGATCCAAAGGTGTCAGTGTCACCAGAAAATTCTTTTTCGACAGTTACTGGCCATACCTGATAAGTTCCATGACAGAGAAGTGATATACACTGATGGCTCCCAAGTAGAAGGCAGAGTTGGTTATGTCTATGTTAACTGCGACAACATGAAACAACGCTCCCTGCCTCCTGGTTCTACCATCTTCATGGCAGAGCTGATAGCAATACTTCGTGCTCTAGAACACCTCTGTGGCATGCCACAGGAAGTCGTATGTCATCTGCAGTGACTCCCTGAGTGACTTGCAAACCCTTGACCGTTGTTTCCCGAAACACCATTTGGTGCGGTCCATTCAGGACTCTATTTCAGCCTTGGCACATGTAGCCAGATTGTGGCCTTTGTTTGGAACCCAGGCCACATTGGCATTCCAGGAAATGAACATGTTGATCAACTGTTCGAGCGGGCCACCACATACTGGCACCTGGATATTGATATCCCAGAAAGGGATATCTGATTGGGATTGTACCGCAGGATCTTTGTGGCCTAGAATCAGAATGGTCAATGTTGAGCATGCTGAACAAGCTCTGTGCGATCAAGCCTTCTATGGCAGCAAGCGATCTGCCTTCTACTGAGCTTCCCTCAGGCCTTCTTGAAGGGACTCGCTCGTCCTCTGTTGCTTGCGTATCGGCCATATGTGGCTAACACGGCCATCTTCTCCACTGTGAAGACCCGCCCATGTGGTGTTGTGGTGCTTTCATGATTGTAGTCCACATCCTGCTGAACTGACCTCTTTTATCCTCTTTGCGGCAGTCCTTCTGTCTGCCTGCTGGGCTCGGTCTTATTCTTGGAAACGACACCACCATGGCTGACTGTGTTTTACATTATATACAAAGCATCAGGTTTTTATCATCTCTGACAGCCACCCTCCAACAGTTTTAATCTGTTATTACTTTAGTGTTGTCAGTCCTGCTTTTACTGGCAGTTTTAGTATGTGCCTGTAGCTGGCTCATGCATTATTATCCATGGTATTCTGTTGTACTATTTTATTTGAGTAAATCTTTAGGCCAGGGCCTTTATCAGTACAATGATTGTCAGGCTCTCCACCTTGTGGGCTACTCCTGTAAGTGTTGTGATAGTTTTGTCTTTGTATAACTTAAATCTCCCTTGCTTGGAACAGAGGACTGATGACCTTGCTGCAGCAGCAGCAGCAGCAGCAGCAACAACAACAACAACCGCCACCTCCCTTGGCCCTCCCTCAGCGTCCTCCTCCTCCCGCCTCCAAGCTGGAGAAGTGCTACCCTTCTGACACTTGTTGGTGAAGGTGCTGTCTCCCAGGGTTCCTCTTCTTGCTGTTCAGCAGAAAGGTCTTCTACCTCAAGCCAGCAGCTGGACTCACAGTCTGTCACCTGATTTTCATTGGTGCCAGACCTTACTGATGCCAGTTCTCTATCTGGGACTTGTCCTCTCCACCCTGCGAGGGAGAAAGAGTAGTAGTAGTAGTAGAAGAAGAAGAAGAAGAAGAAGAAGAAGAAGTAGCAAAAGTCACAGGACAAGGCCCTACCAGTAGTGCCTGAGGTGCCACCTTTGTTCTCACAACCAAATAATCCCACTGAACTTGTGTTTGATCTTCTGTTCATGGATGTTGTCCCTCCTTCATTGGTAACGGATGATGATCCAGCATTGTGATATGCATCAGTCTGTTTGCCTCCCACCTGGAGCCTCAATCTCTTCTCATCCAGTGGAACTATAATGGCTACTACCTCTTGGAGTTAAAACAACTTTTTTCCTTTTACTGTGCAGCTTGTGTCGTTCTCACTGATGGCCATTCACCACTCTGTGGGTTCCATGATTTCTTTCGGAACTGTGTTAGCCCCCTGCAAGCATCTGGTGGAGTCTGCACCCTAATTCATACAGACTTTGTTAGTTCACAGATTCCTCTCTGTACTAGAGTGGAAGTGGTTGCTGTTAGGGTTCACTTACACAGTCCATTAACAATTTGTAATCTCTATTACCTCCTGACAGCCCCCTACATCTGCTGCCCTAAAAGCCCTCCTTCAGCAACTTCCTCATTCTTGGGGACTTCAATGCCCATCATCCTTCATGGGGCAGTGCTCGTGCAACTAGTCGGGGCTGCCTTATGGGCCAGTTCCTTACAGATCATGCCTGTGTCTTCTCAATGATGGTTCCCCAACCCATTTGAATACTGCTCACAGCACTTTCTCAGTCATAGACATTTTACTCATTTCTCCTACCCTTTTCCCTTTATTTCATTGGTCACCGCATGATGACCTTTGTGATAGTGACCCCACTTTCTGTTGATTCTTTCATTCCCCTCTTACTTGCTGAGGGACAGGCTACCCCGTTGGGTTTTGCGTCATGCTAATTGGTCTTTGTATACATCTGACGTGGCTTTTGCTCGATCCCCATTTGCCTGTATAGATGATGTCATCCGTTACATCTTCTGCAATTACTCAAGCTGCTAGAATTGCTGTTCCCCAGTTGACAGGCCATCCTAGACACAGTTCTGTGGTGGAATGCAACCATTGCTGTGGCAATTCGTGAGCGCCTTGAGCCTTGCAACAACTTAAGTGCCACCTGTCCCACACTGCCCTTATCAACTTTAAACGCCTTCTTGCTAAGGCTCGTTCTGTAATCAGACAGAGCAAGCAGGTGTGCTGGGAGTGTTTTTTCTCTTCCTTGGGATCTTCTGTACTCTTGTCATGAGTGTGGGCTATGCTCCACTCCATCCAAGTTTGGCAGCAGCTGTCTTCAATTCCTGGCCTTGCCTTAACAGATGGGGGTCTGTACTGATCCATCAATTCTCACAGAGCATTTTGCGGCTCACTTTGTGAAGTCATTGGCAACAACTTCCTACCTGATGGCTTTTATTCTCAAGAAACAACAGGCTGAAGCCTCAAATTTATGATCTACTATTCACCAGGAGGAATATTATAAAAAAACCCTTTACTGAATGGGAACTACTTCTGGCTCTTCCCTCATCCCATGATTCTGCAGCTGACCCTGATGATGCCATCCATAATCAACTCCAACACCTCAGTCCTCCACAACAGCAATATCTCCTCAATGTATTTAACCATATTTGGTTCCAAAGGGCTTTCCCCTCGTAGTGGAAGAACAATATAGTGGTTTCTGTTCTTAAGATTGGTAAGGATGTGTCATCCCTGGACAGTTACTGGCCAAATAGCCTGACAAATAGCCTGTAAATTACTTAAAAGAATAGTTGCCCGCAGATTATGCTGGTTACTCGAATCACGTGGACTTCTGTCCCCCTATCAGTGTGTGTTCCAGGAGGGACTGTTTACTATAGACAATCTACTTCGACTGGAAACAGCAATCACACAGGCCTTCTCAAAACGTCAACACCTTGTTGCTGTCTTCTTTTGTTTACATAAGGCTTATGACACTGCTTGGCATCATAATATTTTATGTACCCTTCAAGCTGACACTTGGTGTTGGTTCCTGGAACCAGACCTCTGATAAGGGTTTGGAATATTGGAATATAAAAAGGTACAGTCTTACTTGACTGAACAAACTAAGGGCAGTAAAGAATACATAGTCCGGTTTGAATTCATTGATGATATCTTCACGAGACCTCTTCCTTCTTTAACAACCTCAACATCATCTCTCAGCCCTCTTTTCCTGCTGTTTCTCAGTCCTGCATGCCCTTTCCTAGATGTTGAACTCTTCTTATCTGATGACACCATTTTCACCTCAGTGTACACCAACCACCAACAGGACCTGAATTTGAACGGCTGCTACCCTTTCATACTGAAAAATCCTGCCATTTAGCCTGGACACTTGTGGATGATGTGTTTGTAGTGATGAGAATTCCTTGTCCATTATACTAAGATTCACACACCACTAGTCACGAAGAAATGCCCCGTTTGTCACCCAGTACTACACTGTACTGGAACACCAGGGCTCTCATTGTCCATCTTGACCTGAAATATGAGACATCCTACCCAAGATAATTCAGAGGCTGGGAAACCTGTGAAAGTAGCCTTGTTATATACCAGCTGCAATCATTCTCCAGCTCTTACTATTGGTAAGACAATCAACCAGACCATTGGAATAAATGGCCTTTGCTGAACTGTGGGCAAGAGTGAGATGGACCACCCTGTAGCACAGCATACAGCAGATGCTAGATTTCAGTTACTGCTACACCACCCAGGCCATCATGATCCTCCACCAGCTTTTCTGATCTATGCAGTTATCATTCTCTCCCGACACTGACATGGCTCCAACCTGTGATAACTTTCTGTCTCTACACCTTGCATCCAATAGTAGAGGCATGAGTTTTGCACTGCTAGCCTGTGTTACTCTGCCTCAGACAGGCCAGCCTGCATAGCACCAGTGAGCTCTGGCCAGCCTGGTTTTCAGGGTCCCACACAAGCTGGGCTGGCCTGGTTGGCACAGCCGTATCGGGCTGGCTCGCTGGCTGACAGCAGCTCATGTCACACTGCATCACAGGCAGAACAGAACTTAATAAATCACTACATTCATACAACAGAAACCTTCCCTAGCCCTTTTCATCAAGTACTTAAAATAACTTGCAAATACATAAAAAATACAAGGAACACTTATCCAATCTACTAGAATGGGTGTAGTACTTTCCTGGTGTTACGACAGATATTTAAGTATAAACAGAGGACTTGTGAGGTACAAGATTAAAAAATACCTTGATTCGTAACTGTTAACAGAGATATATTGAAGTTAGCATGGTTACACTCTGTCACATTTTATGAAGCATAAGTGTGTCAACCAATTTTGCTTTTTTAATACTCCAATTGCAATATGGAACCCATCTGTTTTGGAACAATGGAATCTAGCTGCTGTAAGAAAATTAGTGGTTGATAACTAATAATAGAGTGAAACTACAATCAGAAATGGGATGAGAAGTATATAAGCAGAGTACAACACTACCCTTGCGCCTTGCGTTAGAAAGATGTGCCCCAATCTCTGGCAGTGGCAGAGCAACTGTACATGTGAGGTTGTCATTGGAGATGTACAAATCAGTCACATCACAAGGATATTTATGAAAGCCACTAACCTTTCATCTTCAAAGGAGTATCCTAATTGTTCGTATGGAAGTGGTGGATGAGGCTAATTGTGATAATTGGGGCAACTGCTTATATATTTTCCTGGTGGTATAGAACACACTTGTAACACTTCTAGAGATGCCATTTGACAGTGTTTGTAGTTTATAACTTTGTTTTACACTTGTTATTTTAACATTGTTTGGTCTAAAAACTATGTGAAATAATCTACAGCATACTTTTGGCACCCAATAAAAAATATTGAGTTATTAAAATAGTATAGCATTTATATGAATGGTTTTTTTTCTTTAAGTAAATGGCACAGCAACTGTCAGGTGCATTTTAATAGTTTAACTGATTCTTTTACAGAGTTACTGAGGTGTTTAAATTTTGCTTGTTATATTACACTATGGTTTTAATGTTTAATAGGTGTACCTTGTTATTGAAGCATTATCAGATGGTGCAGTGAAGATGGGTGTTCCTCGAGCTATGGCAACACAGTTTGCTTCGCAGACAGTGTTAGGTGCTGCGAAAATGGTGCTAGAGACAGGGAAGCATCCAGGGCAGTTGAAGGATGAAGTGTGCTCACCCGGAGGTACTACAATTTGTGGTATCCATGCGTTGGAAAAGGGAGGTGTCAGGTATGTTAAACACTAGTGTGTGTGTGTGTGTGTGTGTGTGTGTGTAGGGAGGGGGGGGGGGTTGATTGTAGGTTACATAAAAGCCAACAAGTTGCAAATAATAAGATTTATTAATTCTTTACCTAGGTTTTGACAAAATAATTTTGTCTTTTCAGAAGCATTTGTGAAAATAAATGAGGATCATTTTGAAAACACAGAACCCAAAGGTCTTGTCATTCTGTAGCTTATGTCTTACATCATTTTTGATGATAAAACAAGAGTACAGAATACTAAAATTCACATGTCACGAAAAAAAATTGTTAAAGCTACACACATGACATGTGAGCTTCAACAGACATGGCTTGATTACATTATCTTAAGGGACAATCCTCTGTCAGTCTTCTACCTTCATCTTTATAATTAACAAACCATTTTGTAGAGAACATATAAGCTTAGTGTCACTGTGTGATTATTAATGGTTTGTTATTATTGAGGAAATGGTCTGAGCACAATTTTTATTTATAGGAGCACCTTAATGGAGGCCGTTGAAGCAGCTACGAAACGTGCCATGGAGCTTGGTAAAATGAAGTGAAAGGAAAGCAACATAAATGTGCATTTACTCTTTCATTTAAGATGATGAAACACATCATTTTAAATGAAGAACATACTACTGTTATTTTTACCACAAATCTTTTATGTAATATCTTATTATACAATAAAAGTTTTTGTGACTGATTCACTGTTGTTACTTTGTCTACAGTTTCCTGTGTTGTCACAAAATAATTGGATGGCAGTAATTTCTTCAAACTTGCTTTCTTTGAATCAGTCACTGTTGGATGTGAGCTTAATGTTTGTTGTTTTCTTTATAATTTTTATTTTTATTTTTTTTTTTTTTACGTCGATCACTTCTCTACGCAAATTCTGGAAAGGAAAAAAAAAAAAAACTACAGTCGATATTAAGAATTCTGGCATAGGAACTTCATTTTAAATAGCCTGATACTACTTTTGATAGCTCAAATGTGTCAAAAAATTCTACACATTTATGAAAAAGAAAAGATAATGGTGCAGAGCTTTAGTGTATTATCTTTTTAATGTAATTTAAACAATAACAGTCCATAGTTACAGTAGTTGAAAATATGGATACACCTTTTATAATATCAACAGATGTGGCAGTACCCACTCCAGTTGCTGAGAAATCTAATTGGCCTTCTTCAATGCTTGTGGGTGTAGAGTGGCCAACACATTCCACAGAATCTACATAACACAGTTTTGCTGAAACCCAAACACCTAGATTCTAAGTGAATATTATAGAAACTTGCTTAGCATGATCAGTCTAACTTCAAAGAATCCATGACAGTAGTAAAATGCAGATTCGAAAACATCACCTTTAAGACATTTATTCACCTTTGTTAATTCTTTTTGATAACTACACAACTGATATGTTCAGATCAGCACTTTTAACATAACATACTAGTTCAAGATTCAAATCACAACTTTAATAACTGAACAAAGAAACTGCCAGACAATTATCGTCAGTATGATGATTCAAGTATATCCGACTGACAACTACTGCTGATATTGGTCTGCTTATGCTAAATGTTTCACTATTGAAAGTTTACTGCTGCCTTCCTTTTTCTTGCCAACTCAAACTTATTATAAGACACATCTCTTTGACTTGCAGAGACAATACAACCTCATTTCCTGTGATCTTTTACAAAAAGGTTACAGCACATCATTTAGCTGTAGAATAAGCTTTGGAAGTAACTGTTAAAGCATAAATTGTAAACAACATATTCAAGCGAAAGAGTGATGTCAGTATATGTTACATTTTAACATAAATGTCAGGGAGTGTACCGCAATGACATTATTTTGCTTGTACAAACATGAAGACAGGGACAGTAAACATTACCAAATGTACATGTACATTCTTGTTATACTAGAGAAGATGTGTTTCAACATGGTGATAGTAATCTCAGGGAGCTCTTTCAGTAGTATGTACATGCCAAGCATGGGGTCCCAAGCCAATACAGTCTTTCTTCCTTCTTTCTTCTCTGGAATGCATTTCCTTTTCCTTCCCCTCATTATTTCTTCTCCCAGAACTTTAATTACTTCTCCAAATTCCTCCTTGCTTTACTCCAGAGTTTGCTCAATGTACACCAATTCTCAATAACTGGGTAAAAAAAGGATAATATCTCTAAACATATCTTATTAGAATAATAAAATGCCACTATGGGCAACCTAACACATTGTCAAAACATTGTTAGCCTCCCTGCAGATAAAGGTTCCATCAGTGATTATGTGGCAGAAGGCCTTTCTCTGATTCCTCCAGATACGTTGTGCAAGGATGATTCCATCCCAAAAGTCCAACATGACCTGCAACCCCTGCTAAAATCTTATGGTTCTTCCCAGGACCCCCCCTCCCCCCCCCCCCCAAAAAAAAAAAAAAGAAAAAAAAATCCATCTCCCAACTCACCCCAACAACAACCCACACACCTACGTTTTACATGACTGCAAAAATCCATCCAATTGTGGCTTGTTACTGTGCTCCCACTGCAAGAATTTCAGCCCTAGCTAACCAGCACCTCCAACCAATTGTTTGAAACCTAGCCTCCCCCATCCAAGATACCAACCACTTCCTCCACAGACACTCCACCATCCCCACTCCTTTACCTCCTGGATCCTTACTTGTCACTGTTGATGCCACTTCGCTGTACACGAATATCCCACTTGCCCATGGTCTTGCTGCTCTTGAACACTACCTTTCTCAATGTCCTTCAGACTCCAAGCCCAATACCTCATTCCTTAGAATCCTTACCAATTACATCCTAACAAACAATTATTTTTCCTTTGAAGGAAAAGTATACAATCAAATCTGCAGTGCAGCCATGGGCGCCCATATGGCACCCTCCTATGACAATCTATTTATGGGCTGTCTAGAGGAAACCTTCCTAGGCTTCCAAAACCCCAAAGCCCTAGTCTAGTTCAGGTTCATTGATGACATTTTTGTGATTTGGATGCAGGACTGGGACACCCTATCCTCATCCCTTCACAATCTCAACTCCTTCTCTCAGTTGCAGCTGGTCCTTCTCAAAGATTCCTGGATGTTGACCTCCACCTCACTGACTGTTCTGTCCACTCCTCTACCCACATTAAACCAACTAATTATCAACAGTACCTGAACTTTGACAGCTGCCATCCATTCCACACATACAGCTGTGCTTCTATGGACTGTGAATTTTCAGTGATGAGACGTTACTTACCCAATATGCCATATGCCAAAAACCTCACAAAGGCCTTCACAGAAAGACATTAACCTTCTGATTTTGTTCTTAAACAGATTTCCCATGCCCTAACCCCATTCCCCACTAATCCTCTCTCCAGACCCAATAACATCACAAAGGAGTGGCCTTCTTGTCACCCAATGACGCCCCAGATTGGAACAATTAAATCACATTTTTCGTCAGGGCTTTTATAATCTATCATCATGTTCTGAAATGAGAGACATCCTACCAAAGATCCTTTTGACCCCTCCTCCTAAAGTGGTGTTCTGTCTCCCACCCAACCTCCACAACATCCTAGTCCATCCCTATGCCACTCCAAACTCCCAGTCCACTGCCTCAAGGATCATACCCGTTGAAGACCACAGTGCAAAACCTGCCTAATCCACCCACCAATCACTTCTTTCTTATTCCAGTCCTATCATAGGCTTATCCTACCCCAACAGAAGTCATGCCACCTGTGAAAGCAGACATGTCATTCACCAACTATGTTGCAATGACAAAAAACCAGCTGTCCATCAGGGTGAATGGTCACTGTGTGGAAAAAGGAAGCTGGACAACCCTGTGACACACCATGTGTATGAACACAACACTCTTTCAATGGCTGATTTGCTACCTGAGTCTTCCGGATCCTCTCCTCCACCACCAGCTCTTCTGAACTGGAAAGATGGGAGTTGTCCCTTCAATAAATTGTGCTGTCCTGCAACAACCCCCCGGTCGCAACCTAAGATAACTTGTCATCCCTACATCCTATACCTAACACCCCTCCCCCACCCACCTTCCCCACTCATCTTGTATTTCTCTAATTCATGCATTCTTTCCAATTCTGTGCCTCCCCCAAAGAGGTTAGTCTCTGATGATGCCCCAACACTGAAAAAGTGAAGCCAGCAAACTGCTCATTCCAACATTTGTGCCCAAAACATTGGTCGTATTATGTGGTAAAATAGGTCTAGTTATTGAAATGTACGTTTTATCTAAGTAAATACTATGTTGTTACTATCAATTTAGTGGCATTACATAAAGAGGGAAATACACAGGTTATAATTGAAAAATCCTTGATTTGGGCACAAAAGCATGTCCCCCTGGCTTCAATCAATGTCTGTTCTCAGCGTAGGTAACGCCACCTCCCCGTATTCTAATCTCCTTAGTCGCCCCCTTACAATATGCCCTTAATTAATTACTTTCTTATTTTTATATTTTGAACTTGGTTTGTATTATTTTTTATTATTTTAACCCCTCCCCCTCTTCCCACACACCTCTACTACAGTTCCCTTTTATCCTCTCCTGCCCTTTCCCTTCACTGCATTTAATGATGCATCTCACATTCCCATCTATTAAAGCCTTTACAGTCCATCATGCAACACGGAATGTGATTGTTATATGTGCTTGTCAGTGGCTCAATGAACTTCTTTATGGTGAGTTGTTATCTATCCTCAATTATTAATATTCCAATCAGATTTTCCATCATTAAAAACCAAGAAATTCTTACCAGTGTCTCACAAATAAGTGCTTGTTATGCAACTACAGCATTTAATTCTTGAAGTTATTTTTGAGCAGTTATATCATTGTAATTAAAGGAAAGTATTGGAATTTGTATAATATTACATCACCCTTAAACATTCAAACACACACTATTCTGTTACAGCCTCTTGATTTTCACATCACATTCGTATTACTTTTCGCTCCTTTGTGTATTATCACAGGACCTTCCAGTGCAGTGCAATCACCACCTAGTAAGATTGGTTGTTTCAAGGAATGGAAGAATAATCAATCCTCGCAGTAGATAACATAGATCTGTATATTTTAATGCACACTGTAGGTACAACAGATAAATTGCTGCAGCCAATTAAATACTGAGCACGTCAGTAATCTGCTGCTGATTCGTAATAACTATTATAATGTTCTCATGTTGCAAACAAGTGGAATTTAAGAGAGATGCTTATAAATATATATTTTTTGTATATTTTCTTCATAAATAAGGGGTTTGAGGTGTTGGAATAGTGCTCACTACATGTGTGCATCATGGCAAAATAAACCTTCTGTTTGGAAAAATATTATTTACTTTCAGTGACTGTACATAAATATATTATTTTTCACTTGGTGTATGATATTAATTAGTCACGCAAATGCATCCAGAAGAATTACTTTTTTGTTAAAAGAAAGCAGGAATATAGAGACAGCAAAGATAACAGAGAGACAACATAAATGCAATGAGTATGAAACCAAGTCAAATCAAGCAGCGGATATGGATGCCTCAGTCCCCCCCTTCAGCGAGTGAGCTGTGACCAGTCAAACATAGTACACCACAGCACTATTATTCCTACTATCAAGTGTCTGTCCACCATCACAATCAAGTTTTACGGTCCCTTAACTGTCAAAATAACATTTTTTATCTCATCATATATTTACTCAGTTTCCTCATCATTGGCAGAGCTAGTTGGCAAACTTGTACTACTGTGGTCCCTGTTAGCTTTGTATCTGTCATTGCTACGAAATGCTTTCATAGTAACTTACTTGCATTCCTGTTTTCTTATAGATCATTAGACCTACTCCTGCTTTACCCCTAACTCATTTTGTATTTACTGTATATCCCCGTATCACCTGACAAGATTTGATTTGATTCGATTTTTTCAGGGAAGCCAAAACAGTATTGGTCCAACCCGCCACTGCCCGCACCGAAACTAAGTTTATTGTGCGGTATCACTTCCTGTATGTCTGGTAAAGCCAACCAATGCCCTTGAACAGTGCAAGGAGTCCCTTTACCAGTTCTTTATTAGACACAATTTCTTCGGGTCTGGTTGTCCCAAATGTTCTGTGCCTTTTACTCTCCAATGCAATGCATTCGAAGATTAGATGTGATGTACTTTCATCACCGTCATAACAGATCCTACATTTAGGGTCCTCTTCTGTTATTCCCATTGTATGTAGGTGTTTTTTTTTTTTTTTTTTTTTTTTTTTGAAATTCCCATGGCCTGTCAGCAACCCAACCTTGAGTCTAATCTCTCTCCTGTTCAGACCCAGGATTGCAGAGCTTCTTTTAAAACATGGCTTTGGCATCATTACCTTGCCATGTTTTTGTTGATGGACTTTGGTCCAATATTCTACGTGCTGTCTTCTGAGCCAGTTACGTAGCTCCAATTTGATCATTGCCTTGGTGATTGTCAGGACAGGTTCCGGTCCAATAAATGGAGTCTCTGCCCCCATCCTGGCTAATCTGTCGGCATGTTCGTTGCCACTGATCCCCGAGTGGCCAGGGACCCACAATAGGTTTACTCTATTGCTTTCCCCTAGCCCACTAGAACCCTGTGACATTATGCAACAATTTTAGACCTTGTTGCAGGAGCTGCCAGTGATCTCAGGGCTGCCTGGCTGTCTGAATAGATATAGATGCTACAATCTTTGTAGCGCCTACGCAAATTCTCCTCCACACACACCCTGATGGCAGTGATTTCGGCCTGGAATACTGAGGCCAGTTTTCCTAGAGAGATGACGCCCTCCAGTCTTGGCTGCACCCCATATACCCCAGCCCCAACACCTTGGTCTGATTTTGACCCGTCAGTGAATCAGACAATATCCCCTGTATGGTGTCGAACTATTTTCTCCCACTGCTTCCTACTTCCAATTGTTATATTGAAAGGCTTGTTGAAGTAGTGTGGGGTTATAGTATATTCGGTTGGCATTTCCCCAACCTTTCCTATATTTACCTCACTCGCTATTTTAGTGTGTGATTCTGGATATCCCAAAGAGTTCCAGTTGTTGCCAGATTTGAGTCTGTATGCACCAGCCGCTGCCTCCATCTTGACCCAAAGGTGTAATGGGGGCATATCCAGCATGGTTTCCCCCCCCCCCCCCCCAGGGGGCCCACAGTTCTTTTGTGGGTACGTGTGTGGCGCACACGGGGCCCCGAGCCGGAGCAGCCTTTCTTCTGCCCCAGGCTGCTTCACTTTCCCTCCCGGTTTATACCTTCGCCCGGAGACGGGCGTATTTCGCGAGTTCAGGTGTTTTCTTGTTGTCGTTTCTCTTATTCCTTGGTTCCTTCCTTTCTTACCCTCTGTTTCTGTCTTTCTCTCCTTGTACTCTCCTAGCCTCCTCATTAGTCTCCGCCTCGGCGTTTGAGACACTTCCTTCCTTCTTTCTCTTCACTTCCTCTATTCTTCTTCTTTCCTCCCTCTGCGTGTCCGAAGGCCGACCCACACATTATCATGCATAGCAGGTGACGGGGTAACGCGTAATTCCCCGCCCCGGGTAGACAAGTAGGGCACGTACGTACCCCCTGGTAAAGGCCAGGCCCAGGGAGGGGTGTGAACAATCACCTAAGGCAGGTAAGCCCTCGGAGAGGGCCCCCAGTAGGAAGGAGCGCGCCATCGGAGACGCCGGTAATCACGGGGGACACTTCTGCGATGACTTCCTTCTCATCTTCAGTGACGTTGACCCAGAAACGTAAGATAGATTCGCCTCAGCAAAAAAAGACTCTGCCTAATCTGCCGAAATTTCTTGTCATCTCTCGCACCGACGGAAAAGATTTCACATCTGTAATTCCTTTGGTTATCCAGAAAGGTGTAGATGCAATTGTTGGCCCTGTTAAAACCTGTTCGCGTCAGCGCAATGGCACATTGTTGCTGGAAGTGGACAGTGCCTTCCAAGCTCAGAAACTAATCCGGACTACATTGTTACACACGTTCCCAGTCAAGGTAGAAGTGCACCGCACACTCAACTTGTCACGGGGGGGGGGGGCGGGGGGGGGGGTAGTTTTTACGAGATCACTTGATGGGTTGTCCGATGAAGACATCCAATCCTATATGTCAGATCAGGGAGTGACAGCCGTCCATAGGGTGATAAAAATGGTAGATAACCAGCTGACACCGACTCGTACTGTGTTTTTGACGTTCGACAGAGTTGAACTCCCGTCGAAGGTCAAAGCAGGGTATGAAGTCATCTCTGTCCGCCCTTATGTGCCTAACCCAATGCGCTGTTTTCAATGCCACAGATACAACCACACCCGTCAATCTTGTCCTAACGCAGCAAAATGTGTCACTTGTTGTAGGGACGCCCATGAGGGGGATTGCCCACCTCCGTCTCCTCACTGTCTTAACTGAAACGGCGACCATGCGGCTTCCTCTCGAGACTGCCCTGTATAGAAGGATGAAAAAATCATCCAGCAAATTTGGGTTACGGAGAAGGTTTCAACATCTACCGCTCGAAGGTTGTTGGCGAGTCGAAAGCCCACTGTCCTCCCAGCGGGCACATACAGTAAGGTCCTCACCTCAACTTGACCTACTAAGGATTCCAGTACCCAGACTTGTGATTTCACTTTCGCTGACACAGTTGTGTGATCCGCCAGCCCGAAGATTGCCCGTTCCACGTCCCCGCTTCCTCCTGCTGCTCCTAAAGTACAGTCTTCGTCAACCTCTAGTAAACCGCGGGCACCTAAACAAGATGCCCGGACTTTGAAAAAGGAACCTGTCCGTGAGGATTTTCTGTGTTCTCAGGCTTCCCAACCGTTCACTGCCTCTTCTCACCATCACTCTTCAAGAAGAGCCAACAAGAAAAAGAGTTCCTCTCCTTCCCCGCCGAGGCGTGACCCATCCGTCACGCCGTCCAACAGTTGCCGGCCTCGGCCGTCTTCTGTTTCACCGGGACGCTCCGTCTGCCGGGCACCCAGCCCTTTACTGGCGGTGGAAACTGCCCCTCCTGATCAACTCAGGGAGGTGGCAGGTGCGTCGGTCGAACCTATGGACCAAACCCTTTGCCCCTAGACAGCGACAGCAGTGCTCCCTCGAAATCCGGTCCTCAGCGGCCGTCGAGGTGACCCCACTTGCTAGTTGGTTTTTATCCTTATTTCTTATCTCATTTTTTATCATGGCGCTCCTTCAATGGAATATTCGCGGCATTCGTTCCAATCGGGAGGAGTTGCACTGCCCGCTTCTAGTCTGTCTCCAAGAAACTAAGTTGCGTCCAAGTGATCGTGCAGTCTTTCCACACTACACCTCTGTGCGGTTCGACCTGCCACCCGTGGAAGGTATCCCAGCCCATGGAGGGGTTCAGATGCTCCTTAGAGACGACGTCTATTTCCATCCCATTTCATTGCATACTCACCTACAGGCAGTTGCCGTCCGCATCACTTTATCCACATTTACCTTTTCCCTCTGTAATATCTATTCGCCATCGTCATCTGCCCTTACTAGGGCAGATGTGCTACACCTTGTTGACCAGCTCCCTTCACCTTTCGTGTTGGTAGGCGAC
The DNA here is from genome assembly GCA_026315105.1 of Locusta migratoria. Lineage (NCBI taxonomy): Eukaryota > Metazoa > Arthropoda > Insecta > Orthoptera > Acrididae > Locusta > Locusta migratoria. Next base: position 530,487,333 of record CM048744.1, on the reverse strand, counting down.
TTCAATGCCCACCACCCCCTATGAGTCTCTCCGGCACCTTGTCAGAGAGGCTCCCTTTTGGTGGACCTTCTCCAACACCTCGATCTTGTCTGCCTCAACACCGGTGCACCGACCTTCCTTTCTGACACAACACACACTTATTCCCATATAGACCTCACAATATGCACTCCTCAGCTTGCCGGTCGGTTCTAGTGGTATGCTCTTTCTGACACGTACTCAAGTGACCATTTCCCTTGTATCATCCACTTCCTGCATCATTCCCCATCTCCTCGTCCCACCAGTTGGAACATTGCTAAAGCCGACTGGGGGCTTTATTCTTCCATGGCTGTTTTTCACGATCAGAATTTTCCCAGCTGTGACAGTCAGGTCGACTACCTCACATTCTCACAGCTGCTGAACGTTCCATACCTCGTACATCCTCTTCTCCACGTCGTGTCCATGTCCCTTGGTGGACTGCAGCCTGCCGCGACACGCTTAGAGCACGGCGCCGTGCTTTACGCACCTTCCGCCGCCACCCAACTTTGGAGAATTGCATAAATTATAAACGTATGAGAGCGCAATGTCTTCGTATCGTAAATGACAGCAAGAAAGCTTACTGGACTGCTTTTACTAGTTCTTTTAACCGTTTTACTCCCTCCACGGTTGTTTGGGGTGGCCTACGCCGTTTATCCGGCATCAAGGTCCACTCCCCGATTCCTGGCCTGACCGTGGAGAACGCAGTCCTGGTGGACCCCGCAGATATTTCCAACGCATTGGGCTGTTTCTTTGCGGAGGTTTCAAGCTCTGCCCATTACCACCCTGCCTTTCTCCCTCGCAAACAGGTAGAGGAGGCACGTCGCCTTCTTTCCACTCTTTTAATCATGAAAATTATAATGTTGCCTTCACCATGCAGGAGCTAGACCGCGCTCTCGCCCTGTCCCGATCTTCTGCTCCTGGGCCCGATTCAATCCATATTGAGATGCTGAAGAACCTCTCTCCTGCAGGCAAGTGTTTTCTTCTTAGTACCTACAATCGCATATAACTGAAGGTCATGTTCCCACAAGTTGGCGTGAAGCCATTGTTGTCCCCATCCCTAAACCAGGGAAGGACAAACGTCTTAATTCCAGTTATCGTCCCATTTCTGTGACGAGCTGCGTCTGTAAGGTGATGGAACGCATGGTTAATGCTCGGTTGGTCTGGCTCCTCGAATCTCTCCTAACAAATGTCCAATGCGGTTTTCGTCAACACCACTCTGCTGCTGATCACCTCCTTAGGTTGTCGACCTTCATTATGAACAACTTTCTAAAGAAGCGTCAAACAGTAGCAGTGTTCTTCGACTTGGAGAAGGCATACGATACCTGTTGGAGAGCGGGCATTCTCCACACATTGCACACATGGGGCCTTCGGGGCCGCCTTCCTCTTTTCATTCAAGCTTTTTGGCGGATCGCAAGTTCCGGGTACGGGTGGGCTCTGTTTTGTCAGATACCTTTTGCCAGGAAAGTGGGGTACCGCAGGGCTCCGTCTTGAGTGTGGCTCTCTTTGCCATTGCAATCAATCCGATCGTAGATTGCCTTTCACCCGATGTTTCTGGATCCCTTTTTGTAGACGACTTCGCAATTTATTGCAGCGCTCAGCAGACGTGTCTCTTGGAGCGTTGTCTTCAACGCTGTCTTGACCATCTATATTCCTGGAGCATCGCAAATGGCTTCCGCTTCTCCACTGAGAAAACGGTGTGTATAAACTTCTGGAGATACAAGGAATTTCTTCCACCTTCTCAACATCTCGGCCCTGTTGCTCTCGCTTTCGTGGAGACTACAAAATTCTTGGGGCTAATGTTGGATCGGAAACTTTGCTGGTCCACACACGTGTCCTACCTGGCTGCCCATTGTACCCGATCCCTTAATGTCCTTCGTGTCCTCAGTGGCACGTCATGGGGAGCGGATCGTACCGTCCTGCTTCACCTTTACCAGGCCATTGTTCAGTCAAAGCTCGACTATGGAAGCTTTGTATACTCTTCTGCACGGCCGTCGATTCTCCGCCGTCTCAACTCTATTCACCATCGGGGATTACGTCTGGCGACCGGTGCATTTTATACCAGTCCTGTTGAAAGTCTGTATGCCGAGGCTGCTGTATTACCCTTGACCACTCGGCGTGACATACTCTTGTGTCGGTACGCATGCCGCTTGCGGTCGATGCCCAACCATCCATCTTACCGATTATTTTTTGATGACTCACTCGATCGCCAATATCAGTTGTCTGCGATTGCCTTACTTCCACCTGGAGTTTGGTTTCGCCGCCTACTACAGCGGCTCGATTTTACCCTTCCTTCCACCTTTCAGTTGAGCGAAAGCCCATTGCCACCGTGGCATCAGGCCCAGGTTCACACTCACCTTGAACTTAGTTCGCTCCCCAAGGAGAGCACTCCGGATTTGGTAAACCGCTCGAGGCTTGTCGAACTCCGTTCGAGGTTCGATAATGCCATATTTATTTACACTGATGGTTCCAAGAGCACTGCCGGTGTCGGATCTGCCTTCGTCATCGGGGACAACCGTTTCCAATACAAGCTCCCTGACCAGTGCTCTAACTTCACGGCTGAGCTTTTTGTCCTCCACCAGGCCGTTTTGTATACCTGCCGCCACCGCCAACCCTTCTATGCCATATGTTCGGACTCCCTTAGTGCCCTGCAGAGTCTTAAGGACCCTTTCTTGAACCATCCTCTCGTGTATCGGATCCAACGCTCCCTCCAGTTGCTAACAGATGACAGCTGTCACGTTTCTTTCCTGTGAGTCCCTGGCCACGTGGGTGTGCCCAGAAATGAGACTGTCGACATAGCAGCCAAGGCCGCAGCTCTTTTGCCTCGCATGGCTACCTTTTGCGTCCCATCGGACGATGTTCAACGGGCTCTTCGCCGGAGTATCGTGTCGCAATGGCACAGTGCGTGGTTTTCAATGTACAACAATAAATTGAGAACTGTAAAACCGACCTCCTCTTGGCAAGAGGAGGTCATGCTGGCCCGGTTGCGGATCGGTCACTACTGTTTCAGCCACCGTCACTTGCTATCCACCGACCCTGCACAGCTGTGCTCCTGCGGTGAACTGCTGACAGTGCGACATGTTTTACTGACTTGTGTTAATTTTAATAATCTCCGTGTAGCCCATCACTTTCTGTCTACTCTGGAGGAAATTTTAGCTGATGACACACGAGCAGCTGCTAGAGTTTTGCGTTTTATCAACTTGGCCAACTTATCCAAGATATTTAACCCTTTTAATTGTCTTTTATCTTTCGTTTTTCGCCTCTTGATGATGTTCTGACAGTCACCATTTTTTTTTTTAGACCATAGCGAATATATGTTCTTGGCTGGGCGCTAATGACCATAGAAGTTGTGCACCCTAAAACCACACACACACACACACACACACACACCAAAAAAAAAAAAAACTGCATGGTTTCCATCCCAGCAGTTGGTGTGTTGCTAATTCTGCCTGTTATGGCTAAGCAGGCTAATCTCTGCACCTCACCAAGCTCCTTAGCAGCAACCTGCTGTTCTACCTTCTTCCACCACACGACCGCCCCATAGGTGATCCTGGGTCTACTCACTGTGGTGTATATCCAGTGCATACCCTTGGGGCTCAGGCCCCAATTTTTGCCACAAGCTCTCCTGGTACTCACAAGAGTACCTTTTGCCTTGGAGCAAATATTCCTGATGTGAGGGGTCCATGTCAATTTCTCATCTAGGGTAACCCCTAGATATTTCACTGTCCCCTTCACGGGTAGCGCTTCATTGAAAAGCTTTAGATTCCAACTTGAATGTTGTATATGCTTCTTTGTGAATGGTACAACAGTCTTCTTAGGACTAACCCCCAGATCCTGTTTTCTGCACCAGTCTTGCACAATGTCCGGTGTACCTTGTGCCATATTCTTCACTGTGTCAGCAAATTTGCCAAATATTACTATGACAAGATCATCTGCGTATCCTTGGCAAAAGTACTGCCTAGAGTTTAATTCTCCAAGGAGATCATTCACCACTAGATTCCACAATAAAGGGGAAAGAACTCCTCCTTGCGGGCAACCCCTAGTGGTGTTGATTACCATTTTTTCATCCATCATGGCAGCATCTACCTTTCTTCCACTGAGCATGGCCCTAGTCCACCTACATATAGTGGTCCCTAGGTCATGCACCTCTACTTGAGGAGCAGTTCCAGTGTTTCATATGCTGTCTTTGTATACTCCCCATCCTCCTTCCTCAATGTTCCTCCTGGATTAGTTGGTACTCTAGTGAGGATTTTATGAAGTCTCGCTTGAGCAGCCGTGCCCTCCACTTCCCCACAGAATACCTTCCAGGATGACTCCTTTGCCCGTCTGATGGCAAGGTTGTAATTGACAAGGGCTTCACGATACTTTGCCCATTGTCCTTTGCGCCTCGCATGGTTAAACAGTCTTCGTACCTGTTTCCTTTGCATTTCCAGGTTATTATTCCACCTACGCACACTCCTATTTGTGCACTTCTTGGTGATTGAGCAGTTGTCCTGGTATGAGGTCACTATAGCAGAGGTTATGGCCTCCGCTACTTCTTCAAACTCTGCTGGATTCCTTATCGAAGTTTTAATTTCCGATAGGCTGAAGTCAAGGTCTCTCCTATATGTCTCCCAGTCCATTTTCCTGGGATTCCTATAGGCCATGGTCTGTGTGGTTCCCATTTCAACCTTGAATTTAATATACATGTGATATGATGAGGATGGCTCAAGGACCACATGCCACTGTTTGACGTAACTTCCCATCATCATGGAACCAAAAGTTATGTAAATTACTTCTTCCCTTTTACTATTCCTGAATGTAGGTTCATCACCCCTATTCAGGATCTCAAAGTTGTTCGTTAGGAGAAATTGAAGAAGGTGCTCACCTCTACTGTTGGTGTCCTTGCTGCCCCACGATAAATTGTGGGCATTGGCATCACATCCCACCAACAGTTCGTCACCTTGCCGATGGCAGGTTTCCGTCAGTCTCCTCACTTCCAAGCGAGGAGGAGAGCTGTCTTTGTAAGGAAGGTATGCTGAGGCCAAAACAATTTCCCTCGTGATACCTTCCTCACGTTGCTGCATCCTGATAGTCACCAGGTCCCTGGAACAAAAATCCATCATTGGTATGAAAGGTATTCCATTTCTAACATAAATGCATGTTCTGGAGTTTTTTAGATTTCTAGCATAGATCAGTTTACCTCCAGTACCACCGAGGCCCGATACACCCCCTTTGTATAAATAGGGTTCTTGTATCAGGGCCACGTCCATCTCCTGTCTTCCCAGGCGACGGCTCAGGGCAGCAGTGGCCCCTTTACTGTGCTGCAGGTTTATCTGCAGCACTTCCAGTCCCAATCTTGCTGCCATTATTGTCTTTAAGGTCTTTGATTACCCTGACAGTGACCTGCGAGAATCCTAACAACAGTTCCAGGCCTTGCTCTCGCATTGCCTTCAGGGACTTCTCTCCGACCTCCACCACCAGGGTACGTCCTTCCGGAATGACCTTTTGGTTAATTGCCCTCCAATCCTCTGTCGAGACTTTTGGGATCTGAACCCTTATTTTCTCGAACAGAGTCTTTGGAGGGACATCCTTAAGGATCTTTGGTACCCATATTGATACTTTTGCGGTCTTCAGGAGTTCGGTTGCTGTCTTGACCAGCAGCTTCGCATCCTCCCACGGGGATATCATGGGCACCTTGTCCTTAAGCCATACTGCTGAGTGGCCCCCCTCGCAGACAAAAATGAGGGCACCACGATCTAGATAGACCCTCCTGAATTTGGGTCCTGGACCAGCGTCCCCCCCCCCCCCAAATCTCTTCAAAGAGGGCCATCTGCACGAGCTCCTCCTGCTGCGTGGTGATGCTCACCAGTGGGTATCCTTCTTGGACAACCGCCGTTCTAGAGGCCAAGACTGCAGTACTATAGGTTTGTTTTCCTATTTCCTGCCTCAGCCTTTTAGGATCACGTTTGTCCAGAGTGGAGGGAGTCTTAGATTCCTCCCTAACCCTCTTGCCACCTGTCTTTGACGTCGAGGGGGTCTGTGTATCCCCTTCGACCTGAGGCAGTTTCTTTTTGGGGGTCTTGGGCTCAAGCCCTTTTGATTCCCTCCACTTATACTTAGGAAGCCATTCTTTTCCTTCCTTTTGCTTCTGTTCCTTGAGAAGTTTCCTCCTCTGAGCCCCAGACAAGGCCTTAATCCTAATCTGGTCCAAATTCTCTGTTACAGTTCCCACTTCTTGCTCAGGTCTAGATCCTGATCCAGAAGTAGGAGTGCACTCCATCGGTCCTGATCCCGATGTCTGAGTATCTGAGGTCTCACATTGCCCCGCAGATTCTTTTAAAATACCTTCTTTCTCTGTGTTCATCTTAGTCCCATGAGATTTGGGGATTTATATGGTCCACACCATGATAATCCCGCGTGGTGCAAGGCTACTTACTCAGGGAGGTCGCCCGGTATCCCTGAGGCTCCGTTCGAGACACATCCACCCATGTGCCACGCACCCCTCGGCACAGATCGCATCACACCTTGGGTTGGGAAAGGAATTGGGAAAGGACTGGGAGAGGATAAGGAAGACGGGACGTTGTGGGACACACTTTGTCAGATCCATCAGCTGAGGCCTTTCCAGCAGTAGGTTTTCTACCTTCGGTATAGCCCTCTGCTTCACACAGATGCGCAAGCCTCTCTACCCGCACGGACAGTGCTTCCTCAAGGTGGTGTCCCCTGGTGAGGACCTGACAAGAAGTCCTGTTCATTATTCCATGGATCTTCACTAATCCCCACCATATCTAGCTTCAATCTATCCATTTTCCTTTTCAAACTTTATAATATTCCTACTTGATTAAGGCTAGAACTACTGAGAGATCTGGACAAACACAGAGGGTGTGTTTGCTTGACATTGGGAGCTCCAGTGTTAGGCGGGTTATGAAACTTCTTGGGGAAATAGTGGGAAGGTCAGGAAATGAGGCTAATTATACCCTGTTTGCTTGCTGGAGGATCTCATCCCAAGTTGTGAAGGAGGCACTGCTGGTAACGATAGAGAGCATTGGTTACACCCAGCAACAAACTGTTTCTCACCAATCACCCTTGCCGCCTGGGTTCAGAGGTCAACCTAAGTTCCTTTAGTCGGCTGGCAGATTTGGTGACGACAGCTAGCTTCACTTGTGGAGTAGAAGTGGAGCTATTGATTTGTAATATCGTTCCTGCAACAGATTGTGGTCCTATGGTTTGGAGCCAAGTGTAAGGCTTAAACCAGAGACTGATGATTCTGTGGCAATCTGGGATGCAAATTACTCAACCTCAGCTATTGAATGGGGAAAAGTAGGGTCCCCCTGAACAAGTCAGGTATGCATAACTCGCAGGATTTGCCAAGATAACGAATACGGAATGGGAGACATACATGAAACTAGGGTGTAGAAGGGGGCGGGGAGGGGAGGGGAAGGGAAGGGTGGAGGGGCCAGTAACTAGCAAAGGTTTATGCCTGGAGGATTGTGGGAGCGTAGGATTAATTGTAGGGAGATTCCCATCACACAATTCAGCAAGCTGGTGTTTGTGCAGAAGATCCATATGGCACAGGCTGTGTAGCAGTCATTGAAGTGAGCCCATAACACAGGGCTTTAAGATCTGAATCGGGATGGTCTAGCTGTCTTGTGGCCAAAGTTTGATGATGGCTATTCATCCAGACAGACAGATTGTTGCTGATGATGCCCATGGCCATTGCATCAAAGTCTATTGCAGGGTTATGAACCGTGGGATAAGGGTTGCACTCTCGATTCAAAAAAGAACACGCAAATGATGGCAGGCAAAAGTTAGCAGAGATTCGTGCGTCTATAAAAAGATCGATGCGTGAAGCATACAATAATTATCACAGCCATACCTTAGCAAAAGATCTTTCCGAGAACCCAAAAAAATTCTGGTCCTATGTAAAATCGATAAGCGGGTCAAAGCCCACTGTCCAGTCACTAGTTGATCATTCCGGGGCAGTAATAGAAGAAAGCAAACGGAAAGCTGAAGTTCTAAATTTAACCTTTAAGAAATCTTTCACGCAGGAGGACCGCACAAATATACCATCATTTGATCAACGTACTAATTCCGAAATGGGGGACATAGCAATAGGTATTTCCGGTGTAGAGAAGCAGCTGAGAGAGCTAAATACGAAAAAGTCTGCTGGTCCGGATGGAATACCAGTTCGGTTTTACAAAGACTATTCTGCGGCATTGGCCCCCTACTTAGCTTGCATTTATAGCGAATCTTTAATTCAGCGCAAAGTTCCTAGTGATTGGAAAAAAGCGCAGGTGACTCCCCTGTATAAGAAAGGAAAGAGAACTGACCCATACAATTACAGGCCAATATCATTGACATTGGTTTCATGTAGAATTTTGGAGCATATTCTCAGTTCGAATATAGTAAATTTCCTTGAAACGGAAAAGCTTCTTTCCATGAATCAGCATGGGTTTAGGAAACATCGTTCATATGAAACTCAGCTTGCCCTTTTCTCACATGACATCTTGCGAGCCATGGACGAAGGGCAACAGGCGGATTGTGTTTTTCTCGACTTCAAAAAGGCATTCGACATGGTGCCACACTGCAGACTGCTAATGAAGATACGAGCTTATGGAATAGGTTCACAGATTTGTGATTGCTGGAAGACTTCCTAAGTAATAGAACACAGTACGTTGTTCTCGACGGCGAGTGTTCATCAGAGACGAGTGTATCGTCAGGCGTGCCCCAGGGGAGTGTGGTAGGACCGCTATTATTTTCTATCTATATAAATGATCTGATGGACAGAGTAAGTTGTAATTTGCGGCTGTTTGCTGATGATGCTGTGGTGTATGGGAGGGTGTCGTCTGTAACTGACTGTAATAGCATACAGGTTGACTTAGACAAAATTTCTAGTTGGTGCGAAGAATGGCAGCTAGCTCTCAATGTAGAAAAATGTAAGGTGATGCGCAGGAGTAGATAAAACAATCCTATAATGTTCGAATACAGCATCAGTTGTGAGCTTCTTGATGCGGTCGCGTCGTTCAAATATCTAGGCGTAACATTGCAGAGCGATATGAAATGGAACGAGCATGCAAGGACAGTTGTGAGTAAGGCAGACAGCCGACTTCGGTTTATTGGGAGAATTTTGGGAAGATGTACTTCACCTGTAAAGGAGACCGCGTATAAAACGCTTGTACGACCACGTCTTGAGTATTGCTCAAGTATTTGGGACCCGCAGCAGATCGGTTTGAAGGAAGACATAGAGGCAGTTCAGAGGCGAGCAGCTAGATTTGTTACCGGTAGGTTCGACCAATGCGCAAGTGTCACGGAAATGCTCCGGCAACTCAATTGGGGATCGCTGGAAGAAAAACGACGTTCTTTTCGTGAATTTCTGTTAAGTAAATTTAGAGGGCCGGAATGAGGGCTGAGTGTAGTACGATCTTGCTGCCGCCTACTTACATTTCACGTAAAGATCACAAAGACAAGATAAGAGAAATTAGGGCTCGTACGGAGGCATATAGGCATTCTTTTTTTCCTTGTTCAATTTGGGAGTGGAGTAGGAAAGGAAATGCCTAGTAGTGGTACAGTGTACCCTCCGCCACGCACCTTACGGTGAATTGCGGAGTATGTATGTAGATGTAGAAGGGTTTGGGAGAGGGATGGACAAAATTATGTAGCTTTGGTGGGTGGTGGAATACCACTGTAGGGGTGGGGGTGGGGAGGATATTGGATATTTTTCATTTAAGAGCAGGATCAAAGGTAGTCAAAACCCTTGCGAAGAATATAATATCTTTGTCTGTCCCTGCTCCCAACCCCTTGCCCCATGGCTCATATCCCTGCAATATATAGCTAAATGCAAAACCTATCCACCACCACCACCACCACCACCACCACCACCTACTCCAGTCCCATCACATGTATTTCATATCCCATAAAAGATAGGGCAAATTGTGAAAGCTGTCATGTTATCTACAAACTAGGCTGCAACAACTGTGCAGCTTTCTGAGTGGGTATGACAAATGTTTAGGGTTCCTACAGCCTTGTATTTTCCATATGTATGCATGTCACACGTTTTACATACAGTTTTCCTCCTGCATCTCACTCCCCAAAATTGTAATGTGCATAACATGCAGTTAATATTGCATGCTACTGCCACTACTCTATATCTAATTTATTTGTCATGTGAGTGACTTTATCTTGTTCTGTTGTTTATTTGTGTTATAATGTATAGTGTAATGCTACATGTATGTGTTTGTATAACTATAATTGTTACTGAGTAATCCCTCAGGCATCTTGTGATATCAGGTTCTAATTGCAATGAAAAGTGGACAAGAAAATGTGGAAGGGTTTTAGCAATAAAGAATATTGAATATGGAAAATGGGAAGATAGGTACTCACAATGAGAAGAAATAAAAGAAAGCAGGTGATTAAGGAAGAAAAGGGATAAACAATAGCTACCATGACATACCCATCCATCCCAGAACCCCCTGTCCTTTCAGGTACTTCACCATGGCCTGAGAGAGAGAGAGAGAGAGAGAGAGAGAGAGAGAGAGAGAGAGAGAGAGAGAGAGAGAGAGAGAGAGAGAGAGTCCGAAGTTATTGAGGTATTTGAAAAACATCAGCACTCCTGAGCATTTAAATCTGTTTACAGTCTCTACACCATATAAACTCCATTTACAGTTTGTTCTGCTTATATTTTAACATATGAACTATTACAGAGATATGTAATGCATGTACAGCATTGATCAACTTTCCTTACAGTAATTTAAGTGTCCTTTTTTTATATATGTAATTAACCCCTGCCTTTCAAAAGAACATTTATATTTTATAGTCACTTAGTTCCTTATTCTTTGCTTTCGGAGCTTCTTCTTTGACATCTCTGCCATCAATACTGTGTGGTGGTCATTCTGTGAAAGGTAGAAAGAAAACACACTCACAATTTCTCATCTTTTAGCAATTATTTACTAAAAAGTTTTATTTTTTGCCTTATTTTCTAAACAAACTTCATGACGTCCTTTCTGTTGGGAGGCAATATATAGTGAGACTTTGTATTTCCTCAAGTGTTTGCCAAAAGTTATTGATGAGGCTGCCTAAACATTAAAGGCTAACTGATCATTTCAATTAATGGAATTTACTGTGAAATGTACACTTTGGTTATAACAATTCAAAATGCCATATTCCCTTTTCTCTGAGAGGCATTGAATGTATTAAAAAATGCTGCAAACATGTCTCCTTTGATTTAACCAAGGTATTTTATTGTGTTGATTACAGTATTACTGCAGAATCAGTATGAAATTACGGGGAGTAGTTCACAATTGATACACCTCTTATGTTACCTCTTATGTTAAGAACAGACAACAGGTTATCCTACACAGTGTTAAGAATGGCTGTGATGTGTAGTCCCAATGCATTAGTTACATGGGAGGTGCCCCTGGGGTAGGTGATGGGGCCACTACTGGTTTTTTATTTATACAATTGGTATGCTATTTAGTGTTACAGGTGATTATAAAATTTTTCAGTTTACTGATGACACCAGTTTGATATTTGCAATATTGACACACTATCGAATAATACAGTTCCAGACTTAAATTTATTGCTTGTAGAAAATAAATTGATGTTAAATCACAGTGACTCAGTCTTTACAGTTTCTAACATACTATTCAACAGAAACTGACATTTTGACTACACAGATTTGGCATATGGGAATGAGACTAAACAGTACAAATTCTTACGTGTTTAAGGAGATAGTAAGCTGTAGTGGACAGCCTTTATTCAGATTTTTGTTCGAAATGTACGTGCTGTTTATCATTACAACACCAAGTGAAATAAGTCATAGTTCAACATGAGAAGTAGTCTACTTTGCTTTTTCTAATTCAAATATGATGTATAATATTAGTTTTTGGAATAACTCATGGAATGAATAAACAATAAAAAAGCTTGTTATAGTGTTGTGTTGTTGATAAGGTTTACTTAAACATATCGCTTGTTGTCTGCATACAATTCCTGTACACTTAATTTCATCTAGTCCTTTGTTAGGTTTCATGTACTGACTTGTTCATGACAATGGAGACTTGCCCCTGAGTCCTACAGAACATGATACATAGAAAACGGATGACTTACCCAAAGAACCGGCTCGTCGATAGACACAAATAAAATCCCACACAAACACACATACAAGCTTTCGCAACCGTTGGTCGCTTCGTCAGGGAAAGAGGAAGAAAGGAGAGGAGAAAGGGAAGGATATGGGTTTTGAGGAAGTGGAAAAGGAGTCGTTCCAATCCCAGGAGTGGAAGGACTTACCTTATGGGAAAAAAGGAAGGTAAACAAATACACACACACTCTCACATATCCAAACACAAAGACACCTAGACAGACATTTGTAAAAATGTCTGTCTAGGAGTGTTTGCGTTTGGATATGTGTGAGTGTATGTGTAATCTTACAAATAATTAGCTAATCATGCTCAGTGTAACATACTGTACGATCAGAATAATCAATTTTGACTTGTTCCACATCCACGAGGATCTTCTCAATACAAATCTATGGAATGAACAGCTAACCTAAGTTCCATCAAGGAATTAGTTTTAACAATTTTGACTATTTGCATTTAATGCGCCCATAATAAAAATCCTCATGTTGGAATTCTGAAGGAAGATGGTGAAAATTTATATAGACATAGCTATAAGACGTAGGTGACCATGCAAAGCATATTTGTGCAGCCAGTCACTTTGCTACACTCTTATAATGTGAGTAAAATAAATGTGGTGATATTCATATTATCGATTTGAAATGTCAAATACATACATACAACACAACACAACAAACCTTATTTATTATAGTAGTTGCAGGAACTTGAGAGTGGGAGTATTAGTTAAAATGATTTGTTATTGGTGGAATCAAGAGACCAATGTGGGAGAAATTATATTTGATGCAGCTCCTCAACTAGCCTATTTGGGGTCACAGACAGTATAAACACATAATGGAAATAATTCAAAGAAAATAAAATATATTTATATTTTGATTTACAGAACAATATTAAGTACACAAACAACATCTGATATAAATAAATAATGAGAATATATTACTGTTCTATAAGGACTAATGACATCTTATATCAACTTGTGATGTACTCAGGGCATAACACTCACAAGAGGTAGTTCTTTGACAAAAGAGATGTGATGCTCTATTTGCTTACAATGAGTGTGATACATGTAAAGCAATTGGACATTAATTACACACATAATGTCAGACTTTTTGAAAATGATAAATGCTTGCAGTAAAATATCACAATTTATCAATAAATCCTCATCATTTGTACAGTTGCACCAAATTATGTGATTCCTGAAATTCAGCAGAACACTTCCATCGAAACCTACATTATTTAACGTAGTTAAGAGAAACGAAATTCACATCATGTGTTGCAGCTGATTTTCAATTATGCATCAGAGGCAGAATACATCAAATTAAATACTGAATTAGGATTGGACAAAAGATTTCTTGGTGTGTCCATTTCCACAATCTGCAACAAAACATTCATTATTATTGACATGTAACTAAAACAATTTTATTCAAAAATCACAATGACATCACTGTTTATTTTCTTATAAGAAAACAATGCAAGATACAGACAAGTTTTAGAAAATCATGGGTTTTAGTTTCTGTTAATTTTGAAAAGACTTACAGGAGATGAAATATTAACATTTTTGCACAAATACTAATTATGCTAATTGGCTGCAAAGTGGTGCCTCTTCAACTTTTCAGGAGAGCAAATTTAAAGTTTGTATTGATTGAGTAAATTATAGCATAAAGATAACTTTTAAACTTTCAGTCACAAAATATGAATGTATAACAACCCATGTAGAGAGGATTGTTGAGCTGCTGACAGGCATGAAAAATAGACAATCACATTTACAGAACTTGTATTTTTGGCCATGGCCTTCATTAGAAAAAGGAACACTTACATTCACAGAATCACTCGAAAAACTATACACACACAGCCACCAACTCAGGCCACGCCAGCACAAGCATCTTGACAGTGAGTGAGGGGGGGTGGGGGCTATGTTGGATTAGGGTGAGGAAGGAAAGTTCCGCGTTGCATGATGGATTGTAAAGGCTCTGATAGGTGGGAATGTCAGATGTGGCAATCAATACAGTGAAGGGGAGAGGATGAAATGAGGTGTATAGGAGTGTAGGGAGGAAGTGGGGATGATTTGAAATGATAAAAATAATAAGGCAAAAATAAAAAAGTTATTAATTATGGGTATATTGTAAGGGGCAACACACAGTTGCAAGGACTACATGAATTGGGGGGATACAGGATAATGACTGGGGAATGGGGGGGATGAATAATGTTAGACATTGGGTGTGAGGATGGCAAGTTATCCTAGTTTGAGGCTGTCAAACTGTGGCATAAAGCAAGGTGGACCACCCTGTCACATAACATGGTTGAGCCCAGCACTCTTGATTCCAATGGCCGCTTTACTTCCAGAGCCATCTGGATCCTCCCCTTCACCACCAGCTCTTCTGAACTGTGCAGATGGAAGCTGTCCCTTCAACACATCCTGGCCACAGCCTAAGATAACTTACCATCCCTACACCCTATGCCTAACATTATTCCCCCCCCCCCCCCCTTTTCCTCACTCATGATCGTGTATCCCTTCTGTTGATGTTTCCTTGCAGCTGTGTGTCGTCTCTTACAATATCCCCTTAATTAATTACTTTTTTTATTTTTTCCTCATTACTTTTATTGTTTTGAATCCCCTCACTCCCTCCCCACAATCCTCTGCACCCCCCCCCCCTTTACTCTTTTCCACCCCTTCCCTTCACTGTATTGAATGCCGCATCTCACATGCCCACCTATCAGAGCCCATACAATCCATCTCGTAATGTGGAACTATTCATCCCTACCATTACCCAGCATATTCTTCACCCTCCACTCCCCTCCTCGCTCACTGTCAAGATGGTTGTGCCACTGGTGTGGGCGGAGATGGTGGTTGTGTGTGTGTATAGTTGTCTGAGTGATTATGTGAATGTATGTGTTTCTCTTTCTGGCTAAAAATTTAAGTTTTGTGAATGTAACTATTTTCGTGCTGTCAGCAGCTCAGTGGGCTACTCTTTACATGAGCTGTTATCAATCTACCATTATTAACATTCCAATCGGAATTTCCATTTTAAATTTATATGAATCTATTGCTGAGATTTTTCTCTACCCCCAAATTAACATAGAAAGTAATCATATTTTTTAAACACAGACTAAAGCATGGCTGCAGGGAGGAATCAAATTCAATAGGTCCACCATATCTTTCTTCTTTGCTTCTGTAACAAATTTTCCATCAGAGTAAGCTGTTTAAAGATTTGACGTCATCATTACTGGACAGAACACAATGCAAAAGTGTGAGAGTTACATTCAGTTCATATAAGATGCTTCTACATCTACAAGCAACACCCTCCTTTCCCGAAGTCACAGTGGTTTTCGCCATTCACCTGAACAGGCACCTCAACCTATGGACATTAATAGTGTTTTTGCATTGTCAAGTGATTCACCAGACATTCCTCCATGGTCTCGTGTGCAAGTGATTACATCATAGATGCTAATATGTTTCAACAAGACATGAATAAACTGTTTGTAGATTTAGCTGTAGCAGATTATACAGTTTGTGTGCAATTACACACTGGTGCATCTGTTTCATTGCTTAATAGACAAACTTATGGAGTGCTCCGTTCACCACCATGGCACAGTATGAATGTGAAACTTTCTGCTTGCAATGTTCAGGACACGAACTTCCTTCTTTTTATGTGCTGTGCTCTTAGGATGCAATTAACATTTTTGGAATTGACTTGTTTGATTTAATCGGCTAAACTATCAAAGACAATGCACTGTCAACTAATTCCACTATGCCTACAGACAGTATATTTACATGTGCAACATATTTGCAGATTTGTTTTGACCTGGTCTGGGTTGTACAGAAGACTTGTCTTTCATTTCAATACGCACAACAATGTCCAACTGAAATTTTTCCATTAACATCCTGTACCACCCACACTATGTGATTATGTTGGACAAGCCACTGCAGACTTATAGGAAGAAGGTGTTCTAGAACCACTTTCTGCTTCTCACTGGACACTGTCCAAGTATTTGTGAAGAAAATTTCCAGCAAATAACATTTGTGTGTGGATTTCAAAGCTACAGTAAATTCACTGACTGTGATTGCTTCATTTCCTTTGTCTCACCCAGAAGACATATCTGACAAGCTGGGATTGGAAAGTTCTTTTCCAAGATAGCCTTGACAGATGCTTACTTGCAGTTACCTCATGATGACCAACTGCAATGTGTGATGCTAGTCGACATGCACCCTCTGGGACCGTATAAATTCAAAGGTCTACCTTCCAGGTGGGCTTTATACGATGACAAGTAGGCCTAGAATATAAGCAAGTTGCAAAATAGTAAGATTTGTTATGCTAAAATAGAGTATTTACAATAGAGACTCATTGAGAAGCGAACATAATTTATGCAACAAAATAATGAAGATGTGCATTTTCAACTTTTCACGGTGTAATGTATAGTCCATTAAATTTTGGGAATGCAGCCATGCAAAATCCACTTCTTCCGCTGATATTTAGTCTGCGTATCGTCCAGCCATCTTCAGAGTGAGTTGAAGACTGTTGATGAGGTGCCAGGCATGGTCTTATAAGCCTGATTGTGGTGGCAATACACGTGCGCATCAAAAATGCTGGTTTACTGTGTATCGAAACACTCACACGTGTGCTCCCCCCATGGCGGAAGTGCACCGGTGTTCACTTATTGATGTATGACCGGCAGCGGAAACAACTTCACGTCTTCTCTGCAATTTCAATACTGCAAGTGCAAGATTCCAAGCTTTGTTTAAATTAAAATCTTTACTGAGGTTTATTAAGTTGTTTGCCTGTCTAATTTCAACAGCTTCCTTAAATATAGCATCCTAAAATGAAGATATGGGTGTCAAACTCTTCACATCACTATAATTCATGGAATGATCAGTTTCTATGCAATGTTCAGCCACAGCTGACTTGTCTGGCTAATATATGAATTATCACAATTTCTGTATGGGACCTGGTACACACCTGACTTGCGAAGCAACAAATCATCCTCTACTGACCTGAGTAAGGCTGCAATCTTCACAGGTGGCCAGAAGATGACCTTAACATGATGTTTGTCGAGAATGTGGCTTATCTTTGATGAAAGAGTGCCCATGTAAAGTAAGAAGGCTCTTGATCTGTATGTATTATTTTCTTCTTCTTCTTCTTCCATGTCACGTGCTTGCATTCCCGGACTCACATCAAATGCTCTGCGAATCTGTTGCTGAAAATATCCATTCGCTTTGAAAATGCTCTTCAGGTGTGTGAGCTCTTCCTGCAAGTTCTCATTGTCTAATATACAATGTGCTCTGTGAACTAATGTCTTAAGGACCCCTGCGGTTTGTGAGGGATGATGGCAGCTATTGGCATATAAATACCGATTCGTATGGGTTGGCTTTAGATATACTGCATGTCCTAATGTACCATCAGAGTTTCTACAAATGAGTACATCCAAAAAAGGGAGGCAGCCATCTTTGTACATTTCCATAGTAAATTTGATATTAGCATGGATGGAGTTCAGATGGTCAAGAAATTGATGTAACTCATCCTTCCTGTGAGGCCATACTACAAACGTGTCACCCACGTATCTCCAGAAGACTGTTGGTTTAAAACTTACCAAGTCCAGAGCCTAGTCCTCGAAATCTTCCTTCCTTCCTTAACCACTTCACTTGCAAAGAACTGGGGCACTAAGTCCAAAGAGTCTTTCATAGACACATTCATAAACAGTGTCACCACACTGAAACTGGCACAAGTCGGAGATTGTTAATAAAATTGGCTGAGTTTTAATATGATGTTCACATCATCTCACATGTGGAGCAAGGATATTGCCTAAGTATTGTATGATTCTGAACTAATGGTGGGCACAATAAGGTGAAAGGGTGTCCCATCTTTGTAGATCTTTGGTAAAACATGTGCTGTAGGTGGTCTAGGTGCCTGTGGGAGAAGATTCTTAACCACATTATCTTCTTCTGAAAAGTGCTTATGAAGTTCAGATGTCTTTCTCATTATTCTTGATGTTGGATCATGTGGGAGCTTCTGGTAAGTATGTTCGTTCAATAATGTGCAGATCTTTCTATCATAGTCCTCGTATTCCATAGCATTGGATGTGCTACCCTTATCAGCGGGAAAGACAGAAATAGTACCAGTAACATCCAGTTCACCATGGAAGTAGAAAAAGAGAATACATCCTTCGCAAACAGAATGGATGCCTTGGCCACAGCATCTACAGAAACCCTTCCCACAACCATCTGTACTAGCATGCATAATCACTCGACACAGAAGCGCACTGTATTGTAAACATTGGTACATTGTGTAAGTACAATATCAGACACGATAATCTACCCCATGAGTTGAACAAATATGCAAGGTCTTCAGAAATAATGGCTACAATGTTCATGAAATAAGTGATGCGATCTCAGAAAAGAAGCACAATAAGACCACTGATAAGGAAAGGACAAGAAACATGGTTGTTTTTTTTTACCTTTCTGTGGTTTAGCCAAGTGCTAGACATAAGATAAAATCAGTCTTCAGGCCTCCAATGAAAATCCAGCAATTATTGATACCATTTAAAGACAGAGCAGGTCTCAGAACACATAGTCTACAAGATACCTTGCGAGTGTGGCCAATCTTATATTGGACAAACAGTATTAACTGTCAAACAATGCAGGAAGAAATATGAAAGGTTTTATGGTTTGCAATACCCATAGAAATCTGCTTTAGCTGAGCATGCTTTAGAAAATGGTCATCACATCAAATTTGATGAACCTCTGTTGTGGTTCACACTAATGGCTTCTGGGACTGTATAATTATAGAAGCCATCAAAATTAAAACAACTGACAACACCCTTAACAGAGATGGCGGCCGGCAGCTGGGCTCAGTGCGGCATGGGATCCAGCGATTGTGGAGTTAAAACAATAGCATTGAACACCGACTCATCGCATGGGGCACCAGTGATGTCACAGCCAGCATCTAATGTATAAAAGCCTGTACTAGCAGCCACTAGGCAGTTGTGCAACTTGACAATAGCCAAGGAGTGCTTGGCCGAAAACTCCTGTAGTTTTAATCACTTGATGTGGATGGAAACCTGAGAACTTTTTATTCACTAGTATTGTTGTGAGACAATGCATTCTTACATCAGACAAAATTATGTTATAATTTGATATGTGACAAGAAATTTTAGGAATGTCTGAACAAGAAACATGTCAAAGCAAAATTTTTTCTGAAACTGACAAATTTCAATAAAAAATTGCAGAACAATACTCACAATGATTAAGAACTTCACAAAGGTATCATAAATGATGATGAAACATAGGTGTATGGAATCTATAAACCAGATGTTTCAACAGAAGCCCCCTGCAGAGCCAAGATTAAAAATAATGCTTTTGAAGTTCAGTCAAACGTGACGGTTCTGTTCATTCTGAACTTCAGTTTCATTGATTTAGTGGAACAAAATTTCTTTTTTTGGGGAACCCAGAACTTGTATGCCATTAAAATGAAGGAATCTGAAGAAGGCCATTATTTGTGTTGTTCATATGACTCTGTTTGTTTATCAGTTTTGGGAGCCACAAATAGCACTAGCCATATGTCAGTTGTGCCACAAGTTCTACTGACAGGGCCCGATATTCTTCACTATATGTATCCATTGTCAGTGCTACCACCAGGCTATGGTTCGTGCTGTCTGTCCCCGTCCTGGCAGCCAAAACTTTGCCACCACCTCTGCAAGATCACTCACGATTGCCAGGATCCACTGGCCACCTGCCATCAACCTACAACCCTTGGCCCAGATTTCAACTCTGGGCAGTGCTAGCGGCATGCACTTCATTTTCAAAAACTTTTAACTGATGCTCTTACATTTTAGTAAAACTTTGTATTTATGCTACCTTCTATACAGTAGAACCGCATTTTTACGCTTTTCAAGGGACATCAGTGAAATGGTGTAAAATGCAGGAAATAATGTTTTAAATGGTAAAATCTGCTTACTGGATTAGCCTTCCATTTTCATATTTTATTTGTGATATATGTCTATAATAGGCATCTAAATACTCACCAGGAAGTTTATTATACAATAAAAGTTATCCAAATTTTTACTATTTAAGCGCAGGGCAGAACTGGTAATTTTATGGGAAAGAAATTTTTGACATAATTTCATTCATTATTATTGATTAGTCAGCAAGCCTTTTATTGGCATTAATTATTTACGTAGTAAAACTCCTAAAGTTCTGTTCTTTTTGTATTTTTCGATGTTTCACACGACAATATTAGAGAATTTATTCACGTTCTTGAGTGCAAACATATGCATAAGTATTTTTGTGATGTTTGCATAGGATTGGCATCTCACACTTATCGCTTTTTTGACAGATAACATTCTTTATTAATCAGAAACATGTATCACAAAAACAATGCATCTGATTCTGATTGAGTACATGCCAGCCGCTCTGTCAAAGACGCTAGTGGAAAGAGGAACTACACCGCCGCAAATCAGCATTATTCTCACGTCTATAAACCGTTCTGTTTTTCTGAGTACACACCAGGCACTCTGTCAAAGAAGCTGGTGGAAAGAGGAACTACATGGCCATAAATCGGTGTGTTGTAAGTCAACTAGCTGCGTACTGCCAACAACGATATGCGAAATATACGTTTGCATTTATTCAAAGTGTCAAGAAACTTGACTACGAATAATTTTTAAGCACTATACTTTAAGGGGAAAGACATGCTAGCATCCATTTATGTAGATTACGTCATTTTTTCTTCACGAACATGCTTTCAAAAAGTGTAAAACGCGAGAAAAGTGTACATATGTTAATGCAAAAACGAGGGTGAATTAACATTGTGAACATAGGAAATTTACTGTAATTAGATAATATGCAATTATCATCATCTTTCCAATAATGGTTTAGTGACTGTCACTAAGCATTTTTTTACATTCTGAAAACAGCTGCTGGTGTACTGGGGGTATCCATGCAACCCACTACCTAGAATGAGGGTTAACTTTGCAACAAGAGTACTATTTTCAAATGCTTGTTTTTGGCATAGAAAAGTAGTGTAATGTATTCCATGATTAAAATAAAATTATTTGACTCACTTTTCCACGTCTAAAAATTGGCAAATACACCAAAACATGTGGTACATGTTCATCAGCATTATTACTGTCAATGTCAAAATACAGTCAGGGCAAGTGCCAATTCAACAACAAAGTGTGTCCATTGGATACATACATACATACCACAAAATTAAACATCTGCAAGAAAATTTTGATTATAAATAATAGAAACAAAATAACATTTTGAAACAACTAATCTTTCACTTGAGTTTCAAGCATAACACATACATCATTCATAAAAAAAGTCATCCCACTACCTCTGTCCGTCCTCAATAAATTCAAGAACTAATGAGTGGAGATTTGTATGGTTTTCACCAATGAACGGTTTGATTCAAGAGGAAGGTTTGGGAGTATAACTCATTATGATACATGGTTGAGAGTGGTGAGGAAATATCAGTGAAATATACCAATAAATACTCTAGACTCTGTACAAGAAAAAAACAACATAATACTTGAAAAATCTGCTCACTGGCTTAGTGCAAACTCCCTACACATTAATGAAACAAAAACTGAGGAAATAATCTTTAATTTGAAAGTGTAAAATAAAGAAAATAAATCTGTTAAACTGTTAGGAATGATGATCAACCAGAAACTCAGCTGGGATCAACACATCACATATGTCTGTTCCAAACTTGCACGAAGTATTTTCCTACTGCACAAGTTGAGGAATAAGGTCAGCCAAAATTTACTGATACATTCTTACTTTGCCTATTTCCACCCTCATCTTTCATATGGCATTCTGCTCTGGGGAAATTCTCCAAATTCAGCATCAGTCTTTAGATGGCAAAAAAAGCTATTCGATGTATAGTGGGGTTATCTCCTAGGGACACATGCAAGGAATATTTCAGAAAACTCAACATAATGACAGTTCCTGGTTTGTACATTTACTGCTGCCTATTACATGTTAAATAAAATATTGCTCAATATCCCCTAAGGTCATCTGTCCACTCCCATAATACGAGACGAAACCACACAATTGATCTGCCATACTCTAGACTATCCAAGATTAACAACAGCCATAAATATGTAGGCCTTGAATTGTTCAATATGCTCCCTAAGACTGCACAAACAGTATCTATAAATAGATTTAAGATAACCCTAGGGCAGTGGCTCAAAGGTAAAGCATTTTACTCAATTGATGAATATAAAGAGTGTAATATGACAGATTTGTTGTTTTAACATAATTATACCTACTGTATAATATAAATTTGTAAAAAGTATTTTTTAATTGTGAAATTAACATTATTTAATATTACAAATGTGTGTGAAATTGTGATTCAACTTTTTGACGAAGCCCATTGTATGAGAAAATACTGAACGGCAAATAAAGATTCTTATTCTTATTCTTAGAAACAGTTATATATCCTGTTACTTCTGAACTTTGTCTTGCATGTGAAAATGTGTTTATTGTTGTATAATAATGGTTGGTTGTATGGTTTTGTCAATCTGCCTATGATAATGATAAGAAATAACATCCTGTAATATTGTCATAAAATACCTTCATTTTTTAATTTGAATGATATGTAGGCACATATGCTCTGCTACCCACGCAAAGCTGGGGTGGGTTTCTTGTCTACATATAATATTCAAGTTATACAATTGAACAGTTCATCAGAACATAACATTGCATACTGGGAAAACAACATAAAGACCACGTTTTTACATACCTGTCCTTTATCCATCACAATGACACGGTCACAAGACATTACGGTATTCAGCCGATGTGCTATTGTGAGTACTGTGCAGTGCTGGAACTCTGACTCTATCGTGCTCTGAACACATGCTTCTGTTTCGGGGTCTACAGCGGCTGTAGCCTCATCCAGAATCAATATCTATTTTGTAGATATCCAAAAAGTAAATAATTATTACACCATTTTTTTAAAATATAATTAAATATTTGATGCTCACACTTCTAGATATATGTGTATTTTGAGAGGCTAAAGGATATCTTGAGAGAGGTTGGACAGGGTGCTCACCCCAAGGAGGGCATAAGTGGGAAGGACCAGGGCACTCAGAGAACAAAATAAGATGAAACCACTAGTTATAAAGAAGAACGAAGACTGATCGTATTTTACTGTTTATTAACCTTAATCTCTGTTTCTTTTGTTGATTAGTGATATTTTATTTCCCCTTTAGAGTAGTGATTATTTACCTTTCTATGCTTACTTTTTTATTTACTCAGTACTCTTTGTAGTTATTTACAGGATTTATTGTCAAATTACATATTTTGTTCACTGACAATGAGAGCTGTTTTTTTAGTGATCTTCAGTCTGAAGAATTGTTAGATGTAGAGCTCCACATAATTCTATCTTACACAAAACCTCTTCATCTCCTAATAACAACAGTAACCCCCCCCCCCCCATTTACAGTATTTGTTTCATGTTATTTCTCTATGACTATTCATTCTCCCCCCCCCCCCCTCACCCCCCTCTGCCATACACTCACACTTCCCTGTGATGCTAAGTTGACTATTCTTTGTTAGTCTCAGAATGTGCCTTGTCAGTCAATCGTTTCTTATAGTCAAGTTATGCCACAAATTTATTTTACCTGAATTCTCTTTGGTACCCACTCATTAGTTACAAAATCTGCCCATCTAATATTCAACATCTTATCTTATTTTTGTGGGAGCTGTTTAGCATCCATGTTTCATTCTCATACAAGACTACACTCCAGACAAATGCCTTCAGAGTAGTCTTCCTAACACACAAATTAATATCCAATGTTAAAAATATCTCTTATTCAGAAACAATTTTCTTCCCATTGCATCATCATTTAATATCTTCTCTGCTTTTGTCATCACAAGTTATTTCACAGAACAAGTAAAAAAAAAAAAAAAAAAAAAAAAAAAAAAAAAAAAAAAAAAAAAAAAAAAAAAACTCATCCACAACTTTTATTGTCTCATTACCCAATATAATTACATTTTGTAAAAGTATTTGAATTGTTATTGTTCTACATCTACCCAACGATCTGTTTCTGTTTGTAGAGACTTTTTCCTGATTTAACAGGTGTTTCCTTCTTAGAGTGTAGCCCTGACCACTCTTAGCCAGCTCTTTGTATTATATGTTGTGTGTATTCTTTGGAGCATGACCAAAAGAAAATTATGATCCTGCAGGTAGTATGAATTAAGGCATAGAGGGAATAAAAACACTAGCCACCAGTGCTAATTCAATTATATCAATGAGGAAAGTTTAAGATTTGTGCCAAACAGGATTTGAACCCAGATCTTGTGTTTACTAGGCTGGTGTGCTGACCAGTATGCAATGCAGATACAATGGCATAACAACTGTATTGCCTACCCTATCGAGGCTCCTTTCAGTCCCAAAGTTCAACTTATCCAAACACTACTGATGTAGTGCATTTGTCTGTAGCGATCGCTTGACCTTTGCTTCGATAATTAAAGTGTGAAATATGTTTACTCCCTGCTTCTTTAGGAGCCAGCGTCTCTGAGCTCTGCCAGCCATGTAATGCTCAGTCTTGTATTGCTTGTTGTCGAGTTCATAATAAAGTCTACATCTACATCTACATCTACATGGGATACTCTGCAAATCACATTTAAGTGCCTGGCAGAGGGTTCATCGAACCACAATTATACTATTTATCTCCCATTCCATTCTCGAATAGCGCGGGGGAAGAAAGAACACCTGAATCTCTCTGTTCGAGCCCTGATTTCTCGTATTTTATTTTGATGATCATTTCTACCTATGTAAGTGGGAGTCAACAATATATTTTCGCATTCGGAGGAGAATGTTGGCGATTGGAGTTTCGCAAGTAACCCACGCCTCAGCGATAAGCGCCGTTGTTGTAATGATTCCCATCCCAGATCCTGTATCATTTCCGTAACGCTGTCTCCCTTGTATCGTGACAATACGAAACGAGCTGCCCTTCTTTGGACTCTTTCGATGTCCTCCGTCAAACCCACCTGATAAGGATCCCACACTGGGCTGCAATACTCCAAAAATGGACGGACAAGCGCAGTGTATGCAGTTTCTTTAGTAGTTCTGTTGCATCTTTTAAGGATTCTGCCAATAAAACGCAGTCTCTGGTTCGCCTTTCCCACGATATTATCTACGTGTTCTTTCCAGTTTAAGTCTGAAGTAATAGTGATTCCTAGGTATTTTGTGGAGTTAACGGCGTTCACATTTGATTGATTTATGTTGTAAACAAAGTTTAACGGATTTCTTTTCGTACTCATGTGGACGACTTCACACTTCTCATTATTTAGAGTCAATTGCCAATTTTTACACCATACTGATATCTTATTCAGATCGTTCTGCAGTTGGTTTTGATCTTCAGATGATTTTACTAGACGGTAAATTACGGCGTCATCTGCAAACAACCTAAGAGAGCTACTTAGATTTTCCCCTAAGTGTGCAAGATTAAGTACATGTGGTATTATTGGAGCTCCAACCCCTTAATACACCCATACTAGTGCTCTCAAGTTTAAATTCACTGTCATTTCGCGCATGTTTTGCAGTGGAAATTCCTCCTCCCCCCCCCCCCCCCCCTGTGTATTTCACCACAAAATACAGGAGCCTTTGTTTCGCCATCCACTACAAAGACTGCGCTGGTGCAACCACTGTCGGGACTTCATGCTGCACCAACTTCATCACCTCACGTTAAGTGCTTTCCTGTTTCTTCTAGTGCTTTGCATTTTTGTTCTCAGAATGATTACTCACAAGACATGTTTGCCATGCTGAGTGCTCAGTGTACCACCAGGAACTTAAAACCTTGCTGGCCTGGGTTCGCCACTCATGTTTTCTAGTGTTCCTTCTACAGACAGTGTTAATCATGTACCTCACCACATCTCGTGTGCTCAGAATGCTCAGGTTGTGCAGAACATGAACTTATCGAACTTGCAGAATTTGAATTTTAGGCCGGCAACCACTCCACCTAGTGTGTTTCAGTATCCTTCTGCCTACCACATGCTTCACCTCTAATCTGCTGAACTTTTCTGGTGTTTCTGAAGGCAACCCCCACCCCCCTTCCCACCCCCCAAGACTTATTTATCAACTGCTTGGTCAATTATGGACAATTTGCTCATGCTTCGGGCACACCTTTTTCCATCTGCAAAGCCGATCTGGAGAATGCAAGTATTGTGTCGGCTAGCCTTGTGCAATCTACACCATCAAGCATATTTAGTGATTCTCCTAACAGGTCTGCTCCTCCTGTCAGTGGTGATTATTTTCATGAACATTACTGGAATTGTGCGTCCATATGGACCCTTGAATAAAAATCCACATAATTCCTATAAAAGGTATAATTAAAACATAAATTTTTAAAGAATGTATGAAAACAAACTTTATTTCAACTATAAATCAACTTGTAAATTTTACCTTGTATTATTTTTTATCCTTAAGTCCTAGTGTCATATTTGAGAATAATTTTTAGTACCTTACTTCGGCATGCTATGTTATTGTTATGGGCTTCAGTCCGGAGACTAGTTTGATGCAGCTCTCCACCCTACTCTATCCCGAGAAAGCCTTTTCATCTCCTCATAAGAACGGCAACACATATCCATTTGAATCTGCTTACTATATGCGTCTCTGGGCCCCCATCTGCGATTTTTACCCCACACACTTCTCTCCAATGCTAAATTTATGATTCCTCAATGTGTCCTACCAAATGATCCCTTCTTTTAGTCAATGTACGCCACAAATTCCGTTTTCCTCGCCAATTCTGTTCAGTACCTCTTCATTAGTTACGTGATCTACCCACCTAATCTTCAGCATTCTTCTGTATCACCACAAAAGCCTCTATTCTCTTCCTGTCTGCACTGTTTATCGTCCATGTTTCACTCCCATATAAGGCAATACTCTACACAAATGTCTTCAGGAAAGACTTCCTTACACTTGAATTAATATTCGATGTTAGCAAATTTCTCTTTTTCAAAAATGCTTTTCTTCCCATTGCCATTCTGCATTTTATATCTTCTTGTACTGTGACTGTCATATGTTATTTCACTACCCAAGTAACAAAATGCATCTAGACCTTCATTGTTTCGTTACCGCATCTAATTCCTTCAGCATCGCCTGATTTTCAAAGATTGCATTCCATTATCTTTGTTTTGCTCTTGTTAATGTTCATTTTATATGATCTCTTCACCAGACTGTCCATTCCATTCAACTGCTCTTCCACGTCCTTTGCTGTCTCTGACATAATTACAATGTCATCAGCAAAACATAATGTTTTTATTTCTACATCCGGAACTTTAATCCCTATTCCAAGTTATTCCTTGCTTTCCTTCACCACCTGCTCGATGTATAAACTGAATAACATTGGAGAAAGGCTACAGCCCTGTCTTACTCCCTTCCCAACTAATGCTTCTCTTTAATTCCTTTTGAGTCTAATAACTGTGGTCTGGCTTTTGTACAAGTTATAAATAACTCTTTGCTCCCTACATTTTACCCCTGCTGCCTTCAGAATTTGAAAGAGTGTATTCCAATCAACATTGTCAAAAGCTCTGAGGGAATGTCATCTACTCCCGGGGCCTTGTTCCGACCTAGGTCTTTCAGGGCTCTGTCAAATTCATCTCTCAGTATAGTACAGTGCTTTCCAAACTTTCCCTCATGGTGACATCCTTTTATAGCTTACAGTTTTGCACGACACCCTTTCACTAATATAAATACATATGGTAGAATTTAGATGGTTCTAGCGGGAGGGAGGGGAAGGGGGGGGGGGGGGCGGAAATAAAGTATCGCTTAAATGTAGTTTGTAAATGAAACTGATATCCTCGCATGCATTGACATGTTTAATGTTGATCCTGACTGCAGCAATTACGTACACTCATCGCAAGATAAGGAAACATTAGGAACTACGGAGATGTACAACAGAGTAACACTGCAGACAACAATGCCTAACTCACACAGTAATATTTGCTTCTTCTACATGTGACCCAACTTCCGAAACATGAAAACTGAATTTCGGAAACTGTTTTCCCCTGTTGCGTGTACATGTCAGGGCCAGATACAGTTTAGCTGAATCGATTGAAAACGGCATCTGGAAATTAACTGCTCGGATTTCTGATTTAGACAGCACAGTGGCTGTTCCCTTTCAGTTCAATAGTATCACATTATTTTCAGAAATACAGAAGATGTATTTATGACAAGTGATGAATTGTTATTTAAGTTCTATTGTTAGGTTCTTGCTTCACTATGACATCGAAAGTCTCAACATATTCGGAAAAAATGGATAAATATTTATAACAAGTAAGAATATGAATGTCATTTCTGGTCCCAGAATCTGTTATGTACAGGAAACTGAGAGAAAAAAATATTAACACATACCAGGGTTCAAACCAATGATCACTGCATTTAAAATACTATACTCTCCGTTAATCGACCGCCCAGACTCCATACTAAACTTCGCTACTGAATAGCTTTAGTCAGTTGGCAGTTGTGACTGCTTTTACAATCTGTGACAGCTTTTACAGCCACTGTGTCATTGATTGACATTTAATTGTAAGAAATACTACTGAGGGTGGCGTGGCTTTGATAAATCCATTAAAAAACACTTACGTGCACCTCTTTGAGAAGGAAAGCAGACTACAGTGAAGGTTCATTAAAGCAGCTGCCAGTTTCAGCAAACTGCACATGAGAAGAGCTGTTATTGAGTATCAGCAGCAGCTCTGCACATCCGCAGTTTGCTGGAATCTGGCAACTGGCAGCTGCTTGAACGAACCCTGAGTGTCTACTGCTGCTGAACCAGAGCTGCAGCCTAGCGGCTGAGCATGCAATTAATGTGCACTGATCACTCCTTTAATATGTGATCTGTGGTGCACTGAATGAAGAGACGGATGATTAGCTCCAGGCGAGTCTTCAGGATAGTATGAAGAGAAGGATATTGTGTGTTATTATATGACATGTTTTTTTTGTTTTGTTTAGAGTCTAATTTTGTTAGTCTCGTGACACCCTTGATAGTACTATGTGACACCCCAGGGTGTTGCAACACACAGTTTGGAAAGCTCTGGTATAGTATCTCCGATTTCATCTACATCTACTTCATCTTCCCTTCCTACAACATTGTCTCTAAGTTCATTTCCTTTGTAGAACTCCTCTATGTACTCTTACCACCTTTCAGCTTTCCCTTCTTTGCTGAGAACTGGTTTTCCATCAAAGTTCTTGATATTCGTAAAGCTGATTTTCTTGTCCCCAAATGTCTCTTTTATTTTCTTGTAGGCAGTATCTACTCTTCAACTTGTTATACATTCTTCTACAGATTTGCATTTGGCTTCTAGCCACTCCTGCCATTTTGCACTTCCTGTCAATCTCATTTCTTAGTCGTCTGTACTCCATTTTGCCTGTTTCGTTTACTGCATTTTTATATTTTCTCCTTTCATCAAATAAACTTAGTATTTCCTGTAATGTCCAAGGATTTTTGTGGGTCTTACCTTTCTACCAGTTTTGTCCTCTACTGTCCCCCCCCCCCCCCCCCCCCCCCCCCTGTTTCTGACAATTGTTGCCTAAAGCTCCCTCTGAAATTCTTAAGAACTTCAGGTTCCCTCAATTTATCCAAGTCCCATCTCCTTATTTTCGTTCCTTTCTTCAGTTTTTTCCAGTTTCAGCCTACAGTTCATGACAAATATGTTATGGTTAGAGTCTATATCTGCCCCTGAGCATGACTTACAGTTTAAAACTTGGTTATGGAATCTATGTTTTACCATTATAAAATCTATCTGATACCTTCTGGTGTCTCCTGGTCTCTTCCATGTATACAACCTTCTTTCGTGCTTCTTAAATCAGGTTTTTGTTATGTAAATTCCAGTCTCCCTTCAGAATTAAGTTTTCCCCTCCCTTAATTGTCTGAATAATTTCCTTTAACTCCTCATACATTTCTTCAATCTTCTCATAATCGGCAGAGCTAGTTGCCATATAAACCTGTACTATTGTTGTTGGTGTTGGCTTCGTATCTATTTTGACAATGATAATGCGATCACTGTGCTGCTCATAGTAGTTTACTCACATTCCTATTTTCTTATTCATTATCAGTCCTACTCCTGTGGTACCCCCAAATGATTTTGTATTTATAATCCTGTACTCACCTGACCAGAAATCCTGTTCCTCTTTCCACCAAACTTCACTAATCCCCACTATATCTAACCTCAACATATCCATTTCTCTTTTTAAATTTTCTAATTTTCCTACCCGATTAAGGGATCTGACATTCCACGCTCCGATCCGTGGAATGCCAGTGTTGTCCTTCCTGATGATCACATCCTCTTGAGTAGTCCCCGCCCGGAAATCTGATCTTACTCGAGAGGATGCCATCATCATATGTTCATACAGTAGAGCTGCATGTCCTCGGGAAAACTAATGGCTGTAGTTTCCCCTTGCTTTCAGCTGTTCATGGTAACTGTATGGCAAAGCCACATTAGCTGATGTTACAAGGCCAGCTCAGTCAATCAGTCAGACTGATGCACCTGTAACTACTGAAAAGGCTACTGCCCCTCTTCAGGAAACACACGTATCTCTGGCCTCTCCACAGATACCCCTCTGCTGTAGTTGCAGCTACGGTATGGTTATCTGTATTGGCATGATATATGATTGCAAAAATGGATTAGATTAAAAATCCTACATATGCTATATGCTTTATCATAATTGCCCCTAAACATAAAGGGGGACACTCTATGCCATCAATCGGAAACAAAAATAATGACAGAAAAACATGAAAACTTCCCAAATGTTGTCAATATCGGGACCTAGTAGGTGGATGAGGAGACCAATTAAACATATTCTTACCTCAAAAATATATACTACCTGACAGCTGGCTATGTCCCTCTACCGTGTCATTACATGAAGAATTATTTGAGTCAGAAGAATTTTATTGATGTGTATTTTCATTTATTTTCTCTTCATCACAAAATTGAATTAATGATTCTGTGACTGAATAATTTTCATCTAATAATAGTTCACACATTTCTTTTTTTTGCGAAACCCCGCTACATTGTGCTGAAACACTACAACATAAGAGTGTATACATAGATTAAAAAGAACCCCTTATCTGGAATCGTGGGTCAAACTGGACCCAGTGATGGCACTTACCATTCCTTCCAGTAAATTTCAAGTGAGGAGTTCTTGGACCTTAGAGCACCTTACAATGTACTGAGATTAGACGGGCATGTGAAACTAAAATCTCTCTCATTTCAATTGTTAGATGGTTTGATTGTTGTTGATGTGTCCACATTGACCCATGATTCTGGTTAAGGGTTAACTCAAATTTTCCTCAATATGCTGATATGTCCTGTGTGCTACCCATATCATGTGATGCGCCTGACGCGTCACGAGTTCAAGCACTGCTCCCGCTTTATCACACTGTTGACCGCAGGAACATTCTCGGCAGCACTCATTTGTGCATCTGCCACTTTCTTAGCACACACCAGTGCCTCAATTGCGCCGAGCATCCACATCGTCTCACCTCTTCTGGCTGTAACCTGCTCATTCGTCTTTGAAGCTCCGCCAGGGACGACGGTGGTGTTGAGCTCTCTCACAACGCCTCAACTTGTCTGCATCAACACCTCAGCTATGTTCTGGAGGCACCACCATCACCACCACCTGGGTCCCTTTCCAAGCTGCTGCCTTTCTCCTTCATGGATCCCACGACATGGTTCACCATTGCTGAGCAAATATTCGGCCATTACTTGCTTGACGATATGGCTCGCTATCTATTTCTAATCACACATCTTCATATACACATTGACTTGAACTGCAGCCTCATGACCTCTCCTGTTGTTGGCAGATCAGTATTCCTTCACAAAACGAACCATCCTTGAGAGGGTCACTTGCACCCTGAAAGATAAGATTAGAAACATCTTCCATGAAGGACACCTGGAGGACGAGAAGCCATCACAACTCTGCCGCCACCTCTGTCTCCTTACCAATGAACAAGATATGCCTGATTCTACGCATGGCTGTTTGGTCGAGCAAGCTTCTGCTCAGAGACCAGACTGCCCTCGTGTATAACATTCTTCAGTCTCCAAGTGAATGCATCTACATCGCAGACAGGGTGTACAATGCCTCTACGAGGCACGAATCCTCTAAGAGGCACGATGCCTCTATGAGGCACGCAAGCTGCATGGTACGTCCAAGACTCAGCCTCTGTGGTACGCACCTGCTGCTTGGCAGCACCACTTGCGCAACAAGGAAACCGTGGACAGGAAACTAGGCATCAACATTCACCTGCACGCATACTGGGTGACTGCTTCACCACCTCTGTCATGCCAACCAGTGCTCCCTGCATGCAGCTCCTCCAACACCAAGGATGGAGTGCTTCTGCTCATCCGCTTCCCACAAGAGCAGGCTCTGTATTACCCTTACTGCTAGTACCACAGTCATTTTGGTGACGCAGCAAGGAAGAGTCAATTGCCATGTCACCATCCAAATGCTGACTGCAGAATGGTTTAGGTGCCGTCTCTTGCTCTGACACGCATGGGCACCTACATGCGTTTCATACTGTTTGTGACATTTCTCCGTCATGTGGTCATTTGTACCTACATGACTGTGCTTTGAATGCTCGATTCCTTATTGACACTGATGCTGATGTATCTCTATTACCAAATTCAATGGCTTCTGAGCCTCTCTGCCCACTAATTCTTCATGTTGGGCTGTCAACACCACTAAGCTGCTGTGTGCAGGTTCAATGACTTTTACTGTTTTCTTTTCACCAAAACATAAACTCCCATGGAACGTTTTGGTAATGAACGTGGCGGAACCAATTTTAGGCATGGATTTCTTGATGCATCATAAACTTTCCCCTGATGTTCGGTGTTCCACCACTCCACAAACACACTTTTTTGTGCTCGTCAAGCTCTAACTCTTCTTTCTACACTGACACACATACTGTCTGTGAGTGTTTTCAGATGATCAAAAAGTTTGAGGCTCTGTTTTCAAAGTTGTGTCGAGAACATGAACCAATGATCAAACCGTGCAGCAAAAAATAGAATTCTGTTCGTGAGTGTTTTGACACTATTAAACAATCAGAATCGCTCATGTGAAAGTGGTTGAGCAAACATGAATGTGTACTCCGTCTGCATTGCGAAAATGAGATCACTTGCCACCTTGCAGACGTGGAATTGCAGCTAACATCCACTCTACAACAAGTGTCGTCTCTGTAGGTGCTTCAGAAGGACTATTGCTCCAAGGTTAGTACAAGTGTTCCCTGTTCCCTCAGTGAGTGTTTCCAGTGCTGTGTTAATAGTGTTTGCGATAGTTCTTCCCCTCCATGTCACTCGTTCATGGATGTTTGAAAACAAAACTTGGTTACCATGCCAATGCCTCGCCAGGATGCTCACCCTGCGCGGCATCCCTCTCTGGTAGCTACCTCTAACACTTCTTTCTCTTGCCCCTCAAAATGATCACTTGTTTCACCTTTTCCTGCTCCACCAGTCGAGCAGTCTGTTACCATGACACGCACAACTCCGCCAGCTAGTGCCCCCCCCCCCCCCCCAAGGTGCAACGCCATCTTGCTCCAGAGCACCTGTGACTCCACCATTAAACCCTCTGTCGGCCACGAGTGATGCTGAGCACCCCCCCTCCTGGCCTTGCAGACTCCATGTGACTCTCACGCCGAGTCGCACCGCCTCTCGCCTCTCCCAGCGCCCCCTCATCCTATCACAGCAAACAGTGACCACACATGTAAACAAAGCTTTCCCACCACTTCTCATGGTGTCTCAGTGGTCACAAATGACACAGTTGATAAGCTCCGTCTTGTTTATGGGCCTTACATCTCTAGCAAACTGCGGTGCCTTAGACTAAAGAAATTAGTGGCCATCAAAGAACAAATGGCAGAACTTTCGAAGTGAGGTGTCATTGAGTCTTCATCCAGCAATTGGTCATCTCTCACTTATTTGGTGCCTAAGTGAGACAGCTCTTGGCAAATGTTTGGCGATTACCACAGGCTCAATACTCGCACACTTATGGACAATTATCCTATTCTGAACATTGCAGATTTCACACAAACTCTGGCAGGCACTAAAGTGTTCTCAGTTTTGGACTGTAAGCGTGCTTACCACCAAATTCCTATGACTCCTGAGGAGATTGAAAAGACTGCAATTTGTTCCGCTACTGTTTCATGCGTTTTTGCCTTAAAAACGCCATCAATGAGATTTTATTCCCCCTTAAGTTTTCCTTTGCATACCTCTAGGACATTAATATTCAGTAATTCTATCTAGGAGAATAAAAAAAATTACAAATCCGTGTTGACACCTTGGTTGCAGCTGGCATCAAAATTAATGACAGCAAATGGCAACTACATCAATGCTCCATACTTTTCGTTGGTTTCAGGGTTTCTGCTGGTGGGATAACTCCCCCCCCCCCTCTGCCCCACTCCCCCTCCCAAGAAGATTGATCATGTCAGGAACTTGCAACCTCCTTCACCTTCAAAGATTGGAACCGTTAATTATTATCAACGACACTTACCTGGAGTTGCCAAGCAACAAGTTCCGCTCAATGAAGCCTTAGCTGGCAAACACACCTCTGGCGATTGACCTGGTCCTTGGACAGACGCTATGTCTTCTGCAATCTCTGCTCTCAAAGTCCTACCCATTTGATCTGTCACTATCACTCACCCTCATCCAGACGCTGATCTTTTTATTACTATAGACGCAAGTGATACTGCCATTGGCATAGTTCTGAGCCAATCCCTTGACGGTGTCATGTCCTCTTTGCAATTGTTCTCAAAGAAACTCAACAGTGACCATAAGAAATACTCTGCCTTTGATCCACAACTCTTGGCCATCTATGAAGCTATCAAACATTTCCGCAGTGCCATAGACGGATGCTCTATTTACGTTCTCACTGACCATAAGCATCTTGTGGCTGCCATCACTAACCCTCCAGTGGCCCCCCTCCCCCCAGGTTCTGCTATTTTGATTACATTTCCCAATTCACCACCAATGTCCGCTACATCAAGGGTGTGGAAAATGTCATGGAGATTTCCTCTCATGCAGTGATGACATTTCATCTCTCTTACATGTCTCTCAGCTTGTCACTCTTCAGGCAGCTGACAGCAACACAATGCAACTCATTCAGGACTCTTCCTCTTCTTTGCAACCTATCAGCACCACTTTCCCTGGTGAATCAGGTGAGGTTTGGTGTGATGCTTCCACGGGCACACTCCACCCCTACATTCCTTGCTGCCTCAGGTTGTGAGATCTGAAATAAACTACACAATCTTGCTCATGCTGGTGTCTAGGCCTCCACCAAATTGGTCACGAACCAATTGTTTTGGCGAGACATGAGGCGTGATTGCCAAGCCTGGGCTTCACGTGTGTTCCCTGCCAAAAAAGCAAAGTTCACATTCACACCTTTCCTTCCCTGGGATCTTTCCCTGACCCTGCTAGCCGATTCCAGCATGTTCATATTGATCTAGTAGGCCCCCTTTCCCTGGTTGACAGTTTCCGTTACCTCCTTACTTCGACTGATCGCACCACCTGCTGTGCTGAAGCTTGCCCTCTTCCGAACTTCACCGCAGAAGCTGGTGCGCATGCATTTGTGCATTCTTGGATTTCCCATTTTGGCTGTCTGCTGTCATCACCACTGACCAGGGCCAACAGTTCACATCTGCTCTATTTCAAAACCCATGCAGCCTGTTCAGAATTGAACACATACACACCACAGCCTATAACCCCCAAGGAAATGGTTTAGATAAACATTGGTACCACACTCTCAAAGCGGTCCTCATGTGCCATGACACACTGTGGCTAGAGGGTCTCCCCCTTGGTCCTCCTTGGTCTTCACTCCATTTACATCCAGACCTGAAGGGCACCATCATAGAGTTTGTGTACGAACAATCCCTGTCTCTCCCCAGTGAGCTTGTGCACCCCTCCCATCCTCCTCCTCCCTCTGATGTCCCATCCTTCATCGACCAAGTCCACCTTTATTGCTACAAATTTTTGCCTCCTCCCCCGCCCAGTCACTCTTGTCCCTCTCCTCATTTTCCAAATATACTGACAACATGCACACATATCTTTCTTCATGATGACACTGTCTGTCCCCCTATACTGGTCCTCAACACGCCCTGAAGAGGGGTGACATACCTTCACAATTTCTGTAAATAATGCTCATGTTACTTTCTCAATCAATAGGGTCACATCCACCTACATTCACGCTAATTCTCTTCCACCTCTCCCAGACTCAGGCACTTCCCCCTCCCCCCCAACCCCCCTCTGCCAACCCGTCGCCTTTTGACAGTTTCTTACTCTCCCCCCCCCACTCTCCTCATTCCCTGCCCTTGAATTTGTTGGGCCTGCCCCCCCCCCCCCCTCCTCTTCTACTCTTTCCAATCTTCATCCTTTGGTTGACTTCTTCTGCATCTAACCCCCCCACCCCTTCGGCCATCAAGTGAGAGCTGCCTGCCACAGTCATCTTGTCAGCTGTTCGCGCCTTCCTCCTGCCGAGGTGCTCATCATCACTCCACTGGGCCCGGCTCAGTTGTCAAAGAGTCCAGCCCGAGCCGTCCACTGCCCACGACACCTCGTTGACTTCATTGGCGACGCACCTCCAACTCGCTGCCACACACACACACACACACACACACACACACACACACACACACACACACACACAGCTGCGTTCAGACACCATCGAGCTAACCGTCACCCAGATGCAGAGGCAGGCACTGCCCGATGCTTTAGTCCCCCCCTCTGCCTCCAGCCTCTCAAGATGTAGTCCTTACTGTGGAAGGAGAGGGGGCTGTGTGGCGACTGCTCAACCTTTACTTCGATAATTAAAGTGTGTAATATCTTTACATCTGGCTTCTTTGGGAACCAGCGTCTCTGAGCTCCATGTAATGCTCAGTCTTGTATTACTTGTTGTTAAGTTCATAATAAAGTGTGCAAGATTAAGTACATGTGGTATTACTGGGGCTCCAACCCCTTAATAAACCAATCTGTCAATTACCTTCATTATTGAAAGCTTTAAACTGTTTCCTATAGGAGTTCTAGCTTGGTGTGCACCTGCAATGAAGACATCAATGACTTGTCCATGCGGAGGCATTATGTCAGTAGTGTGTGGATGAGTTGAGACTTTTTGTTTGTCAGGAGACCTGTTAGGGTAGTCAGTATGGTTGTTGTGACCACTGACCGGAATAGCGATCAGGGCACTTGGCTAGTGAGCAGGAGACCCAAGAACAAATCCCAGTCCATCACAAATTACCTCAAGCCACCATACCACGTTGCTGGAAGTTAACTTCCCCCTCACTGATGGCTCCATCCACATTTCTGTCCACATTTACTGTACAAACCACCAACAGTGCAAACACTTTGACATTAGACATTCCTACCACATAAAAAAAAATCTCCCTTGAAGCCTAGCATGGACCACATATCTGCTGTGATGAGAACTCCCTTGGCGCAATATGCAGAAGGTTACACAAAGGCCTTCATAAAAAGCCACTATCCCAAGACCTAGTCTGCAAAAATATTTCCCATGCCATATCCCCACACATCCCAAATCATCCCTCTATCCCCAACAACAAGCTACAAAAGAGAGCCCCCTCATAATCCAATAGCACCCTGGAACAACTAAATCATATCCTCCATCAAGGCTTTAATTTTCTGTCATTGTGTCCAGAAATAAAAGATATCCTGCCCAAGATTGTCCCCATCCTCTCCTAAAGTGGTGTTCTGTTGTCATCATAAGTTTCACAACGTCCTACTTCACCCATAGGCCACTTCCAACTACAGCCACCTGCCACAGGGATCACATACTTGTGGAAGTTCCTGCTGCAAGACCTGCCTAATTCACCCACCTAACACTTCCTATTTCAGTCCCATCAAAGGATTATCCTACCTCATCAAAGGTCAGGACACTTGTGAAAGCAGCTGTGTGATTTATCAGCTGTGCTGCAATCAATGCACATTAAAAAAAAAAAAAAAAAAAAAAAAAAAAAAAAAAAAAAAAAAAAATATATATATATATATATATATATATATATATATATATATATATATATATATATCTCTTGGCTAGTGAGTCTTCACTTCTTTGCTTTCTACAGTTCTACAGTGTGTCTGCCTAAGTGTACTTGCGTCTGTGTAAATGTGTGGGTGTGTGTGTTTTTGTTTACCCTCTATATATAAAAACAGATGACTCACCAAAAGGACCGGCTCGTCGATAGAAACAAATAAAATAAATAAAATCACACACAAACACACATACAAGCTTTCGCAGCCTAGCTGCTTCGTCAGGCAGAAGGGAAGGAGAGGGAAAAGGAAATAATGAGGGTTTCAAGGGAGTGGATAAGGAGTCATTCCAATCCCGGGACAGAAAAGACTTACCTTGGGGGGAAAAAAAGAGGGTAAACAAAAACACACACACCCACACATTTACACAGACGCAAGTACACCTAGGCAGACACACTGTAGAACTGTAGAAAGCAAAGAATCATGGCACAAGATGCAGTTGACCATATGCTTGATTTCAATGGCTGCTTCAACCTAGAGTAACCTATCCCCCCCCCCCCCACACACACACACACAACAGTTCCTGTCCCTTTTTGTCCTACACCTTTCCAATTTTCCTGTTCCCCTACCATTCCCTTCCCTACCATCCCATCCCACCATTGCAGAGAGTGACTTTGAACACAGCAACTGGAGATGTGAAGTATGCCTGTGCCTGTGTTATTGTATAAATGTTATGGCGTGTTTCTTTTCTGACACAGTATAATGGCTGAAAGCTATTGCCATACTGCAGAGCATGATTCGGAGTGAGGCAGCCAGAGATGTCGGCTGTGAGATTGTGCTGTGTGTCTGTATGATTGCATTTAATGTTCTATTTACTGAAGAAGACCATGACCAATAGCTTAAGTGTTGTATGTGTGTGTCTTTTTTATGTGCCTGTCACAGCTCATCATTACATCTTTGCAGTGAGTTAAATGTCATTATTGTATTGTTTAATTCATATATGGACTTACCATTATTAGTTTTATATATACATGTGGTGTCTGCTCTGAAAGAACAGATGTCACATCTGATGCTGCAGTTGTTATTGTTTCAGTCACAGAATATGTGACATCAACTGTGAATGGGCAAAGCTGAAAATGTGTACCCGGTGGGGACTCGAACTCAGGTTGCCTACTTTCTAGGCAGTCGCACTAACCACTACACCTCTGGGGACTCAGTGATCACCACACCTACAAGGCCTAGCTAGCTAAGCATGCCTCTCATCAGATACAAATTCCCAGCTTTACCCTGCTCACAGTATCCAAACTAGTAGTTTGGAAACTAATTCCGGTAACAGTAAAGGCCTCAAACTTGCCCACCCCTCCCCACTAATGAAAGGATCATTGCCTGTCACTGGAATATTATATACATGTGGCATCTGCTATGAAAGAACAGAAGTCACTTCTGCTCCTGCAATTGTTATTGTTTCATATTCACAGAATATATGACATCAACTGCAAATGGGCAAAGCTGAAAATGTGTACCGAGCCAGGTACTGAAATTCCAGTTTGGAGACAGAACTGACAGTACACATGCAGAGATAAAGAATCTTAAATTGTAAATTTCAAGGCAAATACAGCTGCAGAATAAGTGGAAAAGGATCTTGACAAATACAGGGAACTCTTAGAAAGTGAACATAGTAAGATAAATGAAACTTTCAGTGACACAGTACAAGAGAGAAAAACTGTAGAAACTATTATAGGGGAAGAATATCATATGATTAGGCCAGAAACATCTCAGAATAACAAAAGTTTAGATTCAAAGATATTAAATTTAGAGCAGAGTATTAGCAAAAAATCAATAATATAAAACAAACTGTAACCAGTAATGCAAGTGTGTCCCATAGTAATGTAGCTTAAAAAGTATTCAAGAATTTTAGTCCCCAATTTCAAATCAAAGTATTTCTGACCAAGCACCTCCTCTTTCTGCACCTTCACATCTCTATAAATCATACTTTGGTGTACAACATGAATGATAAGGATCGAAAGAAAGAAAGATGAGAGAACATACAGTACCTTACAGTTCCGTAGCAGTGCTCTGGCAAGACACAGTAACTGTTTCTCACCAGTAGACAGACTGTCACCCTCTTGAGTGACCTTTGCCTCCAATTGTCCCTTCATTGAAAGAACCTTGTCTCGTAATTTTGTTCTTTCTAAAGCAAGCCAGATCTCTGCATCCGTATGTTGACAATTTAAATCCAGGTTTGACCTGTAAATTTTAGTGGGAGTAGAAGATATTATAATAAAAATTAGAATTATTATTATTACATGACGTTTCTTGTGTTAAGCTACTGAACTCAAGTAAGATAAATAAATAATAATGCATAGAATTAAAGATAAAGTACTACCTTTCCTTTTTTGTGAGGGTGGGGCTACAGCTATAAGTTATGACAAATGGTAATAATACTTGAATGTTTACAAACTTCATTTATGATAAAGATCAATAGACAACTAATAAAGAGCCCAGGTGTAGTCACGTTATGTATGCTGAATCCTGCTAATGCAAAATGTGCTGGCTTCATTCTGAGCATGATGACATGTGCAGAACAGCCAAATTGTGTGTGCTGCCTTCTGAGATGGAAAGGAAAAATCAACTAATCATTGAGTATTGAATGTCCCCACCACTTCCACTGAGACTGGATAATTTTAATTATAGGATACCAACTTCTATCCTTTTCAGAGGCACTGTCATAATTTATTAGATTATTGGTAAGACATAATTCCATCAATTCTTTGATTCATGGAGGGGTTAAAAAAAAGAAGATAAATAAATAAATAATATTTAAAAAAAATCCTAGGTGTTAAAGTTTTTGTTCTATTGTATTCCATTGAAATCCCAAGGAAACAAAGTGTTATTTTACTGTTGATTTTGATGGTTGCAGAAATGGGTGTACCTTTCATGTGCTGTACAACAAATTGGCTGAATGAATGAATGGTCACAGTTTCATACAGGATGCACTCAACATATCATATGGGAATGCTTTCAACATCGTTCACAAGTCCTTAGGATACAATAATTCCATATTCAACCAGTTGTATTCTACTACAGGGGCATCTAAAATTTAGCACTGCAATGAAACAAACATTCGTCTGGGGAGCAAGCAATGTCCTGGTGCAGAGCCTGTCCTCCACCATGACTACAGGGATCTTGGCCTGTGTTACACTTTACTGACCTTCATTCATTAATAACTAGTTTGGTTAATTAATTGATTACTATCACTTCAAGATAGAGATAAACATTTCAATTTTACAGATACTTTCTCTACATCCATCCAAGTCAGACCTAATTATCAACTGGTTACTCAATAACAGTCCCATGAATTATCACAAAAATTATTAGTAAGAAAAAACACTTTCAAAAACCCTTTAGAACTTATCTGGTGCTTAGATACTACACAGTTAGGAAATATCAAAAAATTAATGAAATGAACTATATAGATATATATAAAAATAGGCATCATTAACTTACCCAAAGCACAGGCTGATTGACAGATAAAAAACACAAATAAAAACACACATATACACAAAGATTCAAGCTTTCGCAACCATTGGCTGCTTCATCAGGAAAAGAGGAAGGTAGGAGGGGGGGGGGGGGAAAGGGAAGGATGCGGGTTTTAAGGGAGTGGATGAGGAGTCATTCCAATACCGGGAGTGGAAGGACCTACTATATATATCAGAATGCTATAAATATCAGTACAACACTACACAAGCCATTGGCACACTCCCACCTAGCACCAGTCACATGGAGATAGGAACTTGCTCACTGACTGATATGTAACAGACAAAACCTACAGCAATAAAGACAGTTACCACCCATTTTCTGAGTGTAACTGCAATGTTTTTGATACACCATTGAAAGCATTAACAAAGGTTCACAAGACATATTTGAGTATACAGTGGTTTATCTAAATAGTATCAAAAGTAATTGCACAATATGAAATAGCCTAACAAATGGTAGGAACATACATTATGAAGTAGTTCAATGTAATCTGCAAATATATTCAGCTCAGATATCAATTTAAAGTTATATAATGTAAAGAAGATGATGTGAGAGCATGTAAGCTTTTACCAATAATCAATTTGAGATTAAATTTTAACCAAATAGTGAAGTAAGTTGTAAAAGCCAAATCCACTGTGTAGATAAACTCTGAGTTTATTCTTTTGAATCAATCTTGTTACAGAATTGAAAATATTCATAAATCATAGATCCATAAATGTTGGGAACAGTTTCATACAAGATGCACTCAACATATCATATGGGAATGCTTTCAACATCGTTCACAAGTCCTTAGGATACAATAATTCCATAGTCAACCAGTTGTATTCTACTACAGGGGCATCTAAAATTTAGTGCTGCAATGAAACAAATGTATGAATTGGCATGGGAACCCCGAGGAAAAATAGTGTAAGGTCTGTAGAATATGATATATATTTGTAATGACCTAAATGTACCTTGTCGTGTCTAAAAAATAGGTGCAAGACTTTCTGATTAGCTATTATATTTTCTGAGCTCAGCCTTTTTCCTAGTGGGAGTACACACATTCACATATACCACCGCACACACACCCAAACTTTCACTCATGACCATAATAGTAATATAACTGAATTAAATCTACTGCTTGTGAAGTGTATGTGACTCTCACCTTATCGTTCCTGAAAATAATACAGGGTCTTGTGGAATAACTGATAAATGACTTCTCAGGTGCTGCAGTTTGATATCTGCTATGTTTACTCTATCAATCATAATTTTTCCGGATGAAAGTTCAGCCATTCTATAGATAGCTGCTACTAAAGAACTTTTACCAGATCCAGTCCGGCCAACAATACCTATTAAGGAAAAAGTAATATTAATCACTCTGAACACAGTCATAATGAGACAGAGATGGTGAGTCATCCACAGGTGTACACAAAAGAAAGAGGGGTTGGGTGCAGGTAGCCCGTGGCACAGGGAGAGGCACTAGGTGGTCAGATAAATGGACAGGAGTGTGGGAAGGAGGGCTTGTAGGCATGTGGGCTAGGCATGTGATGCACAAGTGTTTGCACTGATGCCAAGAGTACAAACTGTGTACATGAAATGGCACAAGGTTGAATTCCAATGTGGCCTTTCTATTATCAGATGTATAAATACTGATATTTGGAAAAAATGAACACTTTAATACAACTAATCTTATAATGGAAACTCTGGGTTGCAATTCAACAGGCACATAAAAATGACACTAACATGCAACACACATGCACAATCAACCTTTGATCTTCTTCAAAATAAAGAACATTCACACAAGCACGCTTCACAGTCGCACAACTGTCATCTCCAGCTGCTGCACTCTGAGTCATGATCTGAGGTGAGGGAATAGGGAAGGGGATGGGAAGGGGGAGGGATCAG
Organism: Locusta migratoria; assembly: GCA_026315105.1. NCBI lineage: Eukaryota > Metazoa > Arthropoda > Insecta > Orthoptera > Acrididae > Locusta > Locusta migratoria. Next base: position 530,443,833 of record CM048744.1, on the reverse strand, counting down.
AAAGGTTGCATCCTGGTGGTAGGGATGGATACAGCATGGGCGTATGGAGTATGTATCGATTAGAGGGTCGAATGAGATGCAGCTTAGCTATTGAGTGGTGAGATGAAGAAAGCAAAACAAAGCCAAAACAATAGGCATGCATGTGCTCATGCATGTGCGTGCACACTCACACATGCACGCACACGTGCACACGAGGGCGCGTGTGCGCGCGCACACATACGCACACACGTACGCGTGCAAAATGGGCGAGATGTAGGATAGAGGAGGTAGAAAAAGTAGTATCATATGTTGAGTCCTGGAAATTTTTGGGATTGTAGAATTACTGTAAGGATAACTCCCATTTGTGTAATTCAGAAAAGCTGGTGGTGGGTGCTAGGATCCAGATGGCCTTGTTTGTGAAACAGCCATTGAAATCAAGCATATGCTCCACTGTGTGTTGTGCCACAGGGTAGTCTATCTTGTTTTTGGCCACAGCTTGGCAGTGACCATTCATCATCTGGGCATAACGATAGAAAATCAAAACCTCAGCAAAGAATGCATATATTTGTTCCAGTCCAGGATAGTTCTGGATGACAAGGGAGGCACTTTTTTGTGACTGCTTATTGGAGGTGGAGAGAGGATTAGTAATGTATATATCATATATCTATATATATGGGCAGGGCGAAGCTGGGAATTTGTATCTGACGGGAGGCGTACATGGGTAGTCCTTGCAGGTGCGGTGATCACTGTGTCCCCAGTGGTGTAGGGGTCAGCGCAACTGCCTAGAAAGCAGGAGACCCGGGTTCGAATCCCGGCTGGGTACACATTTTCAGCTTTGCCCAATAGCAGTTGAAGTCATATATTCTATGAATAGATTAGTAATGTATGGGGGTTATGACCTGGAAAATCTGTTTGCAGACTTCATCAGTCTGTGTCTGAAGGCCTTTATGCGGCCTTCAGCATATTGGGTAAGGGACTTCTCATCACTGCAAATTCACTTTCCGTGGTTTGCAAGGCTGTATGGTAAGGGTTTTGTGATGTGGAAGGGATGGCAACTGTCAAAGTGTGGGCACTGCTGGTGGTTGGTAGGTTTAATGTGGATAGAAATGTGGATACAGGCATCAGTGAGGTGAGGTTCACATCCAGGAATGTGGCATGGTGGGTTGAGGAAGACCAGGTGAAGAAGACAGGGACAGAGTTGAGGTAGTGGAGGAAGGAGGATAAGTTGTACTGGCCCCAAATCTAGATCATGAAAATATCTTCAATATCCCTGAACCAGACCAAAGGTTTGGGATTTTGGGATGGGGGTGCTAGGAAGGATTCCACTAGACAGCTCATAAACAGGTTGGAATAGGAGAGTGCCATGTGAGGGTCCATGTCTGTGCCACAGATTTAATGGGAAACTTACTTCCTTAAAGGAAAAGTAGTTGTTCATTAGAATAAAATTGGTGAGAGATATTGGCCTTGAATGAAGAGGGACAATGGGAGAGGTAGTGTTTGAGAGCAGCGAGGCCATGGCATGGGCATGTTGGATGTTGGTGTATAGGGAGGTCGCATCCACTGTGACAAGTAAGGATACAAGAAGTAAAGGAGTGGGTATGGTGGAGAGTTAGTGAAGAAAGTGGTAGGTATATTTGATTTGTGAGGATAGATTTTGGGCAATTGGTTGAAGGTATTGGTCAACAAGGGTAGAAATTCTCTTGGTAGGAGCACAGTAACCAGCCACAATCAGGAACCCAGGATTAATTGGTTTTTGGGTTTTGGGAGCATGTAGAAGGTGGGTTTGCGGGGTGCTATTGAGATAAGGAGGGAGATGGATGCAGGTCAGAGCTTCTGGGAGGGGCCTTATGATTACAACAGAGATTGGAGATCTTGTCGGACTTTAGGATTGGCATAATTCAGACACAACTTGTAGATGGAAGAGTCAGAGAGTTGGCGGAGCCCTTCTGCCAGGTAGTCATTGCGATTTGTAATTACAGTGGTGGAACCTTTGTCTTCTGGTATCATGATTATGTGGTGATTCGTTTTGAGGTTGTGAATGGCTCTCCTTTCTTCAGCTGAAACATTTGAGTTCTTAGGAAGGGACTTGGGGAAAGGTGGTGAGTCCAAGTTGGAGGTGTGATATTGCTGGAGGTTGATCAGGGAGTGGTTAGGTGGAAGTGCTGGGTGATTTCGTTTGGACGGTGGTATGAACCCGGGAAAGGCAGGGTTCAATATTGGGATTAGGTTGGCTTTGGTCACAGGAATTGGTGGCAAAGTAGTGTTTCCATCATAGAGATCATCAGGAAAAGGAAAGTTCTTTGACTAGTCCAACAATGTTGAGTTGGGGTGTACGGCTGATGGTGAGACATTTGGATGGAATGAAAACTTCTGTACGGTTGAGGTTCTTTGTGGACAGGTTAACCACAGTGTTCTGGGTTGTTTTGGTGCTGGATATAGTGGAGTGTCTTTAACAACATTGATGTGCAATATTTCTTTGTATAACATATTAATATGTTCGAAAATCCCCAGTGCGAAATTGTGTTTCTGCAGGGACTCATATCTTGGGTGCTATTGATTTCCAGAGATAAGGGGTAAACTGTTTGGGTAACACTTGGCCTAGTTATCATTCTTATACATAACAGAAATATTTTCATGCTGCAGCTATCCTACAGCACAGTGTCAAAATTTAAAATTTAAATACTACACACTTCATTCAGCACAGCCAAATAGAACCAACTGATTCAGAATGCAGCACCTGTAAATATGGTTGGGCGTTTTTGGAGAGTGTGTGTCTCTTTCTGATGAAGGCTGTGGCTGAAAGCTTTTAGGTTTTGTATGTATGAGCATATTGCAACTTTACAATTGTTGGTGCGGTGAGTTGCAAACTATGATAATTATATTGTTGAATTCCAAACCAGACTTTCCATTGTTTAACTTACCTAAAGTGCAGGCTTGTTGACAGACACAAAAACAAATAAAAACACAGATTCAACCTTTCGCAACCGTTGGCCACTTCATCTGGAAAAGAGGAAGGACGGAGGGGTGAAAAGGGGAGGATGCAGGTTTTAAGGGAGTGGACAAGGATTCATTCCAATCGTGGGAGTGGAAGGACTTACCTTAGGGGAAAAAAGGAAAGGTAAAGAAGCACACACATACACACACACACAAACACACCAAGGCAGACATTTCATATATTTGGCTAGAACTTACCTTAGTTCTGTATGGTCAGATAGTCACACAAAAAGAGAATAAGGACAAAGCACCTTTGTCTCCTGCATTTAAGGAGGAATCATCTGTTGCAGGATCACCAATTAATGTAACTAACCAATCATTTTTACAGTTATGTGTAGGAATATCTAATGTTATTCAGTAAACCTTACTTCTTTTTTAACACACAAAAATAATCTTAAACTTATTTTCCTTTTGATTGCTACAACTACAAGCAGTAACTTATTAACATAGAAACCTATTAACATACCTATTTTTTCAGTAGATTCAATGATAAAATTAATGCCCTTTAGAACATTTGGCAAACCTTCCCTGTAACAGAGACTGACATTTCTGAATTCAATTCTGCCCTTTGTAGGCCATTCCGGCAACACATTAATTTTTGATGTTTTGAAATCTTCTGGCTTCAATTTCTGTCAAAATAAATGAGAAGTACAAACATAAGTGTGATGTCATCTACAATGGCAATAAACAATGAAAATTTTATACACAATGTGCTTCATTTCCACCATTACATATTTATATTGTTGTAAAAAGGAACAATTCAGTATAGATTTCATGTTATTTGTGGTACATTGCCTTAATAGTGTATCAATCAAGTGAATTTTGCAGAGGACACTATACATGAAATGGATTCACTTAAACAACCTTGTCAGAGGAGAAATAATTAATTTCATATTAGAAACTCTGAAGAAATAAATGTAGTAATAGGCATGTCACACCTTTAAGTTATGCAGAACAGAATGTTGCTCAGGAGAGCTAATTACCCAAAGACAAAACCAGTGTAAAACCAAATGTCAAATGCATTACATAACTCTGGCTGAAATCTTACCTTGCTCAAATTGCATACTTATATATGCATTAGTATGTCATGAACATTCCAAGAACCACACTTGCAAGATTTATGGGTCTAGCATTACGTGAAAATCACCAGTTCTGTAGATTTTATAAGCTGCTACATTTAATTTGTTGTGATATATTGCATTGTTACTTTAATAGGTTTGTTTAGTTGCAAATATCACACAAGTAGTTTAGTAACAATATGCACCCATAGAAGTATTGTTTAGGGTGTCATAATTTGTGTTTAAACCTTTCTTTGCATTCTCTGTGTTTCTCATACTGCTCTTTCATTTGCAATCATGTACCATTGATGTTGATCAGATTTATAAATTGCAGATTTATTTAACAGTGGCAAGACTGCAAATAATGCAGAGTGTGATTCAGATGATTCTGAATACAGCAGTGTTTTTGAAGGTATGTACTCACTAATTAACAACATTGTATCAATGCCTGTAATTTTGCTGTACACAAATTTCTGCCAAATGTGTTTGTTCTGGAATTGATGTATGTGTTTTCATATAAGTGAATAAGATTAATAACAGATTTTCTTCAGATGTGTATGAGAATGATGTTGAAGATGATAGCTTGAATCCAACGAATGTGCCACATTCAAAGAATGGAGATGGGACTGAATTTCACAGTTAACAACCTCTGTAAACACAATACATACATGTTGTGCCCACATTTGGACATTCTTCTTTTTATAGTGATTTAAAAAATCTTTCTGAGATAATGTCTAGTCATCTTAATGCCTGTGTGAACCAAATTATGTGCTGGAAAACTGGATACCTAAGTAGTTCAGGCATATAAGGGCAAATACTTTATGTAATCCTCTTCTCAAATGGTATCACAATTTAAAAAATGTATGTTGGGTGGAATATAGTTGAGGAAATGTTTAATCATTTCTTGTGCTTGGGTTATATCTTTATGGTTAATTCCTTAAGCCTTCATAACATATAAGCAACAACATTTTATTTCCCAGATATATGTTCCAGATATGTAATACATTCAGAAATATACTGGAGACAACAAAACTGGGTTGGTGTTTCTTTCTAATTACTTTATTTTTTAAAATTTCTTAATATGTTTGTTAGAGGCACATGATGGCATTTATGAAATATTCGATGCATTTTCAGACCTGTACAATTGCTTTTTTTTACCCATCCAATGCATCTTCAGTGAGGTTTTACTTGTTAGCTGTATGTAATAATTCAGCAAAGTTTCATTTCCAGCAGAACAAATGTTCAAATGTTTGTTAAGCTTAAGGGACTTAACTACGGGGTCATCAGTCCCTAAACTTACAAACTACTTATGAACTACCTACAACTAAGGACGGCACAAATATCCATGCCCGAGGGGGGATTCGAACCCCCGACCGTAGTGACCGTGCAGACCGTGACTGAAGCGCCTCAGTCTCCTCGGCCACCGCGGCCGGCTCAGCAGAACATCCCAAATACTGAGGACAGAAATTGATGGTCCCTAAGAAAGTTCTAATTTTGTGAATTACTGAGTGTCATTTATGATGTTTGTTTGAAAAGTTGTGGAACTTGTACATAGCTTTGCCATGCAGTTACTGTCAATGGCTGGAAGCAAGGGGAAACTAAAGTATATAATTTTCCCAAGGATATGCAGCTCTTCTGTATGATTATATTATGTTGTCTTCTCGGTTAAAACAATCTGCCGTTCGGATCTCCAGGCAGTGACTACTCAGGAAGATGTCGTCATCTAGAATAACAAAACAGGCATTGTATGGATACCTTAATTTGGTAGATAAGTTAGAAGTTCGCTGCCAGGATGAATAGGCTTTCTGGTCAGGTGAGTACAGGGTTATAAATACAAAATCAGTTGGTGGTAATGCTGGAGTAGGTCTAATAATGAATAAGAAAAGTGGAGTGTGGACAAGTAACTATGAACAGCACAGTGAAAACATTATCATAGCAAAGATAGACACAACACCGACCACAGTAGTACTAGTTTATATGCTAACCAGCTGTGCTGAGGCTGAGGAGATCAAAGAAATGTATGATGAGATAAAATAAATTATTCAGACAGTTAAAGGAGAGAAGAACTTGATTATAATGGGGAACTGGAACTCAGTAGTAGCAAAGAGGAGAGAAGCAAATGTAGCAGGCGAATATGGACGGGAGAAAAGAAATGAAAGAGAAGATCTCCTGGTACAAATATTGTGCTGATCACAATTTAATCATCACAAATCCTTGCTTTAAAAATCATGAAAGAAGGTCATATATGTGGAAGAGACCAGGAGACACGTGGGGGTACCAGATTGACTTTATAATGGCAAGACAAAGATTCAGAAACCAGGTTTTAAACTGTAAGACATATCCAGGGGCTGATATACACTCTGACCATAACTTATCAGTTTCGAGAGAAGACTAGTTTTATTACACCTGACGGCCTCTATGAATTCAAAGTCATGCTGTTTGGACTATGAAATGTCCCAGTCACATTCGAATGCATGATGGACAACTTACTTCAACACCTTAAATAGACGACATGTCTTTGTTAGCTAGATGACATTGTCGTTTTCTCAAGGACATTTGCGGAACATGTAAACCACCTGTCAACTGTGTTGAAGTATGTTCAGACAGAAGGACTCAGCCTCAACCCAAAGAAGTTCCTCTTAGTTACCAAAGAGATAAAAATCCTAGGGCACCTGGTGAATATAGATGTTGTTTTTCCTGATCCAGATAAAGTAAGGGTAGACATAGAATTTCCAACTCCTCAGCACATCCATGATGTGAGAAGTTTCCTCGAGCTGTGCTCATACTATCATTGTTTCATAGAAGGTTTTTGTTACAAGGCACAACCACTGCAAGAACTTTTGTAGGAAGACACCAAGTTTCACTGGGATGAAACGAAAGAAAGAGCTTTCCAGGCACTTGAGGAGGCTCTAACTTCCACACCAGTTCTAGCCTTATATGATGAGAATGCGGAAACCAAACCTTACAGAAACACTGGTGGTTATGGGATTGGTGCCATGCTTGTACAAAGCCAAGAAGCGCTGAAAAGGTGATAGCCTATGCATCAAGAGTTCTCTCAAAGTCCGAGATAAACTACTCTACAACCGAAAAGGAGTATGTCACCGTTATCTGGACTATCAACAAGTTCTGGTTGTATTTATTTGGTAAATCATTCACTGTCATAACAGACCACCATTCTTTATGTTGGATGGCCAATTTGAAGGATCCATCAGGTCAACTAGCAAGATGGGTAAGAAGACTCCAAGAGTACGATGTCACAGTTGTATTCAAAAACAGGCGCGAACACAAGGTTGCCTACTCCCTTTGAAGAAATTCATTAACCGAACACAAGAGCATGGATGATTTTCAGCACTCACTGAGTAAGATGACTTTACAGCTGAACAGAGGGAAAATCCAGCATTATTACAAACCATAGAGGCCTTCGAGAAATGAGAAGTGACCAAAGGAGAGTTTCAACTTATAAACAGGACATTGTATAAGAGCAACTATGATCCACTGGGCCTCAAATGGCTACTGGTTGTTCCAGCTCATCTCCAGCCCCCTATTCTCAAGTATTTCCATGATTCTCCAATATCCAGTCATATGGGATTCTTGAAGACCCTTGACAGAATCATACTCAGGTATTACTCGCAAGGTCTCTACTGATCTGTCGAGCACTATGTGAGTCACTGTAAGGAGTGCCAGAGACAGAAGCATGTGCTGCAGTTACCCCCAGGTCATCTGGTACTAATTCCACCTGCAGTAGCTCTATTCCATCAGATTGGAATCGACCATTCAGGTATGTTACCAAAGTCGACAACCGGTAAGTGATGGATAATAGTCTGTACTGACTACCTCATCCGTTACGCTGGCAACAAACCTGTGCTGACTGCAGAAACTCCAGAGATCGCAAAATTCGTGTTAGAAGACATTATTTTGAAGCATGGTGTGCCATGTGTGATGATATCTGATTGAGGAAAAGTATTCACGTCAAAACCAGTATCAGAGGTAATGTCACGTTGTGACATTGTGCACAGAATCACAACTGCCTATCATCCTCAGACAAATGGTGTTACAGATTGTTTCAACAAGACGTTAGCAGATATGCTGTCAGTGTTCAGCAGAATGATTGGAATACAATACTGCCAGCCAGAACATTTACTTATAATACAGCAAGGCAAGACACCAAAGGCTTCATGCCATTTTCCCTGCTCCATGGTCGTGAAGCTGAGATGACAATGGATACACTGTTTCCGTTCTAACCTGATGACACGCAGGACGATTATGTATAACAGCTCATCACCAGGGTTGAAGAAGCAAGACAGGTGACTCGCATACGGACACTGGACGCCCAGGAAAAGGACCGTCAGCGGTATAATGACAAGCACCAACCTGTTGTGTACAGCCCAGGAGATCTGGTATGGATTTTTACCCCTGTACCGAAAATTGGGCTATCAGAAAAGTTACTTAAGTGATACTTTGGTCGATATTGTGTCATAAGCCACCCGTCAGATGTCACATATGAAGTCAAGGATTGTGAGCCATCCTCAAAAGGACAAAACCTAAGAAACTTTGTGCACGTCCTCCATATGATACCTTACCACAATCCCAAAGAATAGATAGACAGAAACAGCCTTTTGTTCAAGGATACTGCAGACTATTATGATAACGATGAAGCCACGAGAGGAGGGTCTGGTGCCAGTCACTGTCACCATAAGGAAGAAGACCCATGACAATGTCGAGAACACTGCAGCTGGCTCCAAAGGGAACATAACAGCAGGTTGCTGTACTTTCAGAAAGGGGAGCAATGCCGCAATTCTTCTGACAGAAGACATGGTGCAGTGGTTAGCAACACAGATCACTGTGTTTGCAGTCCCCAGTTCAAATCCTGCTTTGGGGAGGAAAATTTATTTCTTTGTATTTACTATTTCTAGAATGTTCTACATGCTTCTTATGTTTGATGTACTTGTAAGGTCCAGAAAATTCTTTCTATGTATAAATAGTGGAGCACTCCAAGCAGGAGTCAGTCTGTACTGAGTGTACATTTGTGCTAGCAATAAACATGTTCTAACTGTAAAGTGTTGTGCTCTGTCAACGACCAGCCTTCAAATTCTGGACAACCTGCAGTTTTCAATATGACAATATTTATTGTTATTAATTCTGTAATGGGCATGATAATTTCGAGCCATCTTTAACAGTCAAAGCAGTGTTGCAAGGGCCACATGCCATACCACTGGTATTGATGCTGTGAAGTGTCAGAACTGATGTTGCACATGGCCCAGGTTAACAATAAGCTTTTTTTGGATCTTTTACCAGTAGCAGAGCAACGAGCCACTTTCTATGTTACTAGCCATGGTATGCATTGGATCAGTCTTGAAGAGATGCAGGATTAACACATTTGCCTCTGAATTCGTTTTCCTAAATAAATCACTTCAATGTCAATCATGACTTTAATTTATCATCCTGATATTCAATGCCTATCCTGTAGTCCACAATCCTAGCTTGACCATTCCGTACACTACATTACCATCCTTTGAGAAAATACGCCCTAAGTATTTGAAACGTTCACTGTTATAACTTTGTTCCTCATATTTGGCACTCAATTTGTCTAAATCTCTTTCCCACAAACATTAAATTTGTTTTGGAGATCTCTGATCCAGCTCTGAAATATTAGTTTGCAAGCTTTCCATTGAATTTGCCATCACTGCTAAGTCATCTGCATGTGTGAGACTGCTTATTTTGTCACTTATTTTAATCTCACAATGCCAGTCCAACATATCATCCGTAAGTAATATAAACAACAGTGGTGACAGCTTGTAGCTTTCTCTTTACCCCGAAACTACCCTTAACCATACACTCAATTTACCATCCACTCTAACAGATGCCTGACAATCTACGTAAAGACCTTTAATAGCCTGCTATAGTTTGCCTCCTATTTCACAGAGAAAGTAGCTGTCTCCTACGAACACAGTCATAAGCTTCTTATGGATCTATCTCATGGCACTTCTACTTTATCTGCAACAAACGTAAGATCTGGTCCTCACAGCATCTAAGAGGCTGAAACCCATACTGATTTTCATGCAACTTGTCTTCAACTAATATTCACATTCTCCTTTCAACAGCACCTGACAATATTTCATCTGAAACACTACTTGAAAAGATACCTCTGTAGTGGTTACAATATTTCCATGCTTGAAAATTGGCATGATTACCACTTTTATCTGGCCAGGCTGAATCTCTCCTTACTGCCATGCCATTTCAATTATCCTGTATAGCCATTTGAGATATGGAATTCTGCTGTTTTTGATGAGTTATGACTAAATTTTGTCTACCTCAGCCAATTTATTGCACTGGAATCTATTGACCATTCTGTCCATTTCATAGAATTTGATCTTGTTTCCATCATCATTCGTGTCCCCTTGTACATTGAAATACGAAACATTATGAACATTTCACCTATACTGAGTACCTCTTCAAAATATTTCCTCTATCTTCCTGAGACATCAAGGGGATTCAGTAGTACATTTCCTGACCTGTCCAAGATACTTGTCAATTCCTTCTTACTCCCCTTTCGAAGACTGGTATTTCCAGCGGCTTGATCCAAAGTTTCCATCCTATTTCCAAAGTCTTCTCAAATTTTTTGCTCGAATGCTGAAATTGTCTGTTTGGCTTTGTTTCTTTATTCAGCATAACTTTCTCTGTCTGCCTGGGTCATAGTGTGAGGCCATTTTTGAAATGCCTTCTTTATCTTTTTACAGGCTGCTACCATTTCACCAAGCTGTCTGTTTCTTCCTGCCTTCATACAAAATTGTTCTAGTCACTTCTAGTAGACTGTCCTTGCACCATCTCCATTCTTTTTCCAATAACTGTAAATGACTACATTTGATTAACTAGTATCTTTGTGAGATCATCTTTATGTATTTGTGCCTGATTTTCTTGTTCTGAAGTTTCTCCACTCTTATCCTCCAACATATTTGACCTAACTTCCTGCACAAAACCAATTTCACTAAAGATTAAATAATGATCAGTGTCATAAAAGAATCCTCTCAATACACATGTGTTCCTAGCTGCCTTCCTGAATTCCTGATCTGTTATTATATAGTCAGTAACAGACTGGCTACCTTCCTAAGTTCTTATGCTTTATAAAAGGAGTTTTTGATAACTAAGCCCATAATGGCATAGAAATCCAAGAGCTGTTTTCCATTCCTATTGGCTGTCGTATCCTTCCCAAACTTATCAATAACCTTTTCATATCCTTCTGTTTGATTTCCTATCCTGGCATTGTAATTAACAATGAGCAAAACACTGTACTTGTCTTTTACTCCAACAACTACATCATGAGTGTCATAGAATCTGTCTATCTCATTCTGATCTGTCCCTTTACAGGTCAAATAAACTGACACAATCCTAATTTTCTTCCTGGAAACTGTCAAATCAGTCCACACCAATCAATTACTGCCATTATGCTGGGTTCAATTGCTTTGCTGATGTAAAACCCAATACCTCACTGTGCTCTTCCTGATTTCTTCTGATTTCTGACTGATAGATATTTTATACCCCCACTTTGTCTTCTTTCTGCCCTCTTATCCGAACATCACTAACAGTTAAAATATCTAACCCCCATTTTACTTGCAGCCTCTGGCAATTTTAAATTCTTCCCAGTGTAGACCCCATTGATGTAAATAGGATCCATCTCATTCCAGATCATTTGTCAAGTTGTATCTGAGGAATCATTGGTCTGTCAATTGGAGGTGGACTCCATCACCATCAAAGATCCAAGGCATTGTGCTCTGATTGTTGCCAGCATCAGATCAAGATACCTGGGAGGTAGGTTGCTAGCCCCACTGGGTTTTACCCCTAATGGTTGAGGGAGTAACAGTTCAATTTGGTAATCTTTGTGATCTTAGTGCAAAGATGGCCATGACTCAGAAATGTCTGAGAAGCCCAACCTTATTCTGAAGTAACTGGTATCCCAACTTACTTTGCCACTCATACGTTGCCCATGGTTTATGAACTAGGTCATTCCTCAACACACACACACACACACACACACACACACACACACACACACAACGTGTTGCCACTGTCTCCAAGCAACGGGGCCCAACTGTCACTGTGACTGATGTGAGCAGCCTTCTAAGGTCAGATACAGTCACCGTTGGGCTGAGCACTGGGCGACAGCGATCAAGTGTATGTGAATTATGTTTGTATGAATTTGTGCTTGTTTTCCAATTTGGGGAATGGACAATGTCTGAAAGATGAAACAATGCTAGCATTCCTTTTCAGTGTGCCTGCTTGCAACTCAATACATCCTTTGTGTTGAGTAGCACTCTATCCTTTCTACATTGCTGATATCCAAGACTTTCAATTGTTTGACAGTTACAAATTAACCACAAATGCCCTTGCAAATGTACATTTTTGTGAATAGTAGTTGATCATGAGTGAAATGGCTGACAGATCAGTTTGTTGTTCTTAAAGATAGCAATAATAATTATTCGTTAGTCAGTTTCTGTAACTGACAGCTGAAACAAATACTTCCAAGACTCCAACGTACTGGTGTGTTCATAGACACAAGTTTCATACCCCAAAATCCATTCTCTCAAAAAACCTAAAAAAAAAAAAAAAAAAAAAAAAAAAAAAAAAAAAAAAAAAAAAAAAAAAATAAATAAAATAGTATACTGTCTGTTAGTAGCCCTTCCTTCTTTGGTGAACTCCCCATATAAATTTCTATATGACACATCCGTAGGAAGTTATCAGTCTGTTTGCTGCTTGTGTAATTGTCCTTTCCTGACGTAAATCCTTTGAAATAGGAACAGTGAAAAAGCACATAAAAATCCAACTCACAGCTACCTTACCTGTAAGAACATTAGGTGTAAAAACATAGAATTTAAAATTTAATATAAAAACATCAACTTACCCTAAGGTAGGAATTGATTCTTTCAACTGAAATGAATCGCATTTCAGTTTCAGAAACAAGACGAACTGTATACTGAAAAATTCCACTGATATGAGCTGAGTAAGATAATGCCAATCCTGACAGAGCCGGTGGAATCACATCTCGGAATGCTATTACAAAGCATGAAGTGAGACATACAGCAACCACTAAAAGTGAAAAGACAAGGAAAAAAGTCAATATGACCAAAAGTTTTTAAGTGTATTTATCACATTTACAGATAAAAGTGAAATAAAAGTACTATGGAATTCAAGTAAAAAACCTAATAAACATCAAAAGGAAAAACTAATTACTGTATATTCACTCTAATATAACCAGCTGAAAAATTCTCCTATTAGAGCAAAGGCTGAGAGAAAAGTGGGGAACCTGATGTCTAGTCCTCATTCAATCTTCCTCAACAAAAATTTTGGCATGCAAACATATACACACTCTTTTAACACAAAACCGGCTAAATCATCTTATCTGGACACTCACTGTAATGAAGTTTACATACATAACACCCCCTTTCACTGTTGCTGCTACATATGTCTCTCTGCCATTGAATCTTTCTCATGCCTGCCTTTCTCACTGACATTCCCTTCATCATATTTCTCTCAATCTTCCTTACCATTGTCTATGTGGCATTCTTATTTTCTCATATTGCCACTGTCACTTTCTCACAACCTGATGTCTGTCTAGCTGGACACCATTTTCTCCTCTGTTCACATGTCTATGCAGGATGACTGGTAGGGCTAGTAAACCCTGGACCCAAAAACTTACACATGTGGATAAATGGAATGGGACAAGTGGATAAATTTTTTCTTGTTGAAGTTTGCTGGTATGGTGGATGCAGGTTCCCAAAGCATATGCATGGTCTCCAATCATCTCTATTTCTTATTCCTCTGTCTCCTCTCTCTTTTGTGCCCACTGCTACTATCTCCATCCATTTATCTGTCACTGTTTCTCTACAGCCATGACACTATGCTCTCCAGAACCATTACTGCAATTCTCTTCCAGCACAAAATGTGAGAATAAAAGTAGAACCCCATTTTTACACTTTTCTAGGGTATTGCATTTTTCAATATGTCGGTGACATAAACATTAGATTTTGTAACTGGTCAATTTTGTTATCACAACTGTCATTTGACTCTCACATTCCCTGGCTTCGCCAGCTGACAACCAAACTGTTGCATCCCTACCTAACCTAAACCTTAGACTATGCTACAGATCAGTCTGTCACCTCAATCAAGATTTCCGGGTAAAACTGTACTTGTCGGCAGCTAGTGCTTATTCTCGCTAGGCTAAAAATGACAGAGTAGCCAATCAGGAGTCTTGTTGCTGCGCTACAATTGTACTATGTAAACTATGGGAACTATGGGATTCCTTTTTCGTGCGACCATGAAGTAAATAATTAATGCTGTTCCTGCTCTATGGTTGACAGGTTCTCGATGTACTCTTGTCTGGTTAGCAAAGTAGCAAACCTCTTATAACTGAAAAATGAATTACAATCACAGAATAAAGGCACCAAAATCTGTGAATAAATTTTGAAACTGACGCCACATTAAATACAAAATCTCAAACTATAATCGGAAACTTACGCAAAAATCATTAACTACCACCAACACCAACAGAAACTATACAACAAAAAGTGAACCATTAAAAAAAAAAAAAAGTACATTATCCATGCAACCCCCAACCCAAAGAGAAAAAAATGACCACTCAGGCCTACTAAGCCCACCAGAATCTAATCCCAACCACGTAACCCTTCCTTCCTCTCACAAAGCTCCCTCACCACCCAACCTACTTAACTCTAAACCTTCAGCCAATACATCTTCCCCACAGCACCCATAAAAGAATGAAATAAACAAAATTTAACCAGGACACTCTTCCGCCAGCAGTACTCATCAAGATGAGGCTGCAAAATGAAAGAGTGGCAGTTCCCTGACACTATAACAGTTTTCACAACCCTCCAGAACCCCTCTATTGTATTTGTACATGCTGCTGTGGAATAATTTTTTAATTCAATCTGGTGGTAAACAACTAAATGATTATACCCCCTCTTCCCTAACCCCTTATATGTCAAAAAAGCATCTGACATTATTGTAGAACCCGCCTCAATGAACTCTTCAATTAACTCCACCAAAACCCCCTTTTGCCCTTTTTTCAACAACCCTAAAAACCATATTGAAACCCCACCCCCTGACACAACAGCCCCCCACACTCATAAACCCCGACACCCCCCCCCCCCCCCCCGCCCCACCCACACTCATAAACCAACACAAGGCCCACCCCTCCCATATTTCTTTTTCCAAAAACAAGACTCATAAATTTCAACAGTAACCCCAGGACCCTACCCCCCCCCCCCCCTTCCAACTTCCTCCTATACTTTACAAACTGGGCACAAACCTTCCAACAAAAAGAATACCAGTCAACAATAGTTTTCACAGTCACTCCTATTCCATGTGCACAATATTCCTCAGTCAAACGGTAAAAATAATATGTTAAAAGGACGATAACATTCAAAGCCAATTTCGATTTCTTAAACCAGGTACCTCTATGAATCAAGCACCAGCAATTATTGTGCCTACAATGCCACATGTAAAGGTCCCTGGTCCCAGACAATGTGATCTGGACAGTTTATAGGCTCCTTGCATTTGGAGCACCTCACTTGTTTCACTATTAGTCCTATCTTTTGCAAAATTTTAATGACATCCAGAGGTCCCTCGCCCGTTGCTAAAGGCAATGAATGGGAAGTGAACTTTCCCAGGATATCCATATCTAACAAACAAAAAACTATTTCCAAAATAAACAATACTCGATCTTTAACACAAACACTCCACCACATAAAACAATAAATCACAGAACTGACAAAATAACATTATCACACTCACTTCTCAATAGCTCAATACCATGAATTGCAACCACACATATGACAACAGAAAGAAGACAAAATACCCATTTTATGTAACGTCTACCACAAGAGAGCCCCACTCAATACTTACACATGACACCTATAAATAAACACGTCAAAACTACTACGCATGTGATGACATCATACAACACGACACGCCAATGTCACGAGTCAAAGCAGATGGGTGGAATTGTGCTATAAATGACACATTAATGACATCCAGAGGTCCCTCGCCCGTTGCTAAAGGCAATGAATGGGAAGTGAACTTTCCCAGGATATCCATATCTAACAAACAAAAAACTATTTCCAAAATAAACAATACTCGATCTTTAACACAAACACTCCACCACATAAAACAATAAATCACAGAACTGACAAAATAACATTATCACACTCACTTCTCAATAGCTCAATACCATGAATTGCAACCACACATATGACAACAGAAAGAAGACAAAATACCCATTTTATGTTACGTCTACCACAAGAGAGCCCCACTCAATACTTACACATGACACCTATAAATAAACACGTCAAAACTACTACGCATGTGATGACATCATACAACACGACACGCCAATGTCACGAGTCAAAGCAGATGGGTGGAATTGTGCTATAAATGACACATTAACCCATTAACTTTGCCATGTTTCAAAATTGTTTATAATTAATGCATGCACTGTTCTGCAAAGCTATACAACAGTTAAAAGGATATAAAATTTCTTCTGTAAATTCTGAATGAGATATTTAACAATTAGGCCATAAATCCATAAGTGCACAACATGAAGTGAGATATTTTACTGTTGTTCATGGCTCCTTTATTATAAAAAATGAAAATTTTTTAAGAAATTGTTTTGAAATATAAGGTCATGTTATAAGTAAAGTACTTCTGAGTGAGAAAAAAGTGTAATTGAGGTTTTGACCTTTTTGTTGCAGACATTTCTCTTTTCAAGTACTACTGAAAACTATACTTACAAAAAATAGAACTATGGAATTCCAGGAAGGTTTCAACAATATTTCTGAGGAGGATAGGTTGCTACTCACCACAGCAATGTGACGATGAGGCATACTTAACACATATTACTTATTACAAAGCTTTTGGCCATTACCGCCTTCGTCAGTCAGAGAAACACACACATTCTCCCCCTCTCTCAATCAGACACACACACGCACACACGCATGCACACACACACACACACACACACACACACACACACACACACACACACACGTCTGCTGTTCCAGCTGCTGTAGCCAGACTGTGGGTTATAGGACGGCCGAGGCAAAAGGAACCGGGGTAAGCAGACAGCATGGAGAGGCAAGCAGAAAGGAAAGGTATGGATGCACGGTGAGGGTGGGGGAATACTCCAGTGCTGTCTGACAGACAGGTAGGAAGGGAAGGAGAGAGACTGAAGTGTTTGGCAGAATGGAAGACATACTTGTGGCTAAAGTGTGGCTGGGAAGGGAAAGGGAGGGTGGTGGGGACAAGAACTAGCAAAGGTTTAGGCCTGTAGTTGCCACCAGCACAATTCACATCTGGTACTTTGGGGAGGATCATACAACACAGGCTGTGTCATTGAAGTGGATACATCATGCATGCAAGGCTGTATGTTCTGCAACAGGACGGTTCAGCTGTATCCTGGCCAGTTTGACAATGGCTATTCATGCAGACAGACAGCTTGTCGCTGGTCATGCCCACGTAAGAAGCTGCACAGTGGTTGTAGCTCAATTTGTAGATCACATGACTGCTTCCATAGGTTTTTATCACTTTTATGAAATACGAAATGCATGTGACGATACTGGAGTAGGTGGTCATGGGACAGTGGATATGACAAGTTTTGCATCTAGGTCTATTGCAAGAATATGAACCATGAGGGCAAGAGGTTAGAAACAAGGATGGAGTAGGGAAGGACAAGGATATTACATACGTTTGGTGGGTGGCATAATACCAGATTAGGATGGGTGGGGAGGATATTTAGTAGGGTATTTCTCATTATGGGGCAGGATGAAAGGCAGTCAAAACCCTGGCAGAGAGTCTTCGCTAGTTCCTGCTGCCACCACCCTCCCCTCCTCTTCCCTGCCGACACTCTAACCTAACATACATCTTTGATTCTGCCACAAACTCCAGTCTCACCCCTTCTGTTCCTCCCTGTCTGTCAGACAGCATTGACATCCCCTTCTTCCTCCCCTGGTGCATCCATCCCTTCCATTCCTGCTTCTCATTCCATACTATCTCCTCACCCCATCACTAGTTGATTTTGCCTCAGCTGTCCTAGGTCCCACAATCTGGTTGCAGTGGATGGAGATGGCAGTCATGTGTGTGTGTGTGTGTGTGTGTGTGTGTGTGTGTGTGTGTGTGTGTGATAGATAGTTAGAGAGAGAGGGGGAGGGAGGGAGGGGAGGGGAGTGTTTCTCTGAGTGAAGAAGGCTGTAACAGCTGAAAGCTTTGTAGTAAGTTGAATCTGTTATGTGCACCTTTCTGCAGCTCATTGGGAATGTGTCTGTGGTTAGTGACAATCTATCTTTCTCAAAAATATTGTTGAATCCTTACATAAAATACTCAATATATCATTTTTAGTGGAAGTTGCAATTTCTGTCATATAGATCATAATTAGCTAACTGATGACTAATGCTAGTATAATTTTATAATACAGTAAAAGCTGATTTTCTCAGAATACCTGCTAAACTATCAATTCTGACAGCAAGCCACCTCATGGAAACCATGCTCAAGAAAGAACATGTTGAATTCTCATCAAAAAGTTGTACAAACCTGCAAAATAAATAAAAAATGTAGCAGTAACAATTAAGTTGCAGTTATGTTAGTACATTCTGTTAAAATAATATCCATATTTATTCCATCTCTGTGCTAAGGAATATGTGTTACAGAAATTTAAAACATCACGCATTTGAATACAAATTGGCAAAGATATCATGTATCTCCAGGCTCCTGCTAAAACTAGAGAACCTTCTAAAAGGTAGGAAAATAAGGAGATGGGACCTAGATAAAGTGAAGGGACTTGAGTTTGTACTGAGTTTCAGAGGGAGCAAGACTGACTGAAACATTCATAAGTCACAAAGTAGAATATGAATTAGAATATGAATGAGTAGCTTTGAAAGATTAAATAATGAAGGGGCTTGATGATCATAGAGGTAAAATACCAGGCATAGCAGAAATCAGTGGCTATCACAAAAAATATGGAATTTAATTGATGAAAGGAGAAAATACTACCTTTGTCAGAAAAGTTCCAGGACAGTTTTCTGTCTAGGTGGGTTTGCGTTTGGATATGTGTGAGTGTGTGTGTATTTTTCACCTTCCTTCTTTCCCCTAAGGTAAGTCCTTCCACTCCTGGAACTGGAATCACTCCTTTTCAACTTCCTTAAAACCCATATCCTTCCCTTTCTCCTCTCATTTCTTCTTCTTTTCCTGAAGAAGCGACCAACGGTTGTGAAAGCTTGTATGTGTGTTTGTGTGTGATTTTATTTGTGTCTGTCGATTAGCCTGTCCTTTGGGTAAGTCATCCGTGTATATGTGTATAGAGGGAGAGAGAGAGAGAGAGAGAGAGAGAGGAAAATTCCTAGCAGGAAAATATATATATATATATATATATATATATATATATATATATATATATATAAAATATAAAAAATAGACGAAGATTACTCACCAGGCGAAGGAGCACAGGTGTGACAGCATCACAAATAAATAAATGAATACACACACACACACACACACAATCGCAAGCTTTCGCAACCCAGTTGCGTCTTCAGGCAGTAGGGAAGGAGAGGGAAAAGGAAATGATGAGGGTTTTAAGGAAGGGGGTAAGGAGCCATTCCAATCCCGGGAGAGGAAAGACTTACCTTGGGGGAAAAAATGGAGGGTAAACAAATGCACACATGCCCACACATTCACACAGACACAAGTACACCTAGGCAGACATACTGTAGAAAGCAAAGAAGTTAAGTAGTTCGACAGAGATACCACTTGAGGCATATATATATATATATATATATATATATATATATATATATATATATATAAAATAGATGAAGATTACTTACCAGGCAAAGGAGCACAGGTAGTGATAGAATCACAAAAAAATAAAACACACACACACAAAAACGCTAGCTTACGCAGCCTAGCTTTCTACAGTATGTCTGCCTAGGTGTATTTGCATCTGTGTAAATGTGTGGGTGTGTGTGTATTTGTTCGCCTTCCTTTTCTTCCCCCAAGGTAAGTCTTTCCTCTCCCAGGATTGGAATGTCTCCTTACCCCCTCCCTTAAAACCTTCATCTTTTCCCTCTCCTTCCATTCTGCCTGAAGGCTGAGGGTCTGTGTCACCTTTCAGATAGTACCACATATAAAGTCTGTCAAGACAACCCCATTCTTTATTTATTTATTTATTTAAATCCCATAGATCCAATATAGCGAGAAATTCGCTTGGATGTAGGACGTGTCAAATGGTACAAAACGGAACATACAGAATCCCTCTTGCAACAGTATATATAAGAAAAAATTACACATAAAAAGGTATAGGCTAAAATTACACTTTACACAAAAATTACACATTACACAAAAATTAAACGTTACACAAAAATTACACATTCAAAGGTTAAAAATTACACATTACACAAACACAGGTAGATCTCAGCAGCAAGAGATAGTTATATTGATAAAAATTTCACATAACATGCTACCATAAAATAACATCTTGTAAATTAAAAAATATAATTAGTTAGCACAAATTGAAATATTCTTCTACTGAATAAAAGGACTTATCTAATAGATATTGTTTGAGTTGATGTCTAAATTTGGGAGGCTCATGGATAAGTGATTTCAGAGATAGTGGAAGAGCATTGAACACTTTGCAGCTCATATAGTGGGCTCCTTTTTGTACAGTACTTAGGTTTTTTAATTCGTAATGGAGATCTAGCTTCCTCCTGGTATTGTGAGTATGGCAACAGTCATTAGTTTTGTACAAGTGTACATTTTTGACAATGAAGCATAGTAGGGAGTAGATATATTGACATGCAGTTGTCAGTATCCCTAATTTTCTAAAAAGGTTTCTACACGATTGCCTTGGTTTGACTCCACACATTATCCTGATCACTCTTTTTTGTGCAATGAATATTTTTTTAGAATGTGGCTGATTCCCCCAGAAGACTATGCCATACAACATTACTGCATGAAAGTAACTATAATAGGCAGTTTTAGTGGTGTCTCGGTCACAGATAGTGGAAATTACGCGAATAGCAAATATTGCTGAGCTGAGCTTCTTGTGGAGTTGTAAGATATGTTCGGACCATTTTAGATTACTGTCAATGTGTATTCCTAGGAACTTTGTTGACTCAGCTTGTAGTAAATCGGTACCATTACATTTGATAGTAATTGGATCCTCCATTTTTTTACTAGGTTGAAAATGAATAATCTGGGTCTTGTTAGCATTTAGTGCAAGCCCATTAATTACAAACCAATTGAGTGCTTCTCTTAAGACAATATTGGCCGATTCCTCAAGATTGTAATTGGAAGATTCATTGATGAGAATGGAGGTGTCATCAGCGAAAAGTGTGAAATGAGTTTTTAAGTTTGTACATAGGGGAAGGTCATTGATGAAGATGAGGAAGAGAAGAGGGCCGAGTACAGAGCCCTGAGGGACACCACAGCCAATCAAGCCCCAGCTAGATGACACTGAGTGTCCTTCAGAGTTGTTCAACATGACCTTCTGCTTTCTTCCGGTAAGGTATGATTCGATCCATTTGCCGGCTGATCCTATGAAACCATAATGTTTGGCCTTTTCTAAGAGGATTTCATGGTTAACACTATCGGATGCTTTAGAAAGGTCACAGAAGATGCCTACATGGGATAATTTACTGTTAAAGGACTCTAAGATTTGGTTGGTAAAGGAAAAGATAGCTTGATCTGTTGATATGCCCTTTTGGAATCCAAATTGGCTACTACTTAGCAACTTATACTGTGTGAGGTGGTCAATAAATCTTTTGTGCACCAGCTTCTCAAGTATTTTGGAGAAGATTGTTAGAAGGGAGATAGGCCGATAGTTGGTAACATCGGTTTTATCTCCTTTTTTGAAGAGAGGTTTGACAATTGCATACTTTAGTCTCTCTGGAACAATTCCTTGTTGGATGGATTTATTAAATATATGACACAATATTTTGCTTACTGGCTTATAGCAGTGCTTCAGTATTCTTGAAGAAATACCATCAATGCCAACTGAATTCTTGCTTTTTATCTCTTTGATTATAACCTGAATTTCATGCACTGTGACAGGAGACATGTTAATTTGCTTTGTTGTTTTTAATAGATTTTTGAAGAAACAACATGGCTTCATTAATAGAGCATGTTTTTCCAATTTGGGCTGCTGATGACAAGAAGTGGCTGTTAAAAATGTCAGTAATTCTTTCAACATTATCATGAATCACATCATTTTTTTTAATTTCTAAAGAATTTTCTGTGATAGGGAGTTTACCTGTTTCCCTTTTTATTATGCCCCATATGGTTTTTATTTTATTACTAGAGACATCAATCTCTGATTTTATAGAATTACTCTTTGCCCTTCTTATGACTTTTTTAAGGATAGAGCAGTACAGTTTGTAGTGTTTTTCCTTTTCTAGACTAAAACAAGATTTAAGTGAAGCATACAGATTCCTTTTCCTTTTGCAGGAAGTTTTGATGCCCTGAGTTAACCAGCTTTTATGACAATAGGTCTCGTGTTTGGGTCTGGCAGTCCTTTTAGGAAAGGCTGCTTCAAATAGGCAGATAAATTCATTTAAGAATGCATTGTACTTGTCATTGACATTGTCTAGATGCTCAATCTGGTCCCAATCAGTTTCTTGTAATAGATCACAGAAGGTGTTGATAGACTGTGGGTTAATTGCTCTGAAGGTTTTACTGTATGATTTGTTCTTACTAAGGGGGCCAACACCTTCAATTGAAAGTAGCTGACCATCATGGTCCGAGAGCCCGTTTAAAACACTTTTTACAATTGTGTTTGGATTTCTGCTTTTATCTAAGAAGATATTGTCGATTCGGCTAATGGAATTTGCTGTGATTCTGGTGGGAAAATCTACCTGTGGTGTTAGATTAAAAGAGCTCATAACATGTGACAAGTCATTTTTCCCCATGTTATCAATAAGATAGTCAACATTGAAATCACCTAAGACTATAATATTCTTTGTTTTTGCAAAAATATGAGTTAACAGAGACTCTATCTGTTTTAAAAATATACAAATTTTGCCTGCAGGGGCCTTATAACAACACAGGACAGTAATTTCAGAAAGGTTAGTACTGATTACGACTCCGCAGACCTCGCAATGTTGATCAATGCAGAAGTCACTCAGATCTAAAGATCTATGAACTATTTTATTCTTTACATAAATCACAACTCCACCTTTCTCTAAAGACTGCCTACAGTAAAGAGCTGCTAGGTTATAGCTATCCAGTTGAAGTGAGTCAGTGTCTAGTTTCATAAAGTGTTCACTAAAACAGATTACATCAGCACTATAGGTACAATCCTTATCTATAATGTTAATTGATATCTCATCTAGTTTACTTCTTAAACCTTGAATGTTCTGATGAAAAACAGTTAATTTATTAACACTGTCTAGAGTTTTGGGGTGGTTAATTGGGTTTTCTCTTTTGGTAATAACATTAGGCTTACTTGGAGATGTAGCTATGACACTGTTTTTCCTTCCTTGGGAGGAAACCATAAAAAATCCTCACTGCGTAGTGGAGATTTTTAGACCTCTGGCTCCTCCTTCCTGCAAGTGGTACATCCCTTAGGGGTGGTGGACGATTCTTGGGTGATGGCTGCTCCGGTGGTGCTGTCTGGACCGTCATATCTTCTTCCTGCTGCCTCAAAAAATCACCATATCTCCTTGGCACTTTTCTTGCTCTTGAGGAAGAATGAAGAACAGTTTTTTCTCTTGGGACTGCTGTATCAGAACTACTTTCAGCATGATGAGGTCCTTTGGATGGAGCTTCTTCCTGTGGTGATATTTCTGGGGAATGTGACTGGGATGACATTATGTCACTGCTGATGGCTACAGAGGAAAGACCCATCACACACCCTGAAGATACATTATTTGATTTGGATCTGAAGGTGTTTGGCTGAGACAAAAATGAATTCCTCACATTCACATTAGTTGCCTGGATAGCTTTGCATGTAGTGGGTTCTGCAGCACTATTAAGTTTCGATTTGGTGGTGTTAAGCTGAGACACAGATGTACATCTTTTCATTGTTTTCACAATGGTTGCCTGTGTAGTTTGGCATGGAATAGCTTCTGTAGCACAGAAAGTAACTTTTTTTATAGAGCAGGCAGTAAGAGTTTTTACCACTTCACGATGATTCCATGGGTTTGTTATTGATTGTACTAGGTTTCTGCACAGATTTGACTTCCCTGTTTTGTTTAGATGTAGGCCATGACTCGTATAATCACTTCTTTGCAAAAAAGCATTAATATCGATTACATTCACATTAGCAAACTCTGATGTCAAATTCATTATGTATTCATTACACTTATACACATTTATGTGAAATTCTGTCTGATCATAACAGTAGGGAATAGTACAAAGCAATATGTTTGTTTGATTCAATGCAGCAATTGACTTCTTTAAGTTAGGGATGAAGTTGTTACTTTTACGAATGTCATTTGTCCCTGCTAGAATAATAACTACATCGTCACGATTGAAATCCCTAGCGAGATCAGATGCACGTTCAACTACACTACCAAAGCATGCATTTGGTTTGATAACAGAAGTTGCGCAATACCTAGGTTTTAGAAAGTCATTTAACAAGGATGCACAGTTTCGTCCATGACTGTCAGACAGTAGTAAAAGTTTTTTTGTATGATAGCTCATGGGCTGAAATTTTCTTGTATTTATGGGAACATCGACTGTTTCAGTCACTCCAGAGCATTCTTCTGTTTCGTCGGGTTTCTCATCTAAGGCACTAAAACGGTTGCTAGTCTTCACTAGAGATAACTGCTGAGAGACGATATTTTTTCCTGTCTTCTTGGATTGATGCCAGTTGTTATTCTCGTTTCTTGTTTCACATTCATTACGTCACCTTTTGTGCGACAACTTGTCATTTTCACCTTTTAATATTAGAAGCTCTTCTAACAACACAGAGATTATTTCTTCTTTTTTGTCGTTGGTAGCTACTTTTTTGCAGTTGCCACAAACCCAGACCTTTTGTGCAAGCTCCGCATTTACGCAGTTATAATGGTAAACAGTCTTACATTTCAAACACAAAACACCTTTAACGACTTTCTTTCTACAAGAGCACCTGTCCGTTGCCTCTTGAAGTGCAGTTTCATGGTTGTATGACGAAGTAGATGCTGTTGATACTAAACTAACACCATGCTCACTGTTTTTTTTATTCACTTTCAAAATTATATTACAACAAATGCATTTCCCGTTCTTAAATACATCGAATATCTTGCATTTCACACACACTTCAGGCTGATTGCCTTTGTTTACTTCCTGTGCACTCTTAAACGGAATTTCTTTGTCACAGTTTTCGCGTTCTTGAATGTCTTTTTTTGAAACTTTTTGAATAATATAACATGACATACATAATTGTTCACAAAACCAGCCGATATTTTTGCAAGATGCGCACTTTTCATCGTTATTCTTACACTTGTTTGCGGAACTAACACACTCGCGAATTACATTAGACGCCATTATTTGTATTCCTGATGTCCAGGCAGAGCTTCAAGGAATCCTCAAAACCTTAGGCCCCCTACTAAACCTTTCACCTAACTCCATTAACCTCATGACCCCACCGACACCCCGCACCCCCACCTTCTACCTACTTCCCAAGATACACAAACCTAATCATCCTGGACACCCCATTGCGGCCGGTTACCAAGCTCCTACAAAATGAATCTCTGCCTACATATAACAACACCTTCAACCCATCATGTGCAGTCTCCCATCCTTCATCAAAGACACCAACCACTTCCTCGATCGCCTGATATCCTTACCCAGCCTATTACCTCCAGAAACCATCCTTGTAATCATTGATGCCACTTCCTTATACACAAATATCCCACATGCCCAGGGCCTCGCTGCAATGGAGTATTTCCTTTCACGCCGATCACCCACTTCCCTACCTAAAACCTCTTTCCTTAATACCCTAGCCAGCTTCATCCTAACCAACAACTTCTTCACTTTTGAGGGCCAGACATACTAACAACTAAAGGGAACAGCCATGGGAACCAGGATGGCCCCCTCGTACGCAAACTTATTCATGGGACGCTTAGAGGAAGTCTTCCTGGATACCCAAGCCTGTCAACCCAAAGTTTGGTACAGATTCATTGATGACATCTTCATGATCTGGACTCACAGTGAAGAAGAACTCCAGAATTTCCTCTTCAACCTCCTTTGGTCCCATCAAATTCACCTGGTCCTATTCCAAATCCCATGCCACTTTCCTTGATGTCGACCTCCATCTGTCCAACAGCCAACTTCACACATCCGTCCACATCAAACCTACCAATAAACAACAGTACCTGCATTCTGCCATCCATTCCACATCAAACGTTCCCTTCCCTACAGCTTAGGTCTTCGTGGCAAACGAGTCTGCTCCAGTCCTGAATCCCTGAACCAATACACTAATAACCTGATAACAGCTTTCACATTCCGCAGCTATCCTCCTGATCTGGTACAGAAGCAAATTGCCAGAGCCACTTCCTCATCCCCCCAAATTCAGAACCTTCAACAGAAGAACCCCAGAAATGCCCCTCTTGTCACCGGATACTTTCCGGGACTGGAGCGGACTCTGAATGTGGCTCTCCAGCAAGGATACGACTTCCTTAAATCCTGCCCCGAAATGAGATCCATCCTTCATGACATCCTTCCCACTCCACCAAGAGTGTCTTTCTGCCGCCCACATACCTCCATAACCTCCTAGTCCATCCCTATGAAATCCCCTAACCACCTTCCCTACCTTCTGACTCCTACCCTTGTAACCGCCCCCATTGTAAAACCTGCCCTATGCACCCTTACACCACCACTTACTCCAGTCCAGTAACCCGGAAGGTGTACATGATCAAGGGCAGGGTCAAGGGCAAGGGCAAGGGCAAGGGCAAGGACAAGGGCAAGGGCAAGGGCAAGGGCAAGGGCAAGGGCACCCACGTGATTTACCAACAAACATGCCTGCACTGTGAAGCGTTCTATGTGCAAATGACCAGCAACAAAATGTCCATTCGCATGAACGGTCACAGGCAGACAGTGTTTGTTGGTAATGAGGATTACCCTGTGGCTAAACATGCCTTGGTGCATGGCCAGCACATCTTGGCACAATGTTACACCATCCGGGTTATCTGGATACTTACCACCGACACCAATCTTTCAGAACTCTGGAGATGGGAACTTGCCCTTCAGCATAGTCTCTCTTCCCGTTGCCCACCTGGTCTCAACCTCCGCTAAATTCAAATTCCAGCCCACCATCATGAACATCTTTGCCTCGATTCTCTGGACAGAGCCTCTGCCTCAAGTGGTATCTCTGTGCAACTTCTTTGCTTTCTACAGTATGTCTGCCTAGGTGTGCTTGTGTTTGTGTATATGTGTGGGTGTGTGTGTATTTTTTTCCCCCCCTTTTTTTCCCCCAAGGTAAGTATTTCCTGTCTCGGGATTGGAATGGCTCCTTACCCACTCCCTTAAAACCCTCATCATTTCCTTTTCCCTTTCCTTCCTTACTGCCTGAAGAAGCAGCTAGGCTGTGAAAGCTAGCGTTTGTGTGTGTGTGTGTGTGTGTGTGTGTGTGTGTGTGTGTGTGTGTGTGTGTATGTGTGTGTATATGTGAATTTATTAATTTATTTGTGCTACTATCACTACCTGTGCTCCTTCGCCTGGTAACTAATCTTCATATATAAATGTCTGAGTTTGTAATACCAAAGGTAAAGAAATGTTATTTTTAAATTACCTGGTGAGACTTTGGCCATATTTCCATGTACAACCATTAGGTACCAGGGCTTAGTAAAGCACTGTTGAAGTGCTTTGTGCATTAACTATGACACAAAGGTTGCTAATTGTACGCAAAGAGTGAACATTGAGCTCTGATTTAAGCTTGGGAAAACACCTAGTGAAATGGCAACAATGCTTAACCATTCAAGTGTGTAGTTAGCACACACATGCCTCTTTCTCATCTGGCAATATGCTACAGTTCACCCAGGCTCTGCAGCCCAGCATACCTTTACACACATACAAAATTTCCTCATGTTTTCATTTCTATTTGTTTGTAAACCTTTACTTCGAGTATGAGCATTCCAATAAGTGTTTTTGCCTCATCACTCGTAGTATCCTGCCAACTACAAACTCTGGATCATGAAGCTAAATTTGGTTGAGAGGCTATGAACTGTTGTACATATAAGTTAATCAGTTCAGCTATTAGATTGCATAAAGCATTATGCACAAATGCATATAACAATTCCTCACATCATATTGTTTCAAATGCACAACTGTACCAGTACTATCACAGAACAAATTTTGATTTGAAATTTAACTAGCACACACATATGAACTAGGTACCAATATTATTGTCGCTTTATAAAAGAAGCTGCTCTATCTCTCTCACCATTGCAAAAGATAACTCAATAATGTGATGGTAAACAAAAATTAAAAAGGCATGCTTTTGTGGCTTCTTCATTGGATGCAAACTGTTGCTGCATGGTCAAGTACAAACTGTTACAACTAGCCCAGAATATGCTGTGTTGCCTGAAGATAGCGGCCCTCTAGTCTGTGGCAGAAATTGACCAAGTGATTGATACCACCAGAATGAAATTGTATAGTGTCTCTGATGATGATCATTGTTGTGGCTTCAGTTCACCTTTGTACTGAAAGTATCACAATATATGGTGTTAACAAATGATTTGTGGTATTTATCTGGGACTACAACCCATCTAAATCCAATAAGTCAATGAAGCTCAAGGATCACAGTTTCAATGACATGGCAAAATATCATTTCTAGGTATTAGCCACAGAATGCAGTGGATGGATTTATATGTCCTTCCCACTGCAAATTAACAGAGTGTGGACATCTGTCTATATCTGTCATACCCAGGTTAAGGAAGCCAGTGCAGGTGAGGCACTTTCAAGAAGTTGTGTTTTCTAGTGGTACAAAATGATTTTGTGAAGGCAGAGAATTAAAGCAAGATGAGCCCAGAGCTGCTCACCCATCTATAGCAAATACTAATGAAAATGTGGAACATGTATAGCAGTTACTGCTAGAAGATATCATGTTACTTTGCATATTAGTAGAACTTAATTTGAATCATGATGTGTGTCATAACATTTTAAGTGAAGATTTAGTGAAATGGGAAATTAATGCAAAACTCATCCTTCATGCAGAAATCGATGAACAGAAAGAGGAAATAATGAAATAGTCTTACCCAGATGGCGTTTTATGTGCCCACTTTATTTCATGACTGGTTTCAACTACCTAGTTTTCATCTTCAGATCTATGTACAATATGACAAAAATATTTTTACACTTACTTGCACATCACAACTGTCATTTAACAATGGTCATTTACAATCATTACCAAATATTTACATAGCTTGTGGACTTTTTATAAATCCTATATATCACTCCCAAAATGAGAGCACATCTCATCATGTATGTTTTTCACAAGGATAAAATTGTCTCATAGTTGCTGCCATGATGGCACTATCATCTTCAGACATGCCGTAGTCGTGTCATGTCAGCAACTATGAGACAATTTCATCTTTGGGAAAAACATATGTGGTGCAATCAGATACAGATGTGCTTTCATTTTTATTATTTTGAGAGTGATATAGATATTTTATAAAAGTCCACAAGCTACGTAAATATTTGGTAATGATTGTAAAAAAAACCATTGTTAAATTACAGTTGTGATGTGCAGATAGTGAAAAAATATTTTTTTCATGTTGTACATAGATCTGAAGATAACCGGTATATTGTTGAAACCGGTCATGAAATAAAGTGGATATATAAAATGTGAACTGGGCAATATGTGTTCATTAGTATAACAATTATTTGTCATACCCTTCAACATGTGCAACTTGCTAGAAAGAAGAAAGATGAATATTTTTTGCTGAACTACTGGACAGAGCCAGATGTGATCCTATATTTCTGTCAAAGTTTGTTTCTGGGGGGGGGGGGGGGGGAGGGGGGTATACTGGTGATAACAGTATGTTACCCACATGATGCGCCAAAGGGCTGCAGGCAGAGTCATGGATCATTGGCCTGAATAATAAAAATAAATAAATAAATAATAATAATAATCAAATGAGAAACTCTGAGAACAAAGACAATGTTGATATTACCCTTTTATAGGAAAGGATTAGCTGACCATGAGTAGGTCCCTCCAGGTCAAACACTGAACTAAACTCATTACACTGAAATCTTGAAACATTTGTGATGAGCAATAATTCAATGATGCTGTACTTCTTTGGACTAGTTCTTACTGCATGAGAATGTAAGACCCCATACTGCTTTATCTGTTACCAAGTATCTGACCAGACATTCTGTTATTGGCAAACCACATTTGCCATATTAGCCCCAACATTTTCCTTGCAATTTTTTCTTGTTTCCAGACGTGAAAAGATGAGTAAATGGAAAGCTTCAACAAAATACGGCAGACATTCTAATGGCCTTACAAGCACTGCAGTTGAAAATTTACCTGTTTGCTTTCATGATCTCCAGAAATGATGACAATTGTGTATAGATGGAATTTTTCTGATAAAGAGAGCATAAAATACAGCAAATAAGGAAAGTGGAAGGTAAAACATATTTTTAAAAATCAAATTGCAAGATAGCTATGCAGGAGCGGGTAGAGAAAAAAAATTGTAAGTATATAGATGTATATTAACTATGGGATAAGCAGATATCAACAAAAGGAAAATTAAAAACACATTTAGAGGTAAAGAAAAAAAAAGCAAATGAATGTGTATGAAGAGCTCAGGTAGAAACTAAATACTAAGGAAAGAAGGGAAAAACGAAAGGTGGGAGAACAATATAGAGGGACAATAAAAGGGAATTGAACGTTATACTATAGAAAGGGAAGAGGATCTAGTAATGTTAAAATACAGGTTTATTTCTGTGTTGCTTGACACTGTCACAGGCAAAAACTGCATAGTAATATAAAATGGAATGTGTTTGTAATGAAAGTTTTATGCATGGTGGATGATCGACTTTTAATTTATTGTACACATTCAGGGAAGTGTTTATATAACATTCTTAAGGAGGGCTTGTGTAGAACACTAGATTACTGGTCAAGTGTTGGGGTACATATCAGATGGATCTAAAGGAAGACACAGAAGCAATTTTAATTTGTTACTGGTAGGTGCGATCAGTACACAAGTATTATGAAGATGCTTGAGGAACTCAAATGGGACACCTCAGAGAGAACATTGTTCTCTTTCTGTGGAACACTATTGAGGAAGCTTAGAGGACTGTCACTGGAAGCTGACTGTGAAACAATTCTAAGGCTACCAACTTACATTTTGTGTAAGGATCACAGACTTCCAGAGAATAGAGTAACATGACATAATACATGAAACCAGTGATTGGACTGAAGACCACAACAGCAAAAACTTCTGATAGCAATTTTTAATGTACTAAATTCAGTAATTGTATTTAATGGCTAATTAGATGTATTAGTAGTACATATTTATAGAAAACTGACTTTAAATTGATGATATGTGTAGTGTGACCACTATACGATGAAATATAATGAAATGAGCTTAGATGCACTTCTAATGTTGAGTTAAATCTTTGTGCACACCTTTCAAATTGCTTAGTGCAATGTAACCCAAAATTTGACGAACATAAATTTGTTACTTTTAATGAGAAAGACAGACACAATATGCTTACAAGTTGACAATTCAATTTACTGTCACATTATTTGAGTCTAGTGGAAGGTTTGCCATGTTGAGAATTTGAGATAACACTGAACAATTTTGATGGTGATAAATTTTCCAACTATATATTATACTATATGCTTATGATTATCAGAAAGTTAAAGAAAATGTTTGAAAATGTATAAAAACTGAACAGTGAGTAGGGTTTTTATAGTTCACAACATCACTTATCTTGTCAATGAGCTACTACAGAACATGATTAATAAATGCAGTTGTTGATAATAATGTGACAGTTAATGGACCACAAGCATGGGAATCTTTGTCAAATAGTAGTTTCCATTATAAATTGTGATTTCTGAAATTCGTGATAACATATAATTTGTCACAGAGCAGCAGTTCTGGCATACCATAAGTAACCGCAGATGGTGGTTATGTATGTGTGAATTGTGCTTCTGTGAAAAGTGTATGTTTGTTCGTTTTTCATTATTCACAAGCTTTTCCATTGTGCCCATTTGTGACCTATTGCGTCATTTATATTAGGGATTACAATCCAGCAACGTGGGATCCTGCAATCAAGTGTGATCCAGCATAATTGTAGAAACTGCGGGATCTTGCAACAGCCTGCAGATTTGCAAGATCATCTGCAAACATAAATGCCTGTTTACTAGTAATTGAATTACTGTTTCTAATCTTATTTCACGTGAATATTGACATCTGCTGTTGTCCTTGAACTTCTTGTTAATAAATAAGTAGTCAAACAGCAAATTAATCAGATGCAGTAAGATAGCATTGACATTTTTTAATAAAGTGATCAATCCTCAGTGCAACCGCCTTTGCGGCACATGACTTTCCGATGACGGCAGCTGCGGTTCCCACTTAGCGGCCACCCATCGCCCATACTAAATTAAATACGGGTTGGCACGCAAGTTATTTCTGACATACACAACACAGACACTTAGAAAGACAAGTTTATTACTCACCTGTATTATGCAAAGATGTGCTGAAACTGCCTCCCTTTGTTGATTGAGCATTTTTGACACCTGCTGAGGTGTCTGTCTCTGTGTTGTGTATGTCAGAAATAACTTGCACGCCAATCCATATTAAATCTAGTTTGGGCAACGGGTGGCTCACTAAGGAGGAACTGCAGCTGCCATCGCCGAAAAGTCACACACCGCAAAGGCGGTTGTGCTGAGGATTGATCATCCTGTACTATTTGACCCATGTGAATAATTTGCACTCCATCCTGATCAGTCACAGATAATAATGGAGATAGTAATGGAGGAAATACAGATGCAAGTGCATATGTATAATAGGTGATAAGTTTTGAGCAGAAGTAACAAATATTAGTCTCATTGTAAGAAAATTTATATAATTAAATTCTGTTCATTCGTGCAGTGCACGATGCTTGCTTGAACAAAGTGAACAATTCCAACAGCTGTTGTGCATCAACGTTTGAAACAGAGATCTCATGACTACGCTTGCATAAAGAATCCAAACAAATGCAAGAGCTATTGTGCCTGTTAGTTCATGGAAATTATTTGAGTATTTTTTGTTGTTACATCGAAGCATATTACCGAAATCGTGTGATAAACTATGTTTGCATCAAAGAAGGTCTTTGGCTTACATAAAGATTGTCAATAGCACTACCGTTATATTGGCCATGCAAACCATGTGGCTGATGGGAGCAATCGTAAATACATGACCCATTTACGATTGTTCGCTGGGTATCAACTTATATGGTACAAACAGTACAATTTTTTTTCAAAATAAAGTTTTTTTGTGAAAACAGTAACTTTCAACTGAATGTGTATTTTTTGTCTTTAGTGGAGATCATTATCTTGCAAATGATACCTCAATCATTTATTTTGGATACGTAATACGGGAGATATGGTGTACCCACAAAAAACACCAATGGGATATAATATATATGATTATAACAAATAATATTTATTGACTTCCAAAAAACAAAAAAAATATAACCTTTGCTGGATCCCGCTGAATTGAAGGCAATCTAGCAAAGATCCTGCTGGATTAAAAACAGTGCTGGATTGCAATCCCTAATTATATGGTGAATATTAATCTATCCATTTATAACATATTAAAAATAAAAATGTTACAAAATTGAATAAAAAATCAAAGAGGCTCCAAATTGTGTATTAAATATTCACCGTACCATTAAGAAATTCATATTTCTTCCAACATACCACTAGACAAACAAGAAGTTAAAGAGGAGTAGCTGAGTTGAGATAAATTTGATTTCACCAAAAGATTAATGCCAACTGCCTTTATGAAAAATAACAAGATATTCTGCAACTGTAATTTTGTTTTATGATTGCTCCATCTCCCAAATTTTAGAATTTTGCACTAGACAAAAGGTACTTTTATTCCCCCCCCCCCCCAAAAAAAAGGGGGGGGGAAATTATATGAATAAAAGAAACACTTATAAAACAGTACTAAGGAAACAGAGGTCAGTTTTACAGTTTACTCAATGTTGTTTTAATACCCTGAAAATTTCCTGCTGAACTTCTGAATGTTCAAAATTGAAATAATTTTCGTCAAATAAATGTCATGGAAATCATACAAAATTTCTTAAATGAATCTTTCTTGACTTGTTTCACACTTACTTTGATATAAATATTCCTTCTTTTCCAAATGCATGTATTGTACTTAATCCATTAACAGTTGAACCAATAGCACTGAGAACGGGTGATCGTGTAACAGCATCTAGGCGTTTGATATCACGTATAGCAGATCTTAAAATTACAAAAAAACTTACATTAGAAATGTTCCCAAAATATTACGTCTATAGACTACATGATAGTAGGACAATTCTAAGAATGTTGCTTCACAGTACACTCACCTGAATATTTTACTTATCACATGGTAGACTACACCTAGTACAATAACTGCTACAAAAAACCATGGGAAGACAACACATATGAACAGGATTGCAAAAACAACTAAAAGTATATTCTGCATGATTGTCTCCACAGTGATAGGCAAACGAACATCAACTGAAAAAAAAGGAAACTGTCAAATTTACATATAATCAGACCATACCTGACAAATTACAGAATAATTTTAACTATTGCATATATTATTAATTCAGATGATCCATAAGTAAATTTCAATTTTTATAAAAAGCATAATGAATTTATGAATTTCATTACATGCAGAATTACAAAAATATGGTTTCACATAAGAAAAATAGGATGATTTTCTTTATTTCCAAACATGCTTCATGTAATGTATTCTACTCCAAGGCATGTATAATTTATATGGTTTTGTGATATGCAAGACCTAGCTTGTAGTCAATACAGTAGAGAACCAGTAATTCATGATAATTGTGGACGAGCCTACCTCAAATTACAAAAAAATTCTAAGATAATACACAAATATCACTCGATCAAAAGTTAAATCATGAATAAATGTTTAACGAATACAATAATGAAATCTACATCTACATAATTACTCTGTAAATCACATGTAAGTACAAGGCAGAGGGTTCATTGAACCAATTTTATGATATATCTCTACAGATTCATTTTCTAATAGTGGTCAGGAAAAAAGAACACCTAAATCTTTCTGATTTCGATATGATTTCTCTTATTTTATTATAATGATCATGTCTCCCTATTTAAATGGGTGTTAACAAAATATGTTCATGTTCGGAAGACAAAGATGATGAAATAAATTTCCAAAATAGATCATGTTGCAACAAATAATGCCTTTCTTTTAACAATATCCATCCCAACACATACATAATTTAAATGAATCTCTCTCCCTTATATTGCAATAACACGAAATGAGCTGCCCTTCTCTGAACTTTCTCCAAATTTTCTGTCAGTCCCTCTTAATGGGGAGCCCACAATGAGCAAAACCTGTCCTATCCACCATCCCAGTACCACCTACTCCAGTCCCGTCACAGGAAAATCCTATATCATAAAAGGCAGGGCAACCTGTGATAGCAGTCATGTTCTATACAAACTGAGCTGCAAACACTGTGCAGCTTTCTATGTGGGCATGACCAGCAACAAGCTGTCTGTCCGGATGAATGGCTATCGTCATAACTGTGGCAAGGAAACAGCTGGACCATCCTCTTGCAGAGCATGCAGCACTTCAAAGATTGCTACACAGCCTGTGTCATATGGATCCTCCCCACAAACACCAACTTGTCTGAATTGTGCAGATGGGAACTCTCCCTACAATATATCCTATGCTCTTGCAATCCCCCAGGCCTACACCTTCGCTAGTTCGTGCCTCCACCACTCTCATCTTCCCTTCCTTTCCCTACCCACACTCCAGCTTATGTATGTCTCCCTTTCCACCACATACCCCAGTCCCTTCCTATCTGTCAGACAGCACTGACATATTGCTCCATCCCCACCTGCATCACTTCTCTCCCGTCCTGCTTCCCTCTCCATGCCGCTTTCTCACTCCCACCACTGGTTGCTCTCGCTCGGCTGTGCTCTCACCTCAGCTGTGCTATGTGTTGCAGTCTCGCCACACAGCTGGAGACGGCAGTTGGGTTTTTGTGAATGTGCATGTGTGTTTGTGTGTATGTGCTTTCTCTATGGCAGGTGAAGGCTTAGCAGCTAAAAGCTTTTTATTTTTTTTTATTTTTTTTTATTTATTTATTTTTTTTTTTTTTCCTGTTATGTGTGCCTTTTTGTGGCTCATTGGACATCTCTGTGGAGAGATATCACTTCTGTTTTACTTGATGATACTCCATCAATTACAATGTAGTGTGTTTTTTGGACAGGAGATCACAAATCCAATCACATAACTGTGGTGATATACCATAAGCATACAATTCCATTAGAATATGCTTGTGAGATACAGTTTCAAAAGCCTTCCAGACATTTAGAAAAACAGAATCTTTTTGAGATCCCTTATCGATAGCACTCATCACATCATGTGAGTAAAGAGCTGGCTGTGAATAATACTGCAACTTTTTAGTTTTATAACATACAGGTGGAGAAAGAAGTGTCAATATAGTGAGCACGGTTTTCTATTTTATTTCTACTAATTTCTAATACTAAATATTCCATGTTTTATAGTCACTGTTTTAATAGGTTAATTGCAGACAGCATTGTCTATACAGAACTTTAAACCCTCAGTCAGACATAGCGTTCTCCCTAAGTGGCCACAACCCACAATTCACCTTTGACATTAGAAATTAAATTTGCGCTGAAGTTTGTAACACTTGTACAACAATCAGTTAGGCTAATGTTACACTAATATGCTTTCCTATTGCCAATAATAGCACAGTTAATACTCAAAATAATGTAGGCATATTTATCTCCGTTTACGGGAGGACATAATTTTGTGCCAATACGAATTTGAGTCTTGTGGTAAATTGACTTTATGAAATTTTGTCATGGTTTCAAGCTTTCTCATATCATAAATAGGTTTGCCTTGACAAATTTTACCGCCCTGTAGAATAAATTCAATGCTCCTGCCCCGCACACCTACATACTGTATATAATGTAACCGAGTTATTTGGCTGATAACATAAGCATTGCTGCTTGGATCCACTTTTATTCCTTTCTTAAATGTTACTCATGTCTTCTGCTTAAAAATGTCTTAATGAAAACAGAAATTCTGGACGATGAGGCTTATCCCAGTATTTTTTCTAAGATTTTAATTACTACATGGAAATTTTTAAAGTGCAAGCATCAACTAAGCTTTTTGTTTTGATTGGGGCAGAAAACATTATCTTATGTGGGGTGTAGCCACAGGGGTGGTTTCATGGGTTTAAAACATCAATTTTTTTTTAACTCAATCGAATACAATCAGGTACAGCAGAGATTCAGAGATTTTGCTGTATACTGTGGTATCTGCTCTGCAGTGTTTCTGTAGGCCTAACCTTCAAAATTATACATTTTATTTTGCAGGCTAGTAAGTCTTTAAATGCGTCCGTGTAAAGAAAATATTTCCAATAAATCAAGTTTTACATGCATAACTCACATAATTCGCACCACAGAAAGTAATAACAGAAATAAAAGAGCCTATGTGGATATAATTGCATGATGCAGCAGCATATTCAAAGGAAAGGTGATTTCCATAACAAATGATTAACAACGGAGAAACATTATCCCGCACTTTTTACTAGTTACTTATCATCTGCAGCACATCACACATATTCTCATTGTTAAACCCAAACGTCTATATGGATACAAGTCCAGCCAAAACCGAATCCCCATTTTCCAATAAATTGGCTACACTATTCTACCAATGTTAAAACAGTGCAGTAAGTAAGTTTACATGCCGTATGACATTGACATACATAAAACTGGTTTCGTATTTAGGTTCATTCCCTCCGCCTTACTAGAAAAACTAGCAGGTTCTATTATGAAATTTTTGACCAAATCTGTGAATGACAAAAAAAAAAAAAAAAAAAAAAAAGCTTGCCTCTGTCAAGTGCTTGACATCTGTATTTGAAACTATGGAAGCAAGTGAAGACAAGACACTTTGCACTACTACTCCCTCTGGTGGTCTCATCAAAGGCATTGACACACGTGATGTTGCCACTGAAGAATCTTCAAGCAGTATAGTGGTAGTTTGCGAGAGTTTGACAATTAGCGAAGACCCTGGGTGGTGGGCTCTTAATATTAATAGTGATTTCGTTAATATTTTAGTTAAACATGGTCCTGTTCAAGTACACAATCATAATTATCTTATGAACGATGAAGGAAGAAAGTTTACTGACACTTACTATTACAGAAATCTTTCTAACGTAAAAAAAGTTAAAAGAGACCGGCTTCTTTACAAAGGATGCAGTGTATTGTTTCTGTTGTAAAATGTTTTGCAAGAGTGCAAGAAGTCTGTCTGATATAAATGATTTTTCAGATTGGCAGCATTTATCATTGACTCTGAAAAGACACGAAAGAAGTGATTCCCACAATGAAAACATGAAGTCATGGGTACAATTGAATAATATGTTACAAACAAAGAACACTGTTGAAACGAGATAGAATGGCTGACCAGTACTTATCTTTGTGCTGTACCACCGATAGTAACACAAATGAAGAAACAGAAAAAAAGGGGACTAAAAGGACAAGCTTTCGGAACACAGTTCCGTCATCCTTCCCTTCTCTCCCACCTGTTGAAGAAACTGTGTTCTGAAAGCTTGTCCTTTATGTCCCCTTTTTTCTGTTTCTTCATTTGTGTCACAGCCGTACAGCACAAAGGTAAGTACTGGCCAGCCATTCTATCTCGTTTCAACAATATTTATCATCTCTGAGGAGAATTTTCATCATGAAACAAATAACAATGTAAACCAGATGCAACTGAGACTAATAGAGAAGGAAAAATAAACATTTGTGTGATATATTAGAAAGGATTATTGCTGTTATTAAGTTTTTGTTGGGGCAATGTCTGGCTTTTCGTGGTTCTTCCAAAACAATATATGAACATGATAATGGAAATTATTTTAAAGCAGTATAGATGCTGGCATCTTTGGATTCAGTTATGTGGGAACTTAAAGAAAGTTAGGGATTCTAAATATTTTTCCATCATATTAGACTGCACACCAGATGCAAGCCATACAGAACAAATAACAGTAATATTTAGGCATGTTTATCTAAATCACACAGACAAAAAAGTAGAGATATGTAAATATTTCATTGGTTTTTGCCCGATTTGAGATCAACGGGTGAGGGTTTGTTAAATTTCGTTTTGAATTTACTTTCTGAATTAAACCTGGATATTCAAAATTTGTGTGGACAAGGTTATGACAATGCCTCTATCATGTGTGGAAAACACAATGGACTGCAGAAAAGATGCAATAATCATGCATTTTACATCTCATGCTCAGCTCATAGCTGAAACTTAGTGGTATGATGCAGCAAATATTTCATACGAGAACATCAATTTCTTCGACGTAATTCAAGAAATTTATGTCTTCTTTTCATCATCAACAATTAGGTGGTCAATCATTTGCAAATATTTACCAGGGCTAACGCTAAAAGCTTTAAGTGCTACGAGATGGTCTAGCAGAATTGAAGCAATCAAGCCATTACGTTTCTACACAGAAAACATATTTGATGCTCTGCTGGAAATTTCAAAAGCTTCTTATAGTTGGGATTTTACCACCACTCTCAAAGCGAAGTCACTTGCTTTAAAAATTCAAAATTATAAATTCATTTGTTCTGTTGTAATCTGGTACAATGTTTTGAGTGAAATTAATTCTTTAAGTAAAATGATGCAAAACCCAACAATTAATACTCAGATATGCACATCAATTTGTTAAAGAGCTTGATTGATAAAGTCGCACAATACCGCACAAATGAAAACTTTGACATAGTTTTAAAGGAAGCTACGAATGTGGCAAACAAACTAAATGCTGAAGCAAGTTTCCCTCCAGTAAATATACTTCGCTCAAGAAAAAAATTGACTCAGTTTCA
Source organism: Locusta migratoria (assembly GCA_026315105.1). Classification (NCBI taxonomy): domain Eukaryota; kingdom Metazoa; phylum Arthropoda; class Insecta; order Orthoptera; family Acrididae; genus Locusta; species Locusta migratoria. Next base: position 530,403,711 of record CM048744.1, on the reverse strand, counting down.
GTATCAACATTGTGATGAAGTTTTGTTAGACCCCAAAATGTATTTAAGTGTGGATTTTTTTTCTATTTTTTGTTTTATTTTATTTATTTTTTTTTTTAAAATTCTAGATCAAACATTAATTTCCTTAACAAACAGATTTGAAGATTTACATTAGACGACACTTTTGGGTTTTTCAGTAGTACATTATTTAGTTACCCTAAGGAAGAAATGTAAAACGTTGTAAAGATTTGCATATGAAACTTAAAGACCATTCAAGGAATGAAACTGACACTGACAGTACTGATTTGTACAATGAAATTAATGCTTTAAGGCTGCATTTCCTAAAAATCAGTATTGTGATCCATATACAATTCTTCAATATCTTTTCAAAAATGATTTAATATATACTTTTCCAAAAACAGCGATAGCAATGAGAATATTTCTTACTCTGCCAGTCTCAGTTGTATCAGGTGAAAGATCATTTTCTAATTTAAAAATTATAAAAAATTATCTAAGACTAACCATGCATCAATAGAGACTTACAAATTTGGCTGTTATTTCAATACAACATGAGATCTTGGACAGTTTAGATACTAGACAGATAATACAAGATCTTGCAATTACGAAAGCAAGAAAAGTTAAATTTGTGTGAATACATGTGTCGAAAAAACTTTCGCTCAATCAGCAAACTAACTAGAATTAAAGTATTTTTGGATTTACCTACAATGATTCTCATTTATATGCAATAGCTAATGAATTAGTATGTTTATGGATTTTCTTTTTGTAAAAATTATTATTAAAGAAATTTTACATCATGAAAATGCCGATGATGAGTCTTCTTTATAAGAGTGTGAAAAAAAAAATGGTTTTGTAGGGGGTGGGGAGCAGCAAAATCTGGTTCGCACGAGGGTGCCATGGTGGCAAGCAGCAAGCCTGCTAGCGAACATTCACATAACATATTTTGAGGTAGACCTATGACGTATGCTAATCAGCTGATACATTTCTCTTAGGCGGAAGCTACAGAGACGTCATATGGCAGAAGTAATTACAAACAAAATACATCCATTTTCAATATTATTACTATGAACACTTGTACGTCTGATTAAAGATTAGATTACTATAAAATAGAATCTTCTAAAAACCTATAAAAGCCTACAACTGCACAATTTTTAGCAAATTAGTATTTAAAATATTACCTACAAAAAGTCTAAAACATAAAAAAGTAAATTAATGCCAGTGGGATTTGAATGTATGCCTGTTGCATTTATAAACTGTCATCCTATCCACTCACCCAATGAAACATATGTGAGAAACAATTCATTGTAGTAAATGTACCCACATGGAAATCTTATACCTCAGCCATTTCTAGGTGTTCAAATAATGTTTTCAAAAATAAATGATAAGTGAGTTAAAGTGCAATGAATCTCAACATACACTGCATCTTAACTATTGTCTTCCTTCTATTTGCCAATGTAAACAGCAAGTTGAAGCTGCACAGGCCACTGGAGTTGGCAACACTTGCACTTATGAGCTTGGGCAAGTGCAATGCTTTTTTCTTGGACTTTAAATTATTCAGGCTGGGTAATGTTTTTGTCTCCCATAGTACTGGCCAGGATAGAAGAATGTAGGATGTTATTGACTGTGAAGAATAGAAGGATAAACTGGACAGGCCTTAATCTAAAAAGAGATTGTCTTCTAGTGGGGACAATTGAAGTTTTTGTTCTAGGGAAGAAAGAGAAGGGCAGAAGAAGATACCAGATGCTGGATGACGTCACCAGGCCACAAGGAGGGTACCAAAGAATGAAGAGGAAAGCACAAGAATGAGAAACATGGTGGACTATGCAGTCAAAACCTGCTGCAAGGCACATAACCAGTTGATGTCAGTAACAGAAGTCAACAATAATTTGAAAGTGTCAAAACAAATGCAGATAATTTTTTACCCCCAAAATCTATCTAATGAGCAGCAGAGCGAATAATAAAAACACAACATTGAGGGCCGAAAGGCGCAACTGAGTAAATCCTGCAGAAAGCATTTGTAGTACAGTCTGCATTAAAACAAAATTTGAGAGAAATTATTCTGTGTATTTTTTTTTTTTTTTTTTTTTAGGCCGGCGTGTCACAACCCACTGAATGCATTTAATTAATCACTGATATTTACCATGGTTTCAACACCTGCTTCATCAGAATAACTTTAAAAGTACATATAAATAGATATCACTTAGAGCAACAGCACTCTCATCATGTAAAATTACTCCAAATGTTATAACTGAGTGACTGCAAGTCTGTGAAACAATGCGAATACATATTACTGGCTCACTGCTTTTGTCAGTTTGCCCCTAACATGTATTCACATTGTGTCACAGATTGGCGTTTTAAATTGACTAGAGCACTGTCACTTTGTTATGTAATTTTAAAGTGTCAAAAACTAGGTAAATATTACCATTTAATTAGTGCATCCAGCAGGCTATGAGCCACCAACTTAAAATTTCTGTATGGTTGCTGCTTCAACAACCCTGTTTAAAACTGTAATTCAGCATAGTATCTACATAGTAGAAATAAAATTCATTTTTTAGTATTACACAGTTAAATGTGTAACCAATGGAGAAACACATCCACATCTAACCTTCCGCTACTGTCAGCAAAGAAGTGAAAGCATTTGGCTTGTGACGCTCCGGCCAAGATGACCATCAACAGTGCTACCACTGGGGTCGCTACACCTTGACAGAATAGCTATTTTCACAGTTGCCTTTTAGGCCATAAGGATGGGCAATCCGTTTCTTACGTGATCTGGGGTAATATGTCAGTAGGCTACGTAACGTATGGAGGTGGTGTCTGGAATGGTCATCCAGCTACTGGAGTGCAAGGGACTCATTTTGGGATATGGGATAAATGTAATGGGGATTGCACAATATCTTGTGGAGTGAGCAGAGGTGGTTCTGGGATGCTTGTGCAATTGAGATGTGTTTTTGTAATTTTAGGTTTGTGAGGGACAAGAACTGGTGGAATCTGATAAGGTGAAGGTAATTGAGAAAGGAGGAATGGGATTAAGAGACAGGAAGTTTAATGGTTAGGCCTTTGGGAGGGTTTCAATGGTTTAGGAAGCACTTGAGAAACAGAAAAGAAACCAGCTGTCCATCAGGATGAATGGCCACAGCAAACTATGGCAAAAAGAAAGATGGACCATCCTGTGGCACAGCTGCTTTACTACCTGGTCATCTGGAGCCTCCCCTCCACCAGCAGCTCTTCTGGACTGCAAAGATGGAAGTTGTCCCTTCGACACATTTTATGGTCCTACAACCACCCTGGCCTTAACTTAAAATAACTTGCCATCCCTACACCATATGCTTAACATCCCCCACTTTCCCCAATCATTATCCTGTATTTCTCCAATTCATGTTTTCCTCCCAACTGTGTGTCACCTACAATGTCCCCTTTATTATTTTTTAGTAATTTTTTTTATCATTTCAAATCCCCCTCCCTCCACCCACACACTTCACACCTCCTTTTTATCCTCTCCCAACCCAACCACCTGTCAGAGCCTTCACAGTCCATCAGCATACTACCTAGCACCCTTCCCCCTTCATTCTACTCCTCACTCACTACAAGATGCTTGTAGTCCTGGAGTGGTCGGATATGGTCATGATACTAAGTAATGACTGAGTGCTTGTGTGAATGTATGTGTTTTTTTTAATGAAGGCCATGGCCAAAAATTTAAGTTGTGTGAATGTGATTGTCTTTTTTTAGATGCCTAACAGTGGCTCAGCAAGCATCTTTATGGTGAGTTGTTATCTGCCTTCTATTATTGACATCACAATCATATTTTACATAATTTTGTTTTCCTTGATACATGAAGTTGCATACACTTAGATGGATTCCACTGTCTTTACTCTCATTTACCACTACTGACTCTCACTTGTAGTCCTCATCTACATTACTGTGTTTCTCCATTTAACAAATTATCAACAGTCTATTAAATCTATTTATTCAAGAAAAAATACAGCACTTAGCTTTCACCTTCATCTATGTCTCTAGAGAAAAGTGTCTGCAGTCTTCCCAGAGGTGTTGTTTCAAAGAAATACAGTGGGCTCTCCACCACTTTCTTGAACAATTTATTGTGCAATATTGTTGATGCTCTCAAAGACACCTAAAATTATTAATAACAATTTGAACACAAAATCAGATGTCAATATTGTAAATAAATGTCTATTTCTAAAGATCAGAACTCTCAGTAGTACTTACTTTTGTGAACATAAACCCTCTCAGCAAACTAGTTCCCAAGATAACTGCAATTGTTCCTGCATAAATATGCTGATACATGTGGTAATTTGGATTATCATTTAAGTTACGGCTGATAACTGTCATATTTCCCACATTTACTGTCACATTCTGAAAATGATAGAAATGAATGAAAAATCTGATGTTATAAAAAATGATTAATGGCGTATCTTAAATCACACATCTCTTGCAAGAAATATTTCCAAAAAGATGAAATAATAGTAATAATAATAACAATGAATAAAATAATATTTCTTATCACATGAACATTCTGTTGTTATACAGGTTGGTCGGGAATTCCCATTACAAACTTCTAGGACTTGTAGAGGGTCGTTAGTACATAATGTTTTGAATAGGAACCCATGTTCGGTAATGTATCTATTCCGTTCCACAATGGTTTCAATGTAATTGATTATCTCATCCAATCCTACCTGAAGAATGCAGTTAGGTGTGACCCAGTACAATTGTTGCAACCAGTATGAAAAGAATACTGAATTGTTCCGTTGTTACTTACACATTTTCAATACAATTTACACCTTATGGTTTACATTAGTTGACTACAAAAATAACCCAGCATCTACAACACCAGCTGCAATGTAATGATGCATTACAACAGCAGCTTGATGGGGTGAACCGTATTTAGCCCTTGTGGACTACTTCTTCCGGGGTTGTATGGAGAGCTTAATTTATGAGGCACCTGTAGAGACAGAGGAAGATCTGCTGGCATGAGTTCTGGCCACTGCAAAAGACATTGAAGAGACACCAGGTGGGATGGAGAAAGTGTACCAGAACATGCTTTGGAGGTACAATGTGTGTAACTTGGGCAAACGTTTGTGCAATGGAGTGTGGCATTGTGGAAAACGATCATTATACAGCCAACTAGCAGCTCTGAGACATTTCTCTGTCCCTAAGCAGACATTGATGAGTTACACATCTGAACTGAAACTGCCGTAGAAAGGAAACAATATGTTTCTGGACATGGGTTCCTATTCAAAATTTTATGTACTCACTACCCTCTACACGTCCTAGAAGTTTGTAACAGGAATTTCCGACCACCTTGTATACTACAGGTTCTCTGGATCACAATGAGATGAATAACTGGATGCCTCATTAAACAAGAAGTCTGGCAGATGTCCCTCCAAAATATATCTAATAAGAACTTGTACTTTTTCTCAAATGATTTGACATCAACAGACCACTACACTTCTCCATTTCTTCTCTTCCCCACACATGTCATCACAATACGAAGAAAAGTAAGACAGTTTACACAACTTCTGCATGACCTAATGCCTAACTTAAACTATTTTTCTGCTTTCTCAGGAAACACAGCCATTTGTACGCTATGTGGCCTACAACGTCGAGCCTTATTCCTCACTGTAAATAAAATTTTATATTTCATTACAAAATCTTTAATAATACCTATAATTTACTATCACACTTTTTAATGAACCAAACAATAGCACCTTGGTAAAATGAAACACTAGAGATTGCTACATTTCTAAGATTACAGCTGACCTTTGAATAGCCTTGAGCTACACTGGTTACAAAGAGGTTGCAAAGTCCCATACTGTCGATGCCGTCACTACTTTCTTCTGTGTCACGTCTTTAACTGTTCATGAGCATGTTAACAGTTTGTAAACTTGTTTTCAGCTTACAAGGGAACCTCCCCATTACACCCCCCCTCCCCCTAACATTTAGTTATAAGTTGGTGCAGTTGATAGGCCTTGAAAAACTGAACACGGATCAATTGAGAAAATGTGAAGTTGTGTGAAACTATGAAAAAATAAGCAAAATATAAGAACTGAACAGTCTACATGAAAGATAAGCAACATCAAGCATGTTGTGAGCACAGGAGCACCGTGGTCTTGTGGCTAATGTGAGGAGCTGCGAAGCAAGAGGTCCTTGGTTTGAGCTTTCTGACAGGGAAAATGTTAATTTTTTCATTTTCACAAAATTATTATCTGTCCGTCCATCCATCTGATGCAAGGTAACTGCACCATACTATGGGGATGCTACGCCTAAACAAACATCTAAACACACGATGTCAATCGACTACAATGCACGGCGGAGAGAGTACTTCTGCTGACGAGGCTCCCTGGCTGGCAGTTGACTGTTTGTTACTTTGGATGAGAGTGTATTAAATATGTGAGTTGTATTCTGTAGGCAATATGAATCCAGCAAATATAGCTCATGACTTCAATAACAAAGTCAATGAATATTTTCCGATCTTTAAGGATTGTAACAGTTTCTTAAGTGATCGAACGATTGTTGAACATTTGTATGGTTATTTGCTACATTTTTTGATAAATAGTAAGTGTGGTGATGAAGATACCTTGCTGATAGTTGCAGAGCAGTATGTACCAAATTATGAGATTTTTGACGACCCATATGAAGGACACAAAGAGGATATACTTCAATCTGACGGTATTTCTTTGCGTTACATGAAGGAAATGCTCCAATACAGATTACTGTACAAACCAATTAAAAGATGCAAATACAGATTATGGAGTGAAGTAACAAATAAATTTAGGAATTTTAAAGGGATGGAGGAAAAAAGCACAGTTAAATATTGCATAGAAGTCATGGAATGAGGTGCAACCTGAAGACAGAAGTTCAGTGCACTAGAAAACCATGTATATCAACAATTTATTAAAGCCACAACAGCATTAAGTGCAGTGCATGCTATACACTTACAGATTTGGGGATTGCATTACACTAAACAAATCAGCATGGCCTTCAAGGATTCATCTCATTGGCTTGTCACATTCAAAAGAAAATACAAAATTACAAGCAGAAAGATTAAAAATTATGTAAGCAAGAACTATGTGAATTAACTGGAAAAACTTTTAGAGTGTTCCAAGAAGTATGTTACAGAAACTAACGTCCGATTCCAATAGTTTGAAGACACATATATCATCAACACAGATCAATTCAATTTTAACTATGAAATGAATTCGACCCGACTTTCATTAGTTGAAGAAGTTGAAAGGAAATTTACTGTAGACCAGCTGCATGTTACTTCACACAGTTATACCATATAATATGCTCTGTTCAAAGCAAGATTTCTTTTATCTACATTTTATATACGTTTGCAGGTAAAAAAATGTGTATTTTGACTGTACGTTCAGCAACAGGTGAATAGGGCATTTGTGCAAACCCTGAATGTCATTGTGAATTGCAGTGCGTCGTGAAAAATGAAGAAAAGGCTAGTGAAAGACTTTAATGAACATGTGATTGCTCCTTACACGGACAAAAGATTTTGCCTTACTCCTTGACAGCTCTACAGGACAGGTTGTACACCTCTTGTGCAACCGTTAGATGTGTTTGGTTTTCGGGAAGTGAAATACTTTGAGAAAAAGATTCTATGATTTTACAAAGCTGCACAGGTATACAGAGCATTATTATTTACATGATCGTGTGTCTATTATCAAAGTTCAGGTGTTCACACATAATCAACTTTGCTCCCTGAAATTCCAGAACAGGTTCAGATTTGCTTGGACATATGCAGGATTTGACAGTTTACACATGGAAAAATTTGAAAATGTTAAAAATGTATGTTTTGACAGAGCACAGGGAAAACTGTGTGACTGTGAAACTGTTGCATTCCTTTGTTGCAGTTTATGTGAAAAACTCTTATATTTTCTTCACTTTTTTGGGAGTGATTATCACATCCACAAGAAAACCTAAAACGGGCAAGGTAGAATCTCTTTACCCATCCACCAAGAGTACAAGTTAGGTGGGTCAACAAGAGATTACTGTCATATGATGCACATACTGACATCAGTGTCATATAGAATACATCAGAAGTGTTTTCCTGAAGTGGAATCGGTTGACCTATCACCTTGTGATCAAATGTTTTAGCTTCCCATTGGAGAGGCACTTCCTTTCGTCTGATAATCACAAGGTTTTGTGGTGCAGTCACAAAACAGAGACAGGGAACAGAGACGTCAATGAATGGTCAGAGAGATCATAATTTTCCTGAAATTAAAATTTTCATTCGAGGGAAGGCTTGAACCAAGGACCTCTCACTCCACAGCTCCTCACACTAGCCACAGGACCATGACACTCATATGCTCAAGAAGGTGCTCAACATTGCCTATCTTTTGCAGGGACTATTCAGTTTTTATATTTTGCTTACTGTTTCACAGTTCCACACAACTTCTTCCAGTTTTCTTGATTGATCTGTGTTCAGTTTTTCACGGCCTATTCATTGCACCTACTTATAACTAAATCTGAAGTGGATGAGATGGGGAGGTTCCCTTATTATTATTATTATGTATCATGCAAATTATCCACTGAAATTTAACAACTAACTCAATGTTTATAATCAAAACAATAACCAGCCACAACTAAGCATTCTCATTGTTACAGTGGGTCTTGTGGCAGTGAGCATATAACAATACACTTATGGTACTTTAGTATCATAGTGTAAGCTGCTACATTATGCAAGTGGCAGCCAATACAGTAAGAATACAATAACTTGTTACTTCTCATATGGGAATCTGTGAGTAAATGTATGCACATGCAAAAACATGCAGGGCAATTACCATAAAAAAAAATCACCTATGTACCTACCTTTTGCACTTAAAGCACAAGTGCCACACGGACTGTCTAATTAAAGCTGAACTATTACTCTTACATATTACAGGATACTAATGTTTGCTTGTTTATAATATAGATAGCCTGCAACTCAGCATAAAGACGAATGCTGAGCCTATAATGTAATCACCGATTCAGAGTTACACTGCACATGTATTCCTGCCATGAGATGGATGCATGCATTGAGGTAAGCCTTCAGAGAGACTAAGGATGTACTGTGCACATGACGTGTTTGCACAGGTCTGCAGTCGCAGATGGGTGTGGGTAGTTCACGGATCAGAAATGTGATGGCTGCCAGCACAACGTGAATGCCTAAAGAATATTACAAATGCTTCTGTAATGCATTTGCAATAGTCAGTTGTTAAATAAATAATCAATAGTATTAACAGTCAAGCTGTCAGGAAATGTATGATCTACTGTATCTTGGGCAACTTGTACCCTTGCGTTATGTAACTAAACTGCAAAGGCAAATATACTGGGTGATCCAAAAGTCAGTATAAATTTGAAAACTTCATAAATCACAGAATAATGTAGACATAGAGGTAAAAATTGACACACATGCTTGGAATGACATGGGGTTTTATTGGAGAGAAAAAATTCAATAAATGTACAATAGATGGCACTTCATCTGATCAGAAAAGCAATAATTAGCATAACAAATTAAGGTTCTTTACAGGAAATGCTCAATATGTTCACCATAATTTCTCAACAATAGTTGTAGTTGAGGAATAATGCTGTGAACAGCACTGTAAAGCATGTCTGGTGTTATGGTGAGGCACTGGCATTGGATGTTGTCTTTCAGCATCCCTAGAGATGTAGGTTATCACGATACACTTGCGACTTCAGGCAACCCTAAAGCCAATAATTGCACAGACTGTGGTCTGGGGACCTGGGACACCAAGCATGACGAAAGTGGCGGCTGAGCACATGATCATCACCAAACGACACGTACAAGAGATCTTTCACACATCTAGCAATATGGGATGCAGTGCCATCCTGCATAAAAACATATCAGTGTATCTCTCACCCGTCACAGTAGCAGTTACAAAACCAGAATCACACAGTTCCTTGAAGAAAAAGGCCCAATAATGGTAGATGTGGTAAATCCAACCCATACTGTGACTTTCTCATCGTGCAGTGGAGTTTCCACGACATTCTAGGATTTTTGGTAGCCCAAATTCTGCAGATGTGGGCACTGCAGACGCTTGGAGTGTTAAATGAGCTTTGTTGGTCCACAACATGTTACTCAACCAATTGTCATCTTCCACCATCTTTTGAAACACCCACACTGCAAATGCCCACCGATTCATTAAATCGCCAGGGAACAGTTCATGATGCCGATGGATTTTGTTAGGATAACATTGGAGGGTATGCCTAAGTGCCAACCAAACAGAAGTGCATGGAATGCCGATGCGACATGCGACTACATGAGTGCTGACTTCCCCGTGCGAGGACGAACCCACTACAGTCTCCATTTCTTCCTGAACTGTCTCAGCAGCATTACACATTGTGCTCGGTTGGCTACTATGAGGTCTATCATCTAACCAACCCGTGGCTTTGAACTTCAAAATCATTCTCGTCACAGCTGCATCTGTGAACGGACCTTTACCCATTCGAATCCCCTTTCCTATGGCAACAGGATTGTAATGCTAGACTACCACATTCCCCATTCTGATAATACAACTTCACTAAAAGCACCTTTTCAAGTAACGTCAACAAGCTGTGACTGCTGGTGCATCTGATTCTCTCTCTCATTACAGCTCCTTTTATACATGGTTTTCATGTGCAGTCACTGACATTTTGCTGTCCAGTGTCATCTGTTGGACATTTTTCGAACTTTGTTTTCTTTTTTTGGTTTGTTTGTTCTAATAAAACCCCATGTCTTCCAAGCATGTGTGTCAATTTTTACCTCTCTTTCTACGTTATTCCATGATTTATTAAGTTTTCAAATTTATACTGACCTTTTGATCACCCAGTACTTGTCAAGTGTGAGCATTTTGATGATTTTGTAGGGCAGTTTCTCTATCCTGCTCCTGTTATATGTCCTGGTTGCAAGTATGAAAAGAACAACATGCCTTTCAGATGGCTACATGTGCTCATAGTTGACTAGCGGGCCCGAACACAAAGAATAACAATAAGAGGGCTCACACAAGGTGAGTGCAAACAGCAAAGATCCAGAACTGGAAACTTATAATTGCATATTGTACCAGTCGTTAAGGTAGATGTAGTATTTTGGAACCTTTGGTTATTGGCCAGGACACTACAAGTCACAGGCAGACATGTAGAAAAGACAATCATACTCAAACAGACTTATATTTTTGAACAAAGCCTTCCATATGAAAAAGAACACACACACACACACACACACACACACACACACACACACACAATATTCAATCAATCATTCATGCAAAACTCATATGCACATGACTCCTGTCTCCAACTACTGCAGCCTGACCTGTACTTCAACAGTAGGACAAAGGCAAGGGTGCTGTTAGAATGCTTGGTGGAGTGTGCAGGTACTACTGACATGTATAGGTGGGCATGTGAGATCCAGCTTGGAATGCAGTGAAGGGATTGTGGAGTGGGGGGGGGGGGGGGGCATGGGTGGAGTGCAGAAGCAGAGCAGAGAAGAGAAGAAAGGCGGCACACAGTTTGGAGAGAAACGTGGATTAAGGGGAAGGGGGTGGAGGAAGGAGGGACTACTGTGCATGGGGCGTAGGTATGCCACAGAGCTCAATTTGAATTGATGCTGAGTTCGATTAGAGTTATTGCTGCCATCCAGATAATATAGGGACTGATAACCGACACAGTTTGGTCCCATAGAATTACAAACATATGAATATTTCCAGATAATAATAAAGTGATACACAATAATGATTTGGTGTCATGTAGGAAGGTGCTTCAATGCATAGAGGTGGAGTGATAGGGGATAGGGTGACGGAAGGAGCTTCAGCTGAGCTCAACAGTTGGGCCTGCGCGGGAAGCATTGCATAACTCTTGGCTAGTAATGAGCCTAGAGAAAGACTATTAGTGGGTGCCTGTTTGGTAATGGAGGAAGATGCGCAGAATGGCTGAAAAATGGGCCTTCGTACACGGCATCAACCACAACTGTTCCATTTCTATTACAATCCCTCATTGACGGGCACATTTGTAATGGTTTAATGAATGTCAACCATTCATTGACATTTCATAAAACAGGAACCAAATTATAAACCTGATGCTCCATTATCAAAAATACTATAAGAAATTTCTAGGAAAACTCTCAGATTCAATAGACAAAACATCAACTCCTACCTACAGCCCACATGACTCACATAAAAATTCTATGACACTCATATTCTTTCAGCTTTTCCAAACAGTTATGAATATGAAAGGCCAGTGGGATTTTACTATAATTGTGCACAAGACCCCAAGGCTTACTTAAAATTAAACCTTCACCCTTTTAATGAGGTTTTCCGACAATTTTATTTTGATAGACCTCATAATTATGCTGCCTTAGAAACTCTTTGGCCATCACATTCATAAGAGTGGAAAAATGTTAGAAAATGTGCATTTCACAGAATATCAGTGCAAAATATGGCAAACAAAAGAGAATCAAAGTGTGAGGTGAACTTCAGGAACTGATTTTGGCTGTTTAATCATGACAGATGCCCAACAATGGCTCACTGTTTGATTGAAGTTAAGACAGTGAGTACACTAATAACAAAACTTTCAGCTTTCAACTCCTTTAAAAGAAATGTGAAGCTGTTCTCGAAATACTGTCAAAACTGGAAACTATAACTCATTAGATTTAACTGTTTGTAAATTTAAAGTATTTGTCTGAAGAGTAACCTTGTATGGAAGTGAGAAGTGAAATATGTATAAATAACACTTCTGAATTGAAGCTTTTGGAAATGATGCATCTGAATTGAAGCTTTTGGAAATGGTGGATAATGTAACCATTGAAGTGGTGCTGGATAGAAATGGGGTGAAAAGAAAATTGTGGTATAACCTGATTAAGAAAGGGATCAGTTAACAGGAGACATGTTGACACATCAAGTGATCATTAATTTAATGCTAGAGAGAAATGTGTAAGGCAAAAAGTGTAGATAGAGATCAAGACATGAATACAGCAAAAAGTTTCAAAAGGATGAAGGCTGAACTAGTTATTCAAAAACAAAGAGGCTTGCACATGATAGATTACCATGGAGAGCTACATTAAACAAATTTTTGGCCTGAAGACCACAACAGCAACAACAGTATTGCCAAAATACCAATTGGTTAGCAAATGATACAAATACCCTAAATAAGTATTCAAATATCCAAAAAAATGATATGGCCAAATTTTTCACACTCTAGGGTCATATTGAGCAGTAAGATAACCAGTGATCTATGGCTGATGCACAACAGTGATTAGTTTGTTCCAGTCATATGAAGAAGTGGAATGAGAAATATGGCAGTTGTCAAAGTAGAGTTTCTGTTAGCATTTGGAACATTTTATATAATTTTATATGGATTGTGACTTTTATAGAACCACTCGTGAGATAGCAGGAAACCCACAGGTGATCTATTAAGGTAAGGTTCTGAAGAAAAGAGCAAAGGCTTATCCTAGCTCTAGGTAATGATATTATAATAAATAAAGTTAAGACAAAGGTAGGGATTTAATATTTTAGATTGTGCTTCATAAACTGGTTGGCATTAGTTTGTACAATTGAAGGTTGATATACGAGTGAGAATGTGGTTCATGGAGATATTCAGTTTCATATTGGGAAGTCATAAATGGCAGCAAGAGCATGAGCACATTTGAAGTTAAGGTATACGAATTAGGTTCAACATAATAATAAGATTGTACCACATTCCAATACATAAATTTCACACACATTCAAACATAACACAAATCAATTAATTTACATCATAGTTGGGTTTATTTATTGTGCATACTTCTACATACACAATAAATACAAATGATATACACTCTACCTGCAGAAAGTGTACCTAACCACAAAATTGATCATCCACTGCACTGCACAACATTAATCACTTCGACAATTGAGTCATTATTCTTATCATACAGAATCAACATGCACATGCCCAACAGCAAATAATTTGCTACACCTCCAACAGAACTTCTGATTCTAAATTATCAATGACCAAAATTGTTAGTTCTATCATGAGACTGATCCTTCCATGACCCCATCCTCACCCTTTTTTTCTTTTGCTACTCCTAAAGTGTATTTCTCTCTCTTCTGATATGTATCCTCACTCCCCTTCTTAGCCCACTCTGAGATTAGATTAGATTAGGTGTACTTTTCTTTCCGGTATATCCGAATTGAGGAAGTCCTCTTGGATGTAGAATGTCAGAACAAAATACACAATATGTACTTAAAAAAAGAGAGAATGTGTGTTAGTGTACCTTTCACAGATCCGAAATGTAATTGCCCTTGTGGATGTGGAATTGGTAAGGAAAAACAATTATCTTCACACTGCAAGTTACAAATATGTTTGACCTACTGTCAGAGTTGAGTGGAGATGAACCTTATGTAGCTGTAGGTGTAGGATGTATGCAGCAGACCTCAGCTTATAGGAAGCCAAAATCTGTAGATAGGTCTCTTTTCCCTTCCTTAATACCCTAGCCAGCTTCATCCTAACCCACAACTTCTTCACCTTTGAGGGCCAGACATACCAACAACTAAAGGGAACAGCCATGGGAACCAGGATGGCCCACTCGTATGCAAACTTGTTTATGGGATGCTTAGAGGAAGCCTTCCTGGATACCCAAGCCTGTCAACCCAAAATTTGGTACAGATTCATTGATGACATCATGATCTGGATTAACAGTGAGGAAGAACTCCAGAATTTCCTCTCCAACCTCAACTCCTTTGGTCCCATCAAATTCACCTGGTCCTATTCCAAATCCCATGCCACTTTCCTTGATGTCGACCTCCATCTGTCTAACGGCCAACTTCACACATCCATACATGTCAAACCAACCAACAAACAACAGTACCTCCATTATGACTGCTGCCATCCATTTCACATCAAACGTTCCCTTTCCTACAGCTTAGGTCTTCATGGCAAAAGGGCCTGCTCCAGTCCCGACTTCCTGAACCAGTACACCAATAACCTAATAACAGCTTTCTCATCCCGCAACTATTCTCCTGACCTGGTTCAGAAGCAAATTACCAGAGCCACCTCCTCATCCCCCCAAATCCAGAACCTTCCACCGAAGAACCCCAGAAGTGCCCCTTTTGTCACTGGATACTTTCCGGGACTGGAGCGGACTCTGAATGTGGCTCTCCTGCAGGGATACGACTTCCTTAAATCCTGCCCCAAAATGAGACCCATCCTTAATGACATCCTTCCCACTCCATGAAGAGTGTCTTTCTGCCGCCCACCTAACCTTCGTAACCTCCTAGTCCATCCCAATGAAATCCCCAAACCAAGGGCAGAGCCACTTGCAATAGCACCCACGTGATTTACCAACTGACATGCCTGCACTGTGAAGCGTTCTATGTGGGAATGACCAGCAACAAACTGTCCATTCGCATGAAAGGTCACAGGCAGACGGTGTTTGTTGGTAATGAAGATCACCCTGTGGCTAAACATGCCTTGGTGCACAGCCAGCACATCTTGGCACGGTGTTCACTGTCCGGGTTATCTGGATACTTCTCACTGACACCAACCTTTCAGAACTCCGGAGATGGGAACTAGCCCTTCAGCATATTCTCTCTTCCCGTTGCCCACCTGGTCTCAACCTCCGCTAAATTCAAATTCCCGCCCACCATCTTTAGCATCTTTGCCTCAGTTCTGTGGACAGAGCCTCTGCCTCAAGTGGTATCTCTGTCCAACTTCTTTGCTTTTTACAAATGTCTGTCTAGGTATGTTTGCGTTTGGATATGTGTGAGTTTGTGTGTGTTTGTTTACCTTCCTTTTTGTCCCTTAAGGTAAGTCCTTCCACTCCTGGGATTGGAATGACTCCTTTTCCACTTCCTTAAAACCCATATCCTTCCCTTTCTCCTCTCCTTTCTTCCTCTTTTCCTGATGAAGCGACCAACAGTTGCGAAAGCTTGTATGTGTGTGATTTTATTTGTGTCTGTTGACCAGCCTGTCCTTTGGGTAAGTCATCCATTTTCTATTTTTTATATTTGTTTATCCCACCAGAGAAGTCTCCTTCCTTGTTGTCATACTCTAGGCATATAATGACAGGAAACCTTATACAAGTCTTAAATTGCGTATAGTGTGTTTTTTCAAGGTTTAGTGACGAGAGTTGGCTAAGAACCATTTATTAATGTCTATGAAAATTTCATTAGCCAATCTTCCTAAAACTATATTTGATTTACTACTTATTGCAATATTTGTGTCATCTGCAAATAAAACAATCTTGGTATCTGATAATGTTGATGATGAAAGGTCATTGATATATACAAGAAAAAGCAGGGGGCCTAAGATAGAGAATTGAGGTAGCCCACATGTTACTAATTCCCAATTTGATGAGGCTTGATAGTTCAGTATACCTCACTTTCCTATTGACACCCTTTGTTTCCTATTTGAAATATGTGATTTGAACCATTCTGCAGCACTTCCTGTTACACCGTAATATTCTAATTTGCTCAAAAGTATATTGTGATTTACACTGTCAAATGCCTTTGACAGGTCACAAAATATACCAGTTTATTAATGGTAAGGTGTTTAAGAAGGCAACTGTTCATTATCTTTTCTAAAGTTTTTGAGAAAGCAGGCAAAAGTGAAACTGGACAGAAAATGGATGGAATTTCTTTATCTCTTTTCTTATGTAATGGCTTAACTTCAGCCTATTTCAACCATTCAGGAAATATTCAACTGGTAAAAGACTGGTTACACAAGTAACTTAAAATATCACTAAGCTCAGAAGAACACTTTTTAATCAAATTTGTTGATCTATTATCATAGCTACTGGAATTTTTTGTTTTTAAGGATTTCATGGTGAACATTACTTCTAGTGGTATTGTGAGTGTCATACTCATATTACTGCAGTTATTTGCAGTCACAAGTGTGAGATATTCCATTGCAGTAGTTACTGACCCTGATAATCCCATATTTGCAGTAATAGTTAAAAAATGCTTGTTGAAAATTGCAGCAACACGGCACACATATGTTACACGTGTCATCTACTCTTAATGCTGTGTGCTCCTCTTCGAATCTAGTTCTACCAGTTTCCTCCTTTACTATATTCCATATTGAGATATTACCTTTCCCTTCCATTCCCGTTCTTTCTTCTTCCCTTCTCTCCCACCTGATGAAGGAACTGTGTTCAGAAAGCTTGTCCTTTATCGTCCCCTTTTTTTCTGTTTCTTCATTTGTGTAACTATCGGTGGTACAGCACAAAGGAAAGTAATGGCCAGCCAATCTATCTCTTTTGAAAAATAATATCCCATATTGTCTTTATTTTGTTGTCTGATAGGACTATCCTATTCTGATAATGCATTTGCTTTGATGTCACTATTACTGTCTTCAATATCTTGCAGTATGTTCTGTAATGACCTAAAGCATTTACATCTGAACTGTTTCTAATTTATAGGTATAGTTTACTTTTTGTCTTACAGGAGACCTTTATTCCTTGAGTAATTCATGGTTTCTTTGTAGACTTTGGCCTAATCCGCGTTACTTTTGGGGGAAAGCAGTTTTCAAATAAGTTGAGGGCACTATTTATGAAAGTGTTGTATTTCACATCCAAACTATTAGCACTGTGGACATCACTCCAATTCATGTCTTTGAGCAGTTTTGTAAAATGATCAATTTTTCCCTTACTGACTACCCTCTTAAACTCAGATTTGATATTCTGATCAGTATTAATATCTAGTAAAAGTAACTGCATGTCATGATCTGAAAGGCTGCTTATTATTGGTTTTATAATATAATTTTGATCATTTGACATAGTAAGCAGATTCAAGTGGATGTGGGTTGCTGTTCTTATGAGGAGATGAAAAGGCTTGCTCAGGATAGAGTAGGGTGGAGAGCTGCATCAAACCAGTCTCCAGACTGAAGACCATAACAACAATTATCAATGGCTGTCTTTGAGCCCTTAGCTATCCTAGTTGAAAAATTAACAGTATGAATTAGGTTGAATGACAATGCTACTGACTGCTATAATTTCTTACTGGGAGAGTTTTCAAGGAAGTCTACATTAAAATCCCCAGCCAAAACTAATTCTTTCCTGTTATCAAATAAGCCAACAGAGCTTCAAAGTGATTTATGAACAAATTACAGTTACCATTTGGTACTCTGTACACGGTAACTATTATAAATGACTTATTATGAAATTCTACTTCCATTGCACATGCTTCCATATGCTGCTCTAAAAAAAAATTTATGAATGTCTATGGTATTAAATTTATAACAATTTCTAGTGAATGTGGCAACTCCATTTCCATTCTACAAAAGTTGGAAGCTAACCTAAATACTGGAATACTTAGCAAATCTATACCAGTGGTCACATGATGTTCAGAGAGGCAGATTATGTTAACTGGATTGGATGACTCTAATTCATCAATTCATATAAGTAGTTCATTTATTTTGCTTCTTAGCCCTCTAATATTTTGTTGCACTAAAGATAATTTGCATTTTACATTGACTGTTACAGAACTGGGCGAAGATAAAATTTCTGATAATTGGTGATGATTTTTAACTAACAGCTGTGTTTGCTGATCTGATATGTCAGATTTATGCTGTTTAGTTGCTTCATTAAACTGAAGGTCTGTTTCAATATTGACCTTCTTAGAACTTGACTTATTTTTGACCTGACTATCCTAAAAAAGGAACAGCTCTGACACCTGTAACCACCGGTATTTTACCACTCATGTCAGTGCCTCCCCCCTTAAGTTTCCTGCTATTAGCTCACCTAGTTTAACCTTCCCCTTTCTATTGAGATGCAGGCAATGTCTATTATAATGTCACCTACTGAGTGAATCAACAGGAACCACACCAATGAGTGACCCCACATCTGATCCAAGCAGCAGTTCCAACTCCAAATTAACTCTCCTAACAGAAGAGTTCAAATTAGGTTGGTCGTGGTGCTCCAGAACAGACACGAACTCAACACTGGTATGCATCGATGCTGATGCAATCTTTGCCAGATCACACTCTATGTTGAACCCCAGGTCTATGTCAATACTGTTCCCTGGACCACCCACAATAACCCCGGTGTCCTCCTTGGTGAAATCTTTGCACAAGGAACCTAAATCCTCTGTCGCCTGACCCAGAGTAGCACTTGGTTTGAAGAAACTTGTGACCTGCTATTCTGATCCTGCAGGAGTTGGCCCACACCTCTGGCATACGAGCTACCTAATAACAAAACTTTTTTTCCTTTTTGCTGATTTCCTTACATTCTTATTCAAATTCCTATTGAAAGTTTGTTCAGCCCTGACTACGTCTATTTCTATCTGAGGTTCATCAGTTTCAAACTGAAGCAACAGATCAAGCTTATTTTTTACATTCACCACAAAGGTGTCTGAGTTTTAGCCCTTTTCTTTCCAGCTGTTGCTGATGTGGCTCCCTTTCTCTTTCAGGTTCTATTCCTTCAACTTTTCAATTGTCAGCAATGTTTGTACACATGTTTTTCATAACTGACAAAGTCAGCAATGCCTCACCCAATAAGCCAATACTTTTTATCACTGCTGACACTCTTGGGTCTATCCCTTTCCTACATTTGAGTATTTCAACATTCTCTCCTTATTCTGCACATATTCCATATCCTAGCAGCCACAATCCTTCCAGTTACACAAGTGAAGTTGCTGAAAATACCAAAATTACAGTAATAGAGACCAAATGAAAAGATTGTAGGATTCAGAGGCTATTTTCATCCAAAGGGAAGAAGAGGTCAGAAGAAAATGTTTAGATAGCTGGATACATTGATTAAAAACAATGTCAAATGCATCAGAGGAAGTAGGAAAGAGTTTAATAATCACATTATCAACATTTATAATTACTTTTCACATTTTATAACTAAAAATAAAACATAACTTACCCCACTTCCTTCTTTGATCCACAAAGCAAGCCACCACGTGCTAAATGCTGTACTACCCACATTTAACAAAAAACACAATGAAACTAAGAATGTAATGAGATAGCCCCCAGCTGCAGAAATGTAGGATTGGTAAGTATAAAAACGAATATTTCCTTTTGTAATATCTTCCTTTTCCATAATTTTTTGCCCTGAAACCAATAAGATAATGGCATTATAGTGGGAAAAGAAACCAGGAATGGAGCTTCACTAGGTAATGGTCAACAATAAAAGAAATACTTCCATCCCAAAGGTTCGTGTTAATCTTGTAATGTTTAGGTTGGGTACTGGTCATTTTGAAAAGGATTTCAGCAAAATATTGAACAATGCATTTCAAAATTAATGATTGTTACATAAATGCATAATTACTGCATGAACACTGATAAGACCTGTAAAGGTTTTTGCACAAATATTGGTTTCTTAAGGGTGTTAAAATGCACATATGGTGACAGCTTCAGAAAATATATATGAAGACAGAGAATCAAAAAGAGAGTGTTCATAATAGTAAGGCAGAGTTGCTCACATGTCATGAGGGGCAATGTGTGACGATAACCAGTCCTTACATGCCAAAGGTAAAAAAACAAAGAAGCTACTTAAAGTAAACAACTCCATCCTGGGAGTAAGCACTTTATTCCACTTGTACTACACAAAAGAGACAGAAGCCAGAGTGCACTGGCTATTTATCAGTGCGCCGCAGGCAGATAGCGCACAGTGGGTTTGTCGGCTGCCTCCCACCTCCAGTGGCCAGGAACATACTATCACGGCTTGGTCGGTGCAAGATGTTGACGCGCAATTCTGGCATGTGCAATCTGATTGCCGCGCTTGCTAGTCCACAACATCCATCCCCCAAGGGGCAGGGGAAGGAATCCAGAACTGCAGCAAAGAATGCAAGCTGCTGGGAAGGCTCCACCTCCACCTGGTCTTCCAGTGGCTGCACCAGCTCACACACCACAACTACCACATATGAGTCAAACCCCAATGCACAGCATGGGCCCCCCTTCCAACCAAGTCCCACCACTCTCAACACTGGCAACATTGGCTGGTTGTCCATCTCCCTATCTGCTGAAGGCACCTCCAGAGGAAACTCAGTGTCCACGATGGCTGGCGGCGAGGCATCTCCACCTCCGATGAATGGCGCAGTCCACTCAGTGGAGCACACTGCTGGGGTCGTGGTGGGGAAGTGGGCATTGGCTGTGGAACTGAAACAGGTAGAGAACCCATACCAGTCAGCGCCTCAAGAAGAGGGGGGTATGCCGCAGAAGACGGGGGGGAGGGGGGAGGGGGGAGGGGGTGGTGGGATTGCAGGCAAGGGAGAAGGATAGCAGACCTCAAGCTGGTCATGGTGGCATGTGAGGATCCTGGTAGAAGAAATGACCTCATAGAGATGATAGCTGTACCCCCAAAGGACCACAACCGGAACCCAGTGAGTATGGCGGCTGAAACCCTGGATCCAGACAGCCAAGCCAGGGGTACAGTGTGAATAAGAAATAGGAGGGGACATGGGAGAACTCAGATGCAACAGGAACAACAACATCCAATGAGTACAGAAGCTTGGTGGGGCTATGTGACCTGGCTGGGGTGGACCGATATGACAAAAGAAAATAAAGGAGGCATCCTCCACCAAAAGATGCGGCATGTACTTACGCATATGTGCCTTGAAAGTGTGTTGAAAACTCACTGCAGTCCCACTCGACTGTGGGTGAAACAGTGGGGCGAGGATGTGGCACATCCAATAAGTAGTAGAGAAGTACCACAAATGTTGTAGATTGAATTGGGGGTTGTTATCAATCACCAATATGGTCAAGAGACCTTCAATAGAAAAGATCTTTAATAAGAATGCGTTGTGATGTCTGCAGACGTGGAGCCCAGGGGAACAATAAAAGTCAAGTCAGAATATGCATCTAGGGCCAAGAGCCAAGGACTCTGAAAAATCAACATGGTGTGGACAGAGTGGACCAAGCCAAGAGAGAAGTGTGAGGAGCTGCCTGTTGAGAAGTACAAGAAGAGCATCCTGCTATTAGGTGAGCTATGTCGCTATCAGTGCAGGGCCAATATACATGATCACAGGCAAGCATATTAGTGCAGGACACCACCCAATGCAAAAGATCAAGTCTCTGGTGGCACAACGAGGCCGGAACCACCATTTGGTGGGAGTCATCTTCTGAGGACAGAAGAAGAATACCTTTGTAGGTGCTAAGGCTGTGGCAAAGTGCAAAATTATTGTAGAGTGGGTCAGAGGCCTGCCCTGGAGGATGCTCTGCTGCACCCAAAGGAGAATGACCAGGAGGACAGAGTAAGCATCAGTGGCCTCCACTACCCGCGAGCTAGTGACAGACAAACCTGCAACCACCTGTGCGGCTGACTCTTCTACTGCAAAACACAAAAGTTCTTCTGCATCAAAACCTGGGTCAGGACCTACTGGAAAGCCAGAGAGCATGTTGGCATTGGTGTGATGAACCATCAACTGATACTGTATCTCATATTGGAAATGTGAGAGGTATAAGGCCCAGTGTTACAGACAATGAGCCAACTTGTCAGGAAGCACCACCGCCGGGGGAAATGCAGTCACTAGTGGGCGGTGGTCTGTATAGAGTGAACTTAGAGATTGTGGAGATGACAGCCCCCTCATCCTATGAAATACAGAAGACCTCTGTCAATGCGAGAACACTATACCACCAGCTGATTCCACAGATCAAAGTGTGATGGGATGTATATTAGGAAATCATACGTGGGCAAAGATCATGACAGATTATGACTAAAGCAAGACATATAAATGGCCAAAATGTGTAATAGATTGTGTATTAATTATATGTGATAATTACTGACTCATGATGAGCTAATGAATAAGTGGAAAAAATTTCATTTAATAAATGCTAAACCAGTGTTAGAGTTATATTACACCAGTCTGAATGATTAGGAAAGACCTTGGATGATATTTAGTAAAATAAAGAACATATTTTTAGAATTTTTGACATGTTTCCATATTAAATAATTGTAAATAGGAAAGTGAATAGAGTGAATATCGGCAGGATATGATGAGAGACATTTACAAAGAAACTTGTTAGGCCATTAATTAATTAATTAAATATACATAAATCAGTTAATATCGAAATACAAACAGCATGAGACTTTACGTAATTATGTAAATTCTTGTAGGTTATTTCATATGGACATTTTGTTCTTGTTGACTCTTGTAAATAGACCTTACACAAATGTTAACAATGTTAGAAATGACTTCTGTAATTGATTAATTACAGAAATGCTATTCTGTAATTGTATTTTAAATTCTGCTATTATTGTAAACAATGACTCTGATACGGCAATTTCACTGTCAATATATATGCAGGTACGTGAAACACCAGAGATAGTACAGTTTTCATTAGAACAGTAAAGTAGCTGGCAGTTTTGTCAGTTTCAGTAAGGAATCGCTAAATTTCATTTGACACAGTTGAAAAAGACATGTTTCTGCGGCAGTACATACTAGCAGCAGCAGCAGCAGCAGCAGCAGCAGGCAGAGGTGGAGTGTGGGACCTGCCATCCAGGTGGGGAGCAAGCCGAGATACACATCTAATAGTTGTAAAATGGCAGTACAACCACCTAGTAGAAAGGACAACAGATGCCTTTATTAAGACTGCAAAACTGCAGGAGGCATTGTTACAAACAACTTGAGGACATTTAACACCAATATTACTGCCACCAGAACAGCTTAAAGAAGGGATGAAGAAGATCTACTTATACATCTACATCTACATAGATACTTTGCAAATCAAATTTAAGTGCCTGGCAGAGGGTTCATTAACCACATTCACAACTTTTCTCTATCTTTCCATTGTCTAATAGTGCACAGCAAGAAAGAACACCTAAATCGTGCCATTTTCGATCTGATTTCTCTTATTTTATTGGGATGATCGTGTCTCCCTAAGTAGGCGGGTGCTAGCAAAATTTTTTAACATTTAGAAGTAAAAGTCGGTGATTGAATCTTTGCAAACAGATCATGCTGCAATCAATAACGTCTTTCTTTTAATGATTTCCACCCCAATTTGTGCAACATTTCCATGACGCTTTCTCCCCCATAATGTGATAAAACAAAACGAGCTGCCCTTCTCTGAACTTTCTCAATATCTTCCGTCAGTCCCACCTGGTGAGGGTCCCACAATGGGCAACAGTACTCTAGGAGAGGATGCCCAAGTGTGATGTGGACAGTCTCTTTGGTGGAGCTGGTGGATCTTTGAAGCTTTCTGCCAATGAAATGTAATCTTTGGTTCACCTTCCCCAGAATATTTTCTATGTGTTCTCTCCAGTCCAAGTTGTTTGTAATTGTAAATCCTAGGTATTTGGTAGAATTTATGACCTTAAGGTTTGGCTGACTTATCGTGTAATTGAAGTTCAGTGGATTTCTTTTAGTGGTCATGTGCATTACTTCGCACTTTTCTTTATTTAGTGTCAATTGCCAATTTTTGCACCATGTAGAAATTTTGTCTAAATTGCTTTGCAGTTGCTTTTGATCCTCTGTTGACTCTGTTAATCGATAAATGACAGCATCATCCGCGAACAGTCTAAGGAAGCTATTCAGATTGTCTCCTAAGTCGTTTATAAACACAAGGAAGAGTAGTGGACCTATAACGCTTCCCTGGGGAACACCACATATCAGTTCTGTTTTACTCGATGCCTTACTGTCAATTACAACGATCTGTGTCCTTTCTGATAGGAACTCGTGAATTCAGTCACACAATTGGGGAGATATTCCATAAGCATGCAATTTCATTAGAAGCCACTTGTGGGGTACAGTGTCAGAAACCTTCCGGAAATCCAGAAATATGGAATCGATTTGAGATCTCTTGTCAATGGCATTTATCACTTCATGTGAATAAAGGGCAAGCTGTGTTTTGCAAGAGTGATACTTTCTGAATCCGTGTTGACTATTGGTTAATATGTCATTCTCTTCGAGGTAGTTCATAATGTTCAAACGAAGTATATGTTCCAAAATACTACCGCAAATCCACGTCAATGAGATGGGCCTGTAATTTTGGGGATCACTCCTATTCCCTTTCTTGAATATTGGAGTAAACTTTCCAGTCTTTGGCTATGGATCTTTCACTGAGTGATTGGTTGTAAATTATAGCTAAGTACGGAGCTATTGCATCAGCATACTCTGATAGAAATCTAGTTGGTATACAATCTGGCCAGGAACATTTGTTTTTGTTTAGTGACTTAAGTTGTTTTACTACTCCAGGAACATCTACTTCTAAGTTTTGCATTGAATCTAGCAGCTGTTCTTGGATTGAATTCTGCAGTGTCCACTTCATCTTCTTTGGGGAACGAATTTCGGAAAGCTGTGTTTCGTCATTCTGCCTTAGCAGTACTTTCATCAGTAGTATTACCATTGCTATCACATAGTGAAAGTATTGTTTGTGTTTTGCCACTAGTGTACTTCACATATGACCAGAATTTCTTTGGATTTTCTGCAAAATTATGAGACAGGATTTTGTTGTGGTAACTACTATAGGCTTCTCACATTGAAGTCTGTGCTAGGTTACAAGTTTCAGTAAAAGATTGCCAGTCTTGTGGATTCTATGTCTTTTTAAATTTTGCATGCATTTTTCTATGCTTCTGCAACAGTGATCTGACCTGTTTTGTGTACCACGGGAGGTCAGCCCCCTCTTTTATTAATTTATTTGGTATAAATCTCTTGATTACTACTGATATTATGTCTTTGAAAGTAAGCCACAACTGATCTACACTCAAATTTTTAGTTTTGAAAGACTGGAGATTATCACTCAGAAAAGCGTGAAGCAAATTTTTTATCTGCTTTATTGAATAGATATATTTTTCGTTTATTTTTGGTGCATTTGGGAATTTTGACATTCAGTCTCGCTACTACAACTTGATGTTCGTTAATTCCTGTATCTGTTTTGATGCTCTTTACTAGGTGAGGATTATTTGTTGCTAGGTGATCAAGGGTATTTTCACAACAATTTACTATTCTAGTGGGTTCATGAACTAACTCTTTGAAGTAGTTTTCAGAAAAACATTCAGAACTATTTCAGGCAATGTTTTATATTTGCCGCTGGTTTTGAATACACAATTATGCCAACATATTGAGGGTAAATTAAAGTTGCCACCGATTATAACAGTATGCTTCGGATACCTTATGGAAATGTGATTCAAGCTTTCTTTGAACATTTCGGCAACCGCATCGTCTGAGTCAGGGGGACGATGGAAAGATACAATTATTTATTTATTCCGGTTGTCAGGTATAACCTCTACCCAGACCAACTCACAGGAAGTATCTGCCTCAATTTCGCTGCAGGATAAACCGTTTGTAACAGCAATAAACATCCCACCCCCTTTTTTTATTTATTCTATCCTTTCTGAAGACCTTTGAAAAAGTTTATCTCTGGCGTCAGCCAGCTTTCAGAACCTATAATGATTTGTGCCTGAGTACTTTCTATCAGCGCTTGGAGCTCTGGAACTTTCCCAATATAGCCATGACAATTTACAACTGTTACACAAATGGTTCATAGATCTGCTTTCTTCCTGTGTCTGACCTGCCCCCTTTGAGACTGAAACCCATTTTGTGTATTCCTGAGGCCCTCTAACCTAAAAAACCGCCCAGTCCATGCCACACAGCCCCTGCTACCCATGTACCCGCTTCCTGAGTATAGTGGACTCCTGACCTATTTAGCGGAACCCGAAAACCCACCACCCTTTGGCGCAAGTCAAGGAATTTGCAGCCCATACAGTCGCAGTACCGTGTTAGCCTCTGATTCACACCCTTCACTTGGATCTGAACCAGAGGTTTGCAGTCAGTCCTGTCTACAATGCTGCAGACGGTGAGCTCTGCTTTTATCTTGCAAGCAGTCTTTACCACTTCTGATAGCCGCTCAAAACCAGAGAGAATCTCTTCCAATCCAAAGCGACACACATAGTTGGTCCTGACATGAGCTACCACCTGCAGCTGGCTGCTTCCTGTGCTCTTCATGGCATCTGGAAGGACCCATTCCACATCTGGAATGACTCCCCCTGGTATGCACACGGAGTGCACATTGGACTTCTTCCACTCCCTAGCAGCCATTTTCCTAAGGGGCTCCATCACCCACCTAACGCTGGAGCTCCCAACTACTAACAAACCCACCCTTTGTGAGTGCCTGGAAATTGCAGGCGGAGAGGCGAGTACAGGACAAGCAACACCATTTGCGTCAAGAATATCCTCTGCCACAGACAGCGCCTTGAATCTGTTTGTAAGACTAACTGGGGAGGCCTCCACTTTGGTCCCCCGAGAAGTATTACGCCGCCTGATGCATGCTGAGGAGAACTCCCAATCCACCATGGGTTGAAGGGCGACCCTCTTGTGGGCAGTGAGCGAGCTGACCACAGCTGCAGGCCAATCGGAGGGCACAACAAACGCACAGGGTGTCTGCTGCCCCCCGCGAGTGGCCCACAACAGCAGCAGCCACCCACCGCCATCTCAAGCATTGCCAGCAAAGCCAACGCCGCCTGAAGCTGCGAGCAAAGAGTCACCAACTCTGCCGGCATCCGGTCACCAACTCTGCCTGCATCCGTTCGCAGCAGTCACAGTTCCTAGCCGTTCTAAATACCTATGTATGTTCTAAATAAGTATGACTGAGGACACAGCCGTTCTAAAAACCTATGTATGTTCCAAATAAGTATGACTGAGGACACAGAAGCTTGATAAACAGTGAACTTTGAAATATATGTACCTAACACTAAGCTATTTATTAATGGCAACAAATCTGAAAAATATATCCGAGATCCGAGTGGAATTACCTACACCTTAACATTATTGACAAAGGAAGGGAGAGAATCATTATCTCTTGACTATCAAACGGCTTTCGTCACAAGTAAGCAGGCCAGCACACACTTCAATGTTCACATCAGAATTCCTCTAATGTACATCTTCCAGTGTCATGGGAGCCCATTTAAAAATTGGAGAAATTAAAAGAACATGAAATACTGCTGGTGTCTGCTGACAGACACTCCACACACATCTGTTCATTAAAGAATGGCTTCACTGCAATGTGGATGTGGTAACGCGCGGCGCGAATGTTTAGACGGCGCACAGCCTGTTACCAGAACTGGCCACTGTGCAGCGCTGGTGGCACTACTGCGCTGCACCCTGCCAGCCGCGCGGCATTTGAGAGAGGCACGGGGACAGCCGAGAACATCGCCTCAGTTACGTACTGTGACCAGGATAAGAGTGGGTGCTCACGGACATATCTATTGTGACTTTGATGGGACGGCTCAAGGTCCTAGCAACAGTGTTAGCCGGTATATTGTGTATACTTGTGTTAGTAGTCATAATACAATTGGCGACAAAGGTGGTGTTTGAATTGGCGTGTGCTCCGTCGTGGAAGATGGTAGACAACGAAGGACTGACTCCAGCGGACTTTCAGCTGCCCCCGTGGGGAAAAATCTTGCAGCAATCGTTACAGACTGTAGTTGAGTCCGTTCAGCAGTTAACGACGATTATGTCAGGTCAGGCGGACCGTTTTGACTCCCTGGTGACGCAATTGCCGTTGGCTCCTCGGCCGGTGTTTGATTCCGGTTCTGTCTTCCACTACTGTGTTTCTGCCTCCGTTCTCGGGCTTTGGCAATTCTTTAGAAGATTGGGACTCTTATGAAAACCATCTGTGTCAACATTTCCTTGCGTTCGGGGTGTCCGACCTGGCGTTGTGTAAGGCTTTATTTCTTTCGTGGGCCTCCCCCCACATCTATCAACTTTTGCGTCAATTAGCCCCCCTGCAGGAACCGGCTGCTTTGTCTTTTGATGAGATGTGTCGTTTGTTGTCGGCCCATTACCGCCCACGCACGCATGTTATTGCGGCGTGGGTTGAATTTTACCGGTCACATAAGAAACCCAATCAGTCCTACAGGGCATGGGCCGCAGAGCTGCACAGTCTTAGCCACCGGTGTCTGTTCATTACTCCGACCCACAAAGAGTCATATGCCGACGATATGGTTTGGGACGCAATTCTCTGGCTCACTCCTGATAGGGAAGTGCGCCAACGCGCCTTACAGCTGGAGAATTCCACCTTGACGGATGTTTTAAACATTGTGCAGTCTTTTGAAGTTTCACGGGCTGCAGGGGACCAAATTGAGACTTGGGGTGACGTCGCTGCAGTTTCGCAGTCGGGCTTGGCACCTTTGGATTGCGCGGACATCGCTTTCGTACGGGGAGCGCCCCACTCGCCGCGCGCGCGGTCGTAAACAGGCCACGGCTTCGCGGCAGGCGCGGGCCGCGCCGCACACTCCCGCTCGCGCGCAGCGGCCCTTTCCATCCTGTCCTCTTTGTTTTGTACAACATGACAGGGCTGATTGCCCCAAGCGATGGGTTACATGTCACTCGTGCAAGAAAAAAGGCCACATGGCTTCTGTCTGCTGTTCTCGGCCGAATGAGCAAGATGACGAGATGGATGTTAATCTTGTCCAGACTGTTCACTCTTCGTCTCCCAAACTTTTTGTTGACGGTCAGATTTTTGACAGGGCGGTTATCTTACTTGTTGATACGGGAGCTTCCGTTTCTCTTCTCAATTATATCACATATGTACGACTTAGTTCGCCCCCTCTGGCTGCTGTCAACCGTTCTTTGCGTGGCTACAGCCGCCAGAACATTCCTTTCTTTGGTCAATTCACGGCTCCCACAGGCATATAAATCTGTCGTCAGGCTGGTCACTTTTCTTGTTGTTGATGACATTGCGGCTGCTAACATTTTCGGCCTCGATGCTTTTAATATTTTTGGTCTTTCTATCTGTCAACCTCCTGTCGGATTCAGTTCCTTTCTCGGACTTAGATGCTCTTTGTCGGGAATTTTCTTCCTTTTTTTCGGGGGGCCTGGGTTGTGCCGTGGGCTTTACCGCCCACATTACTATGAAACTGACGGCGTGACCCAAGTTTTTTCGCGCGCCCCAGGTGCCGGTGGCCCTACGCGATCAACTTAAGGCGGAATTAGGTCGCCTACGGGATTTGCAGGTCTTAACTCCCATTTCTTCCAGTGAATGGGCTACGCCACTGGTTACTGTAAAGAAGCCTGGGGGGTCTTTACATATATGTGGGGATTTTAAAGTCACCATCAATGCACAGTCTGTGATTGACTCATACCCCATGCCTCGGACAGACGAACTCCTTGCTTTACTTTCTGGTTCCCACTCTTTTTCTCGCATTGATTTAGCAGTGGCTTATCTTCAGCTCCCTTTGGACGACGACACTGAACGTCTGTTGGTCGTCAACACTCCCTTTGGGTTATACCAATATCAGCGACTCCCTTTCGGGGTCGCTAGTGCCCCGGCTATTTTTCAGCACTACTTAGAGCAGCTTCTCCGTCCGGTTCCGGGCTGTGTTAACTACTTAGATGATATTGTCGTGACTGGGGCCTCCCCACATGAGCATTTACAAAAGCTGTGGGCACTTTTCTCTGTCCTACAAGCAGCTGGTCTCCGCTGCAACTTGGCAAAGTCCCGTTTTTTCCAACCTTCTATTCCTTATTTGGGGTTTGAGGTGTCTTCAGGGGGATCGCGTGCCAGATCGCGTGGCCGCGGTACAGTCCCTGCTGCGTCCCACATCCGTTAAGGATGTACAGGTCTTCTTGGGCAACATTGCCTATTACCACCGTTTTTTACCAGGGGCTGCCTCGGTAGCGCATCCTTTACATTGTCTGCTTCACAGGGGTGTTCCCTTCGCCTGGTCGTCTGAGTGTGAACGGGCGTTTTGCACGTTAAAGCGCTTACTGGTTTCTGCACCTTTTTTGACGGCGTATGGTCCCGGGCAACATTTGGTTCTGGCCACAGATGCGTCCCAACATGGGATTGGAGTGGTTTTGGCCCATAAGTATCCCAATGGGTCGGAACACCCCATTGCGTACGCCTCTAAGACGTTGACGGCAACTCAGCAACGGTCCTCGCAAATTGAAAAGCAGGCATTAGCTATTGTGTATGCTTTGACAAAATTTCGTGTTTATTTGTATGGGGTCAACTTTCATCTTATTACTGATCATAAGCCCTTGGTGTCTCTACTTCACCCTACAGCGGCGCTTCCCGACAAGGCAGCACATAGGTTGCAACGTTGGGCTCTCTTTCTTTCCTGTTATAATTATGAAATCCATTTCCGTCCCACGGCACAGCATGCTAACACGGACACATTATCACCCTTCCGGCGGGGCCTGATCCTGACTTTGACCAAGAAAAACTTTTATGCTTTTATTTGGATGAGGAAGCTTAGGCTACTGTTGATGGTTTTCCTATTACGGCGCCAGTGTTGGCCAAGGCGGTGTCGTCAAATCCCGTGCTGAAGCGCATCCTTCACTACATTCAAGTGGGCTGGCCTGACGCCCCTCCACGTCGGGCTTCAGATCCCCTCTGTAACTATTATTCCTTCCGTTTTCGCCTGTCTGAATGGGACGGGGTTCTCCTTTTGGCTACAGACGGACAGGCTCCGCGGGTGCTGATTCCGGCGGATCTCCGTTCCAAAGTGCTTCAGATGCTTTATGAAGGACACTGGGGAGTATCCCACACGAAAACATTGGCTTGCCGGCATGTGTTTTGGCCCAACATCGATGGTGACATTACGAGGCTGGTGGCTAAGTGCTCGTTGTGTGCTTTACAGCAAGCGGCGCCTCGGGCGTCTCTCTCTTCTTGGCCGCAGCCCCGACAGCCGTGGGAGGGGGTGCACATAGATTACGCGGGCCCCTTCCTGAACTCTTATTGGTTTTTTCTTGTAGATGCGTACTCAAACTTTCCATACATTTTTCGTTGCCATACCATCCACTGCAGTAACTATTCAGTCACTGTCTAAGGTTTTTGCTTTGGAAGGGTTTCCACACACACTCGTTTCAGATAATGGCACCCCTTTCACTTCTTCTGTTTTTCAAGATTTTTGTGCTCGTCTGGGTATTCGCCATATTATGGCCCCTCCGTTTCATCCCCAGTTTAATGGCGAAGTGGAAAGGTTTGTGCGTACGTTTAAGGCTCAAATGCGCAAATATGTGACCTCTTGCTCTGTGGATGATGCCATTATCTGTTTGTTGATGTCGTATCGGTTCACTCCGGCGGGGGAATGCAGCCTGGTGGAACTGCTTCATGGCCGGCAACCTCGCACTCTCTTTCATTTGTTGTTGCCTCAGCCACCGAGTGTGTCCCCACGGCCATCAGGTCGGTATATTCCGGGATCACTAGTGTGGGCGCGCGGGTTTGGCCGGCATCCTCGTTGGCTGCCGGGTAAGGTGAAGTCGTGTCTCGGCCGGCGCCTTTGCACTGTGGACACTGCGGTGGGCACTCTTCGTCGACACTGGGATCAGTTGCGCCTATGACTCCCGGCAGATTCACAGGCACCTCCTCCAACCCCGCCTCCTCCGGGGCCTGTTTCGCCGGCATGCTCCGTACCAACATCTTCGTGAGCGCTGACTTCTGCACTGTGTGCTGTGTCCACCCGAGCTCCGTCGGCGGTAAGGGCGCCTTTCCCGGCACTGGCACCAGTCCCAGCAGCCACATTCCTGAGCGAGGGGTCACCTCCACCTTCGGCTCCCCTCACTGAGCATCCGGCACAGGACAGTGGGGAGGGAGCCACCGCTTCTGAGGCTATGGACATCCAGACACCGGAAAGGACCATGATTCAACCTATGAGTAATGAAACTGCTCCTTTTTTATCTTCAATTCTGGGAGCAGACGGTGGGCCCTCATCCCCGGTCATTGCAAGCAACATACACAGAGGTACCAGCCATTCCTGGCACAGACGAACAGGACATTATCAGTTCTATGGGGTAGTACCAGCCCGACACTGGCAGCCAGCCCATAGACGTAGCATGGGTGCGGTTGGCACGCCTGGACATTACACTGTAAAGGGGGAGGAATGTGGTAACGCGCGGCGCGTGTGTTTAGACGGCGCGCCGCCCGTTACTAGAACTGGCCACTGTGCAGCGCTGGTGGCACTACCGCGCTGCACCCTGCCGGCCGCGCGGCATGTAAGAGAGGCACGGGGACAGCCGAGAACCTTGCCTCAGTTACGTACTGTGTGTGCTGATGAACGTGTCTCCGGACATTGCTATATTGACCAGGATAAGAGTGGGTGCTCACGGACATATCTATTGTGACTTTGATGGGACGGCTCAAGGTCCTAGCAACAGTGTTAGCCGGTATATTGTGTATACTTGTGTTAGTAGTCATAACAGTGGACCTATTAGCATCTGTCCCAAGAGGGTAGTATACATCTTTCCAAGAATTTATTTATTCAGTTTCCAAAATCGGATTGTAGAATTTCCACAAGGAGATGTTAACAAATGACAAAGAATTCTTCAAATACCACTGGTCATTTTCCATGGGAAAACCAACAATTGTGATTTATGTTTGCTACAACCAGGCCTACAAAGTGGCACTCAAAGGATGGATTTAAAGGGGCAATGGTTAATAATCAATGGCACGCTGCAACGTACTGTATATTTTGAAAATAAGACAACCTTCAGATGAGATGCAGTACAAATTTTCATCAAAATTTTATAGTTTAAGCATATTTGTGGCCCATAAGACGGCCCCACAGTTACCGTATTTACCTGAATGCATGGCGCACTTTTGTTTTCTTTTTTCAGTTTTCAGGATCTAAAAATACACCTGTGACAGATTCAGAGGCAAAGCTTCAGGAAGTTCTGAAAAATGCTGTTAGATTCTGCCATAAGTAGTTTTCGTGATTGGTACACTTGGATTTTACCCTTTGGTGCAGTGTTTGCGATCTGCTTTTGAACTTTCGTGCGTGTAGTGCCACATTGTATCCGATTGTGAAAAATCATGTTTTTTACACCACGAAGTTTTAAAAAAAAGTAATTTCTTTTGCCGAGACGATATTTAATCACGCTGATGCACATATTCTGTCAGTGAAAACACACGAAATTGCCCGAGAACAGAAGATAAAGGATTTCTAAGGAAGCCACAATTGTTCCATATTTCTCCGAAATATTTTAACCATTTCACTGCTATGAAGCTGACCTCGGGGAAGATCAGTTTGGATTCAGGAGGAACTTAGGAACCCGGGAGGCAATACTCACTTTACGTCTTATCTTAGAAGATAGATTAAGGAAAGGCACACCTACATGTTTAGCTTTTGTAGATTTGGAGAAAGCTTTTGACAATGTTGACTGGAATACACTCTTTCAAATTCTGAAGTCAGCAGGGGTAAAATACAGGGAAAGGAGAGTTATTTACAACTTGTACAAAAGCCAGACTGCAGTTATTAGACACGAAGGGCATGAAAGGATAGCATCAGTTGGGAAGGGAGTAGGACAGGGTTGTAGCCTTACATTGAGCAAGCTATAAAGGAAAGCAAGGAGAAATTTAGTGAAGGAATTAAAGTTCAGGGGGAAGAATTAAAAACATTGTGTTTTGATGACGTTATAGTAATTCTGTCAGATACAGCAAAGGACCTGGAAGAGCAATTGAACAGAATGGACAGTGTGCTGAAAGGCGCATATAAGATGAACATTAACAAGAGAAAAACTAGGGTAATGGAGTGCAGTCTAAGAAAATCAGGTGATGCTGAAGGAATTAGATTAGGTAACGAAGCAATAAAAGAGGTAGATGAGTTTTGTTACTTGGGCAGTAAAATAACAAATGATGGTCACAGTACAGAGGATTTAAAATGCAGAATGGCAATGGGAAGAAAAGCATTTTTGAAAAAGAGAAATTTGCTAATATTCATTTAAGTGTAAGGAAGTCTTTTCTGAAGGCATTTGTGTGGAGTGTTGCCTTGTATGGGAGTGAAACATGGATGATAAACAGTGCGGACAGGAAGAGGATAGAGGCTTTTGAAATGTGGCGCTACAGGAGAATGTTGAAGATTAGGTGGGTAGATCGCATAACTAATGAAGAGATACTGAACAGAATTGGCGAGAAAAGGAATTTTTGGCTTACACTGACTAAAAGAAGGGATAGCTTGGTAGGACACATTCTTAAACAGCTAGGAATCATAAATTTAGCATTGGAGGGGAAGTGTGTGGGGTAAAAATCGCAGAGGGAGACCAAGAGACGCTTATAGTAAACAGATTCAAGTGGATGTGGGTTATTGTTCTTATGAGGAGATGAAAAGGCTTGCTCAGGATAGGGTATTGTGGAGAGCTGCGTCAAACCAGTCACCGGACTGAAGACCATGACAACAACAACATATTCAGAAATTATTTTTGACAAGCAACATTGTGAAATCAAGCTGCAGTGTCAATAATTAATTCTATTCCTGCTTTATGGGATATAGGTTTTTGTATGTACCCTTGTCAACTCAGAAAATTAATAAAGCTCGAAGACCGAATATTAAAAAAAAAAAAAAAAAAAAAAAAAAAAAAAAAAATTGCACGAAACTTTGTTTTCGTAAATGTAATTGTAAATTTCATCAGATCAATATCGCAAATGTGCTGCATAGAGTGCCTTATCAACGCTTCAACGTCCAAACAATATATATTGAATCTATATGTTTCAAAACAATATGTTTCTGAACCGCGCGCTACGTGCCCTCACGCACTTAAAATTTCTTGTTTGTCCTATACCTAACCTATCTTTCACTTTAAGAAAAGTTATCTGCAGCGTAGCTTTAAGAAGGTTAGGTATAGGTTAAACAAGAAGTTTTTTCTTTTTTAGCATGTGAGGGCGCATAGCGTCCAAATCTACGGTTCGAAACACTAAATCAATTTATAGTTTTAAGTTCAATATATATCATTTCAGGCCGAGCTACTTCGAGTGTAAGCTTTCTTATAAATTACCCAGAAAGCTTTACTCTTAGGTTCCTGCCTAACCACGTGCTTTAGAATCACGGCATAATCATAAAAATCATAACATTTGCCTGTTCAATATGTATAGTTTCGATACTTAACCACTTTGATATATATCATTTGGAGGGTGGAGCCAAGCTATGCAGCGTCTCTGCGAAATAACCAATTTCAGACTAAATTTCAATCTAATTTTTTTTGTACCATCGTATAAGATGACCTTGGATTTAGGGGCCTTTTTTCATGATTCAGCCATCGTCTTATCTGCAGAAATATATGGTATCTGGACTCACCTTTTGATTACCAGTCATGATAACTGGAACAATTGCTCTAAATCTAGTACATCCATACGGTACCAAAATGTTCATACAGAAGCTGTGAATCCAGTTAAATTCAACCATATATATTATATTTTCATCTTGGATGTCTGATGGCCTGAAGATGGTACTAAAGGGGTGCTGATACCGGTAGCCAGATAATAAAATCGTTACTGTTATGGCTGTTGGTTTTTTAATACATTTCTGATCATAACACTCTCTGAAAACAAACGTGACCCCCGACTGCCTTTCTGAAATCCTATCTGTTTTTATATAATCAATGACAGATCTGGTTCCCCTGCCTTTCCAAGTGTACCAGTGAATGTTCTTATGCTTAAAAAAGGAGTTTATGATAACTAAGCCCACAATGGCGCAGAAATCCAAAAGATATTTTCCGTTCCTGTTGGCTTCCATATCTTCTCCAAACTTATCCATAACCTTTTCATACCCTATTGATCCGATTATATATCCTGGTATTGAAGTCGTCGATGAGCAAATCTCTGTTCTTGTCCTTTACACTAATTATTACATCACTGAGTGTCATAAAATCTCTAAATCTCATCCTTATCTGCCCCTTCACAGGATGAATACACTGATGGAATCCTTATTTTATTACTGGAGACTGCCAAATCCATTCACATCAGTCATCATTTATCTACATCATTGCATTGATGCTGAGTTCGATTGCTTTCCTGATGTAAAACCATACACCCCACTTTGCTCTTCCTGCTTGACAGATAGACGTTGTATTTCCCACGTTGTCTTCTTTCTCTCCCCTTACCTGAATGTCACTAACAGCTAAAAATCTAACCCCGTCTTACTTGGTGCCTCTCCCAGCTCCAACTTCTTCCCAGGGTGTAGCCCACACTGATATTTATAGCTCCCACATGGTTTGCAAAGTCGTGTTTGAGGAGTCAATTACAGGTGGGCCACAATCAACTTCAAAGGTGCAAGGCATTTTGTTCTGATTGCTGCTAGCAACAGATTGAAGTACCTGGAAAGTAGGTTGCAGCCTTACTTTTCCAGAGTCCCACTGGGTTTTACCACTAACAGTTGAGGGACTAACTGGTCAATTTGGTAATCTTTTCCATCTGAAAATAAAGGTTATCATGACTCAGAAAATGTTTGAGATGCCCAACCTTGTTCCATAGTAAATAGTATCCCGACTGTCAGTACCACTTACTTAGCCACTCACTTAGCCCATGGTTCATGATCTAGGTACCCACACCGTGAACCATACCTGCATAATAAATAGCTTTTCAGTACTCATTTCATCCTTACATACGGTTCCCATCTGTCCCGAATTTTCCGTGACAGTCCTGGATTTTAGTATAATGTCCCAGTGTCCCCAAGACTTCTCTG
The DNA here is from genome assembly GCA_026315105.1 of Locusta migratoria. Classification (NCBI taxonomy): domain Eukaryota; kingdom Metazoa; phylum Arthropoda; class Insecta; order Orthoptera; family Acrididae; genus Locusta; species Locusta migratoria. Next base: position 530,366,405 of record CM048744.1, on the reverse strand, counting down.
GGGACAGCTAAATGTCCCAGATTTTCGTCATATATTGTGTGGTCTTTTTTTCATAGTAAAATAAAAGTGTGTCATAATACATCGCTTTGTTGACTTTAAGTTTTGGTATACTGCTACAACGCAAGCAGTATTTTAACCTCCTTGGTACATTGTTACATTCACACGAAATATCTTTATCACTCTTCAAGTTCGATATATTGTACCATCATAGATTTTTCCTGTGACTGTAAAAAAAGTTTACAAGTCGATAGGTGCAGGAAAAATGTTCAGCTGACACAAGGCAAAGAACTTCAGCCAGAAACAATGTCACATACTTGTTTACGAAGTATGAGTTGTTCATCGCACAATCGCAGTTTGGTATTTTAAGTGCTTGTAGCAGTGGCAGTAGTTAATTATATTTTAGTTTTAATTGAATGTGGATTACGCAGCTATTCACGCGTGAGATGTGTAAATATGCATATTTACTAATGTATCATAATGTAGAAATACATTTTCTTCCTAGAAATCTACCGATAACAGAGAAGTTCATTCACTTGCGAGGTAAGTAAATACAGATATTTACTAATGTATCATTACGTACAAATAGATATCTACTCTATGTCTTAATTAGAAAACACTAATGAAATACGTGCCAATACTGACGTAATCAACATTCGATATATATCGATTTCGGCCGCACATGTTCGAGTGTAAGCTTTCTTGGAAATTACTGAGTGTTTTCAATAATAAAGGCTATGAAGATAGATTAAAGTTAGAAACAGTGAAAGCACTAACAATGATAAATACAACCTTCACTAAACTCCGTTGCATGGGTTTCTACAATTTGATACCTAAGAAAGATAAACTACTAAAACAGTTGCATAGCACTAAAAATGCCACTCAAATCCATTTCAGCCTGTTCAGTCAACTTGCTTGTGTTTATATTTAATTTGATTAATGATGAAAATTCTCCTCAGAGATAATAAATATTGTTGAAATGAGATAGAATGGCTGGCCAGTACTTACCATTGTGCTGTACCGCCGATAGTAACACAAAATGAAAAAACAGAAAAAAAGGGACAAAGGGACAAGCTTTCGGAACACAGTTCCTTCGTCAGGTGGGAGAGAAGGGAAGAATAAAGGATGGGAATAGAAGGGAAAGGTGGTTCACGACCTAGGTCATGAAGGTGGTGTTTCGGAAGTGTGGGCGTCAGAGATACTGCATGTATGTACTGAGCCAAGCCAGAGAGGATAAATATAACTAAAAAGGAAAGATCAAGTAGTATATTTATCCTCTCTGGCTTGGCTCAGTACATACATGCAGTATCTCTGACGCCCACACTTCCGAAACACCACCTTCATGACCTAGGTCGTGAACCACCTTTCCCTTCTATTCCCATCCTTTATTCTTCCCTTCTCTCCCACCTGACGAAGGAACTGTGTTCCGAAAGCTTGTCCCTTTGTCCCTTTTTTTCTGTTTTTTCATTTTGTGTTACTATCGGCGGTACAGCACAATGGTAAGTACTGGCCAGCCATTCTATCTCATTTCAACAATATTTATATTTAATTTGTAATTGCTACAATGCTTTTGACCTGCCATAAATAGTATGGTATATTTTGTGAAACTATATCGTTACTTTGCTTATGTAGATGTTATATCCTTTTGTAACTTAAAAAATTTAAGTCCCAAAGAAATTATTTACTACCTAAAAGTACTACTCATTTACCTCTGAATCTCTATAATCAACTTTAAAGAAATGTGTGAAATTTGTATTTATAGAAGCTTTTTATTAAGTTCATTTTTATTATCTTCTACAATTTGCTACACTGCTTCATGAAAAGTATTAAAGCCAACCAACTTTATCTTGCGTGAAAAATATATGAAATTTGTCATAATATTCACATAAAATTGAGTACGCTATACTACTGCAACCAATAGTATGGTAGATTACACTGAAATATATAATTGTTAAGTAAAACTGAATGAAAATCGTATAGTGTCCTGAATTTTATTCATTTGTCCTGAATATTTTGGGAATTATTTTGAGAATGTCCTGAATTGTATTAAACATAATATTGGAACCCTATCATTACACCCCACGCCCATGAACCACAGACATTGCCGAGGTGGGGTGGCTTGCGTGCCTCAATGATGCAGATAGCCGTACCGTAGGTGCAACCACAGTGGAGGGGTATCTGTGGAGAGGCCAGACAAACGTGTGGTTCATGAAGAGGGGCAGCAGCCTTATCAGTAATTACAGGGGCAACAGTCTGGATGATTGACTGAGCTGGCCTGGTAACATCAGCTAATGTGGCTTCGCCATGCAGTTACTGCGAACGCCTGAAAGCAAGGGGAAACTACAGCCGTTACTTTTCCTGAGGACATGCAGCTCTACTGTATGAACATATGATGATGGCATCCTCTCGGGTAAAATATTCTGGAGGTAAAATAGTCCTCCATTCGGATCTCCGGGCGGGGACTACTCAGGAGGATGTGATCATCAGGAAAGACAATACTGGCATTCTACGGGTCGGAGCGTGGAATGTTAGATCCCTTAATAGAGTAGGAAAATTAGAAAATTTAAAAAGGGAAATGGATAGATTGAAGATAGATATAGTGGGGATTAGTGAAGTTCGGTGGCAGGATGAACAGGATTTCTGGTCAGGTGAGTACAGGATTATAAATACAAAATTAGTTGGGGGTATCACAGGAGTAGGATTGATAGGATTGATAATGAATAAGAAAATAGGAATGCGGGTAAACTACTATGACCAGCACAGTGATCGCATTATCATTGTCAAGATAGATATGAAGCCAACACCGACAACAGTAGTACAGGTTTATATGCCAACTAGCACTGCCGATGATGAGGAAATCGAAGAAGTATATGAGGAGCTAAAGGAAATTATTCAGACAATTAAGGGAAAGGAAAACTTAATTGTTATGGGAGACTGGAATTCGGTAGTAGGACAAGGAAGGGAAGGGAAGATAGTAGGTGAATATGGGCTAGGCAAAAGGAATGAAAGAGGAAGCCGCCTGGTAGAATTTTGCACGGAACATAATTTAGTTATAACAAACACCTGGTTCAAGAATCACAAAAGAAGGTTGTATACGTGGAAGAGACCAGGAGACACTGGGAGATACCAGATAGATTTTATAATGGTAAGACATAGATTTCGGAACCAGGTTTTAAACTGTAAGACATACCCAGGGGCAGATATAGACTCTGACCATAACTTGTTGGTTATGAACTGTAGGCTGAAACTGAAGAAACTACAAAAAGGTAGGAAAATAAGGAGATGGGGCCTGGATAAACTGAAGGAACCTGAGGTTCTTGAGAATTTCAGAGGGAGCTTTAGGCAACAATTGACAGAAACAGGGGAAAATGAAACAGTAGAGGAGGAATGGGTAAAATTGAGAGATGAAATAGTGAAGGTAGCAGAGGACAAAATAGGTAGGAAGGCAAGACCTACAAAAAATCCTTGGATATCACAGGAGATACTAAATTTAATCAATGAAAGGAGAAAATATAAAAATGCAGTAAAAGAAACAGGCAAAATGGAGTACAGATGACTAAGAAATGAGATTGACAGGAATTGCAAAATGGCTAAGCAGGAGTGGCTAGAAGGCAAATGCAAGGATGTAGAAGAATGTATAAATAGGGGAAAAATAGATACAGCCTACAGGAAAATAAAAGAAACATTTGGAGATAAGAAAAACAGCTCTATGAATATCAAGGACACTGATGGAAAACCAGTTCTCAGCAAAGAAGGGAAAGCTGAAAGGTGGAAAGAGTATATAGAGGGGCTCTACAAAGGGAATGAACTCCGAGACAATATTGTAGGAAGGGAAGAGGATGTAGATGAAGATGAAATAGGAGATACTGTACTGAGAGAAGAATTTGACAGAGCCCTGAAAGACCTGAGTTGAAACAAGGCCCCTGGAGTAGATGATATTCCCTCAGAGCTACTGAAGTCTCTGGGAGAACCAGCCATGACAAACCTGTTTCACCTGGTGTGTAAGATGTATGAGACAGGCGAAGTACCCTCAGACTTTAAGAAAAATGTTATAATCCCCATTCCAAAGAAAGCAGGTGCAGACAGGTGTGAAAACTACAGAACCATCAGTTTGATAAGTCATGGTTGCAAAATATTAACACAAATTATATACAGAAGGATGGAAAAACTGGTAGAAGCCGACCTCGGGGAAGATCAGTTTGGGTTCAGGAGAAATGTAGGAACTCGGGAGGCAATACTCACTTTCCGGCTTATCCTAGAAGATAGATTAAGAAAAGGCAAACCTACATTTCTAGCTTTTGTAGATTTGGAGAAGGCTTTTGACAATGTTGATTGGAATAAACTCTTTCAAGTTCTGAAGCAAGCAGGAGTAAAATATAGGGAGCGTAAGGTTATTTACAACTTGTACAAAAACCAGACAGCGGTTGTCAGAGTTGAAGGGCATGAAAGGGATGCAGTGGTTGGAAAGGGAGTAAGACAGGGTTGTAGTCTTTCTCCATTGTTATTCAATTTGTACATTGAGCAAGCTATAAAGGAAAACAAGGAGAAATTTGGAGAAGGAAGTTCAGGGTGAAAAATTAAAAACATTGCGTTTTGCTGATGACATAGTAATTATGTCAGATACAGCAAAGGACCTGGAAGAGCAATTGAACGGAATGGACAGTGTTCTGAAAGGAGCATATAAGATGAACATTAACAAGAGCAAAACTAGGGTAATGGAGTGCAGTGTAAGAAAATCAGGTGATGCTGAAGGAATTAGATTGGGAAACGAAGCAATAAAGGAGGTAGATGAGTTTTGTTACTTGGGCAGTAAAATAACAAATGATGGTCGCAGTACAGAGGATATAAAATGCAGAATGGCAATGGGTAGAAAAGCGTTCTTGAAAAAGAGAAATTTGTTAACATCGAATATTGATTTAAGCCTAAGGAAGTCCTTTCTGAAGGCATATGTATGGAGTGTTGCCTTGTATGGGAGTGAGACATGGACGAAAAACAGTGCGGACAGGAGGAGAATAGAGGCTTTTGAAATATGGTGCTACAGAAGAATGCTGAAGATTAGGTGGGTGGATCGCGTAACTAATGAGGAAGTACTGAACAGAATTGGGGAGAAAAGAAATTTCTGGCATACCTTGACTAAAAGAAGGGATCGCTTGGTAGGACACATTCTTAGACATCAAGGAATCATGAATTTAGCATTGGAGGGAAGTGTGTGGGGTAAAAATCGCAGAGGGAGACCAAGAGATGGATACAGTAAGCAGATTCAGACAGGTGTAGGTTGCCGTTCTTATGTGGAGATGAAGATTTTTGCTCAGGAGAGGGTATTGTGGAGAGCTGCATCAAACCAGTCTCCGGACTGAAGACCACAACACATCATTACACCAATAACCTTATCACTTGCATAGTCTACATTTTCCACACACTTAGCCAATTCCACTGTTATAATCACTCTTACTCCAATTTTTCCTTTCATTTGCCCTCTTGAGTGGTACATTACGCATTGATTTGGCTGCAGTTCTCAACGTCCATCCCATATCACTCCAGCAATTCCTACCAGATTCTTGTTATTCTTTTCCATTTCTCTTTAAGATTTTTCTAGTTTTCCAGCTTATCACAATGTTCTTACATTCCATTTACCAATCCTCAGTCTGATATCGTGCATCCTTTCCAAGTTGTCCCCCCAGAGATATAACTGGAGGACTATTTTACTTCTGGATTATGATGTAACATTAGAGAAAGCCATGTTTAACATAAAAATGGAGACAGCACTATGCAGGGAAAGTAATCTGTGATGGCATTCCATTGCCCAACACAGCTTTGTAGACTGTCCCTATCATAGGATACAGACGCTTTTCGCAGACACCCACTCTGGTCAGGTATTGCACTGCCTGTTAGTTCATTTTTATCCTACCACCCATATATGGGAGACATTCCCCTATTTGCCACCTGGAAATGCACTCTACAGGGGTTACAGCCATTCCCAAGGTCCTATTCGGTTAAAATATAAACAAATCTCCCATGACACATGCTCCTTCATAATCAGTAAACCTCTTAACGAGCCATCTTGTCACACAGTAATAATTCTCACTTTGGGAATATTTACTACACTCCTGGAAATTGAAATACGAACACATTGATGCCAGTGTGTAAGACCCACCATACTTGCTCCGGACACTACGAGAGGGCTGTACAAGCAATGATCAAACGCACAGCACAGCGGACACACCAGGAAACGTGGTGTTGGCCGTCGAATGGCGCTAGCTGCGCAGCGGTTGGGCACCGCTGCAGTCAGTCTCAGCCAGTTTGCTGTGGCATACGGAGCTCCATCTCAGTCTTTAACACTGGTAGCATGCAACAACATCATGTACGTGAACCGTATGTGCAGTTGACGCACTTTGAGCGAGGGCGTATAGTGGGCATGTGGGAGGCCTGGTGGACATACTGCCAAATTGCTCAACATGTGGGGAGTGAGGTCTCCACAGTACATCAATGTTGTCGCCAGTGGTCAGTGGAATGTGCACGTGCCGGTCGACCTGGGGCCGGACAGCAGCTACGCACGGATGCACACCAAGACCATCGCATCCTAAACAGTGCCATAGGGGACTGCACCGCCACTTCCCAGCAAACTAGGGACACTGTTGCTCCTGGGGTATCAACGAGGACCATTCACAACCATCTCCATGAAGCTGGGCTACGGTCCTGCGCACCGTGAGGTCGTCTTCTGCTCATGCCCCAACATCGTGCAGCACCTGGGTCACTCATCTTGTGACCCAGTACCACCCAAGACTGCAGCAGTTAAACCACATTCTCCAGCAGGGTTTTGACTACCTTTCATTCTGCCCTAAAATCTGAATCACCCTACCCAATATCTTCCGCACCCTTCCTACTGTGGTATTCTGTTACCCACCAGAACTGTGTAATATCCTTGTGCATCCCTACTCCATCCTTACTCCCAACCCCTTGCCCCATGGCTCATATCCCTGCAATAGATCTAGATGCAAAGCCATCATCAAACTGTGGCCAGCAGACATCTGGACCACCCTGTTGCAGAGCATGCAGCTCTGCATGATGTGGCTCACTTCAGTGACTGCTACATAGTCTGCCATATGGATCCTCCTCACTACCACTAACTTTTCTGAATTTCACACATGGGAATTCTCCCTACAATATATCCTATGTGCCATAAATTTTTGCTAGTTCTTCATGTCTCCATTCCACCACACATTCCAGTCTCTCCCCTTCCCTCCCTGTCCATCTGACAGCACTGGACGATTTCCCCATCTCCACCATGCATCCATCACATCCCTTCCGACTTCCACTGACATCTCACCCCCACACATCGGCTGTCCTATGTCCCATAGTCGCCGGAAATGCTGGTCGCATTTGTGTGAGTGTGTGTGTGTGTGTGTGTGTGTGTGTGTGTGTGTGTGTGTGTGAAAAAGAGAGTATGTTTCTCTGTCTGATGAAGGCCATAACAGTTGAAAGCTGTATAGTAATTTGTATCTGTTGTGTGTGCCTTTATGCAACTCATTGGGATCTCACTGTAGGGAATAGCAACCTATTCTTCACAGAAATTATTTGTAATATATTAGATTAATGTGTAAAAAGGAGGCAATAAACGGCAGTTTGCATATCTTTATCAATTTTATTCAATAAAAAAGGCATGAAATTGATTTATAGAAGGGTCAGTTTCCAACATTTATTATCTATGATGTAGAACATCCATACTGAATTTCAAAAGCCAGCACATCTGAACTGTATTACATAGGAGATGAAGAATGGGTTTATGAGACAGGTGTAGCAAGTTAAGTTGGCCAAAGAACACTGTTTTGGGGGTGTGGGTAGGTTTTTGTGTAAGGCATCTCTCATCTAAAAATGATGATAGGTGCTTGACACCCTCATGGATGATGTACACTCCTGGAAATAGAAATAAGAACACCGTGAATTCATTGTCCCAGAAATGGGAAACACATTCCTGGGGTCAGATACAACACATGATTACACAGACAGAACCATAGGCACATAGACACAGGCAACAGAGCATGCACAATGTTGGCACTAGTACCGTGTATATCCTCCTTTCGCAGCAATACAGACTGCAATGCTCCCATGGAGAGGATCATAGAGGTGCTGGATGTAGTCCTGTGGAATGGCATGCCATGCCATTTCCACCTAGCGCCTCAGCTGGACCAGCGCTTGTGCTGGACATGCAGACCGCGTGAGACGAATTTTCATCCAGTCCCAAACATGCTCAATGGGGGACAGATCCGGAGATCTTGCTGGCCAGGGTGGTTGACTTACACCTTCTAGAGCACATTGAGTGGCACGGGATACATGTGGATGTGCATTGTCCTGTTGGAACAGCATGTTCCCTTGCTGGCCTAAGAATGGTAGAATGATGGGTTCGATGACGGTTTGAATGTACCGTGCACTGTTCAGTGTCCCCTCGGCAATCACCAGAGGTGTACGGCCAGTGTAGGAGATCACTCCCCACACCATGGTGACGGGTGTTGGCCCTGTGTGCCTCGGTCCTGCAGTCCTGATTGTGGCGCTCACCTGCATGGCACCAAACATGCATACAACCATCATTGGCACCAGGGCAGAAGTGACTCTCATCACTGAAGACGACACGTCTCCATTCGTCCCTCCATACACACATGTCGCAATGAGTGCTCCGTTGTTGTCAGATGGTGGGTGTGAGGGATGTGGTGGCTGACAGGACAGAGAGGAGGGTGAAATCTGTATCTAGACAAAGTTGAAATGGGAATTATGGTCAGTGAAGGACTCATTGGGGCCTTTGGCATATTTAGAGAGGGACTACTCCTTGAGGAAGAGGTCAACGTCAAGGAGTGTGCATTGTTGGGTTGAGTAGGACCAGGTGAAGTGAATGTAGGAGAAGGTGTTGAAATTTTGGAGCAATTTGTGTCGTCACCTTCAGTCAAGATTATGGGGATGTCATCAGTGAACCTGAACCATGTGAGGGATTCGAGATTCTGGATAGTCAGGAAGGATTCCTCTAGATGGCCCATCAACAGGTTGGCATAGGAAGGTGCTATATGGGTCGTGATGCCTTCAAAGGAGAAGTAATTGTGGGTGAGGATACAGTTGGTCATGGTGATGAGGAAGTTAGGTTACAGATTTTGAGTCAGTCAGGAATTGTGAAAGGTAGTGTTCAACAACAGCAAGGCCATGTGGATTGGGTATGATGGTGTAGAGTGAGGTGGCATCTACTGTGATGAGCATGATACTAGGTGGTAAAGGAACAGGAAGTGTGAGAGTAGTGGAGGAAATGGTTGGTGTCTTTTATATTTGAGAATATGTTGTAAGTAATAGGTTGAAAGGTGTCGATCCATGAGAGCAGATATTCTCTCATTGGGGACACCATAACCGGTGATAATGAGACATTCAGGATGATTGGGTTTATGGTTGTTGGGTCATTGTTGTTGTTGTTTAGAAGGGACTAAACAGCTTGTTTATCAGTCCATGGGTTTGTGGTCCTTAAGGACCATGTAGAAGGTGAGGGTGCTGGGTGTATGAGGAGTGAGGAGAGAGAGATTCTGGGGGGGGGGGGAGGTCCTGGGATGGGCCTAAGTATTTGAGGATGGACTGGAGATCCTGTCAGCCATTATTAAGAAATCTAAGTATATTGAGTGTTCCCTCATTGTACGTATTTGAAATCATTCTTTTCATAAATAATAATCCAGAACTTTTTCTACATAATAACTTTCAGCACAGTTATGAAACAAGGAAAAAAGACAGTTTCATGCTCCCTACACACAGACTAAATCTATATGCCCAGGCGCCACAATATATGGGAATGAAAATATGTAATAAATTAAAAACCACACATTTTTGGAAGATTGAAACTGAATCAATGAAAAGAAAATTATACAGCACTCTGGTACAAAAATTCTATTATTCAATTGATGAATTCTTAAATGATGATCTGAGTATTTGAGGAGGATAAAAACATATAATTATATATTGTATATTATAGAAGGAGACTTTTGAGGTGGGAAAAATAGGTATAAAATAAAGATTTTTGACTTACCTAAAGTACAGGCTCATCAACAGAATCATAAAACACACAAACATTCGAGCTTTCGCCACCACTGGTGGCTTCTTCGGGAAAAAGAGAAAGGAAGAAGAAGAGAAAGGGAAAGATACGGGTTTTAAGGAAGTGGAAAAGGAGCCATTCCAATCCCAGGAGAGGAAGGACTTACCTTAGGGGACAAAAAGGAAGGTAAACAAATACACACACACTCACACATATCCACATGCAAACACCCCCCCCCCCCCGTCATATATATATATGCCTTCCTTACAACATCCCTACAACAACCCCATCCAGTTTTATTTACATTCCCTCCGTAAACATGCTTTTTCCCTAGTCAGATTACGCTCCCACATTCTTTTTATGCAGGCTTGTCTGACATTTGGAATCACTCCCAAGGGCCTCACACTGAAAGTTCCCATCTCTGGCTGTAATCCATCCTTTCATCCCGCCCTATACCAATTCCAAACTGAACAATCCATATCCCTCACCCACCTAATCCTTAACCTACACATCAACTCCGCCAATGAATACACCTGTCAACTCCTATCCCTAATCAAAATCCTCAACCTTTCCTCTCCTACATCTACACCTGCAGTTCAGAATATCCTCCTTCAGGCCAACCACAAATTAGAACAGCATGCCACCCAGCACCTCAAAAAACTGTCCAATCTCCTGGTCACCCACCTCCGGAAAGGCAATACTCTCTCCCTCAACAACCTCTCCAGTAAACCTCAACCTCCTCTGATTGCACACGAACCCAGTCTCTCCCATCTACTCAATCTCCCACTCCCAACTCCTCTCCCTCCCAAACCTCAAAATTCCAATCCACACAATCCGGAACCACAACATCCCAATTCAGTGGTCGACCTCTCCTCTAAACCTCTCTCCCAATCTGAAACCTCTGTCCTATCCAAAGGCCTCACCTTTAGCCCTACTCCCAAATTCAACCAAACAGCCCTTGTCAAAGATTTACTATCCTATACTCGTAGCCTCTGCTGGAGATATCACTTTGCCACGAAGAAAAATAATCCTCTTCCTAATGATCCAGCTCCCCAAGACATCATTCAAATCGAACCCTGCCTAGAACAGTTCCGTCCTCCGTCACAGCGAGACCCACCTGCTCTTCCTCAAAATCACCCTCTTCAAACCTTCCAGGAATTCCTTACTTCCAACCTTGCCTCCCAGTCCTTCCTGAGAATCCTTAATCCTACTCCCAACATTACCACAGCTGAATCCCGAGCTATCCGTGATCTGAAGGCTGACCATTCCATCGTCATTTTCCCTGCCGACAAGGGCTCCACGACAGTGGTACTTGATCGGCGGGAGTATGTGGCAGAGGGAGTGCGTCAGCTTTCAGATAATACCACATATAAAGTTTTTCAAGGCGATCCCATTCCTGATGTCCAGGCAGAGCTTCAAGGAATCCTCAAAACCTTAGGCCCCCTACAAAACCTTTCACCTGACACCATTAACCTCATGACTCCACCGACACCCTGCACCCCCACCTTCTACCTACTTCCCAAGATTCACAAACCCAATCATCCCGGCCGCCCCATTGTGGCCGGTTACCAAGCCCCAACAGAACGAATCTCTGCGTACATAGACCAACACCTTCAACCCATCATGTGCAGTCTCCCATCCTTCATCAAAGACACCAACCACTTCCTTGATCGCCTGAAATCCTTACCCAGCCTGTTACCTCCTGAAACCATCCTTGTAACCATCGATGCCACTTCCTTATACACTAATATCCCACATGCCCAGGGCCTCGCTGCGATCGAATATTTCCTTTCACGCTGACCACCCACTTCCTTACCTAAAACCTCTTTCCTTAATACCCTAGCCAGCTTCATCCTAACCCACAACTTCTTCACTTTTGAGGGCCGGACATACCAACAACTAAAGGGAACAGCCATGGGGACCAGGATGGCCCCCTCGTACGCGAACTTATTTATGGGACGCTTAGAGGAAGCCTTCCTGGACACCCAAGCCTGTCGACCCAAAGTTTGGTACAGATTCATTGACGACATCGTCATGATCTGGACACACAGTGAAGAAGAACTCCAGAATTTCCTCTCCAACCTCAACTCCTTTGGTCCTATCAGATTCACCTGGTCCTATTCCAAATCCCATGCCACTTTCCTCGATGTTGACCTCTATCTATCCAACGGCCAACTACACACATCCGTCCACATCAAACCAACCAACAAACAACAGTACCTACACTATGACAGCTGCCATCCTTTCCACATCAAACGTTCCCTTCCCTACAGCTTAGGTCTTCGTGGCAAACGAGTCTGCTCCAGTCCTGAATTCTTGAACCAATACACCAATAACCTGATAACAGCCTTCACATCCCGCAGCTATCCTCCTGGTCTGGTACAGAAGCAAATTGCCAGAGCCACTTCCTTATCCCCCCAATTTAAGAACCTTCAACAAAACCCCAGAAGTGCCCCTCTTGTCACCGGATACTTTCCGGGACTGGAGCGGACTCTGAATGTGGCTCTCCAGCAAGGATACGACTTCCTAAAATCCTGCCCCGAAATGAGATCCATCCTTCATGACATCCTTCCTACTCCACCGAGAGTGTCTTTCCGCTGCCCACCTAACCTCCGTAACCTCCTAGTCCACCCCTATGAAATCCCCAAACCACCTTCCCTACCTTCTGGCTCCTACCCTTGTAACCGCCCCCGTTGTAAAACCTGCCCTATGCACCCTTCCACCACCACTTACTCCAGTCCCGTAACCCGGAAGGTGTACACGATCAAAGCCAGAGCCACTTGCGATAGTACCCACGTGATCTACCAACTGACATGCCTGCACTGTGAAGCGTTCTATGTGGGAATGACCAGCAACAAACTGTCCATTCGCATGAATGGACACAGTCAGACAGTGTTTGTTGGTAACGAGGATCACCCTGTGGCTAAACATGCCTTGGTGCATGGCCAGCACATCTTGGCACAGTGCTACACCGTCCGGGTTATCTGGATACTTCCCACTGACACCAATCCTTCAGAACTCCGGAGATGGGAACTAGCCCTTCAGCATATTCTCTCTTCCCGTTGCCCACCTGGTCTCAACCTCTGCTAAATTCGAATTCCCACCCACCATCTTAACATCTTTGCCTTGGTTCTCTGGACAGAGCCTCTGCCTCAAGTGGCATCTCTGTCTAACTTCTAACTTCTTTGCTTTCTACAGCTCTACAGTATGTCTGCCTAAGTGTACTTGCGTCTGTGTAAATGTGTGGGTGTGTGTGTATTTGTTTACCCTCCTTTTTTCCCCCCAAGGTAAGTCTTTCCTGTCCCGGGATTGGAATGACTCCTTATCCACTCCCTTAAAACCCTCATCATTTCCTTTTCCCTCTCCTTCCCTTCTGCCTGACGAAGCAGCTAGGCTGCGAAAGCTTGTATGTGTGTTTGTGTGTAATTTTATTTGTTTCTATTGACGAGCCGGTCCTTTTGGTAAGTCATCTCTTTTCTATTTTTTTTTATTTTTGTTTATCCCACCGGGAGTTTCTCTCTATAATTTTCGTTTCATCAATATATATATATATATATATATATATATATATATATATATATATATATATATATATATATAAATTAATTATAAAAAATAGACGAAGATTACTCACCAGGCGAAGGAGCACAGGTGTAACAGCATCACAAATAAATAAATGAACACACACACACACACACACACACACACACACACAAACGCTAGCTTTCGCAGCCTAGCTTGAGGTGTGACAGTTCTACAGTATCTCTACCTAAGTGTACTTGCGTCTGTGTAAATGTGTGGGTGTGTGTGTATTTGTTTACCCTCCTTTTTTCCTCCCAAGGTAAGTCTTTCCTGTCCCGGGATTGGAATGACTCCTTATCCACTCCCTTAAAACCCTCATCATTTCCTTTTCCCTCTCCTTCCCTTCTGCCTGACGAAGCAGCTAGGCTGCAAAAGCTTGCGTTTGTGAGTATGAGTGTGTGTTCTGTTCATTTGTGCTGCTGTCACACCTGTGCTCCTTCGCCTGATGAGTAATCTTTGTCTATTTTATACATATATTCTTTCCTGCTAGGAATTTTTCGTTACAATATGTAACGAACAATTCCTAGCAGGAAAGAATATATGTATAAAATAGACAAAGATTACTCATAGTCGCCGGAAATATATATAAAAAAATAGATGAAGAACACTTACCAGGCGAAGGGGCACAGGCAGTAATAGCAACAAATAAACACACAGACACACACACTCAAAAATGCTAGCTTTCGCAGCCTAGCTGCTTCATCAGGCAGAAGGGAAGGAGAGGGAAAAGGAAATGATGAGGGATTTAAGGAAGGGGGTAAGGAGCCATTCCAATCCTGGGACAGGAAAGACTTACCTTGGGGGAAAAAATGGAAGGTAAATAAATGCACATACACCCACACATTTACACAGACACAAGTACACTTAGGCTGACATACTGTAGAACTGTAGAAAGCATATATATATATATATATATATATATATATATATATATATATATATATATGAGACGAGTCTCCTGAATACTAAAACAGTGATTTAACTTGTATGTTATGAGACAATAAAATTCTGATTCTGGAGTGCATCATTGTGGCAGGGTATGTAACTCTTTGTGATTTAGAACCACACTGATGGAGTCTTTGTCAGCAGGTAGGATCATAAGGATGGCATCAGTTTTTAGGTGATGGATTACATTTCTTTCTGCAGATATGAGGTTGGTATCCATTTTGAGGGATTTGGGGAATGGCAGTGGAGCCAGTTATGAAATCCTGGAAAGTTAAAAGAAGATGATTTGGGATTTGGGGGCAGTGGGGGTGGATATTGACTGGATGGAGGAGTGAACTGAGTCAGGCAGGGTTCAATATTGGCATTGGAATGTGTAAGAATGGTGGAATGGTAGCAAAATGGTGTTTCCATTGTAAGGACCACAAGAAGGAGAGAAGATCCTTAAAAAGTCCAGCATGGTTGAATTTGGAAGTGGGGCAAAAGGTAAGGCCTTTGGAAATGATTGATATTTCTATGGGACTGAGGTTTTTGGAGGAAAGATTCTGGACTGTGTTTCTGGTCTGTTTAGGTTGTAGATTGTGTGGGGAGTTTCTGAGGGCGTGGTAAATATAAAAGGTCTGCTCGCCAGGGTTTGTCAGCTATGAGGACTGATGGGTATGTTTAAAGGCTCTTTTAATGGTATGGATAATCATAACCGAAGGCAGTAGTAGGAGGTGAAAATGGTCAAAGAGTTTTTTAATGTGACATTATGCATGCTGCTCTAGTACTTGGAGGCCAAGGGTATCCATCTGGGAAATGGGATCCAGGTATTTGGGGTTGCAGAGCAAGAGAATTTTTTGGATAGAGGTGAAGTGCTGCAACACTCTTTGGACATGTTTTCCTGGTTTTGCAGGATTAGGTTGGTGAGGGCTATGCACTGATAGAATGTGAACAAGTGGAGGTCACTGGGGAGGCAAGGATTGCAGCTGGAGATCTGTAATTTGATGGTGAAGCCTTGGGGGGGGGGGATATATACCATGAGCTAAGCAAAAATGTAGGAATAACATGTGGGACTGGGTTCTGGCTAGGGATAGGGAAACTTTTATGTATTGGCACAGATAGAAGGGGCAAGGATCCATGGCGAGGTATTAAAAACAGATAAAATCATCAGAAATCATGCTAAAAATGCAAGGTCACGAATAAGTCCCTACACAAGTGTAAAGAGATGGAAGATATGCACAACAACTGCTTAAAATCTTCGTAAGAAATGCGTGACAAACATATAGGAACGTTTGAGAAACTCATAGGAAAGCATGAAAAATTTGTGGGAATGTGTGGAAATTTAATATGAATATGTAGGAAACTCATGGGACTGCATGGAAAACAGCAGGAATGTGTGAAGAACTCATAAGAATGTGTAAAGAAACAGTCAAGGAGGCATGAAGTACATTAATGAATGCGGAAAAATTGCATAAAAATTCATGCAGAGAGAATGGCAATCAGAATTTAATGGTTAAGATCTGAGAGTGAGACTGGTTATGGAACTAATGCTAATGTAACAACATAATAAGGACAGCTTACAACTCACTACAAAGACACTGTAGTGTAACATTGTACACTACTGGTTCCTAATTTGACCCAAGATATTCAAATGGTATATTTTATAAGAAGTTTGACATTGTGTGAGCAAATACTGCCAGGCAGAATTTGTTTCCGCAGGTTTTGGTGTGTGACTATGGACTCACTTGTATGGAGTAAAAAGACTGGATAGTGCCATGGAAGAAAGAAGCTCTGTAACCTATGTGAGTAATTTCATTTGTTTAATATGTAGTAGTTATAGTCATTATTAATTGAGATTCCATTCAGAATACATCAGAACTAATTATGTCAAGCTAATGTAGTTGCTTAGTTATGAATGTAATAAAGTTATGTATAATCTTAAAGAAGAGTCTGTCTTTAATCAATAAAACTAAGAAGTAAATTTCCAGATGTTCTAATAATTTCCTGAAGACAACTTTGGAGATGAGTCGGATCTTCAAATATTATTTCCTTTAACACAAGACACGGACTAGACAGATCTTGTGAAAGGAAAATCTTAACTTCTGTATATTCATATCTAAGGACTAATCGTGCTGAAGGATATTGCACTGTCGAAATATTGAAGAAAACACATGGCGACATTACAACATGTTAATGTAAAATACATGGATAGGAGGAAATCTGGAAACAGAATGCAGTATTAACAATTGAAGCAGTTATGTAGATGTTTGTTGTGAGTGGCCGGGATTGTTGATAAAGTGCTCACATGTCAAAGATATGTACTTTAGAATGGCATTACAAACTCAGCAAAGGTGAAAAAGAATGGACATTGAATTAAGAAATGCATTAGAGAACAGTAACAAAGGAAAATAGCACTAGGTTGTGAGAGAGAAGAATAGCTGTTAAGCGAAATCAAACAATGGAAATTCCAGGAAGAATTCAACAATGTTTTGGAGAAGGATTGGTTGCCATTTGCAGAAAGGCAGACATAATAGATACAAATTACTACCAAGATTTGGGCCATTAAGGCCTTCGTCAGATGGAGAAACACACACACTCTCTCTCTAACACACACTTACACAAACATGAGCACCGTCTCTGGCTGCTGTAGCCAGACTACGGGGCACAGGCAGTGTTTCCAGATTGAATTTTTTAAATTTCTCCACAGCAGACAAAAAATTCCACAAAATGACACTATTTCAGCAACTTTTCCCTAAATATCTGTAACATAACTATATCCTAAAATTGGAATGTCAATAATGGACGATAGATAAGTCACTGTAAACAGGCTCGCTGAGACACTGACAGATGAGAAATAGACAATCACATTTGTTGTTGTTGTCGTCTTCAGTCTGCAGACTGGTTTGATGCAGCTCTCCACTCTACCCTGTCCTGTGCAAGTCTCTTCATCTAAGAATAAGTTCAGCAACCTACATCCTTTTGAATATGCTTACTGTATTTATCTCTAAGAACTTCGACCAGATCAAGGTTAAAGCCTTGTCTGGGGCTCAGAGGAGGAAACTTTTCAGAGAACAGAAGCAAAAGGAATAATAGAATGCCTACCTACAAAAAATGGAGAGAATTAAAAAGACTTGAGCCCAAGACCCCCAAGAAAAAACTGTCCCAGGTTGAAAGGGATACACAGACCCCCTCAATGTCAAAGACAGGTAGCAAGAGGATAAGGGAGGAATCAAAGACTTCCTCCACTCAGGAAAGGTGAGATCATAAAAATCTGAGGCAAGGAATAAGGAAACAGACAAATAGTACTACAGTCTCAGTCTTTAGGGTGGTGGTTATCCAAGATGAGTATCCAATGGTAAGCATCATCCTGCAGCAGGAGGAACTTGTGTAGATGGCTATCATTGAAAATATTGGTGGGCCAGGAAGTTTCAAGCTGATTTATGTTAGAAATCTAAGAAACTCCAGAACATGCATTTATGTTAGAAATGGAATCTCTTTCATGTCAATGATGGACTTCTGCTCCAGGAATCTGGTGACCATCAGAATGCTCCTTTGGATGTGAGGAGATTGACAGAAGCCTGGCATGGGCAGGGTAACTAACTATTGGTTGAATGCGATGCCAATGCCCACAACCTAGTGTGGGACAGCAAGGATACCAACAGCAGAGGCGAATACCATCTTCAATTTCACCAGTCTAACAAATTGGAGGTCATGAATAAGGGTGATAAACCTACATTAGGAGTAGTAGAAGGGAAGAAGTAATTGACATAACCTATGTCAAACAATGGTATGTGGTGTTAGAGCCATCCTTATCGGATAACATGTATATTAAATTCAAGGTTGAAATGGGAACCAGACAGACCACGGTCTATAAGAATCCCAGCAAAACAGACTGGGAGGCATTTAGGAGGGATCTTGACTTAAGCCTTTCGGAAATTAAAACCTTGATAAGGAATCCATCAGTGTTTGAGGAAGTAGTAGAGGCTGTAACCTCTGCCATAGTGACTTCATAGTAGAACAACTGCTCAATCATCAATAAGTGCAAAAATAGTAGTGTGTCTTGGCAGAATAACTACTTGGAAATGCAAAGAAGACAGGTACGAAGATTGTTTAACCTTGCGAGATGCAAAGGACAATGGGGAAACTATCATGAGACCCTAGTCAATTACAACCTTGCAATCAAATGAGAAAAGGAGGCATCCTGGAAGGCATTCTGTGAGGAAGTGGAGGGCACAGCTGCTCAAGCTACACTTTACAAAATCCTCAATAGAGTACCAACTAATCCAGGAGAAATGCTGAGGAAGGAGAATGGGGAGTATACAAAGACACCACATGAGATGCTGGAATTGCTCCTCAAGACTCACTTCCCCCAATATGCTCTAGCAAATATCACAGGCTCTGTGAGGCAAAGGTTTGCAAACTTTCAAAGGTAGGACTGGGAATTGGCCAAGGAACGTGTCAATTTCAGTAAAATCCAATGGGTGGTGGGAACATTTCAACTGTTAAAGTATGACTGGAGGGCAGTGAAGGCTGTCTTCATTCCAAAGCCAGGGAGTATTGATCATACCAGGGCCAAGAATATGGGACCTATTAATCCGCCCTCCTTCATTATTAAAACAGTGGAAAAACTGGTTGACATACATGTTGGAGAGAGGAGGGGGAGGGGGGCATTGTTTGGTTCACTGACAGTCTGAAATCAGATCCAGGGTATATGGGTGCAGCCAAGACTGGGGGTGTATCATCTGTCTAGGCATACTGGCCTCGGTTTCCCAGGCTGAAATCACTGCCATCAGGGCATGTGTGGAGGAGAATATGCGTAGGTCTACAAGGACTGTAACATCTACATTTATTTAGTCAGCCAGGCAGCACTGAAATCACTGGCAGCTCCTGCAACGAGATCTAAAATTGTTGCAGAATGAAACAGGGTTCTGGTGGAGTTAGAGGAAAGCATTTTGGGTCAGAGTCATCCTTGTGAAATTTCATTACATACAGTAACTGAAATCTGTCATTTTGCAAAATAGAAACGTTTTTATCTCTCTCAAGTGAGTGCTAGCACCTTATAAAATCAATCCTTGAAACATTGACTCACAATATCTAAAACCTCAAAATAAATCCTCTGATAATAATCACGGGTACTGGCGAAAGTTTAATTTTTCAGGAGATCTTTCAAATTTTTAAAAATTTCATATTAACCACATCAAATTTTGGATCAGTTTCAAGCAAGAGCTCCATATTTCCTTGAAACTTCAATCAGTTGGAGATAACTTCACATCTCAGACACTATTAACATTACCTATGGAATTTTGGATCTGCAGAGAGGACTTTTGCAGAAAAACAGTCAAAACTTCAAATGCCTCTAAAATTTTATCAAGAAGGGAAGTGGCAAAAATAAATAAAAAAAGTCAGAAAATTTAAGAAACTTTTAACTTCAGCAGCAGCTTAAGATATTTTGAGCTCAAGTTCCACAAACTCAACTAATTTCTCCTATACCACCACCTTACAGGTAAAAAAGGCCAAAGAGTTACATAAAGTGCAAACTGTGTTTGCTGTTCCATCAGTAGCAATATCTCTGCATGATTTGATATCTGGGAAAACAGATTTGATCATGCATACCTACTATTCTCTTTTGAGAAAAAGAGATATTTCGTCACAAATCACAAAGAAAGCATCAAGAACATTTTACCCAACCAACTCAACGAACTGTGCTATGCTAAGATTTCTACCATTTTCATCTCTTCAAGTTCCTTTGAACTGGCAGTTATTTTTATCATCACAATGTACAAAACATAGTTTACATCTTTCAGTAGAGCATCTAGTTCCAGTGTTTCAGCAGACAGTGACTCTTTGTGAATGGTTCAATGAATAGTCAAACTGTCTGTCCTGAAGTCACTTTTGATTCCTTTTCTGTATATACACCATTAATATGGTCTACTCACTCTGCATGCTTAGCCTTCTACCTGCTTGCAATGTTTTACATAAAGACAAGTGTAATGATGCAGTTTTTCTTTCTTTCCTGAATTAAATACATTGTGACACACAAGACAAGGTGGATGTTCATCCATCTCAGTAAATAGAAATGCAGCTTCCAGTCTAGGCCTACCCATTGCTTACACTAAACATGGATTGTTTGTATGAGGTATGATTTCATACTGCCAGGATAGCAGCGACCACATTAACAGAAAAACAGTTTTTGGTGTCACTTGGGGCAACATTTTCTCCATACTTGTAATTTATAAATTTTGAGGGCACTATTATGTGTTAGATAATTTTTATGTCATTTTTATATATTTTGCTAATCCTTCTTTCATAATTTACCAAGTATTTCAAGGCATGAAATCAAGGCCCATTTTGATATTCATAAACAAATTCTCAGTAGTGATACTTGCCTCCAATGGCACCTCCTGTGGGTGCCCCTCCCCACCAGAAAATGGACTCCAAGCCACTGCAGTGACTTAAAGTTGTATGGGGCATTGTTGGATCAAGCTGTTGATTGGGCTGTGCTTGTGAGGATGCAACGTAAGAATATGCATGATTGTCAGCTTTGAATTTTTACCCAGTTTTTAAAATTCATTCACAATTTGTAATCTCCCCTCTTTTTTCCCATTCTGTGTAGGTGCTGAGCACTACCAAAAATGTCCTGGAGAGTGCGCAAGCACTGGACACCCAGAGTTTCAGTGCCCGTGGTCCAGTTACAGGCCTATAAAGGAGAGGGACAAGCACGAAAGCAACCACATTATATATCAGCTATGCCATAATTTAATTGCAGCATTCTATCTACTCAGATGAATGGGCACCACTAAACTGTGGCAAACCACAATTGGTAGAGCATTTGCCTTCGAAAGGCAAAAGTCCCAGGTTCGAATCCTGAATCCAACATACAGTTTTAGCCCGCCAGGAGAGTTTCATATCAGTGCACACTCTGCTGTGGAGTGCAACATTCCCTAGGCTGTGGCTGTGGCTAAGCCATATCTTCATCATATCCTTTCTTCCAGAAGTGCTAGTCTTGGAAGTTTCACGAGAGAACTTCTGTGAAATTTGGAAAGTAGGAGGCGAGGTACTGTCGGGAGTAAAGCTATGAGGACAGACTCTGATGCGTGCCAGGATAGCTCAGTAAGTAGAGTGCTTGCCCATGAAAGGCAAAGGTCCTAGGATCAAATACTGGTTCTGGCCCACAGTTTAATCCACCAGGAAAGTTTCATATCAGCACACACTTTACTGCAGAATGAAATATCATTGTGGAACCACAAACTTGGGGATCCAGTTACCAAATAATACTATACACCACAAGACAAATGAATTCAACTAATGTTTCACTACGTGGGCTATTAATGCACATCCATGGAGTCACTTGCCTATGTCTTTCCTGCTACCTTTTAATTCTCTCCTTTCGTACCTCCTCCTCACTTTCATCAGCTCAAGTAACGGAATATCAACAATCGGACTTGCCATGGTCACATGTCTGTTCAACTGTATCGTTTGGCATGTGAATGATAGAAAAAGAAATAATGCTCAAAACCAGACTTTTTTTTTTTACCTTCTTTTTCTTTGCATGTATTTGTGTTCCGTGTATCAATATGCTGCAGTTGAATCATTATGACAAATTATTGTGTTACCTTTACTATACAATTGCAACTGACATAGACATAAAATTAGACAAAAACTCTGCTCCTGTGCAGTTTCCTTAATTACAAGCTCAATAAAAAGTAATTTTTTGTTAACAAGCGGCTGAGCCATCCACTTAAGTTAAAACCCAGCTCATAACTTCATTAAATTATTTCATCAAATGTGTATTTAGGAAAGCTCTATTTAACACAGATACAACTGAAGGAATACCTAAGTAAATGGCTAATGAAAGTACTTATAAAAAGGATTGCTACGAAAGTGATGTTTGCCCCTTACCAAAAAACGTAGAACTTTCACTGTGCATTTTCCTGAGATATGTGATTCCAACTCTGTACAACCAACATTACTTGAATGAAACAAAAAAATAAATTTCATTTATTTTTGTTACACTAGATTTATGTTTTTTTTATGAAGTATTCAACAAAAACTCTTTTAACCCAGAGAGCACTGTATTATTGATGGGTTAATTTTTTTTGAAAAGGTGTAAATTACCTACATATGTTTGCACAAAAACCAAATAAGTGATTCTTTCTTTTTTCACAATCACACTATTAGTTTTGAAATATTGCCTGTCTTTCTGGAAGGATGACAAAATGAATGTTTTAGAATTTTAATCTGATGAATAATTATTATTAAAACTACATTTAAGATGAATTAAATACATATAAATGTCAAAGAATTTGAAGAATGTAAAAGAAATACAAACTTAACAATGAGGAAGTCTTCAATATAATCTGTACAAACTTCAACTTTGAAGCTGTATCCAACAACTTGGCATTCAGCAAAACAAGTTAAAATTGATGTGCCATGGAAGTTGGCAATTCAAAGAAATGAAATACAACAGTATGTGCAAAATCGTAGCTACAAGAATTAAAAACTAAGCCGCCATTCTTGTCCTTCTGGAATGATGTCATTAATATCTGGGTTAACATTCCTATTAAACAATATGAATAAAGGTCTGTGCAAGAGTGCCAAGAGTGAACGGACAGGTTGCACAGATGTTCCCAGTTATATTTATACATTATTAATGTTCACTTGTAATTTGATAACACCATGAAAGGATAGATTGCTACTCACCACAAAGATGATCCACTGAGCCACAGAAAGGCACACTAAAAAGACCATTCCAGACTGAGATTTCAGCCAAAGCCTTCCCCATAAAAGAAAATAGCAGTCATTTGCATAGATTTTACATGATTGTATGAATGTGTGTGTGTGTGTGTGTGTTTACTTTTCTGAGGACAGCTTCAGCTGAAAGGCCGAGGAGTATCAGTCTTTTTGATACCTGTCTATTACTTAGCATGTAATCTTTGTGCTAAGCACAAATCTATATTTTAATAATATTGAGAATATATTGAGGATATATTGCAGTCAGTGTAAAACGTTCACGGAGCTAATGACAAACACAAAGAAAAGACACTCACAACTACACAATTAAACTTTTCAACCATAGCATTCATGGGAAAAAGAAAACTGCACAGTCATACAGGCACAACTCAATGTCGGCTGTGGACATAAACTTTTCTTGTGTGATTGTGATAGTCTTTTTCTTCGTGGCTGTCTGTGACAGTGGTTATTCTATATGACGAGTTGGAACCTATCCTCATAATATTATTGATATTGGAACCTGGACTTTCCAATATTTAGTTTTACTTCTAATTTCCTCTTCTGAGTGTTGGTTTAAACCAGTTTCCTGGTAAGGAACAATTTTTATAAAGCTATATACTATGTTCATTCACCTTGAATTTTCTCCAGAGTTTGTTGTTCCTCTTTCATATCCATCCTAGACATATTACAATCAAGATAACTGGCATTGTTTACACCATCTTCCACTCCTTCTTTCAATCTGGAAAGAATAAAAATAAAGTTGTAGGATAATGAAATTATAATGCAACAGGAATTTTTGTTTCAAAATATTGTATAAAACAATGTTTATTCACTATAAGCTAAAGGTTATAAATACAATAAGACATGCATCATAGGATAAAGGACAATACTGATACGACAAAGGATATAACTATGAAACAATCACTTGAAAAACAGGTCTTCAATTGCAAATGTTTTGGTAAAATTTTTACTTTACCATGGTTTCGGCTTCACTAAAGGAGCCTTCATTAGAAGTAAAACTGTTTGTTACCTATGAATAAAAAATTAAGAGTAGTACAAATTACAGAGATAGTATGAAACATCATATCCGAAGATATGATCTCACAAATTACTTACATATGAATGTATAGTCTGAAGATGGTATTGAGCAATAGGGCTCGCATTAAAAATTAAAAAGTTTGCACATTGCAAAATTAAAAAAAAAAAAGGTGAGACAACGCACCACTAAGTGTTGTGTGTGCTGCCAGCACTGGAGGTGGCATCAGACAGGCGAACATGCCATCGAAGCTATCACATGGCCACGATATATCATGCCGTCTGTTATTTGATAGTAGCAATATACATACAAAGTGAACTGATATGGTTACTTATTAGATTGACAAAAGCAAATGGCATGTTTAAAAAAAGTATGTTATTAGATGACAAAGCAGTTTGAAAAATACACAAAATGAGTATATAATAAGAGAAAAGAGGAAAACAATATCTGAGGCTACAGACTGGAAACTGGGACAATATTTCACATTATTTGATTCTGAGTAAGGGCTTCACGCCACCGAAAAAGTTTTTATCACGCAACAGCAATTGTTGATTGAGTATAAAGTAGTCACTACAAGAAAAATGTTTAAAAATTTCTAGTTGTTCAAGCATGTCAAGTCTGAAACCTTTCTTTTCTGCGTGCAAAATAACATCATCATGAACTTCTTTAGGTTTGTGGCCTGTGGTCAGAATGTGCTCAGCAAAGGGCGAATTATATATGTTTGTACTTTTTCCTAAGAGATGCTCAAAATCTTACAGAAAAGGGTCATCCAGTCTGTCCTATGTAATAGGCTGGGCAAGTGTCACAGGAAATTTTTATAAATGCCTGAGTTTTGCAATGGTGAACGTCTAGGTTTTAAGTTATGGATAAGCTTATCTTTTAGATGGTTATTGGTAAAAAATACTATGTTGCAATCGTATTTATTTCTAAGGAGACATCGCAATCAGTAAGATACAGGTTCTACGTATGGTAATGAAAAGCCTTAAGGGCACACAAAAATATGTAAAAAAAATTCGCAGAGTTATGCACCAACATACAAAATTACGCAGCAGTACAAAAAATTATGAACCAACACCCAAAGTCTTGCACCTGTAAGGAAAACTATAAATCAACACGTGAAAATTACGCACCAATACCTATAAATGAGTAACAATGTGACAAATTGCTGACCAATACATGAAAATGTATCCACCATGAACATACATGTAAAATCATGTAAAAACAGGCAAGGATATGCAACAATAAGCACTAAAAGTAATGATATGTAAAAATGCATATTAAATCGAGGGAAATGATGGAAAAATGATTCATGGAGAAGATGGAACACAGAAGCGATTAAAAACATACTTGACTGTGTGTTGTACCAGTAGAAGCGGGAAGGGAAATTCCAAAAACAAATAAAAATAAATAATAAATACCACAGGTAAAACATGCAAGGGAGACAGAGGAGATCATAGGAATGACAGATATGGAAATATTTACTACATCAACAATCCACACTGTGATGTAGCACTGTTGTGAGTGGAAAGGACCATTAAATGTGGTACAAGGCAACAAGTAACATAAGGAAACAAGAAAAAGGAGGAATGACTAAAGAGACTTAGAGGACTAACGAAGGATAAGCACAGGGTCTGGGAAGGAGGAAGAGCCATTTGGCAAAATTTCAACACTGGAAAATCCAATTGGAAATGTCAGTAATGGAGGATAGGCAATGATTCACCAAAAAGAAGCTTGCTGAGCTGCTGACAGGCACAAAAATAGATAATCACTTACACACAACTTAAATTTTCGGCCATTGACTTCGTCAGAAAAAGAAACACACACATTCACACAATCACTCATACAACTATATATAAACAACCACCATGACTGGCCACTGCAGCGACACAAGCATCTAGACTGTAAGTGAGATGGAAAGTGGCTGGGGAATGATGTCGGGTAAAGGTGAGGATGAAAAAGTCTGCGGTGCATGATGGATTGTAAAAACTCTGATAGGCAGGAATTTGAATTGCGGCAATGAATACAGTGAAGGGAAGGGATGGGAAATGATAAAAGGGAAATGTACAAGAGTTTTTGGAGAAAGTGGCAGGATTTGAAATGATAAAATAAGGAAAAATAGTAGATATTGATATATTCATCATGCACTTACAGTGATAGAACAGTCCCTTGGGTCAGAGTACCAACAAGATCATGCATGCTTACACACAACATGGGCTGCCTATAACATGTTGAGGTCCTACAGTCACAAGCAAGATGCCTAGTCATCTCCATTTAGAATATGTGGGATGAGACTGGAAAGGGCCTTCGTCCAGGAACAACATTACGGGATGTGAAGGGAAAGCTGCAACTACTGTAAAAAGTATTACATCCGGGAAGTATCCCAAGACTATGTGACACCATTCTCACCCACACAGTGTGGCCAGAGTGGCTGTGAAATCCTACAGACCTCAGGCCAATGTTCCACTTGTAAATGTCAGTAACCTTGTCTCTTTCATTACATGCTGTAAACACTCCAATAAAATCAGATTGTATTTAATTGTTAGTAATTTGATTCACTTCTAACTACTCCTTCGGGCTCCATTACATTTTTTGTCTTGCAGTGTATAAATGGATCTTTGTTCATGTAGGGACTAATTATCCTTGAACTGAGGAGGAATTTGTAAATGAAACAAAACATTTAGTTCAATCTATAAAAAGTCTCCACAAAATCTTGAGCATTCCAGTGAATCACAGTTTTAACAGAAAACTGATTAATAAAAAAATAGCACATGTTATCAATGAAATATTTAATAAACTAAATTATGAAACAATGCAAAATTGGTAGAATCAGATTACTTTTAAATCAGTGAAGATCCAAATTCTTTGTCAAATGTAAGCCTACTCCAAATGTACAGAGAGAGAGATCAGCAGTATAAAAAGTATAACATGATTCTATATATAGTAGTGTGGTGTGCCCTAAAGTTCAGTCGTAGGTCTCTTACAGTGACCATATTTTCAAACCCAAAAAGAAGGGTCTACTGGGTATGCAACATAATTTTACAAAATTTTACCTTCAGTGTTTTAGAATTGCTTATAAATCTATCACAAAACTTTAGACAATTTTGTTTAATATTATACTTTGGAATCAATTATATTTTTCACTGGAATGAATTACTTTTCAGATTTTGGAATTCCTTAGAAGAGTATGATGGAATTCTACACAGTTCTGATTTAAATTAAATTTGGTAATAATGAAATGTTTCAAAGTTTCTGGTTTAAGTCTGGATTTTCATGGGTCCTTATATTACTCATTCAGAAAATACTCTTTCTGTTTGTGAATTTGCACCAGGCAATCAAAGAATAAACTCTACATTGCCATTGACAGTATCAAAAGCAATATGAACTCATCAAATTTGGAAAATATTTCAAGCCATCATAAATGAATTGGTTTGTGACTTGCTTTCCATTCCTGTACTTAACTTTCAGTAACACACTGTCTAACATTTGAAATTTAATAAAAAAAATTGAGTTACTAATTTCCTTCCCAGTATTACCCTTGTCAGATATTTCTCTTCTCTGGTTGTTGCAAATGATGTTTACATCTGCAATTACTGCAGACAACATGCGTAGCCAGTTGTATACATGGAGTACAGTATTCATTTACCATAATCAGAATTGTTAAGATTTTGTGCAACTGCAGATGTATGGGGATGTGTTAGAAAGTACTTAAACTGACTATTAATATATACTGCTGAAAAATACAACTATTTTTAAAATATCAGCAGTATAATAGTTTATACATTCACAGTTTCACAGTTTATATATATCCACTTTCAACATTGCATAGGTATAAAGGACCAGCAACTATATTTTATTATTTAAGTAATTTCCTCTCATAGTTGCAGCCTATTTTTCAACGGTGACTAGTTTAACATGAACCCGTTGTCTTATGATACATTGCCAGCATCATTATCAAATGACTGTAAAATAATTCCAGTGTTATATATAAAAGTTTTGATCTGTCTTATATATATTGGGCAATTTAAAAAATGTGTATAAAAGTCATTTTGCCTATAACAGACTGTTTGAATGACTACTGCAAGAACAAAACAAAATATTGCACTGGAATTAATTTACAATTATATGAAAAAGACACTGAAAATTGTTCCAAAAATGCAGGAAACCGTTTGAAATTAACCAGGATTTACAAATATGCTTGCAACTGCACCATTAAATTATATCTTCTTTTTGTAAATGATTAGGAGACAATGTGAGTAAATCTCTTAGACTTGCGGCGGCGATCCCGTGATCGATAGCTACGAGACGTCATCTATGTTGGATGTTCTTTGGGACTGACCGGGATTTCCAGCAGTCGGTCTCTTGTATCTGAAGTGTTAACATCATCTGTAGCGATATAGAGTAATATATGTATTAAGAGTGGATACCGCATTCATAACTGAACTGCACCTATCCCCTCACTGCTGACCCCAATTTCATTTCAATTTTGTCATGAAAAAGTTCGTTTCAAAAGTGTAGTGCCTTCCACATTGGTATTTCACGATTCGTCTGCGCTGCGAGGCCGGCTACACTGCAGCCATGGATCCACGCCATCTGCTGCCATCCAACCGCCGCCCGGAGTTCCTGCAATGGACCAGCACAGCTTTAACTCAGCTGAGAATCTCAAATGTACTCGATTCAGCTTCAGTTAGGCTCTGCATCAGCCCTACTGCCACAGCAAATTGTCAAATTCGGCGCTTGACAGAATTGCATTGACTCCAGCCCTGCATTTCATTAATCAGGAGCATGTGAACATTAACCTTCATAATCAGTTTTCACATGCCCCAGTCGGCGTTTTAACTTCAGATACACTGCAGATGTATCCCTTCGTGCCCAGTGATGGCTATGCGCATGGCTTGTACGTTCCATCCAGTGATCTTTCGTATAATGGTATAATGCCTTCAATAATTCCACGAACTCACCGCCAATATTCGGCACCTCAGCCTGTTGCCAACACACCAGATGTTCAACATGTGCTCCCGCCACAACAACAGGTCCCATGCCCCATGATGCCATGTTCTTCACATGCTCTCGCTGCACCACAGCCTGTTGCTCCGTTGGCGTACTCCTGTCTTCCTGCTCACTGAGTGGATTTTCAGCTGCATCTGCAAGATATCAACCCGGTCGATGCAGCAAGTATCTTATTCACGCTTGCCCACCTGCCCAAGCTGCCACTATTCAAACCCCAAGGAGCTGTTACGTGGTTTAAAGTGGCTGAAGACATTTTTGAGCATTGTGGGTTTGATGAAGCAACCAAGTTCTTATGCATTATGTCACATCTGTTCGAATTCGATGATTTGATCTGTGATATTTTCGGCCAGCCTTCTCGCGGTACAACCACGCTAACGCTACTATTCTACACCGCACAAATGCCGATACTGTCAGGAAGATCCTACATGGAGAGTTGATGGGCAAGAAGACGCCTTCGCAGCTGTGGAGACATTTACGATCAATCACTCCTCCATCCTTGTTCTCCGATGATGCACTGCTGACCATCTGGATGGACAAATTACCGAGCCATGTCGGTTTGACCTCATTGCAGGCCCCTTCTGCACCGCTCGACCAAACACTGGAATCTGCAGACAAATTTTACGCAGCTTACCAGTTGTATGGTGGCATCAGAGGTCTCCTAACATTCGATCTGGAGTCCTTCAAGAAGGAAACACCTGCTGGCATGGCCGCGGCTGTGGCTGTTAACAAGATACTACCACATCTGCTCCGGGTAAGAAGAATAATGTCAGCTTTGCTGCCTTGCTTGCTCCTCGCCCACCGCCTTCGCCAGCGGGCTCCTTCGCTAGTCCGTCGAGCAGAAAAAGTTACATTTTATTGTAATTTTAGTAGGTATCTACCATAAATATACATCATACAATTTTGTTATTTATATGAAACTTTAAAAGAGGGCGCCTTAGTCGCAAATGACTCATGCTGACGTCAACTGTATAAGGATTGTAACAGCTGCGTCAGTACAAACGCAACCTCCAACATGGAGGTCGAGATGCCTTAGTCGCAAATGACTCATGCTGACGTCAACTGTATAAGGATTATAACAGCTGCGTCAGTACAAACGCAACCTCCAACATGGAGGTTGAGATATTTTAAATATTTTAATTGGTTTTAAGGTAGGTATTTTTATCATTGACTATAACTGAAACTTGTACAATTGGCTTATAATGTGACATGTATATTATTCTAACTGACCCTTTTGTATTTATTTTAGCATTGATAATGACCACACAGTGGTCGAAATCAGGATTTGCAAACAAATAAAAATTTATTTTTTGATGACTGATTGCTGAAATAATTACCACAAAGTGAACATTCAGGCCGTATTTACCTACAGGACCTTGCTTCGTGCACTCGTTTTCTAGTTGACACTGGTGCCGACGTATCTTTGTTGCCGACTTCACTTGTCTTTTGGAAGATTTATCAACATTAAACAATTGCACAAGCCATTAATTCAATGGACCTGAAGTGTTCGAGGTATTATAAACATACCTTGCAGTTATCCTCCGACTGTGCCTTAAAGTGGACATTTCTCGTTGCACCAGTCGATGAACCTATACTTGGCAATGACTTCATCAAGCATTTTCAATTATCTATTAACATTGTGTGCAACACCATATACTACCCTAAGAAACAATTGTACATTTCGTGTGTTATGGCCAGTGTTGCTCAGGATACTACTCGCGCTCATTTAGTGACCAAACAATTGGAGCTTTCTGCAGTGTGTGACAAGTGGAGAAGTGCTCTTCTTGCCCAGCGCCTCGAGTTTTCGCTTCAACGTATTGAATATTTGGAGAATCAGCTCAACATAAAGAAGGTATATGCTGAGTTCGCTGAAGCTCATCAACGCCTTCCTGCTGTTCAAGATGCCCCCCACCCACACTCACAAGATTAGTGTGTTTCCAGTGAACTGGCCCCGGTGCCAGACATTACTCATGTTTTGAACTGTGCTTCTTGCTTTCATACTCCTCTGAACAGTGACTGTAAACATCCGAGTGCTCATATTTCGCGTTTGCCTTCAGAACTTTTGCCTAAGCCCGTTGGTGTTTTTGACATTTCCACATCAGCTGTTATTTCTCGCCAGCCATTGCCTTCAGCGGCATCTGTGGTTCTGCCCAGTACTAAATGCAAGGGTACCAACCTAACTCTACCCCGCCCGCATGTTGACACTTCGGTAGCCGGCAGTTGGCACGCCTGTACCCATACGACCGAAGCACCTACGTTTTGCTAAGCGGCCACCGCCTGTGATACATCACAGACATTAGACTGCTGTACTCCACATTGCGTTGCCATAGTTATAGACGGAACACAACACAAACTCCGCTTAATGGATGGCTCGACGATTTTGCTCTGCCCTTGTAGGTTGAAACCAGTTTATGCAGATTGCGAAAGAACAATTAGCCGATCTCCAAAATGAGGGAATTATTGAGTCTTCTTCCAGCTGTTGGGTGAGCCCTATTCATTTCATTCATAAGAAAGATGGTACTTACCGTATGGTTGGGGACTATACGAAACTTAATGCTCGTACCATCATTGACAAATACCCTGTACCACACATTGCTGATTTCAATCACACGTTAGCAGGTGTAAAATATTTTTTGGTGTTAGACTGCAAACAGGCATTTCACTAGATCGTGATGGCCCCTGAAGACATAGATAAAATCGCCATCACTATGCCTTTCAAGCTCTTTCATTATAAGTTTATGCCTTCGGGTTGAAAAATGCATCCCAGATGTAGTAAATATGGATAAATAAGACTCTGTCGAAGTATGATTTTTGCTTCGTCTACATGGACGACATCCTTGTGTTTGCTCCCACTAAAGAATTAAGGGTAGAGCATGTTACATTGGGTCAATTTTTGCAACTGTTGGGACGATTGCATCCATGTAGATTTGGTTGGTCCCTTCCCACAGTCTGAAGGGTTCTGCTATCTGCTCACAGCTATCGACAGGAGTACTTGCTGGGCAGAAGCTTTCCCCATACCGAGCATTACTTCAGACATCATTTCACACGCCACTATGAATGCTCTTCAATGTCATGGCGCCTTGTGGACCGAGGCATTACCTTGGGTGCTTCTCGGCCTACGCTCATCTTATAAAGATCTTAAGGGATCGGTGGCGGAGTTTGTTTATGGACAACCTCTTGTGCTCCCTGGCAAGCTAGTTTCTCTCTCCCCACTGACCACACCCTCTGAGCTCCCTTCTCTGGTAAATCGGGTATGCACACATAGCAAAAACATTCGGCCGCCCCCTCCAGCAGTGCACTCTCATCTGCGTGTGTACTTGTCCCATGAGGTAGACAAGTGTGAGCATGTTTTTCTCTATGAGACACCATTAAGGTCCCCCTCATGCCTCCTCATACCAGCCCTTACGTCATCGTCAGCCGCTCCAAAAACACCATGGACATTCAGGTGAATGACTACGTCATTACCGTTTCTCTCAACCATGTCAAGCCAGCCTTCATCGAGCCTTTAGAGACTTCCTCTGACACAGTTTCATTGCATGCCTCTCCCCAGTCAAGCGGCCAGTCCACTTATCGTGCCACACAATCAGGCAAAGACTGTTCTCAGCGTACTCACCATTCGAGTACTGCTTCTCCAGCCACTCCGGCTTCGAGTAACCAGTCACCCCCTCGTGCCACATATTCAGGCCCTGAGTGCTTATGGCGTGCTCAACCCTTGAGCACTGATTCTTTGCCCCTCAGCTCCAATTCAAGCAGTCAATCATTTAAAACGTTTTCCCCTTGCAGCCACCAAAGTCAGGCTGATCATTCTATAGGGCCTACTGTAGGCATCCCCTCATCCTGAGACAGTAACCCCCCCACACTTTGAGCCCTCGTGGCTCCACCCAGCACCGGGTCACATTCCCTCGGCTGTCAGCTGATCACCTAGCGCCATCACCCACAACACTCGCTTCGTCGGCCACCCCCTCCTCGCCTGGCTCTCAGCCCTGTTATGGGTTTCTTACCCCACCTTCGCCAACACGCACATTCACCCGCAGTGCCCTCCATCGAGCTATATACTTTTGTCCATGCTGACGACATCCGTAAGCTCTCAGGGTGTTAGTCGACGTCTCAACTGCTTTCATGTAGATTGTGTGTGACGATGAGCAGGGAGGTAGCGCTTCTCCGTGTGTGGTGCGAAGGTTTCGTCTGTCAAAAAGTGCTGCAAGTGGTAATGTTCATGCCTGCAGTCTGCCATTGGTCAGCATCTTTATCAGCTGGCACACCTCGCCAACTTCGTTATCGACGTACCGGGTTTTGAGCCCAGTCATCGTTGTGTCAGCCTGTGCCTGACGCTGCCAAAGTACTTAGTGTGGTGTTTTTGGGAAATTCTCACCCTCTGCCCCCATCAGGGACATACTCCATACTGCGGGGGGAAGCTATGTAGCATTGATCCTCTGATCAATAGCTGTGTTATGTTATCTTGGTGGATGTTCTTTGAGACTGACTGGGACTTCTGGCTGTTGGTCTCTTGTATTTGAAATGTTAACATCATCTGCACCAATATAGAGTAATAAATGTATTAAGAGTGGATACTGCATTCATAACTGAACTGCACCTATCCCGTCAGACTGTTCGTAAAAGATGATGTCATTTATCAGTTGGGAAGGCAAACCAAAGACTAAGTTTCAGGCAGAACACTTAGAAGAGGCAACAGTTCTAAAGAAACTGCTTACATATTGTGGGATCCACACCAGGTGGGACTCATGGAAGATTTAGAGAAGAGCTGCTTGTTTGGTATTATCATGATATAGGGGAGGGGTGGATATCATTAAAATAAAGGCGTTATGATGTGATCTTTTTGCAAAATTTCTTTCACCAACTTTCTCTTCAGAAAGCCAACACATATTTTTATCACTCACATAAGTAGGGAGACATGATCACCATAATAAAATAAGAGAAATCAGATAATAAACAGAAATATTTAGGTGTTCCTTTTTCCTGCAAGCTATTAGAGAATAGAACTACAGAGAAATATCATGAAAGTGGTTAGATGAACCCTCTGCCATACAATTAAAAGTGACTCGCAGAATATCCATGTAGCTGTAGATAAAGACATACATATTTATAACACTGGGAGCTTCAGCTTATCACTTGGCAAGGCATAACACAAATAGTATGTACTACAGACAGTAGCCTCTATAACACGTAGACCAAATCATTGAAAAAACTTTCAAAATTTATCAAAAATTTAAATAGGATGCTGCTTTGGAAAACCTCTGAAGGAGTAAGTGTGTTTATGGTGTTACAGAATTGAAGTAAAAGGTTAGCTCATATTAAAATTGAGGTTTTATTTATTTATTTTTTAACAGAAATCATAAAGTCATGATATGCACCGAAACACTACCCCAAACAAATATTTTACTTTTCTGTGGAATGTAACTAAAAATCTACAATAATAATAATAATAATAATAATAATAATAACAAGAAATCTGTGTAGACGTAATGGTTTGGTAAAAGTGTTTCAATTCAAGTCTATTTTAGCAAATTATATGTCCATAACATGTCCTAGTACTCCTCCAGAAAAATGGGGACCAACCAGTGGCAGAGCCAGTATGTGGTTTGAGGTGAGGGGGGTGGAGGCTACTTTTTTAAAAATAAAGTCTATTGAATTTATTAATCTATGACTTATTTTTACACTTTTTATAATTTAAGCAGTAACACCCCTATGAACCACAGACATTGCCGAGGTTGGGTGGCTTGCGTGCCTCAACGATACAGATAGCCGTACCGTAGGTGCAACCATAGTGAGGGGCATCTGTGGAGAGGCCAGACAAACATGTGTGCCTGAAGAGGGGCAGCAGCCTTTTCAGTAGTTACAGGGGCAACCGTCTGCATGATTGGCTGAGCTGGCCTTGTAACATCAGCTAATGTGGCTTTACCACACAATTACTGCAAACAGCTGAAAGCAAGGGGAAACTACAACCGTTACTTTATCCGAGGACATGCAGGTCTCCTGTGTGAGCATATGATGATGGCATCCTCTCGGGTAAAATAGTACTCCATTTGGATCTTCGGGCGGGGACTACACAGGAGGATGTGATCATACGGAAAAACAACACTGGCAATCTAGAGATCGGAGCGTGGAATGTCAGATCCCTTAATCGGGTAGGGAAGTTAGAAAATTTAGAAAGAGAAATGGATAGGTTGAAGTTAGAATAGTGGGGAAAAGTGAAGTTCGGTGGGAAGAGGAACAGGATTTCTGGGACACGGGTAAACTACTATGAGCAGCACAGTGATTGCATTATTGTAGTCAAGATAGACACGAAGCCAACACCAACCATAATACTACAGGTTTACATACCAACTAGCTCTACCGATGATGAGGAAATCGAAGAAATGTATGAGGAGGTAAAGGAAATTATTCAGAAAATCAAGGAAAACTTAATTTATATGGGAGACTGGAATTCAATAGTAGGAATAGGAAGGGAAGGAAAGATAGCAGGTGAATATCGACGATGGAAAAGAAATGGAAGAGGAGATCGCTTGGTAGAATTTTGCACAGAACATAATTTATTTACAACAAACACGTGGTTTAGAATCATGAAAGAAGGTTGTATACGTGAAAGAGACCAGGAGACACCGGAAGGTACCAGATAGATTTTATAATGGTAAGACATAGATTTCGGAACCAGGATTTAAACTGTAAGACATACCCAGGGGCAAATATAGACTCTGACCATAACTCATTGGTCATGAACTTTATGCTGAAACTGAAAATTTGCAGAAAGGTAGAAAAATTAGGAGATGGGACTTGGATAAATTGAGAGAACCTGAAGTTCTTAAGAATTGCAGAGGGAGCTTTAGGCAACAATTGACAGAAAGGGGGGGGGGCAACGGGAAGAGAGAATATGCTGAAGGGCTAGTTCCCATCTCCAGAGTTCTGAAGGATTGGTGTCGGTGGGAAGTATCCAGATAACCCGGATGGTATAACACTGTGCCAAGATGTGCTGGCCGTGCCCCAAGGCATGTTTAGCCACAGGGTGATCCTCATATTCTCTCTTCCCGTGGCCCACCTGGTCTCAACCTCCGCTAAATTCGAATTCCCACCCACCATCTTAACATATTTGCCTAAGTTCTCTGGACAGAGCCTCTGCCTCAAGTGGTATCACTGTCTAACTTCTTAACTTCTTTGCTTTCTACAGTATGTCTGCCTAGGTGTACTTGCATCTGTGTAAATGTGTGGGTGTGTGTGTATTTGTTTACCCTCCTTTTTTCCCCCAAGGTAAGTCTTTCCTGTCCCGGGATTGGAATGACTCCTTACCCACTCCTTTAAACCCTCATCATTTCCTTTTCCCTCTCCTTCCCTTCTGCCTGACGAAGCAGCTCGGCTGCGAAAGCTAGCATTTGTGTGTGTGTGTGTTCTATTTATTTGTGCTGCTGTCACACCTGTGCTCCTTCGCCTGGTGAGTAATCTTCGTTTATTATATATCCGTGATCTGAAGACTGACGATTCCATCATCATTCTCCCCGCCGACAAGGGATCCACAACCGGGGTACTTGATCGGAGGGAGTATATGGCTGAGGGACTGCGTCAGCTTTCAGACAACACTACCTACAAAGTCTGTCAAGACAACCCCATTCCTGATGTCCAGGCAGAGCTTCAGGGAATTCTCAGACCCTTAGGCCCCCCATGAAACCTTTCACCTGAGTCCATCAAACTCATGACCCCACCAACACCCCGCATCCCTACCTTTTACCTAATTCCTAAGATTCACAAACTTAATCATCCAGGCCGGCTGATTGTGGCCGGTTACCAAGCCCCCACAGAACGAATCTCTGCCTACATAGACCAACACCTTCAACCCATCAAGTGCAGTTTCCCATCCTTCATCAAAGACACCAACCACTTCCTTGATCGCTTGAAATCCCTACCCAACCTGTTACCTCCAGAAACCATCCTAGTAACCATTGATGCTACTTCCTTATACACAAATATCCCACATGCCCATGGCCTCGCTGCGATGGAGTATTTCCTTTCACGTCGACCACCCACATCCCTACCTAAAACCTCTTACCTTAATACCCTAGCCAGCTGCATCCTAACCCACAACATCTTCACCTTTGAGGGCCAGACATACTAACAACTAAAGGGAACAGCCATGGGAACCAGGATCGCCCCCTCATATGCAAACTTATTTATGGGACGCTTAGAGGAAGCCTTCCTGGATACCCAAGCCTGTCAACCCAAAGTTTGGTACAGATTCATTGATGACATCTTCATGATCTGGACCAACAGTGAAGAAGAACTCCAAAATTTCCTCTCCAACCTCAACTCCTTTGGTCCCATCAAATTCACCTGGTCCTATTCCAAATCCCATGCCACTTTCCTTGATGTCAACCTCCATCTGTCCAACGGCCAACTTCACACATCCGTCCACATCAAACCAACCAACAAACAACAATACCTCCATTATGACAGCTGCCATCCATTCCACATCAAACGTTCCCTTTCCTACAGCTTAGGTCTTCATGGCAGAAGAGTCTGCTCCAGTCCCAAATCCCTGAACCAGTACACCAATAACCTAATAACAGCTTTCACATCCTGCAGCTATCCTCCTGATCTGGTTCAGAAGCAAATTACCAGAGCCACCTCCTGATCCCCCCAAATCCAGAACCTTCCACCGAAGAATACCAGAAGTGCCCCTTTTGTCACTGGATACTTTCCGGGACTGGAGCGGACTCTGAATGTGGCTCTCCTGCAGGGATACGACTTCCTTAAATCCTGCCCCGAAATGAGATCCATCCTTAATGACATCCTTCCCACTCCACCAAGAGTGTCTTTCCGCCACCCACCTAACCTTTGTAACCTCCTAGTCATTCCCTATGAAATCCCCAAACCATCTTCCCTACCCTCCGGCTCCTACCCTTGTAACCGACCCCGTTGTAAAACCTACCCTGTGCACCTTCCACCACCACTTACTCCAGTCCAGTAACCCGGAAGGTGTACATGTTCAGGGGCAGAGCTACTTGCGATAGCACACACGTGATTTACCAACTGACATGCCTGCACTGTGAAGCGTTCTATGTGGGAATGACCAGCAACAAGCCGTCCATTCACATGAATGGTAACGGGCAGACAGTGTTTGTTGGTCATGAAGATCACCCTGTGGCTAAACATGTCTTGGTGCACGGCCAGCACATCTTGGTGCAGTGTTACACTGTCCAGGTTATCTGGATACTTCCCACTGACACCAACCTTTCAGAACTCTGGAGATGGGAACTTACCCTTCAGCTTATTCTCTCCTCCCGTTGCCCACCTGGTCTCAACCTCCACTAAATTCAAATTCCCGCCCACCATCTTTAGCATCTTTGCCTTGGTTCTGTGGACAGAGCCTCTGCCTCAAGTGGTATCTCTGTCCAAATTCTTTGCTTTTTACAAATGTCCATCTAGGTGTGTTTGCGTTTGGATATGTGTGAGTGTGTGTGTATTTGTTTACCTTCCTTTTTGTCCCCTAAGGTAAGTCCTTCCACTCCTGGGATTGGAATGACTCCTGTTCCACCTCCTTAAAACCCATATCCTTCCCTTTCTCCTCCCCTTTTTTCCTCTTTTTCCTGAAGAAGCTGCCAGTGGTGGCGAAAGCTTGTATGTGTGTTTGTGTGTGATTTTATTCACATCTATCAACGAGCCGGTCCTTTTGGTAAGTTATCTCTTTTCTATTTTTATTTTTGTTTATCCCACCAGGAAAGTTTCACACAAGCTCGCTGATAAAAACAAAAGACACAAATAAAAAAACACAAACATTCAAGCTTTCACCACCGCTGGTAGCTTCTTCAGGAAAAAGAGGAAGGAAGGAGAGGAGAAAGTAAAGAATACGGGTTTTAAGGAAGTGGAAAAGGAGTCATTCCAATCCCAGGAGTGGAAGGACTTACCTTAGGGGAAAATAGGAAGGTAAACAAATACACCACACACATTCACACATATCCACATGCAGACACACATATTTTATACATATTTTTCCCACCAGGAAAGTCTTATTACTTTTATCATTAGGTTCATGCATCGTGTAACTGATGAGGATGTACTGAACAGAATTAGGAAGAAAAGGTATTTTTGGCACACCTTGACTAAATGAAGGGATCGATTGATAAGAAACGTTCTTAGATATCAAGAAATTGTGAATTTAGTGTTTGAGGGAAGTTTGTGAGGTAAAAATCACAGAGGGAGACCAAGAGATGAATACAGTAAGCAGATTCAAATTGATGTAGGTTGTCGTTCTTGTGACGAGATGAAGAGGCTTGCTCAGGATAGAGTAGGGTGGAGAGCTGCATCAAGCAAGTCATCGGACTGAATGCCACAACACCAACACTTGCATCAGAGTACAGTAGTATACTGTATTATCCCCTCTTTGTACTATATTACAAGCTGCATCTGATATTCCCAACGATCAGTACTTTAATGCTCCACGAGGCAGTGTGGTACATTTTACTGCAACCATTCCCCTCTGCTCCCCCCCCCCCCCCCCCCTCCTCCCTCTTCATTCATTGTAAAGCACAAGTTGGGCTGTAATGGTCAGTGACGGAGGAGGCATTCATGTGTACTTGAATTGTACCTGAGAGATTGTGTGAATGTATATATTCTCTTTTCCTGATGAAGACCTTGACTGAAAATTTAAAGTTCTGTTAGATGTTATTGTCGTTTCTATGTGCCTGTTTGCAGTACAGTGTCAAATTGAGTTGCTACTTTTACTCATAATGTTGACACTCCAATGTGGACTGTTATTGTTATATCTTCATTTTATTATGACATTGTATTTAAATTTCTTGACCTAAGATGAAACTGAAAAAATAATAACACTACTATTGATACTTAAAAGTTATACTATGCTAATGTTATACTTTTTACAGTACTTCAATGGAGACATGTTTATCAGCTATGGTGTTTACAACAACATAAAGGCACCACTTACAAAGTACTGTTTTCTTGCTTTTTGTTTGCTGTAAGTCGTCTGACCATAAAGGAGTATTCCTTCTCAGAAGCCATTAACTCTTCATGTGTTCCTTCCTCTAGTATAAGTCCATCTTTCAGCAGGTATATTTTATCACATTTGCTAAGAAACTAAAACAAAAAGACTTTTTTACAGTTACTTCTGATATATAAGAAAGTCCACAACCAAATATAGAAGTATCAGTATATCATATAAAACCTGACCGAAAACAAAATAAAATTCAATGTAGAGATAAAAGTGCCGTCTACAAATAGATAACAATTGAAATGATTTTATTGTAACTCTCCAAAAAGACGAAGTTAATAAGATGAACTATGAGGAAAACTAACATTGCAAATTTGGTAAAGTCAGTGGGGAAATGAAGACATGCTGGAACAGTTAGATATTAAAAGAAAAAGAAATGTAAGCCAGTATTACTCTCTGAATGAGTGGGATTTTCAGTAATAGTATTATATAGAATTCAAACAATGGAATAAACCACACAGACATCAAATAATGAAGTAACCTATAATGTGTGGTAATTATTCAGGAATCAGTCGTCATAAATATAAATTCTTTATTTGTTGGCAAATCCGGATTTTGACCACTGTGTGGTCATTATCAATGCTTAAAATAATATATATATATATATATTTTTTTTTTTTTTTTTTTTTTTTTTTTTTTTTTTTTTTTTTTTTTTTTTTTTTTTTTTTTTTTTTTAAAGCATTGATAATGACCACACAGTGGTCGAAATCCGGATTTGCCAACAAGTAAAGAATGTATATTTATGACGACTGATTGCTGAATAATTACCACAAATCAAATACAGTCGTGGAGCACCCAGTCCAATATGGAATCAAGCCTGATAACCTATAATGCTAGAAGAGACTTGAAGAGATTAGTCAGTTATAGTAAGTCAATGAAAAATGCACAGTTATTCAATGGGCGAAAAACCGATAAATAAACATTGTGTAAATGATAGATTGCTACTCACGATAAGGACAACATGCTGAGCAGCAGACAGGAAACTTTGTTCATATTGCTTGTAATGGATTTTCCCTTAAGGAATCTATTTGTTTGGTAAAGTACAGTTACGGATACCAGTTATGTTTATGTATGTAATATTTCTATGTTGTGTATGCGTGTTTTTATTTTGTTTCTGTCTGTGTACCAGTACTCTTTTGCCTGGTAAGTAACCCACACCTATTTTATATGAACAATTCATAATGTAGGCATGTCAGTTGATAAACCACATGGGTGCTGTCACAAGTGGCTCTGCCCTTAAATGTGTACACCTTCTGGGTTACAGGACTGTAGTAAGTGGCGGTGGAAGAGTGCATAGGCCAGGTTTTACAACAGGGTGGTAACATGAGTAGGAGCCAGAGGGTGGGGAAGGTGGTTATGGGATTTCATAGGTATGGACTAGGAGGTTACAGAGGTTAGGTGGGTGGAGGAAAGACTCTCCTGGTGGAGTGGGAAGGATGTCATGAAGGATGGGTCTCATTTTGCGGCAGGATTTAAAGAAGTTCTATCCTTAGTACTGGAAAGTAACAAGAAAGTGACAAGAGGGGCACTTTTAGAGTCCCTCTTTGGGAGGTTCTGGGTTTTTGGGGGAAGAGGAAGTGGCCATGCTATATGCTTTTGTACCAGATCAGGAGGGTAGTTGCTGGATCTGAAACCTGTCATCAGGTTATTCATGTACTGATTCAGGGATTCGGAATTGGAGCAGACTCGTTTGCCATGAAGACCTAAGGTGTAGGGAATGAAACATTTGATGTGGAATGGATGGCAGCTGTCATAGTGGAGGTAATGTTGTTTGTTGGTTGGTTTGATGTGGACGGATGTGTGAAGTTGGTCATTGGATAAATGGAAATCAACATCAAGGAAAGTGGCATGGGATTTGGAATAGGACCAGGTGAATCTGATGGAACCAAAGGAGTTGTGGTTGGAGAGGAAATTCTGGAGTTGTTCTTCACTGTTAGTCCAGATCATGAAGATATCATCAATGAATCTATACCAAACTTTGGGTTGACAGTCTTGGGTATCCAGGAAGGCTTCCTCTAAACATCCCATAAATAAGTTTGCGTACGAGGGGGCCATCCTGGTTCCCATGGCTGTTCCCTTTAGTTGTTGGTATGTCTGACCCTCAAAGGTGAAGAAGTTGTGGGTTAGGATGAAGCTGGCTAGGGTACTAAGGAAAGAGGTTTTAGCTAGGGAAGTGGGTGGACGATGTGAAAGTAAATAGTCCATCGCTGCGAGGCCCTGGTCATGTGGGATATTTGTGTATAAGGAAGTGGCATCAATGGTTACAAGGATGGTTTCTGGAGGTAACAATCTGGGTAAGGTTTCAGGCGATCGAAGGAGTGGTTGGTGTCTTTGATGAAGGATGGGTAACTGCACTTGATGGGTTGAAGGTGTTTGTCTATGTAGGCAGATATTAGTTCTGTAGGGGTTTGGTTACCGGCCACAATGGATTGGCCGGAATGATTGGGTTTGTGAATCTTGGGAAGTAGGTAGAAGGTGGGGGTGCGGGGTGTCGGTGGGGTCATGAGGTTAATGGAGTCAGCTGAAAGGTTTTGTAGGGGGCCTAAGGCTTTGAGGACTCCTTGAAGCTCTGCATGGACATCAGGAAAAGGATTGCCTACTATCTGAAAGCTGACGCAGTCCATCAGCCTCAAACTCCCGCCGATCAAGTATCACGGTCGTGGATCCATTGTCAGCCGGGAGAACGAGAATGGACCCATCAGCACTCAGTTCATGGATAGCATGGGCTTCAGCTTTGGTGATGTTGGGAGTTGGGTTCAGGTTTTTCAGGAAAGATTGAGAGGCAAGGCTGGGAGTGAGAAATTCCTGAAAGGTTTGAAGAGGATGATTTTGAGGAAGAAGAGGTGGGTCTCGGTGTGACAGATGATGGAACTGTTCCTGGCAAGGTTCAATTTGAATGGTGTCTTAGAGATCTGGATCATTAGGAGTACGATTATTTTTCTTGGTGGCAAAGTAATATCTCCAGCAAAGACTACGAGTATAGGACAGTAAATCTTTAACAAGGGATGTTTTATTGAATTTGGTAGTGGGGCTAAAGGTGAGGCCTTTGGGAAGGACAGACGTTTCAGACTGGGAGAAAGGTTTAGAAGAGAGGTTGACTACTGAATTGGGATGTTGTGGTTCCGGAATGTGTGGATTACAATTTTGAGGTTTGGGAGGGGAGAGAAGTTGGGAGTAGGAGATTGAGTAGATGGGAGAGTCTGGGTTTGTCTGCAATAAGAGGAGGTTGAGGTTGGTTGGAGAGGTTGTTGAGGGTGAGAGTATTGCCTTTCCGGAGGTTGGTAACCACGAAATTGGATAGTTT
Organism: Locusta migratoria; assembly: GCA_026315105.1. Classification (NCBI taxonomy): domain Eukaryota; kingdom Metazoa; phylum Arthropoda; class Insecta; order Orthoptera; family Acrididae; genus Locusta; species Locusta migratoria. The sequence continues at coordinate 530,322,763 of CM048744.1, read as the reverse complement.
TTTGAGATGGAGGGCAGAATGTTGTTTTAATTTGCAGTTGGCCTGAATGAGGAAGTTCTGTATTATAGAAGGAAACTTTCCTGGTGGGATAATATGTATAAAAATAGTAATTGGATAACTTACCGAAAGAACAGGCTCGTCAACAGATACAAATAGAAACACACACAAACACTGATACAAGCTTCTTCAGGAAAAGAGGAAGGAAGGAGGCGAGAAAGGGAAGGATATGGGTCATTCCAATCCCAGGAGTGGAAGGACTTACCTTAAGGGAAAAAAAAGGAAAGGTAAACAAGTGCACACAGACCCACACACATACACTCGCAAACACAACAAGGTAGACATATATATGCATTTGTGTGTCACGGAATACTGGATCAGACTCTGAATGTAGCTCTCCAACAGGGATACGACTTTCTTAAATCCTGCCCTCTAATGAGATTCATCTTCCATGACATCCTCCCCACTCCACTTACAGTGTCTTTCCGCCACCCACCTTACCTTCGTAACCTCCTAGTTCATCCCTATGAAATCCTCAAACCACCTTCCCCACCCTCCGGCTACTACCCATGCAACCAACCCCTGTGTAAAACGTCTCCTATGCACCCTCCCACCACCACTTACTCTAGTCCAGTAACCCGGAAGGTGTACACGATCAAGGGCAGAGCCACTTGTAATAGCACCCACGTGATTTATCAACTGACATGCCTGCACTGTGAAGTGTTCTATGTGGGGATGACCAGCAAGAAACTGTCCATTCGTATGAATGGACACAGGCAGACAGTGTTTGTTGGTAATGAGGATCATCCTGTGGCTAAGCATGCCTTGCCACATGGCCAGCACATCTTGGCAGAGTGTTACACTGCCCGGGTAATCTGGATACTTCCCACAGACACTAAACTTTCAGAACTCTGGAGATGGGAACTTGCCCTTTAGCATACTCTCTTTTCCTGTTACACACCTTGTCTCAACCTCCACTAATTTCAAATTCCCGCCCACCATTCAACAACATCTTGGCCCCTGATCTCTGGACAGAGCCTCTGCCTCAACTGGCAACTCTGTTCAACTTCTTTGCTTCTGCCTTGGTGTATATATATGTGCGTGTGTGTGTGTGTGTGTGTGACAGAGAGAGAGAGAGAGAGTATTTGCTTACGTATCTTCTCCCGGGATTGGAATTATTCCTCTCCCGCTCCTTTAAACTCATATCCTTCCCCTCTTCTTTCCGAAGAAGCATCCCAGGGTTGTGAAAGCTCAGCAGTTGCATGCACACACCCACACATATAGACACGCAAACACACCAAGGCAAACATATGTGTGGGTGTGTGTGTGTGCTTGTTTACCTTTCTTTCTTTCCCCTAAGGATAGCCCTTCCACTCCCGGGATTGGAATGACTTCTCATCCACTCCCTTAAAACCCACATCCTTTTCTTTTCCCTCTCCTTCCTTTCTCTTTTTCTGATGAAGTGGACAACAGTTGGGAAAGCTTGAATCTTTGTGTATGTGTGTATTTTTATTTGTGTTTTTGTATCTGTCAATGATCCTGTGCTTTGGGTAAGCTAAACAATCTCTATTTATATTTTGCCCACCAGGTAAGTTTCCATCAAAATTGATCATATAGTAAGGACAGTTTACAACTCCCTGCAAAGACGTGGCGACGAGCTGCGACAGGCACATCCAAAAGACACACACATACAACACTTTCAGCTATCAGCCATGGCCTTCCTCAGAATATAGAACACTCACGCAATCAGACAGGCATACAACACACTCATACAGCCGTCACCTCTGCCTGCTGCACTTCAAATCACGCTCTGCGGCGAGTAAATTGGTGACGGGTGGATAGGGGAAGGGAGAGGGGATAGCAAGGTTACAGAACGATGGTGGGGATGGGTTAGATGGGAACAACGAGATGCAGCTTAGGAATAGAGTGGGGAGACGGGTGAAAGAAGAAAAATAAAATAAAATAAACAAAATAAATATACATTAGACAATAAATAAAATAAAGTGCTTGCACACTGCAAGTACACAAGACTGTGTACACACACACACACACACACACACACACACACACACCACATTCCTGGATGTCAATCTCCACCTCACTGATGGCTCCATCCACACTTTTGTCCATATTAAACCTACCAACCACCAACGGTACCAACACTTTGACAATTGCCATCCCTTCCACATCAAAAAATCCCTCCCTTACAGCCTGGCCACCTGTGGATGGCATATCTGCAGTGACAAGAACTCCCTTTCTGAATATGCTGAGGGTCTCACAAAGGCCTTCACAGACAGAAACTAACCCACAGACCTAGTACGCAAACAGATCTCCCGTGTCATATCCTCACACATTCCAAATCCTCCTAACACCTGTAACCATCCACAAAAGAGCGCTCCCCTTGTCACCCAGTACTACCCTGGACTCGAACAACTAAATGGCATCCATCGACAAGGTTTTGATTTTCTATCCTTGTGCCCAGAAATGAAAGACATCCTGCCCAAGATCCTTCCCACCCCTCCTAAAGTGGTGTTCCGTCGCCCTCCCAACCTCCACAACATCCTAGTTCATCCTTATGCTCACTGCCACAAGGATCATATCCTCATGGAAGACCCTGCTGCAAGACCTGTCCAATCCACCCACCCAGCACTTCCTATTCCAGTCCTGTCACAGGCTTATCCTACGCGATCAGAGGCCAGGCCACCTGTGAAAGGAGCCATGTAATTTACCAACTGTGCTGCAATCACTGTGCAGCTTTCTATATTGGAATGACCACCAACCAGCTATCCATTAGGATGAATGACCATCACCAAACTGTGGTCAAAAACAAGATGGACCACCCTGTGGCACAGTATGCAGTGGAGCACTTGGATCCTCCCATCCACCACCAGCTTTTCTGAACTGCACAGATGGGAGTTATCCCTACAATACATTCTCCAATCCCGAAATCATCCAGGCCTCAACCTACGATGACAACTAACGTTTTTTCCCATACCTTACAGTTCCTTCCTCTCTATCCCAAACCTCACCTATTTTGAGTGGTGTGTGAATGTGCGATTGTGTGTGTGTGTGTGTGTGTGTGTGTGTGTGTGTGTGTGTGTGCGCGCGCATGTACGCAGTCTTGTGTACTGTCAGTGTGCACGTGTTTTGTATATTTAATTTATTTTATTTTATTTTTCTCCACTCACTCGCCTCCCCACTCCATTCGTAAGCTGCATCTCGTTATTCCCATCAAACCCATACCCACCTCCATGACGTAACCTTCCAATCCCCTCCATCTCCTCCCGTCCCTAATTTACTCGCCGCAGAGCGTGATTCGAAGAGCGGCAGCCGGAGGTGACGGTTGTATGACTGTGTTGTGTGCCTGTGTGAGTGTTCTATTTTCTGAGGAAGGCCATGCCCAATAGCTGAAAGTGTTGTATGTGTGTGTCTTTTGTATGTGCCTGTAGCAGCTCGGCATGTCTTTGTGGTGAGTTGTAAACTGTCCTTACTATGTTATTAATTCCAACCTGGACTTTCCATTATTATATATATATATATATATATATATATATATATATATATATATATAATTGGACTTACCAAGCAAAAAGGTTCATTGATACACAAATAAAAACATACACATACACACACACACACACACACACACACACACACACACATACACACACACACACACACAAAACTGAGCATTCGCCACCTAAGGTTGCTTCTTCAGAAATAGCAGGGAAGGAGAGGGAAAAGGAAAGGATGAGGGTTTTAAGGGAGTGGGTAAGGAGTCATTTCAATCCCGGGAGAGGAAAGACTTATCTTGGGGTAAAAAGGATAAGTAAACAAACACACACACACACACACACACACACACACTCAAATACACGCACACACATCAAGGCAGATATATGCAAAATGCGAAGAGGTTGGACAGAGATGCCAGTCGAGAAAGTGAGTAGAGAAGCTATCAGAGGGTGGGGTGAAGGATGATGCAACAAGAGGGTAGAACTGGTTATGAGAAAGTTATTTGTATGCTTTGTGCTGGCTGTAGTCAGAAAGACAGAGGTGGAAAATTCTTGAAGCTATCAGAGGATGGCGTGAAGGATTATGCAAGAAGAGGGTAGAACTGATTATGACAAAGTTATGTGTATGCTTTGTGCTGGCTGCAGTCAGAAAGATAGGTGGTGGAAAATTCTTGAAAAGATCAAATAGTTAAAAGAATTGTGCAGTTGAAGGTGAGTCAGAACTTACACTTCTACATACATAAGGTCTTTAAAGGAGTAATGGTGAGACATGGGAGAGTTTTGCAGAATGTGAAAAACATTTCAGAGGATATAGCATTCAAGAATGCAGATTCTTGGGACTATAGGGATTTTGTCCAGAAATCAGGCAAGGGAAGTATGAGTCAAAGATGTTGAGATTAGGCACAAATGTATTCAGAGCTGCTGAAGGGTTCTGTGAAAGGGTGGCTTCTGTCAGATATAGAATTATTCACTTTAGAATTTTACTGACTTAAAATTAAACGTCAAATATGGCTTCAAATGTATGAGTTATATAGTGTGTAAATGATGCCCTTTAAGTAAAAAACATAGAGGTGAGTGGTACTTGAACTGAGGAATTTGATATCGGGCACTTTTTCGCATCTGCTGATAAGTTCACAATATTTGAAGCTAATTGTGCAAAAAATGTCAAGTTTACATTATGTAAGTACAAAAAAGGGGTTCTTAGTATTCTGGTATGATTTTAGCCATTAATCTCATACAACATATATATGCTGTAGCCTTAGGTGGCATTTGCAGGAAAATATGAGGCTGTTTCCCAGATTGATAAAACCATAAGGATTTTACATCACATAATTGTTCATCGTGATTTCACCACTGATGCACAAAAAAAAAAAAAAAAAAAAAAAAAAAAAAAAAACAAAAAAAAAAAAAATAAATAAATAAATAAATAAATAAATAAATTGACTTAACACTTAAACTCTTATCATATACACACTTAATTAAAATATAGTTTGAAATTAAAGGGTTGTATACAATTACAGTACCTGCACTTGATGAGTCACAAGCAGCACCGTTTTGTCTTTAAGTGCAGTAAGGATACATTTCTCAAAAATATGAGCACCAACATGAGCATCCACAGCACTCAGTGGATCATCCAAAAAGTATATGTCTCTAAATGAATGAAAGAAAGGAGTACGAATGGATCATATTGTCTCATGTGTCTAAACAATGATTTAGAATTTTTAACTATTCTAAAGTTTTAAAACTACAGAATTGTACTGTTATTAGCTACATTTAATTGAGCCTAATGCTTATCATCATTGTAATCACGATATAAAACTTACCTGTTGGAGTAAACTGCTCTTGCTAAGGCCACCCTCTGCTTTTGACCACCAGAAAGATTTATGCCTCTTTCTCCAATTTCAGTTTCATCTGCTCCTGGCAACTGTTTAATATCTTCCACTAGAGCACAACTGTAAACAGCTTCGTAGTACCTGAGGAATTGTATTTCTGATATTACAAAATCAACAAAAAGAAAATAAATAATGCCGTATAATTTTCAATGACACACTAATGATTATATAATAAGGTAATACATTATCATCAATTACATTTTTGTAGCAACTCATCGCACCACATTGGAGGCCAGGCCACCTGTGAAAGCAGCTGTGTGATTTACCAACTCTGATGCAATCACTGCACAAGTTTTTATGTTGGTATGACCACCAAACAGCTGTTCATCAAAATGAATGGCCAAAATCAGGGTGGACCACGCTGGCACACAGCATGCAGCTGAGCATAACATGCTCAATTTCAGTGGCTGATTTACAACGCATGCCATCTAATTTCTCCTCTCCACCAACAGCTCTTTAGAACTGTGTAGATGAGAGTTGTCCTTACAATACATTCTACACACTCTAAGCTAAACAGTCACATCCCACTCCCTCCTCCCGATACTGTTATTGTGGTCTTCAGTCCGCAGACTCGTTTGATGCAGCTCTCCATGCTACCCTGTCCTGTGCAAGTCTCTTCATCTGAGAATACATTTGGCAACCTACATCCTTTTGAATCTGCTTACTGTATACGTTCCTCGGTCTCTCTCTAAGTGTTTTACCCCACACACTTCCTTCTAATGCTAAGTTGACAATTCCTTGATGTCTCAGAATGTGTCCTACCAATCAATCCCTTCTCTTAGTCAGGATATGACAGAAATCCCTTTTCTCCCCAATTTGGTTAAGCACCTCCTCATTAGTCATGCCATCTACCCATCTAATCTTCATTATTCGTCTGTAGCATCACATTTCAAAAGCTTCTATAATCTTTTTGTCTGAACTCCTTATTGTCCACGTTTCACTCCCATACAATGCTATACTCCAGACAAATTCTTTCAGAAAGGACTTCCTAATATTAGATGTTAACAAATTCCGCTTCTTTAGATATGCTTTTCTCCCCATAGCCATTCTGCACATTATATCTTCTTTACTTCAACCATCAGAAGTTATCTTGCTACCCAAGTAATAAAATTCATCTACTACTTTTATTGTCTCATTACCTAATCTAATACCTTCAGCATCACCTGATTTCTGACATTACACTCCATTACCTTCGTTTTACTTTTGTTAATGTTCATCATATACCTTCCTTTCAAGACACTGTCCATTCCATTCAATTGCTCTTACAGATCCTTTGCAGTCTCTGACAACATTACTATGTCATTGGCAAACTGCAAACTTTTTATTTCTTCTCCCTGAACTTTAATTCCCTCTCCAAATTTCTCCTTACGTTGCTTCACAGCATGCTCAATGTACAGATTGAACGACATTGGGGAAAGGCTACAACCCTGTCTTACTCGCTTCCCAACCTCTGCATTCCTTTCTTGCCCTTCGACTCTAATAACCGCTGTCTGGTTTTTGTATAGGTTGAATATAACTCTTCGCTCCCTATATTTTACCCCTGCTACCGTCAAAGTTTGGAAGAGTGTATTCCAGTCGACATTGTCAAAAGCTTTCTCCAAATCTATAAACGCCAAGTACGTAGTCTATCTTCTAACGTTAGTCGTATTGTGAGTATTGCCTCCTGTGTTCCTACATTTCTCCTAAATCTAAGCTGATCTTCCCAGATTCCAAAAGTTTTTTCATTTGTCAATAAATAATTTGGGTTAGTATTTTGCAACCATGACTTATTAAACTGATAGTTCTGTAATTTTCACACTTGTCTGAACTTGCTTTCTTTGGAATTGGAATTACGATATTCTTCTTGAAGTCGGAGGGTATTTTCCCTGTCTCATACATCTTGCATACCAGGTTGATCAGTTTTTTCATGAATGGCTCTCCTAACAAAATCAGCAGTTCAGACGGAATATCATCTACTCCAGGGGCCTTGTTTCGACTCAAGTCCTTCAGCGCTCTGTCAAATTCTTCTTGCAGTATCGTATCTCCTGTCTCATCTTCCTCCACTTGGTCTTCCCTTTCTAGAATACTGACTTCAAGTTTATTTCCTTTGTATAGGCCCTCTATATATTCCTTCCACAGTTCAGATTTTCCCTGTTTGCCCAGTACTGGTGTTCCGCCTGAGTCCTTGATATTCATACAGCAGCTTTTCTTGTCTCCAAATATCTCCTTTATTTTCCTTTAGGCAGTATCTATCTCTCCCCTAGTTATGCATTCTTCTATGGTTCTGCATTTGTCCTGTAGCCACTGCTGCTTAGCCAGTCTGCACTTCCTATCAATCTTATTTTTCAAATGTCTGTACTCCCTTTTTCCTGCTTCACTTGCTGAACTTTTATATTTTCTCCTCTCATCAATTAAGTTCAGTATATGCTGTGTTATCCAGGGATTCCTATTAGGTCTTGTTCTTCTGCCTATATGATACTCTGCTGCCTTCACTACGCTATCTCTCAGAACTACTCATTCTTCTTCTACTGTATTACTTTCCCCAGTTTCAGCCAATCCTTGCCTAATGCTCCCTTTGAAACTCTCAACCATGTCTGGTTTTTTCAATTTGTCCAGGTACCATCCCCTCGCTTTTCTAACTTTCTGCCGTCTCTTAAGTTTTAATCTACAGTTCATAACCAACAGGTTATGGTCAGAGTCTACATCTGCACCTGGATATGTCTTAAAGTTTAAAACCTGGTTTCTAAATCTAATCTTTACCATTATAAAGTCAATCTGGTACCTTACAGTGTCTCCTGGTCTCTTCCACGTATACAGCCTTCTTTCATGATGTTTGAACCAATTATTGGTGATCATTAAATTGTGCTCTGTGCAAAATTCCACCAAGTGATCTCCTCTTTCATTCCTTTTTCCCAGCCCATATTCACCTACTATATTTCCTTCTCTTCCTTTTCCTACTACTGAGTTCCAGTCCCCCATCACAATCAAGTTTTCGTCTCCCTTAACTTTCTGAATAGTTTCTTTTATCTCCTCATACATTCCTTCGATATCCTCATCAGTGACCATGCCAGTTGGCATATAAACTTGCATCAGTTGGTGTTGGTTTCATGTCTATGATAATGTGCTCACTATGTTGTTCATAGTAACTTACCTGCATTCTTATTTTCTTATTCATTATCAGACCTACTTCTGCATTACCACAAACTGATTTTGTATTTTTTGTAACCCTGTACTCACCTGACCAGAAATCCTGTTCATCCTGACACTGAACTTCATCCCTACCATCTCTAACTTTAACCTATCCATATCTCTTTTCAAATTTTCTAACTTGCCTGAGCAATTAAGGGTTAGAACATTCCACACTCTGACCTGTACAATGCCTGTTTCGTTTTTCTTAATGAAGACATCCTCCTGAGTAGTCCCCTCCCAGAGATCCAAATGGAGGACTATTTTACCTCCAGAATATTTTATCCAAGAAGACGCCATTAGGAAAATGACACCAGGTATAGATTGCAGTTGTACATCATTCCAGAAAAAGAATAAAGTAAAAAGTTCATTGTGTAAAAAATGCCAAAAACATGTGGTTAAAGGAATTTTGTGCGTCAAATGCAACTTTTGGTTGCATGAAAAGTGTGCCAAAATTAGTCTGAAATTTATCAGTGATGATTTTTGTGGTCATGGCAAACTGTTTAGAAGAGGAAAATGTGTGTTTAGTTTCGGCTGTGAAATTGAAAGATGAAATCATAAAAGTATTGGTAAGAGATATGGACGCTCTGAAAAGTGAGATACATATACTGTAGGAAGAAAATGATAACCTGAAGCATCAGGAAAAGTGTATTTGTACGAAAACTTCTGTTTCGGACAGCAGTCAAGGAAAGGTTCAAATTACTAAAAATGGACAAAGATGCGAAGATCGGCAGTGCTATTTAGTTCCTCTCCTTTGTAAAGACTATGCAACAGCTGTGAAACAAACTTTAGATGGTAAATCAGCCTAAACTGACTGAACTAACATGCAGCAAAAGTGAAACTAAAGACGAGTTCCTCATTGTAGGCAACACTGTGAAGAAAAGCCTAGAAGTAACAAATTCAGAAACAGATGTTCATACAAGAGACAGTTCACAGCATATTAAAAAACACCCGAACAACATACAATGCTTGAAAAAACTTTCAAGAGACTACCAACCAGCAGGAACAGGAAAAATAAGTCTTTTTGCAGACAGTCAAGGCCGTAACTTGGCCGCCGAATTTCATTATAGAAGCAGCCACAATATAATTAGCATTGTGAAACCAAGCGCTAATTTTCAGGAAGTGACTTCTGTGAATCATGACATCAAAACAACAGCAACAAATAAAGATTTTTTCGTGTTTTTAACTGGTACAAATGATGTGGCAAGGAACAAAACAAAATAACTAGTTATGTTGCTCAAAAGAAGACTGCACGATGTGAGAGGCACAAACGTGATAGTGTTTTCTGTTCCACGTCTTTATGACCACCCATATTGGTTGTGTGTCAATAAAGAGGTACATAACGCAAATCAGGAGATGCAAAATATTTGTGCGAGTTTTAAAAACGTAACTTTTGTTGACATAAGCAGCATAGGAATAGAATGCCACACTTCGTCTAGACAGATTAGGCAAGTGCCTTGTAATAACACAGATCCAATGTATTAAAATTTGTGATGTGGCTGGGAATCAAACCCGGACCTCCATGTTTACTAGGCAGACGTCTTACCATTAGACCACCACACCACTAACGATTAAGGTGTCTCGGAATAGTCTAAGTATGACTTACCTCCATGACACAAACTTTAATTCAGCTTCCTTATTCCATAGATAATTGCCACTACTGCCAAGGCTCTCCATGCAGCAAAATAGCACCCCAGCAATGGACATAGTGGAACATTCCTGCTAAGATGATGTAAATACCAATTTAAATATAAATTAAGAAACCCTGAGATGGTTTTTGTGTCTCAAATATGTCCATGACATTTAAAATGAAGCTCAAGCAATGAATTATAATTTGTGATGTGGATGGGAATCAAACTCGGACCTCCATGCTTACTGGGCATTGCCTCACCTTCATCTTCAATGTCATGGACATATCTGAGATCAAAAAACGTCTCAGGGTTTCTTAATTTATATTTAAATTGATATTTGTATCATCTTAGCAGGAGTGTTCCACTATGTCCATTACTGGGGTGCTATTCCGCTACATGGAGAGCCTTGGCAGTAGTGGCAATTATCTATGGAACAATGAAGCTGAATTAAAGTTTGTGACATGGAGGGAAGTCATACTTAGACTATTCCGAGGTGCTTTAATCGTTAGAGGTGTGGTGGTCTAATGGAAAGACGTCTGTTTAGTAAGCATGGAGGTTCGGGTCCGATTCCCAGTCACACCACAAATTTTAATTCATTGCTTCACCTTCATCTTCAAAGTTCCTTGATGAGCTGGAGAGTGTCCCTTTTCAAAACTAATACAATACACGCAGCTAAATTGTCATGTAGCTGTGTGTGTGTGTATGTGTTTGTAGGTGGGATGGCTGGTGTGGGTGGATGGGAAGACAATGTCCATGCCTTTACTTGTTTTAGAGTCTTAAAGTACATTCTGAGCTCAGATATAACGAAATTCGTCAGAGAGACTGTTATCCTTAATCCAAAACAGAATGGATTACAAAAAACACTGACGATGTGAACCAACTCACATTATATTCACAAGACATTCATCAAAAGAGTCAGATAGATGCAGTATTTCTCCAATTGCAAAACAGCTTTTGTTACCATATGTCGTTTACACATATTATAAAAAGTGCCTTTGTATAGGATTTTTGGTAGGGAGAACACGGCACATTATCTTGCATGGTGATTCAACAACAGATGATGAGTTAACTTCAGGTGTGTCCAAAATGTGAGTTGCGACATATATTTTGGTAGTGTATTAATGACCTTGTGGGCAATGTTAATTGTAGCCTTAAATTTTTTAGACATGATGCAGTTATCTATGAATATGTGGAATCTGTCAATAAGAATTCACAAAGGTGTAGAGATGTTCCGAAATATCAAATTGTGCACTACACAAATCAAAAGAACACAGTATCCTGTAACTTTAATATCACAGCTGAAATTGTTCAAGTCATACAAATACCTGGATCTAACAATTTGCAATTGTATGAAATGGAATGTTCAAATAGATTCACATGTGTGTATAGCAGGTAGCAGACAGAGAGTTATTGGTAACATACTAAGAAAATTAAATCAGTCTTCATAAAAGACAGCATACAAAACACTCATGTAACTCATCCCTGAATCATGACACTAAGCAATTGACATCATTAGTTTGCAGTGGGTATTGAACTAAATCATTGGGAAAAAATTAAAAATTGTGTCCAGATGGGATTCATACCCCGGTTTCCTGCTTACTAGGCAGGTACACTGATGACAATGCCGCTGGGACATGAGGATCACCATGAGCGCACAGGCTACACTGTCAAATGCAAAGTTTCAACTTATCCACACACTACAAATGTGGTATCCCTGCTCATTTTCACTCATTACTCATGGCATTTTACAGAATCCCATTATAATTAGGGCCTGGTGTGCGTCTGCACTAAGAAAGAATCATTGGATTTCACCTCATTAACACACACTAACCTGGAATATTGTTCAAGTTAATTGGCCCATACCCAATAGGACTAACAGATGATACAACACAGTGTAGCACAACTGATCATAATTTTGTTTCCTGGAGGTGCTTGATGATAGATGCAAGTCTATCCTATGAAAACCTACTTCAGGGTGTATATTTGAACAAAGGGGAGGAGGTGGGATGGAGGGGAATATTTTTCCCAGTTAACAATACATTTCTCTTGGGTGAAACACATTTTTTCTGTGGTAAGTAACAATATACTTTACCTCGGAGCTGTAAAACTGATCTATCCTTTGACAGGTAAATGTTTTATACACCTATGTAGAACTTCCTGCAATGTCGGTGACTTTTTTTTTTTTCTTTTTTGTTGTAATATGATGATGTTGCAAGAGGCACAATTATTAATTGGAAGTAAGACAGTCAATCATGAGTCAGATGCAGACAGCAAATAAATTTGTCATTTTCGGTTTGTGTGTTCTTTTATAAGTATATTTCAACTTTGTCATTATGACACATCTGATTTAATTTATAAGAATGCCTTCATTCACTTATTTTTAACTGTAAATTACTTCACTGTTTTGCACTAATGATTTCCAAGTATGTGGTTAGGCAGAAACCTATTAGAATAGTTTTAATTGCTGTGAATGAGCAGCAATCACATTTACACTCTTGCTTGTCAAAAATATTTCACTGTTCCCTACAATTACATTAAAATTTTCAGTAGTTGGGTAGGTAGGAACCTGATGGCATAAAAAAAGTGTACCAAAATCAAGTATTATTTACAAACTCATTGGCTAACTGCATATGGCTTCTGACAGGCTGACTTCAAATCAGTCAAGTGTAGTTATACACTTCACCATTGGCATTCGGTAGTTTGAAATTTATGAAAGAAATAAAATAAATACAATAAACTACCCTTAAATTTTGGGTTTATTTAGTGCATGTTACTCTTTTAAGAGCTATAAAACACAACTGTCCCAATTAAATTTTTAATGGCATAAATGGCTGATAAATGAGATGGAATTTTTATGTGGCTGTTCCTTAAACTGTTAAGTTTCGAATAAGATCCATGATTTCAGATATTCATCATAAAAGTTCCACATGTAACACAATTTATTTTGCATCCATTGAAATGTACTTCGAAAGTACTGTAGGAGTGTGGGTTGTGTAGGGACAATAGGTTATGACAGGTTGAGACCTGGATAATTTTGGGCCTGGACAATGGACTGCAAAGATAACTACCAGCAGCTGTGCAGTACAGAAAAGCAGGAAGTGGGAGGTAGGATCTAGGTGACCCAGGTTGTGAAGTAGCTATTGAAATCAAGTCCATTATGGTCAGATGCATGTCATACCATTGGATGGGCAAACCTATTTTTGGCTCCAGTTTAGTGGTGGCTACTCATTCTGATAAACAGAAAACAAATATACAGATATACAAATATGTGCAATGATTGAAACTGAGTGGGTAACTCATGTGGCTGCTTTTACAGGTTGCCTGACCTATGATGAGGTAGCATAAGCATGTGACAAGACTGGAATTGGAAGTAATGGGTGGGTGTATTGGCCTGGTGTGGCAATGGGGCCTTCAGCAGGGATATGATTCATATGACAATGAGCTGTATTTGGCTGGCATAGGGATGAATTAGGAACTGAACATCACAGATGGGAGCTATCCTTGCAGTACATCATCACCATCCTGAGTTGTTCTTACTGTAGAGCATTTCTTGGAACATATCAACTGGAGATGACAGTTGTGTGCTAGTGCATTGTAAGCAAATGATTGTGTGAATGAGAGTGTGCTTCATTTTCGCAATGAACGATGTGGCTGGAAGTGAAGTTGTGTGTGTATGATCATTTTTATGTGTCTGTTTGAAATGACCACTATTTTTTTACATGTAAGTAATACAATTTTAATCATGTTTAAAACTTCTGTACTACTTTGAATTGGCAAAATTCTATCTAGAATCTGGTTCACTGTCCTTTATAAATCAGAGCTATGCTTGAAACTAGCTGAAAGTCAAACTAATGATTACTTAATTGAATAAACAATTTTATACAGTCACATGAGAGAACTTTCATTTTATTAACTATTAATTCTCACCACCCCCATGAACCACAGACATTGCCGAGGTGGGGTGGCTTGCGTGCCTCAACGATGCAGATAGCCGTACCGTAGGTGCAACCACAACGGAGGGGTATCTGTGGAGAGGCCAGACAAACGTGTGGTTCCTGAAGAGGGGCAGCAGCCTTTTCAGTAGTTACAGGGGCGACAGTCTGGATGATTGACTGAGCTGGCCTTGTAACATCAGCTAATGTGGCTTTGCCACACGGTTACTGCGAACAGCTGAAAGCAAGGGGAAACTACAGCCGTTACTTTCCCGAGGACATGCAGCTCTACTGTATGAAAATATGATGATGGCATCCTCTCGGGTAAAATATTCCGGAGGTAAAATAGTCCCCCATTCGGATCTCCGGGCGGGGACTACTCAGGAGGATGTTATAATCAGGAAAGACAATACTGGCATTCTACGGGTCGGAGCGTGGAATGTTAGATCCCTTAATCGGGTAGGAAAATTAGAAAATTTAAAAAGGGAAATGGATAGGTTAAAGTTAGATATAGTGGGGATTAGTGAAGTTCGGTGGCAGGATGAACAGGATTTCTGGTCAGGTGAGTACAGGATTATAAATACAAAATCAGTTGGGGGTATCACAGGAGTAGGATTGATAATGAATAAGAAAATAGGAATGCGGGTAAACTACTATGAGCAGCACAGTGATCGCATTATCATTGTCAAGATAGATACGAAGCCAACACCGACAACAGTAGTACAGGTTTATATGCCAACTAGCTCTGCCGATGATGAGGATATAGAAGAGATATATGAGGAGCTAAAGGAAATTATTCAGACAGTTAAGGGAGAGGAAAACTTAATCGTGATGGGAGACTGGAATTCGGTAGTAGGAAAAGGAAGAGAAGGAAAAATAGTAGGTGAATATGGACTGGGCAGAAGGAATGAAAGAGGAAGTCGCCTGGTAGAATTTTGCACGGAACATAATTTAATCACAACAAACACAAAAGAAGGTTGTATACTTGGAAGAGACCAGGAGACACTGGAAGGTATCAGATAGATTTTATAATGGTAAAACATAGATTCCAGAATCAGGTTATAAACTGCAAGACATACCCAGGGGCAGATATAGACTCTGACCATAACTTGTTAGTCATGAACTGTAGGCTGAAACTGAAAAAACTGCAGAAAGGTAGGAAAGTAAGGAGATGGGACCTAGATAAATTGAAGGAAAGTGAAGTTCTGGTGAATTTCAGAGGGAAATTTAGGCAACAATTGACAGAAACAGGGGGAAATAAAACAGTAGAAGAGGAATGGGTAGCATTGAGAGATAAAATAGTGAAGGCAGCAGAGGACAAAATAGGTAGAAAGGCAAGACCTGCAAAAAATCCTTGGTTAACACAGGAAATACTAAATTTAATTGATGAAAGGAGAAAATATAAAAATGCAGTGAATGAAACAGGCAAAATGGAGTACAGACGACTAAGAAATGAGATTGTCAGGAAGTGCAAAATGGCTAAGCAGGAGTGGCTAGAAGCCAAATGCAAATCTGTAGAAGAATGTATAAGAAGGGGAAAAGTAGATACCACCTACAGGAAAATCAGAGAGACATTTGGGGACAAGAAAAGCAATTATACAAATTGCAAGAACTCAGATGGGAAACCAGTTTTCAGCAAAGAAGGGAAGGCTGAAAGGTGGAAAGAGTACATAGAGCAGCTCTACAAAGGAAATGAACTGAGAGACGATGTTGTAGGAAGGGAAGAGGAAATAGATCAAGATGAAATAGGAGATATTATACTGAGAGATGAATTTCACAGAGCCCTGAAAGACCTAGGTCGGAACAAGGCCCCAGGAGTAGATGACATACCCTCAGAGCTACTAAAGTCTCTGGGAGAGCCAGCCATGACAAAACTATTTGAACTGGTGTGTAGGATGTATGAGACAGGCGAAGTACCCTCGGACTTTAAGAAAAATGTAATAATCCCCATTCCAAAGAAATCAGGTGCAGACAGGTGTGAAAATTACAGAACCATCAGTTTGATAAGTCATGGTTGCAAAATTTTAACACGAATTATCTACAGGAGAATGGAAAAGCTGGTAGAAGCTGACCTAGGGGAAGATCAGTTTGGATTCAGGAAGAACGTAGGAACCCGGGAGGCAATACTTACCTTACGTCTTATCTTAGAAGATAGATTAAGGAAAGGCAAATCTACATTTTTAGCCTTTGTAGATTTGGAGAAAGCATTTGACAATGTTGACTGGACTACACTCTTTCAAATTCTGAAGTCAGCAGGGGTAAAATACAGGGAAAGGAGAGTTATATACAACTTGTACAAAAGCCAGACCGCAGTTATTAGACTCGAAGGTCATGAAAGGGAAGCATCAGTTGGGAAGGGAGTAAGACAGGGTTGTAGCCTTTCTCCGATGTTATTCAATTTGTACATTGAGCAGGCGATGAAGGAAAGCAAGGAAAATTTTGGAATAGGGATTAAAGTTCAGGGGGAAGAAATAAAAACATTGCGTTTTGCTGATGACATTGTAATTCTGTCAGAGACAGCGAACGACCTGGAAGAGCAGTTGAATGGAATGGACAGTGTGTTGAAGAGAGCGTACAAAATGAACATTAACAAGAGCAAAACAAAAATAATGGAATGCGGTCTTAGAAAATCAGGCGATGCTGAAGGAATTAGATTAGGTAACGAAACAATGAAGGTGGTAGATGAGTTTTGTTACTTGGGTAGTAGAATAACATGTGATGGTCGCAGTACAGAGGATATAAAATGCAGAATGGCAATGGGAAGAAAAGCATTTTTGAAAAAGAGAAATTTGCTAACATCGAATATTAATTTAAGTGTAAGGAAGTCTTTTCTGAAGGCATTTGTGTGGAGTGTTGCCTTGTACGGGAGTGAAACATGGACGATAAGCAGTGCGGACAGGAAGAGAATAGAGGCTTTTGAAATGTGGTGCTACAGAAGAATGTTGAAGATTAGGTGGGTAGATCACATAACTAATGAAGAGGTACTGAACAGAATTGGCAAGAAAAGGAGTTCTTGGCATACCCTAACTAAAAGAAGGGATCGCTTGGTAGGACACATTCTTAGACATCGAGGAATCGTAAATTTAGCATTGGAGGGAAGTGTGTGGGGTAAAAATCGCAGAGGGAGGCCAAGAGACGCGTATAGTAAGCAGATTCAAATAGATGTGGGTTGTCGTTCTTATGAGGAGATGAAAAGGCTTGCTCAGGATAGAGTAGGGTGGAGAGCTGCATCAAACCAGTCTCCGGACTGAAGACCATAACAACAACAACATTAATTCTCAAGTGATACACAATCTTTCAGATGAATTGTAGATTCATCATCAATGTTGCAATTATTGCAACATTTAATACAAGAAGATTTTTTGTTGGATACAAATATAATGTTCTTGATGTCGGAGGGTATTTCCCCTGTCTCATACATCTTGCATTACAGGTGATACAATTTTTTCACGACTGGCTCTCCTAACGACATCAGTGGATATTCCATCTGAACTGCTGATGTCGTTAGGAGAGCCAGTTGTGAAAAACTTGTATCACCTGGTATGCAAGATGTATAAGACATGAGGAAATACCCTCCAACTTCAAGAAGAATATTGTAATTCCAATTCCAAAGAAAGCAAGTGCAGACAATTGTGAATATTACAGAACTATCAGTTTAATAAGTCATGGGTGCAAAATACTAACACGAATTATTTGCAGACGAATGGAAAAACATGTGGAATCTGATCTCGGGGAAGATCAGTTTGGATTTAGGAGAAATGTAGGAACACGGGAGGCAATACTCACATTACGACTTATCTTACAAGATTGATTAAGAAAAGGGAAACCTACATTTTTGGCATTTGTCGATTTGGAGAAAGCCTTTGACAATGTCGACTGGAATACACTCTTCCAAATTCTGAAGGTATCTGGGGTGATTTATAGGGAGCGAAGGGTTATATTCAACCTATACAAAAACCAGACAGTGGTTATTAGAGTCGAAGGGCAAGAAAGGGACGCAGAGGTAGGGAAAGGAGCAAGACAGGGTTGTAGTCTTTTCCCCAATATTGGACTATCTGTACATTGAGCAGGCAGTGAAGGAATCAAAGGAGAAATTTGGAGAGGGCCGTAAAGTGCAGGGAGAAGAAATAAAAACATTACGGTTTGCTGAAGACATAGTTATTGTGTCAGAGACCGCAAAAGATCTGGAAGAGCAATTGAATGGAATGCACAGTGTCTTGAAAGGAAGATATACGATGAACATTAACAACAGTAAAATGAAGGTAATGGAATGCAATGTCAGAAAATCAGGCGATGCTGAAGGAATTAGATTAGGTAATGAAACAATACAAGTAGTAGATGAATTTTGTTATTTGGGTAGCAAGATAACTTCTGATGGCTGAAGTAAAGAAGATATAAAATGCAGAATGGCTATGGGAAGAAAAGCGTTTCTAAAGAAGTGAAACTTGTTAACATCCAATATTAATTTAAATGTTGGGAAACCCTTTCTGAAAGCATTTGTCTGGAGTGTAGCATTGTATGGGAGTGAAACGTGGGTGGTAAGGAGTTCAGGTAAAAAGATGATAGAAGTGTTTGAAATGTGGTGCTACAGACGAATGATGGAAATTAGATGGGTAGATCACATAACTAATGAGGAGGTGATTAACCAAATCAGGGAGAAAAGGAGTTTCTGGCATATCCTGACTAAGGGAAGGGATAGATTGGTTGGACACATTCTGAGACATCAAGGAATTGTCAACTTAGCATTAGAAGGAAACGTGTGGAGTAAAAATCGTAGAGGGAGATCAAGGGACGAAAATAGTAAGTAGATTCAAAAGGATGTAGGTTGCCAAACGTATTCTCAGATGAAGGGACTTGCACAGGACAGGATAGAGTGGAGAGTTTCATCAAAGTAGTCTGTGAACTGAAGACCACAACAACAACAACAACAACATACAATATTTAATTTGTACTCATAATGTGAATATTGAGTGGAGCACTTTGGCCATGATAACTTGACGATTCGCGCAGTGACTGCTGGGAACAGAAGGCAGCATCAGCTGCTTGCTGCAGTGCTGGAAGCGTTACCCTAACAATGTAGAAATTAATTCTTCACATCGAGGACCATTGTAAGGTTGGCAGCGCATGTAAATAATAGAATAACTTTCAACTGGTGTTGATTTTCTCCACTTTTGGCAGCACCAACAAAATCGTCAAGTTATCATGGCCAAATAGTAAATACCTTAATACATCACTGAATAATAATGATAAAATGTAAAACATTATTTGTGACGTCTCAAAGTTAATCCACATCTTGCTAATTCACAAAGCAGATGGGGTTGGTAATAGTAGCAGTGCAGTAATGTGGATAAGTAGTCATATAGTGCCTATGTAACATAAGATATAACATTCTGAACTTCAGCAAAAATTTACATACAAAGGAGATCAAAGCCACAAGGAGTTGGTCAAAGTTTTATTTCAATGGAACTTTTGATATTAGTCTTCATACTATTTAGTATATTTGTTTATAATTCGATTGGCTTGGAGAGAAACAATTTATCTACAAATGTCTGCCTAGGTGTGTTTGCATGAGGATATGTGTGAGTGTGTGTGTATTTGTTTACCTTCCTTTTTGTCCCCTAAGATAAGTCCTTCCACTCCTGGGATTGGAATGGCTCCTTTTCCACTTCCTTGAAACCCGTATCCTTCCCTTTCTCCTCTCCTTCCTTCCTCTTTTTCCCGAAGAAGCTGCCAGTGGTGGCGAAAGCTCGAATTTTTCTGTGTTGTTGTGAGTGTTTTATGTTTCTGTCGATGTGCCTGTACTTTAGGTAAGTCAAAAATCTTTATTTGATACATATTTTTCCCACCAGGAAAGTCTCCTTCTATATATATATATATATATATATATATATATATATATATATATAGAAGGAGACTTTATTTGATACATATTTTTCCCACCAGGAAAGTCTCCTTCTATATATATATATATATATATATATATATATATATATATATATATATATATTATAGAGGAAAAATTCCTAACAGGAAAAAAATATACGTAAAAAATAGATGAAGAACACTTACCAGGCGAAGGGGCACAGGCAGTAATAGTAACAAATAAACACACAGACACACACACACTCAAAAATGCTAGCTTTCGCAGCCTAGCTGCTTCATCAGGCAGAAGGGAAGGAGAGGGAAAAGGAAATGATGAGGGATTTAAGGAAGGGGGTAAGGAGCCATTCCAATCCCGGGACAGGAAAGACTTACCTTGGGGGAAAAAATGGAAGGTAAATAAATGCACATACACCCACACATTTACACAGACACAAGTACACTTAGGCAGACATACTGTAGAACTGTAGAAAGCAAAGAAGTTAGAAGTTAGACAGAGATGCCACTTGAGGCAGAGGCTCTGTCCAGAGAACCAAGGCAAAGATGTTAAGATGGTAGGTGGGAATTCGAATTTAGCGGAGGTTGAGACCAGGTGGGCAACAGGAAGAGAGAATATGCTGAAGGGCTAGTTCCCATCTCCGGAGTTCTGAAGGATTGGTGTCAGTGGGAAGTATCCAGATAACCCGGACGGTGTAGCACTGTGCCAAGATGTGCTGGCCATGCGCCAAGGCATGTTTAGCCACAGGGTGATCCTCGTTACCAACAAACACTGTCTGCCTGTGTCCATTCATGCGAATGGACAGTTTGTTGCTGGTCATTCCCACATAGAACGCTTCACAGTGCAGGCATGTCAGTTGGTAGATCACGTGGGTACTATCGCAAGTGGCTCTGCCTTTGATCGTGTACACCTTCCGGGTTACGGGACTGGAGTAAGTGGTGGTGGAAGGGTGCATAGGGCAGGTTTTACAACGGGGGCGGTTACAAGGGTAGGAGCCAGAAGGTAGGGAAGGTGGTTTGGGGATTTCATAGGGGTGGACTAGGAGGTTACGGAGGTTAGGTGGGCGGCGGAAAGACACTCTTGGTGGAGTAGGAAGGATGTCATGAAGGATGGATCTCATTTCGGGGCAGGATTTTAGGAAGTCGTATCCTTGCTGGAGAGCCACATTCAGAGTCCGCTCCAGTCCCGGAAAGTATCCGGTGACAAGAGGGGCACTTCTGGGGTTTTGTGGAAAATTCTTAAATTGGGGAGATGAGGAAGTGGCTCTGGCAATTTGCTTCTGTACCAGACCAGGAGGATAGCTGCGGGATGTGAAGGCTGTTATCAGGTTATTGGTGTATTGGTTCAGGGATTCAGGACTGGAGCAGACTCGTTTGCCACGAAGACCTAAGCTGTAGGGAAGGGAACGTTTGATGTGGAAAGGATGGCAGCTGTCATAATGCAGGTACTGTTGTTTATTGGTAGGTTTGATGTGGACGGATGTGTGTAGTTGGCCGTTGGATAGATGGAGGTCGACATCGAGGAAAGTGGCATGGGATTTGGAATAGGACCAGGTGAATTTGATGGGATCAAAGGAGTTGAGGTTGGAGAGGAAATTCTGGAGTTCTTCTTCACTGTGAGTCCAGATCATGAAGATGTCGTCAATGAATCTATACCAAACTTTGGGTTGACAGGCTTGGGTGTCCAGGAAGGCTTCCTCTAAGCGTCCCATAAATAAGTTCGCGTACGAGGGGGCCATCCTGGTCCCCATGGCTGTTCCCTTTAGTTGTTGGTATGTCCGGCCCTCAAAAGTGAAGAAGTTGTGGGTTAGGATGAAGCTGGCTAGGGTATTAAGGAAAGAGGTTTTAGGTAAGGAAGTAGGTGGTCGGCGTGAAAGGAAATATTCCATCGCAGCGAGGCCCTGGGCATGTGGGATATTAGTGTATAAGGAAGTGGCATCGATGGTTACAAGGAAGGTTTCAGGAGGTAACAGGCTGGGTAAGGATTTCAGGCGATCAAGGAAGTGGTTGGTGTCTTTGATGAAGGATGGGAGACTGCACATCCTTCATCAAAGACACCAACCACTTCCTTGATCGCCTGAAATCCTTACCCAGCCTGTTACCTCCTGAAACCTTCCTTGTAACCATCGATGCCACTTCCTTATACACTAATATCCCACATGCCCAGGGCCTCGCTGCGATGGAATATTTCCTTTCACGCCGACCACCCACTTCCTTACCTAAAACCTCTTTCCTTAATACCCTAGCCAGCTTCATCCTAACCCACAACTTCTTCACTTTTGAGGGCCGGACATACCAACAACTAAAGGGAACAGCCATGGGGACCAGGATGGCCCCCTCGTACGCGAACTTATTTATGGGACGCTTAGAGGAAGCCTTCCTGGACACCCAAGCCTGTCAACCCAAAGTTTGGTATAGATTCATTGACGACATCTTCATGATCTGGACTCACAGTGAAGAAGAACTCCAGAATTTCCTCTCCAACCTCAACTCCTTTGATCCCATCAAATTCACCTGGTCCTATTCCAAATCCCATGCCACTTTCCTCGATGTCGACCTCCATCTATCCAACGGCCAACTACACACATCCGTCCACATCAAACCTACCAATAAACAACAGTACCTGCATTATGACAGCTGCCATCCTTTCCACATCAAACGTTCCCTTCCCTACAGCTTAGGTCTTCGTGGCAAACGAGTCTGCTCCAGTCCTGAATCCCTGAACCAATACACCAATAACCTGATAACAGCCTTCACATCCCGCAGCTATCCTCCTGGTCTGGTACAGAAGCAAATTGCCAGAGCCACTTCCTCATCTCCCCAATTTAAGAATTTTCCACAAAACCCCAGAAGTGCCCCTCTTGTCACCGGATACTTTCCGGGACTGGAGCGGACTCTGAATGTGGCTCTCCAGCAAGGATACGACTTCCTAAAATCCTGCCCCGAAATGAGATCCATCCTTCATGACATCCTTCCTACTCCACCAAGAGTGTCTTTCCGCCGCCCACCTAACCTCCGTAACCTCCTAGTCCACCCCTATGAAATCCCCAAACCACCTTCCCTACCTTCTGGCTCCTACCTTTGTAACCGCCCCCGTTGTAAAACCTGCCCTATGCACCCTTCCACCACCACTTACTCCAGTCCCGTAACCCGGAAGGTGTACACGATCAAAGGCAGAGCCACTTGCGATAGTACCCACGGGATCTACCAACTGACATGCCTGCACTGTGAAGCGTTCTATGTGGGAATGACCAGCAACAAACTGTCCATTCGCATGAATGGACACAGGCAGACAGTGTTTGTTGGTAACGAGGATCACCCTGTGGCTAAACATGCCTTGGCGCATGGCCAGCACATCTTGGCACAGTGCTACACCGTCCGGGTTATCTGGATACTTCCCACTGACACCAATCCTTCAGAACTCCGGAGATGGGAACTAGCCCTTCAGCATATTCTCTCTTCCCGTTGCCCACCTGGTCTCAACCTCCGCTAAATTCGAATTCCCACCTACCATCTTAACATCTTTGCCTTGGTTCTCTGGACAGAGCCTCTGCCTCAAGTGGCATCTCTGTCTAACTTCTAACTTCTTTGCTTTCTACAGTTCTACAGTATGTCTGCCTAAGTGTACTTGTGTCTGTGTAAATGTGTGGGTGTATGTGCATTTATTTACCTTCCATTTTTCCCCCAAGGTAAGTCTTTCCTGTCCCGGGATTGGAATGGCTCCTTACCCCCTTCCTTAAATCCCTCATCATTTCCTTTTCCCTCTCCTTCCCTTCTGCCTGATGAAGCAGCTAGGCTGCGAAAGCTAGCATTTTTGAGTGTGTGTGTGTGTCTGTGTGTTTATTTGTTGCTATTACTGCCTGTGCCCCTTCGCCTGGTAAGTGTTCTTCATCTATTTTTTACGTATATATATATATATATATATATATATATATATATATATATATAGCTTTCATGGATGTTTTGTCTTTTGTCTGTTACTTTATTTACAAAACACATAAACAGTGCAGTCCCTCAATTTTTCTGAAAGTATGGTTTTTCTTTCTTGTCAGAGGAGTGGCACAGGCAGTATATCCACATAAATGGAAAGCAATGCATTCACTGAAAATTTGCAGTGACCTTCTTCCCTCTGAATTATTTTTTACAGTGTAGAATCCAAACATTTACTCTTGAGGTTCCTAGGAAGAGTTCCACTGCAATGTTTCACGATTTTGTTTCAATGATGAATAATATAAAGACATTTCATGCCTTTTATGATCTTGTACACCAGGACAGCCTTTGGTTTTTTATAGCTTCTCTTTTTCAGTTCATTTTGCAATGTCTTCTAATATATCACTTTATCCAGGTACTGTAGAAATCATTAGGACTCTCTTTTTATCCCTCCAGTAGATGATTTTTACTCCAATATCATTCTCTACTCCACATATTTCTTTTCTTTAAAGTTTGTTCTCTATAATCTCCTTGTGTATCCTGCTCTGTAAACTGTAAATTAGCATGGAAAAGTCTTACCAGTTCACCTGCGGGCTGAACAGAAATGGTAAAATTTTAAAACCTATTTACATATGTATACTGAATACATATATACCTTTGAACCTCTGATATCTTAAAATTTGGTAGAATAGTTGCTTCCACAATTTTGGGAAGTCAACAAAATTCATGACAATTTGAAGGAAAGACTGCATCAGAACATATGGTGCACTAAACTGTGAGGTACATGTTAAAATGGAATGATACGTATTTTCTGGGTATAACTGGGCACACCATCAACAAGACATAAAGCCAATATCATGAGAATGCAATGAAATATTTTGTAATCTCTACTTTAAATAAAATTTCAGCATCTCCACTGAATTTCATTCTCTGCTATGTATGAACTAAAATTAACCATATTAAAAGTCTATGCAAGGTCTGCAAACTCTTTACTTCACTTAATTTGAAGCTAAATGAGTAACTGTGACAATAAAAATAAAAACAATCCTTTATTGTACAGGTATATCAAAGAGTAAATCATGATAAATAATTCACAGAGTAGATATTCTAAAACACAATGGTAAATTCCATAGTGTCTGGAAGTTAATCTCTCAACACAATTTGCACTTTTGTTATCCAAACATCATGACGTTATGGATATATTTTAAGAATGGATAAACATTTTGAAAAATTGGAAAATGGCATTTGTACATAAACAGTATATACAGTTAAAATTTATGCCATCTTCTATGGTTTATTATTTATATATTAGCAGTCCACAGTGCAAAAACAGCTAAAAACAGAATTTGAACAGAAACCTGTAGCTAAGGTAGAATACTCAAAACATTTAAGTGTTTGCATTGATGAGGGATTAAATGGGAAGAAATGTTTGAGTTCAGCTAATTATGCTATAAGGGTCATTGCAAAATTTGGCGATATACATTTCAGTAAATTAGCTTACTATGCCTATTTTCATTCCCTGCTTTCATATGGCATCATATTGGGGGGGGGGGGGCAATTCAACAATGAGTAAAAAAGTATTCATTGCATAAAAGTGTGTAATCAGAATTGCTGGAGCCCCCCCCCCCCCTCCCAGATAATCCTGCAGACATTTTAGGGATCTAGGGATCTTCACTGTAGCTTTACAATGTATATATTCATTTATGAAAGCTTTTATAGGCTTATAAAGCCCATTGTAGACCCAACACAACAAACACAAACTAACTGATTTTGCTCCTTATGTCTGGGCTGCAAGAAATATATAATTTTTATAAAATTTGACCCTTTACTGTAGAATGTCTACATTACGTGTGTTATTATGATATGTATACAAATGATAAAATGGCCATTGGCTATACAAATCACTCCTCACCTCTATGATCAGTACAACCTAAGGTAAGGGCACTAGAAGAATCATATTTTTGCATGCAGCATTTTCAAACATATTAACAATAATATTTTTCAAAAGAGATAGATTGGCTGGCCAGTACTTACCTTTGTGCTGTACTGCCAATAGTGACACAAATGAAGAAAAAAGAAAAAGGACAAGCTTTTGGAGCACAGTTCCTTCTTCCTTTCTCTCCCATCAGAAGAAGGAACTGTGTTCCAAAAGCTTGTCCCTTTTCTTTTTTCTTCATTTGTGTCACTATTGGCAGTACAGCACAAAGGTAAGGATTGGCCAGGAAATCTATCTCTTTTGAAAAATAATTTATCATCTCTAAGGAGAATTTCCATCATTAATCAAATTTAATAATAATATTGTGGTTAGAGGTAAATGAGATCACTTACCAAACCCAGAGGTGTCTAGTTGTGGACAGACATGCACAAAATAAAAATAAAATTGTCAGTCTTCAGAATTCATCACACATAAATGTACACATACCTGAGCCCAGCTGAACAGTCAATGCCTTTTGATCAGCAGAATAGGGTATATATTGAATGGGATTGATAGAAGGTAAAAAAGGCAGAATGTGGGAAGAAGGCTTGAGTTCGGTGTCAATCATATACAGGAAAGCAATGTATTTACTGTGAAGTAATGCAGTACATTGGGTGCCAAGTGCATGGGCTCAGCATGTAATCCACAGATGTCAAAGTAATTGTGTAGTGATGCAGGCGATGTGGGGACATGAATTTGGAGGGGGTTGTGGAATGAATAAAGAGGAAACTGTTGGGTGAATGGCATGGGTATACAGTTATCAGAGATGGAGACCAGGCAGATTACTGAAGTGGAGAATAGCTCCCTTCTCTGAAGTTCAGAGAAGTTGATTGTGGAGAGAACCCACTGCAGATGGTACCATCAGAGAGGTGAAGGTCACCTTCAAGAAGGAGGGGCATACACAAGGATAGGATACTTTGTCCTTCAGTAATGGGGAAAAAAAAAGAAAAAGAAAAAAAGAGCACCACATGAACAAAAAACAAAAGCAATAGTTTGCCAATTTTGGAGGGTAGGGTGGTTTTCTCTAAATGGCTGATAAAAGGTAGGTATAGGAGAGTGCTATTACAGTTCCCTTCGTTGTGCTGCAGACTCCTTTGTCTACCTTCTTCTCTGAGGAGAATAGTTGTGTATCAGAATATAGTTAGTAAGTTGTATGCAGAATGATGGGCCATTGGCATGAAGGAAGTTGCATAACAAGGAGGTGGAATCAGATGTGATGAGTAGGAATCTCTTATTTAGAGGGGTGAAGATGGTGGAGAAGCAATGAAGTATGTGTTTGGTATCTTTGAGATGAGAGGTAAGGGTAGGAAAAATGGTTGGAGGAATTAGTCAAGAAAGTCATAAATTATTTCAGTGAGTGCACAATTACCAGCAACAATGGGGCAACCAGAATAGTTGGGTTTCTAAAGTTGGGGGAGCATGCAGAAGACATGTGGGGTGTCATTGGGATGAGGAGGAAGATGGTTTGGGGGAGTGGTTCTGAGAATGATGTAAAGCTTCAGTGGGGTCTACGGGCATGTGTTATGTTGCACATGTCAGATGGGATCACTAGGGCAGAGCTTGTAGGTGGAGAAGGCAGACAGATGGTGGAGGTCTTCTGTCATATATTTACTGTGCTTCATCATGACAGCAATGGTGCTTTGTGTGCAGGTAGATCATTATGTCAAGATCTGTTTTGAGTTTTGAGTTTGCCCAAAGCCTGCATTCTTAGATGAGACATGGGGATGGATGGTAAGTCTAGATGGAGGTAATGGAATTCCTAGAAGCCAATAATGGGGTACATGGGTGAGGTGGTAGTTGCATCATGGCTGGATGTTGTTATGAAAGTGGAGAAGCAAGGTTCATTGATGGGACTAAGTTTGCTTTTTTTGGAGGCACTTTTTTGCAAAGGAGTATTTCCACTGTTTGGATTGGGAGAAATGAAGCAAAAATTTCACAAATCCTTCATGGTCATGTGGGGCTGAAAGAGAGGCCTATGAATAGGACTAAATTTACTGTGGAACTGCAATTTCTTGTTTTGAGTTTGTGTTCTGGATACTGTGAAATTTTGGGATTGAAATTTTGAGGTCATGGTCAATTGGAGATATCAACTAGGATGGTCTGTGTGCTGTGAGGGGTTGGCAAACAGGTTTGCTTTAGGTAGGATAGGTGTTGATAGACAAGTGTTGACCTAAATCAGGAACAGGATTTCAATAGGCTGGAATAGTAGCAGAAGTGGTTTCTAAAATGTTCCTCAAGGTTTTGAATGGATCGTTTCTAGTTTCTGTTTCAGAGTAGCATATGTAATAATGATTGCACAGTACCTCATAAAGGAAGCAGTGGTTATTCTGGGATATTTATCCTGTGCAGATTTCATAGTCCATCCCTATGAAATCCCTAAACTACCTTACCTACCTTCTGGCTCCTACCCTTGTAACCACCCCCATTGTAAAACCTGCTCTATGCACCCTTCCACTACCACTTACTCCAGTCCCATAACCCGGAAGGTGTACATGATCAAGGGCAGAGCCACTTGCAATAGCACCCACATGATTTACCAACTGACATGCCTGGACTGTGAAGCATTCCATGTGGGAATGACCAGCAACTAACTGTCCATTCGTATGAATGGTCACAGGCAGACTGTGTTTGTGGTAATGAGGATCACCCTGTGGCCAAGCATGCCTCGGTGTACAGCCAGCACATCTTACTTGGCACAGTGTTACAACATCCAGGTTATCTGGATACTTCCCACTGACACCAACCTATCAGAACTCCAAAGATGGGAACTTGCCCATCAACATATTCTCTCTTCCAGTTGCCCACCTGGTCTCAACCTCTGCTAAATTCGGTTCTTTGGGCAGAGCCCCTGCCTCAGGTGGTATCTCTGTCCAACTTCTTTGCTTTCTACAGTACATCTGCCTAGGTGTGTTTGTGTGTGTATATATGTGGGTGTATTTGTTTACCTTCCCTTTTTTGCCTGAAGGCAAGTCTTTCCTCTCCCGTGATTGGAATGACTTCTTACCCATTCCCTTAAAACTCTCATCCTTTCCTTTTACCTCTCATTCCCTACTCTACCTGAAGAAGCAACTAGGTTGCAAAAGCTTGAATGTTTGTGTGTGTTTTAATTTGTATTTTTGTCTCTATTGGTGAGCCTGTGCTTTGGGTTAGTCAAACAGTCTTTATTTTTCACATACACACACACACACACACACACACACACACACACACACAATGGCCCGTCGACAGGCACAAATAAAATCACACAGAGACACACATCCCCAGGTGAAGGAGCACAGGTGGTGATAGTAGCACAAATAAATAAAACACACACACAAACACAAGCTTTCGCAACCCAGTTGCTACTTCAGGCAGAAGGGAAGGAAATGGAAAAGGAAATGATGAGGGTTTTAAGGGAGTGGGTAAGGAGCCATTCCAGTCCCGGGAGAGAAAAGACTTACCTTGGGGGAAGAAAAGGAAGGTAAACAAATACACACACACCCACACATTTACACAGACACAAACACATTACCCTTTGGCTAAACATGCCTTGGTGCACGGCCAGCACGTCTTGGCACAGTGTTACACCGTCCGAGTTATTTGGATACTTCCCACCGACACCAGTCTTTCAGAACTCCGGAGATGGGAACTTGCCCTTCAGCATATTCTCTCTTCCAGTTGCCAACCTGGTCTCAACCTCCGCTAAATTCAAATTCTCAATCACCTTCTTGAAAAATCTTTGCCTCGATTCTCTGGACAGAGCCTCTGCCTCAAGTGGTATCTCTGTCCAACTTCTTTGCTTTCTACATTATGTCTGCCTAGGTGTGTTTGCATTTGTATATATATATATATATATGTGTGTGTGTGTGTGTGTGTGTGTATTTGTTTATCCTCCTTTTTTTCCCCCAAGGTAAGTCTTTTCTGCCCCGGGATTGGAATGACCCCTTACCCACTCCCTTAAAACCCTGATCATTTCCTTTTCCCTCTCCTTCCCCTCTGCCTCACAAAGCAGCTAGGCTGCGAAAGCTTGCGTTTGTGTGTGTGTGAGTGTGTCTGTGTGTTTATTTGTTGCTATCACTGCCTGTGCTCCTTTGCCTCGCAAGTGGACTTCATTTATTTTTTACACAAACACACACACACACACACACACACACACACACACACATACATATAAACAAAATTTGTATACAATCTGAACCAGAAGACTTGATTTTGTAAAGTAATTTCAGTTGAATTACTACTCCAACGATACTTCTTGATATGAATTCTAGAGTATACACTTCATCTGCTATGGTGAAGGAATTTCAGGGAGCTGTGTTTAGCAACACAGCACTGTTGTCAGTAGCATCACTTATACTGAAGGTATTGAACAATGGAGATTCCAGGAAGTATTCCACAATATTTTTTTGAAGGATAGTTTGCTTACTCAACACAGAGACATAAGATGAACTGCAGAAAGGCACAAGAAGAAATGAAATGTGTAGTGGAACAGGAGAGGTATTTAAGGATAGAGTGTGTGCAGGAAAGGGAAGGGAAAGGTGGTGGAGGTAGGATCTACTGAAGGTATAGGCCTGGGGGACTGCAGGAGCAAAGGATATACTGTAGAGAGAGTTCCCACCAGAAAACTGGTGTTTGTGAGAAGGATACATATGGCACAGGCTTTTAGTAGTCATATTATAGTGTAACATTGTACACTACTGGTTCCTAGCTGACCCCAAGATATTCAAATAGTTTATTTTTATAAGGGGTTTGGCACTGCATGAGTAAATACTGCAAGAAGGAATTTATTTCAGCAGGTTTTGGTGTGTGAATTTATGCTCACTGGTATGGAGTAAAAGAACTGCACAGTGCCAAGGAGCAGAGAAGACTAAGGTCATCTGTAACTATCCAAAAGTCAACACAGTTTCAGCCGACCAGTTGTATAAAATGGTTTACATCTATAAACCTTTACCCAGGTTTCGGCAAAATTAATTTTGCCTTCTTCAGAAGGATACCTAATGAAAACGTGACACACAAATATGAAAAATAGTAAAATACAGAGGTGTTTCTAACATAAGAAATTAAAATTACAGCATAGGTGAAAATGTACTTACAATAAAGCTTACATTAAAAAGTTGTTAAAATGTGGCTGACTCCATGTCAATAGATTAAAAATTAAAATTTAAAACAATGTCACATTATAAAATTTTGGAGCACGTCCACACACAGGTCGAGTGAGCACTGTGTACTGGCAAAGGCGAAAGAGCCCTAGTGATGTGTGCCCGCACTAGGTGGCGCCAAGAGGGCTGACGGGCGTGCGCACAGTTGCGGACACGAATGAATTTGACAAACAGGAACTATATGTAATATGATACTGACAGAAAACATAAAATAGAATGGGAAATAAGATGCAAAGAAGTCTGGATCCGAGCTATGTGGGTGGCAGAATATATATACGTGCGTACACGCAAAAATTAGAGAAAGAAAAGTAGAAAATATTCAGCAGCCAGACATAGTGCATGCACCACAAACTACAAACGAACAGCACGCACCCGGTGGGAGGGAATGGTGCAAACACCACACATCACAACACCAGAAAAATATAAACGAAGGCGCCACTAGAAATCTGATGAAAAACATTACGCATCACAATGGTATCAAACTATAAACAAGTGCAACTCTAGAATTTTGAGGACAATAAACACCATGCAGGAACAAGTATTGCATTAACAAATGTCTAAAACAGTATAGATTTGAAACCTTCTAGGTACTGTCTACTTGCAAGTTGAAGTTGGTCGTTCAGCATATTACCATCGTTGGTGATGAGGTGTTTTAAAATTTCATATTCTTCCGATAAATCAAGTTTCCTTCCCTTGGCTTCTCTATGCAAAATTACAGTGTCTACCAAACGATTTAGGGACATGATCTGCTACAAGCAAATGCTCGGCAAAGGTAGAATTTTTTACATTGCGTCCTGTCCTCCCTAGTAGATGTTCTTTATACCGCACCTTGATTGCTCTTCCTGTCTGTCCTATGTAATAACAGGGACAGTTGTTACATATTATTTTGTAAATACCAGAATTGGAAACAGGGTCTACTAAGGTCTCCAGTGTATGAACAAGATTTTTCTTTAAATTATTGTTAGTAGAAAAAGTTACCTGGCAATCACATTTCTTTGCCAATAGACGTTGTAATCTGTACGATACATTGCCTAAAAATGGAATAGAAATGAACCTCTGACCGTCATTTTTATCCAGGTGCGATTTGCTACTGAGCAATGTTGAAAATTGTTGGGAAGTCTTTTGATCAACAATGCGTTGCACTACATTTGTATCGTACCCGTTATGGATGGCTATGGATTTTATTGTGTTAATCTCCTTTTCCAAGTTAGCAGGCGACAGGGGAGTTGTGAAAGCACGATTGATAGTGGAATGAAAAAAGGCTAATTTATGTGAACGTGGGTGTGCAGAATGAGCTGGAATAATCATATCGGAATATGTTGGCTTGCGGTATATATCAAATGCTATACTGTCGTTTACTATGGCCAATTTTAGATCGAGGAAGTTGAGCTCGTCATGTTCATTTTGAACCTCTTTAGTGAAATTAATGGTTTCATGGAAGTTGTTAAATACTTTAAATACCTGGTCTAATTCGTGGTGATTACCGTCAAACAGGATAATTATGTCATCTACATGCTGAGCATAAAATCTTATTTTATTGTGCAAATTTGAGGTAGAAGCAAAAAAATTATTTTCCAGAGAATTAATAAAAATGTCTGCCATGATACCAGCGAGAGGACTACCCATTGCCAAACCAGATGGTTGCTCATAAACATTGCCATTGAAGGTGAAGTAATTGTATTTAAGAGTGACTTTACAACATAAAAAGTTAGCTGAGGAACATATTGCTGAATTGATGATGTTATTAAAAGTCACTCTTAAATACTTTGTGTTTAAGTTGTATGGAATGCAGAGAAGGAGCCCAGATAGTCTGACAATAATTATAATATTGTAAAGTTATGAATACCAAATATATCAAGTGCAACAAAAATGATGAGTTGTAATTCCATTTTTAAAGAGCGAATGGAAGATAGAAGAGGAAGGAAAGGAATGACATTAGCTGATTAGGCCAGTGAATTAATTCAATGGAGACAAGTGAAAATTTGTGATGAGGCAGAATTCAAACCCATCTTGTGTATCTGGTCAACAAATGTGGTAAGTATTGTTAAATCTCACGTGGAAAAAAGAATGGCAAGCATAATTCAATATTGGAACTACTTCTGTAGGGTGTGACAAGCTTGAAGCAGAGAGCTGGATTTGAATCATGGTCCGGCACAATTTTTTTAGGTGTCCCACAGAATTATTTCAGTACCCTAGTGCAGCTAGCCATTCTTCTCCTTTTTCCTTCCTCTAATAAAAATAGTAATTGCACATAGGTTACAAAACAGCTGTAGTGTCAGAAACAACATACAAAGCACCACCTATATATGTATTTCTACATAATGACAGCATATTGTTCATTACTCCACCACATATGGAAAAAACATTGTTTGGCCTCATACAGGAAGCCTAATGGCAAGCATAAGAGGACATGGATGATAGGGCACTACTTCTGTAGTGTGCTACATGTGGGAATTTGAGGCAGACAGGACATGTGCTCTGGTAAGTGCGTGGTTGAGGTGACTACTGGCCCAGAGTGGGAGACCTGGGTTCAATTCCCGGCTTGGCACAAATTTTTACTTTTAATCATTGAATTATTTCAGTGCCATAATGCATTTAGACCCATTCCTTTTATTCTTCTTCCCTCTCCCTTCCTCTCTTAAAAACGTAATTGCAATGCATCTCTGAACCATGTAGGTATCTGTTCTTTTGGAAAGGCCTGAATGAACAAACGCCACAACATTTGCATATGAGTTATAATTAATTATGGTGATAATGACATTTACTACAAAAAAAAATCAAAGTGTTATAATTCCAGATGTGTATGTTAAGGTTCAATGAATGGTATAAACCTTTCTATTACAAGAAATAGGTGAAGTAGCACAAGTAGTGATAGTAACAAATAAAACACACACACACACACACACACACACACACACACACACACACATAAACGCAAGCTTTTTCAACCCAGTTGCTTCTTCAGGCAGAAGGGAAGGAGAGGGAAAAGGAAATGATGAGGGTTTTAAGGGAGAGGCTAAGGAGCCATTCCAGTCCCGGGAGAGGAAAGACTTACCTTGGGGGAAGAAAAGGAAGGTAAACAATTACACACACACCCACACATTTACACAGATGCAAACCCACCTAGCCAGACATACCGTAGAAAGCAAAGAAGTTGGACAGAGATACCACTTGAGGCAGAAGCTCTGTCCAGAGAACCGAGGCAAAGATATTTAAGATGGTGGGCAGGAATTTGAATTTAGTAGAGGTTGAGCCCAGGTGGGCCACGGGAAGAGAGAATATGCTGAAGGGCTAGTTCCCATCTCCGGAATCCTAAGAACGGCCACAGGAAGACAGTGTTTTTTGGTAATGAGGATCACCCTGTGGCTAAACACTCCTTGGTGCACAGCCTGCACATCCTGGCACAGTGTTACACCATCCAGGTTATCCGGGTACTTCCCACCGACACCATTCCTTCAAAACTCCGGAGATGGGAACTAGCCCTTCAGCATATTCTCTCTTCCCGTTGCCCACCTGGTCTTAACCTCCACTAAATTCAAATTCCTGCCCACCATCTTTAACATCTTTGCCTCAGTTCTCTGGACAGAGCCTCTGCCTCAAGTGGTATCTCTGTCCAACTTCTTTGGTTTCTACAGTATGTCTGGCTAGGTGTGTTTGCGTCTGTGTATATGTGTGGGTGTGCGTGTATTTGTTTACTTTCCTTTTTTCCCCCCAAGGTAAGTCTTTCCTCTCCTGGGATTGGAATGGCTCCTTACCCACTCCCTTAAAACCCTCATCATTTCCTTTTCCCTCTCCTTCCCTTCTGCCTGAAGAAGCAACTGGGTTGCGAAAGCTTGCGTTTGTGTGTGTATGTGGGTGTGTGTGTGTGAGTGAGTGTGTGTGTGTGTGTGTTTGTGTGTGTGTGTGTTGTATTTGTTACTATCACTACCTGCGCTCCTTCACCTGGTAAGTAAACTTCATCTATGTTTTATATATATATATTTCCTGTTAGGAATTTTTCCTCTATAATATTTCTATTACAAGATGTAGTTATGAACTTAGGAGGAAGAGTTCAACTGTACGTAAGATGTATCATAGTGAACATTGCCCTGATGCACACTGTGACTAGAATGGAAACAAAAGTTACTATTATCAACAGTTTTGCCACCACCACCAACACCCCCACCACCACCACCACCAATATTGAAATTGCTTGTCTCCCATACCGTTTGGCTTCAAATGTTTCCCCGAACAATATATTTTCTCTCAGTGTTGCATTTTGTATCCATGCTTCTTGGCTAACATAAGCACAGGATCCATCCCTAAAAACATGTCCTGAAGTAATTCTCATTTGCCCAAGTGCTGCTAACAGTAAGGATGTTTTTCCAGCACCAACAGGACCACAAATACCAATCAGCTGACCCTATACAAAACAAAAGGTATATTACAGTTAAAATTTCTATGTACTTTAGTGTTTTTTTATGGTAAGAACAGTATTTGAGACATTTCAATACAACTTTTTTCCCATTATTTAAAAAATCTTGTCTTGATGACATCAAACACAGTAGTAAGTCTGTTACAAAAAAAGACTTTACAAGCCTCAACAAAGTTTTGTTCCAGGAAAATATAGGATTTATCATCATATCTTGTGGGTATTCAGGGCAGACATTAGATTATATAGAATCTTCATCAGAGACATAAAAAACACATCAAATGAAAAATGCATGCTTTCAGTAGCAAAATGAAGTACTTAGAAGAACTCTTAAATCATAGTGTTAAGAAATTCTGTGTCATTTATCTCTGAGCACAGATGATGGGAAACAAAATCACGCACTGTTAAAATTATATCTTTTGAAATAATTAGTAATGAAACTCTAATTTATGTGTAATATTTAATTACTGATGGAAATTCTCTACTGAAAGTAAAAAAATATTCTTTAAAATGGATACACTGGCTGGTCAGTACTTAACTTAGTTGTATACCACTGATAGTCACACAAAAAACACAAATGGAGATGAAAATAAACGAAGACACTAGCTTTCCTTTATGACGTGGGAGAGGAAGGAGGAAAAAGGTAACAGGGAACAGAAGGATAAGGTTACTCTTAATCTATTCCATGAAGTGATGATGGGTCATTATTACTTCATAGCCTATGATGTGTGTAACCTTTCCCTTCCTGTTCCATATTCCATTTTTCTTCTCTCTTGTTCTACCTGAAGACGGAAAGCAGTTACAATAGCTAATGTTCTCTTTTAATTTCTTCTCCATTTGCACTTTCTGTGTGACTACCGGCAGAACAGAACTAAGACCCATTTCACAGTGTAAAAAGGAGAAGCAAAAATCTACAGATTGACTCTTCTGAGAATATGTTCTCTTGTAATTAACAGCAGATTCTTTCATGAAACACAAGAAAATCTCTTAAAAGTATCTTCCACAATTTGGCAGGTCACCTCCACAATGTACCAACACTTACTATGCAAACCTGTGCTGTAACATGCCATTAGTCTTTGGATGTTCCCAGACGGATGAACAATAAGTCTCCTTCACAAGAGAGTTATACAAGTCACACTTCCTTAGGATGCATCCAAAGATTATGTCCAGCATCCGTCTTCCCAACACTTTGTTGTTTATGGCTGTTCGTCTTTAAATTACTCCAGACACATATCACTAAATATTTAAAAGTAACTTTATCAAACAATAACAGATCAGCTATCTAGCAATTGACATAACACATAAAGTTTATTTGCATTACGAAAATGCTCGCCAACACTCCTAAACAATTTACTGGGTGCAGTAATGTCCTCACGTGCAGGAAGATGTGGATCACCAACTCCTACTTTAGAGAAATGATCTACATCTCCCTGTACATGATGACATTCCTGCATTTAATAAACTGTTTAGTAATGATACAGAGTGATTTTCTAATCGAAACAAACATATGTGAGTACACACAACATAGATTGCTACCCAAGTATTTGTACTTCTACCTTGCAAATGAAACTAGCCACAATCACCACTTGTTCAGTAGAATAAATGTGTTATACAGTTGTGGGTGCTCTTTAGGTATGCTTTTTACATCCCATGTTTATTAGAATTGTTGCTTGGAGCAATCATTTTTGTTATTTCACTGAATATAGACAATTCTTCCTGGTAAATTTTATGAAATATATTTTTGTGTCACTCTCTAAATTAGTTACAGTCAATAATTTAAAAAATTGTACTTCACTGAGATATATAATATTTCTGAAGAAACACTACTGCATTAAGCACCTAAAGATGTACTTTACATGAAAGACAAGTAACTTCTGAAATTTATGAAACATTTATTGTTAAATGAAGGAAACATTTGTCAGTAATGTAGCACTGTCAAGGTGTTTCTGACAGATTACACCACTTACATAGAATTTACTTGTCAAAATAAACATGTGCTCTCTGTGTTTATCTCCCTGATGTAGTTTCTAAACACATCAACAAAAAAGATGACATTTCACTGACACTGTTGAGTTGGTAGCCTCTGAAAAGAGGTTAATATTTGTGAAGAATTCTATCATATCAGTTATAATATTTATTAAGGAGGAACAGAATCAAATTTTAGAAATTGTTCCATTTGACTTTCTGTCTTCCTGGTACATAATGAGATGTCACTTCAGCATGACTCTTTTTTGGATATCTCAGTACTTGTTTCCATTATTCTTTGAAACTGCAGCTGCAGTAAACATTGTCACCACGATATTGGTAAATCAGTTACAGATCTCTAATAGGTGAAGACTCATATCTTTCAGTTATTTCAGGTCTAATATTGTCAAAGATAAATAAACTGTCCCATAAAAGTGGAAAAGCAAGTAATGTAGAGAGCTGAATTTTTAAGGGTTTTTCTCTCTCCCCACTCTCCCTCCCTCCATTCCCTCACTGCTCTAGAGATTAGAGGATACTCTCAGTAAGTGTAATTCTCACTGGCCAAGTTAGAACTTCACAGAACTGTGGAGTGTCACATTCTATTATAATATTTTATTTGAGCTTTAGCAGACTAAAATTCTCTATATGAATGTTTAATCACATAAGTGTTTTTAATATTAGTCCTTTATTCCGATGTATGAAGCAAACAATACATCAACGGGACATTATTTCCCTTAATTGTTCTGGGCAGGGTGCCAACATGTCTACAGTATAATTTGTTCCATGACAGATTTCAAAGCATAGAGATTCCTCTGTTTACAAAGGACAGGAACAACTGCCAACTTACAAGCACTTGGAAGTTGACAAACTAAAATAAAAGATAAAGACATAGAAAGTGGTATTACAAATGCGGTTTTAATCCATGGAGTTGCTGTATCGTTGAAAAAATGAATTCAACGACTTATGCACATTGGAATTTTTATGTGATCAAAACATTACACATGGTGTGTGTATTGCAGTTTTATTCTTCAATCATAAATTTGTGCACACATGGGAACTGGTATTACCTTAAGTTGCAGAAATGGAAGCAAAAGCAGAAAGAATGCTTTCTAATGATAATGCATAATCAAAATTAAACTTTAGTTTAAAAAAATGGCCTGTTTTGATGTTTTAACTCACTTTTGTGATTCTAAGCCTTGTGACGAAACTATCACACCAATCAAACACATAGAACACGATAGTTTCAGAGCATTTCCATGTAGTTCAGACTGATCAAACTTCAATAACATGTGTTTGGATTGGAACCTTGAAGTGTTTGACAGTTTCTCTCTTACATGTGAAATGCCAGTTGTACTAGATTTTTCATAAATGACTGTAATGTTAGAGTTTGACAACCTTTTTATTTGACAGGGTTTGATTTTAAACGTTTTTATTTTGTCGGTGGCACCTGGTGTTGGAGCAACTGTCTATGAGTCATATGTTTTACTAAAGATATTTATGTATGAGGTAATCCACCAATTAAAATATATGACTAAGCAAAAAGTTCTTCATTTAAAATATTTTGTGCTTCTATTATCATTCTGCAATTTGCTAAGAATGAAACTGGAAAGTATTTTGATAATTGCTACTCCAGAAAGCAGTAATAATTTATGTGTAACATGACCTTTGAGATTTAATGTTAATTTTATGCATCTGTTTGTTTTTAGTGTTGCTAAAGGAGTCTTCTTCAAACCATTCACATCACTCCATGAACTATTGTTCATATCAAGAGAAAGCTGTACACTGTGTGTGAAGTAAACATGCTTCTTTCAGTGACCAAGTGTCACCATAAACAGTGAAACAGTCATTTGAATGGTGTGATAGAAGCATTTTAACTTTAAATGATGAGTTGTAACAACAGTTGGTCATGACAAGACGTTCTGTAGAAAAAATACATACTAAATTAGGCACTTGGTTCCACTAGTGATGAAATAGTATTTGCATGGGATTTTTGTTGATTTAATTGTTAGCGAAGTTCTAAGAAACTGTTTAAAGACTTTATTTCTGGTACTGAATGTTCTTATGAATCATTGGCGGTTGCTTGATATTGCTGTCTCATTCAAAGAGTCTTCTGAAACTTGTTTCTCAGAGAAACAAAAAGTAAGTGTAAAATATATAAACCTAATAGTATTTAATTCCATGCTGATGCAGGCAGAGAAAATGGCTGTGAATTTATTGAAAGGGTCAGGGCACAGTTGCAAACTGTTTTTGACTGTATATGACACTTTTTGCATCTAATAATGAAAAGTCCGAGTTGGAATTAACAATACAGTAATAAGACAGTTTACAACTCACCGCAAAGACGTGATGATGAGCTGCAACAGGCACTTAAAAAAGGCACACACAAAGAACACTTTCAGTTATCAGCCACAGCCTTCTTCAGAAATAGGAACATTCACACAATCACATAGGCACACAACACAGTCACACAACCGTCATCTCTGGCTGTTGCACATAGATGATGGCAGTATGACTGTGTTGTGTGCCTATGTGATTGATTGAATGTTCCTGTTTCTGAAAGAGGCCATGGTCGATAGCTGACAGTGTGTATATGTGTGTGCCTTTTTTATGTACCTGTCGCGGCTCATTGTTAGATCTTTGCAGTGAGTTGTAAACTGTCCTACTACTACACTTTTTGTTTCATATTGGTTTATATAAAAAAGATGAAGTGAACCACCATAAGTCAATATTGCCTTTAATTAAAATTTAAAATTTTTAGGCCACAATCTTTTCATCAAGTGGTAAATAGAAATAGTGACAATATTCAGAGAGAAACAACCACGACTCAGAGAGCAAAGTATTTCAACAGAAATCTGTAGCTAAGGTAGAATATTCACGGAAAAAAAAAAAAAAAAAAAAAAAAAATTAAATAAAATAAAAAATAAAAAAAAAAAAAAAAAACATTAAGAGTGTGCATTGGTGAGAGATTGAACTGGAAGAAATACATTGATGATCTGCTGAAATGCGTAAGTTCAGATACTTATGCTATTAGGGTTATTACAAATTTTGATCATAAATGTCACTAAATTGGTGCACTAATGTACTATGGCTATTTTCCTTCACTGATTTTGGATGGCTTCATATTTGGGGACATTTCATCATAGAGGAAAAATGTGTAATCGGAATAATAGCTGAAGTCCACTCAAGACCATTCTGCAAACATTTATTTAAGGCTCTAGGGCTCTTCATAGTAGATTAACAATATATATATATATATATCCTCTCCCGGGATTGGAATGGCTCCTTACCCCCTTCCTTAAAACCCTCATCATTTCCTTTTCCCTCTCCTCCCTTCTGCCTGATGAAGCAGCTAGGCTGCGAAAGCTAGCATTTGTGTGTGTGTGTGTGTCTGTGTGTTTATTTGTTGCTATTACTGCCTGTGCCCCTTCGCCTGGTAAGTGTACTTCACTTTTTACGTGTGTGTATTCCTTCATGACATCCTTCCTACTCCACCGAGAGTGTCTTTCCGCCGCCCACCTAACCTCCGTAACCTCCTAGTCCACCACTATGAAATCCCCAAACCACCTTCCCTACCTTCTGGCTCCTACCCTTGTAACCGCCCCCGTTGTAAAACCTGCCCTATGCACCCTTCCACCACCACTTACTCCAGTCCCGTAACCCGGAAGGTGTACACGATCAAAGGCAGAGCCACTTGCGATAGTACCCACGGGATCTACCAACTGACATGCCTGCACTGTGAAGCGTTCTATGTGGGAATGACCAGCAACAAACTGTCCATTCGCATGAATGGACACAGGCAGACAGTGTTTGTTGGTAACGAGGATCACCCTGTGGCTAAACATGCCTTGGTGCATGGCCAGCACATCTTGGCACAGTGCTACACCGTCCGGGTTATCTGGATACTTCCCACTGACACCAATCCTTCAGAACTCCGGAGATGGGAACTAGCCCTTCAGCATATTCTCTCTTCCCGTTGCCCACCTGGTCTCAACCTCCGCTAAATTCGAATTCCCACCCACCATCTTAACATCTTCGCCTTGGTTCTCTGGACAGAGCCTCTGCCTCAAGTGGCATCTCTGTCTAACTTCTAACTTCTTTGCTTTCTACAGTTCTACAGTATGTCTGCCTAAGTGTACTTGTGTCTGTGTAAATGTGTGGGTGTATGTGCATTTATTTACCTTCCATTTTTTCCCCCAAGGTAAGTCTTTCCTGTCCCGGGATTGGAATGGCTCCTTACCCCCTTCCTTAAATCCCTCATCATTTCCTTTTCCCTCTCCTTCCCTTCTGCCTGATGAAGCAGCTAGGCTGCGAAAGCTAGCATTTTTGAGTGTGTGTGTGTCTGTGTGTTTATTTGTTGCTATTACTGCCTGTGCCCCTTCGCCTGGTAAGTGTTCTTCATCTATTTTTTACGTATATATATATATATATATATATATATATATATATATATATATATATATATATACGTAAAAAATAGATTAAGTACACTTACCAGGCGAAGGGGCACAGGCAGTAATAGCAACAAATAAACACACAGACACACACACACACACACAAATGCTAGCTTTCACAGCCTAGCTGCTTCATCAGGCAGAAGGGAAGGAGAGGGAAAAGGAAATGATGAGGGTTTTAAGGAAGGGGGTAAGGAGCCATTCCAATCCCGGGACAGGAAAGACTTACCTTGGGGGAAAAAATGGAAGGTAAATAAATGCACATACACCCACACACACACACACACACACACACATATATATATATATATATATATATATATATATATATATATATATATATAAACAAAAATAAAAATAGAAGTAGAAGACTTACCAAAAGGACCGGCTCGTCGATAGAAACAAATAAAATAAATAAAATCACACACAAACACACATACAAGCTTTCGCAGCCTAGCTGCTTCGTCAGGCAGGAGAGGGAAAAGGAAATGATGAGGGTTTCAAGGGAAACCCTTGAAACCCTCATCATTTCCTTTTCCCTCTCCTGCCTGACGAAGCAGCTAGGCTGCGAAAGCTTGTATGTGTGTTTGTGTGTGATTTTATTTATTTTATTTGTTTCTATCGATGAGCCGGTCCTTTTGGTAAGTCTTCTACTTCTATTTTTATTTTTGTTTATCCCACCGGGAAAGTTTCCCTCTATAATATATATATATATATATATAGGCTGGTCGATAGGAACACTAAACACACACAAAAACACACAACCATTCGAGCTTTCGCCACCAGTGGTGGCTTCTTCGGGAAAAAGAGGGAGGAAGGAGAGGAGAAAGGGAAGGATACGGGTTTCAAGGAAGTGGAAAAGGAGCCATTCCAATCCCAGGAGTGGAAGGACTTACCTTAGGGGACAAAAAGGAAGGTAAACAAATACACACACACTCACACATATCCACATCCAAACACACTTTATTTGAAGTGTGTTTGGATGTGGATATGTGTGAGTGTGTGTGTATTTGTTTACCTTCCTTTTTGTCCCCTAAGGTAAGTCCTTCCACTCCTGGGATTGGAATGGCTCCTTTTCCACTTCCTTGAAACCCGTATCCTTCCCTTTCTCCTCTCCTTCCTCCCTCTTTTTCCCGAAGAAGCCACCACTGGTGGCGAAAGCTCGAATGGTTGTGTGTTTTTGTGTGTGTTTAGTGTTCCTATCGACCAGCCTGTACTTTAGGTAAGTCAAAAATCTTTATTTTATATCATTTTCCTACCTGGAAGGTCTCCATATATATATATGTTTTTGTTTACCCCCTTTTTTTCCCCCCAAGGTAAGTCTTTCCTGTCCCGGGATTGGAATGACTCCTTATCCACTCCCTGGAAACCCTCATCATTTCCTTTTCCCTCTCCTTCCCTTCTGCCTGACGAAGCAGCTAGGCTGCGAAAGCTTGTATGTGTGTTTGTGTGTGATTTTATTTATTTTATTTGTTTCTATCGACAAGCCGGTCCTTTTGGTAAGTCATCTGTTTTCTATTTTTATTTTTGTATATATATATATATATATATATATATATATATATATAAGATTACTCACCAGGCGAAGGAGCACAGGTGTGACAGCATCACAAATAAATAAATGAATTCACACAAACACACACACACACAATCGCAAGCTTTCGCAACCCAGTTGCGTCTTCAGGCAGTAGGGAAGGAGAGGGAAAAGGAAATGATGAGGGTTTTAAAGAAGGGGGTAAGGAGCCATTCCAATCCCGGGAGAGGAAAGACTTACCTTGGGGGAAAAAATGGAGGGTAAACAAATGCACACATGCCCACACATTCACACAGACACAAGTACACCTAGGCAGACATACTGTAGAAAGCAAAGAAGTTAAGTTATTGAAGTTAAGAAGTTAGACAGAGATACCACTTGAGGCAGAGGCTCTGTCCAGAGAACCGATGCAAAGATGTTAAGAAGGTGGGTGGGAATTCAAATTTAGCGGAGATTGAGACCAGGTGGGCAACGGGAAGAGAGAATATGCTGAAGGGCTAGTTCCCATCTCCGGAGTTCTGAAGGATTGGTGTCAGTGGGAAGTATCCAGATAACCCGGACGGTGTAGCACTGTGCCAAGATGTGCTGGCCGTGCACCAATGCGTGTTTAGCCACAGGGTGATCCTCGTTACCAACAAACACTGTCTGCCTGTGTCCATTCATGCGAATGGACAGTTTATTGCTGGTCATTCCCACATAGAACGCTTCACAGTGCAGGCATGTCAGTTGGTAGATCACGTGGGTACTATCGCAAGTGGCTC
Organism: Locusta migratoria; assembly: GCA_026315105.1. Lineage (NCBI taxonomy): Eukaryota > Metazoa > Arthropoda > Insecta > Orthoptera > Acrididae > Locusta > Locusta migratoria. The sequence continues at coordinate 530,278,589 of CM048744.1, read as the reverse complement.
TGCCTTTGATCGTGTACACCTTCCGGGTTACGGACTGGAGTAAGTGGTGGTGGAAGGGTGCATAGGGCAGGTTTTACAATGGGGGCGGTTACAAGGGTAGGAGCCAGAAGGTAGGGAAGGTGGTTTGGGGATTTCATAGGGGTGGACTAGGAGGTTACGGAGGTTAGGTGGGTGGCGGAAAGACACTCTCGGTGGAGTAGGAAGGATGTCATGAAGGACGGATCTCATTTCGGGGCAGGATTTAAGGAAGTCGTATCCTTGCTGGAGAGCCACATTTAGAGTCCGCTCCAGACCCGGAAAGTATCCGGTGACAAGAGGGGCACTTCTGGGATTCTTCTGTTGAAGGTTCTGAATTTGGGGGGATGAGGTAGTAGCTCTGGCAATTTGTTTCTCTACCAGATTAGGAGGATAGCCGCGGGATGTGAAAGCTGTTAATAGGTTGTTGGAGTACTGGTTCAGAGCTTCAGGACTGGAGCAGACTCGTTTGCCACGAAGACCTAAGCTGTAAGGAAGGGAACGTTTGATATGGAATGGATGACAGCTGTCATAATGCAGGTACTGTTGTTTATTGGTAGGTTTGATGTGGACGGATGTGTGGAGTTGGCCGTTGGACAGATGGAGGTCGACACCGAGGAATGTGGCATGGGATTTGGAATAGGACCAGGTGAATTTGATGGGACCAAAGGAGTTGAGGTTGAAGAGGAAATTCTGGATTTCTTTTGTCCAGATCATGAAGATATCATCAATGAAACTGTACCACACTTTGGGTTGACAGGCTTGGGTATCCAGGAAGGCTTCCTCTAAGCGTCCCATGAATAAGTTTGCGTACGAGGGGGCCATCCTGGTTCCCATGGCTGTTCCCTTTAGTTGTTGGTATGTCTGGCCCTCAAAAGTGAAGAAGTTGTGGGTTAGGATGAAGCTGGCTAGGGTATTAAGGAAAGAGGTTTTAGGTAGGGAAGTGGGTGGTCGGCGTGAAAGGAAATACTCCATCGCAGCAAGGCCCTGGGTATGTGGGATATTTGTGTAGAGGAAAGTGGCATCAATGGTTACAAGGATGGTTTCTGGAGGTAACAGGCTGGGTAAGGATTTCAGGCGATCGAGGAAGTGGTTGGTGTCTTTGATGAAGGATGGGAGACTGCACATGATGGGTTGAAGGTGTTGGTCTATGTAGGCAGAGATTCGTTCTGTAGGGGCTTGGTAACCGGCCACAATGGGGCGCCCGGGATGATTGGGTTTGTGAATCTTGGGAAGTAGGTAGAAGGTGGGAGTGCTGGGTGTTGGCGGGGTCATGAGGTTAATGGAGTTAGGTGAAAGGTTTTGTTGGGGGCCTAAGGTTTTGAGGATTCCTTGAAGCTCTGCCTGGACATCAGGGATGGGATTGCCATGAAAGACTTTATATATGGTACTGTCTGAGAGCTGACGCAGTCCCTCAGCTACATACTCACGCCGATCAAGTACCACGGTCGTGGATCCCTTGTCGGCTGGGAGAATGATGATGGAATGGTCAGCCTTCAGATCACGGATAGCTCGGGATTCAGCTGCGGTAATGTTGGGAGTAGGATTAAGGTTTCTCAGGAACGACTGGGAGGCAAGGTGGGAAGTAAGGAATTCCTGGAAGGTTTGAAGAGGGTGGTTTTGAGGAAGAGCAGGTGGGTCTCGCTGTGATGGAGGACGGAACTGTTCTAGGCAGGGTTCAATTGGAATGATGTCTTGGGGAGCTGGGTCATAGGGAGTAGGATTATTCTTCTTCGTGGCAAAGTGGTATCTCCAGCAAAGACTACGAGTATAGGAAAGTAGATCTTTGACGAGAGCTGTGTGGTTGAATTTGGGAGTAGGACTAAAGGTGAGGCCTTTGGATAGGACAGAGGTTTCAGATTGGGAGAGAGGTTTGGAGGAGAGGTTGATTACTGAATTAGGATGTTGTGGTTCCGGATTGTGTAGATTGGGGTTTTGAGGCTTAGGGGGGAGAGGAGTTGGGAGTGGGAGATTGAGTAGATGGGAGAGACTGGGTTTGTGTGCAATAAGGGGAGGTTGAGGTTTATTGGAGAGGTTGTTGAGGGAGAGAGTATTGCCTTTCCGGAGGTGGGTGACCAGGAGATTGGATAGTTTTTTGAGGTGGTGGGTGGCATATTGTTCTAATTTGCAGTTGGCCTGAAGGAGGATGTTCTGAACAGTAGGTGTGGATGTGGGAGAGGAAAGGTTGAGGATTTTGATTAGCGATAGGAGTTGACAGGTGTGTTCATTAGCGGAGTTGATGTGTAGGTTAAGGATTAGTCGGGTGAGGGCTATTGATTGTTCAGTTTGGAATTGGTATAGGGCGGGATGAAAGGATGGGTTACAGCCAGAGATGGGAACTTTTAGTGTGAGGCCCTTGGAAATGATTCCAAATGTCAGACAAGCCTGCATAAAAAGAATGTGGGAGCGTAATTTGGCTACGGAGAAAGCATGTTTTCGGAGGGAATGTACATAAAAATGGATGGGGTTGTTATAGGGATGTTGTGAGGGAGGCATAGTATATGGATGAAGGAGGAGTGGGAAATATGGGCTATGTAATAGGCTGCAATGAACAAATAAAAAATAAAAATAAAAAGTAAAAATATATTTACATGTCAGGAGGGAGATGAAAGTGGGCAGAAATTCAGGTATGAGAAAAGAAAGGAAATAGGAAAAGTTTTTAAAATTTGTTGTTGATACTGTGGTCAACTTTAGTTATCAACAACGTAGTATAAAAGGTTTGGGTAGTGGTATGGCGTGAAAAAAGGATTTAAGGAAGGTGAAAATCGGAAAAAGAACGAGAAAACTGCGTGAAAATGCAAGGAAAACGTCTAAACAGGATTGGTTATATGGTAGCAGATTACGATTTTGAGGCTGAAATAGTCTGACGAAGGAAAAGTGGAATCAAAACCAACGGAAAGTTGCTGAAATTGATCGGAAAAGTATTAAACATGAACAGAAATGTGGAAAAACGGGAATGGAAGCAATCGTACGGTAACTAAGAAATGACGAAAATGGTTATAAACAATAGAGAAACTATTGTTGGGAAAGAGTGTTAACGATTTTAAACGAGAAAATTGAATGAGCGGCGTGTTACAGACGGAAGCAGGAGCAATGAAAGTGGTAAATATCAAAATAAACGTACTAATAGGAAAAGGTTTGGAAGAAAACGTATTGTTGTAAGAATTAGCGAACTATGAACAGTAAAGAAAGGAGTGAATGTAGAAAGGAACTGATATGTAAAATGTAAAAAAATGAATAAATAAAAAATGAATAATAAAAATAAAAAACCAAAGGGAAAGCAAGATGACAGAAAAGATTTCGAAAAGTAACAGAGCAAGGACGGAAGTAATTGTTGAATTCAAATATATGATACGAATATTCAGACGAAATATTCCTAGCAGGAAAAATAAAATATAAAAAATAAACGAAGATTACTCACCAGGCGAAGGAGCACAGGTGTGACAGTATCACAAATAAATAAATGAATACACACATACACACACACACAATCGCAAGCTTTCGCAACCCAGTTGCGTCTTCAGGCAGTAGGGAAGGAGAGGGAAAAGGAAATGATGAGGGTTTTAAGGAAGGGGGTAAGGAGCCATTCCAATCCCGGGAGAGGAAAGACTTACCTTGGGGGAAAAAATGGAGGTAAGTCTTTCCTCTCCCGGGATTGGAATGGCTCCTTACCCCCTTCCTTAAAACCCTCATCATTTCCTTTTCCCTCTCCTTCCCTACTGCCTGAAGACGCAACTGGGTTGCGAAAGCTTGCGATTGTGTGTGTGTGTGTGTGTGTGTGTATTCATTTATTTATTTGTGATGCTGTCACACCTGTGCTCCTTCGCCTGGTGAGTAATCTTCGTTTATTTTTTATATTTTATTTTTCCTGCTAGGAATTTTTCGTCTTAAGGAAAATTTCCCAGTGGGATAAACAAAAATAGAAAACAGATGACTTACCAAAAGGACCGGCTCGTTGATAGAAACAAATAAAATAAATAAAATCACACACAAACACACATACAAGCTTTCGCAGCCTAGCTGCTTCGTCAGGCAAAAGGGAAGGAGAGGGAAAAGGAAATGATGAGGGTTTCAAGGGAGTGGATAAGGAGTCATTCCAATCCCGGGACAGGAAAGACTTACCTTGGGGGGAAAAAAAGAGGGTAAACAACAAACACACCCACACATTTACACAGACGCAAGTACACTATATATATAACAAAAATTATAGAGGGAAACTTTCCCAGTGGGATAAACAAAAATAAAAAATAGAAAAGAGATGACTTACCAAAAGGACCGGCTCGTCGATAGAAACAAATAAAATAAAATAAAATAAAATTACACACAAAATAAAATAAAATTAAAATTATACACAATTTTATTTTATTTTATTTGTTTCTATCGAAGAGCCGGTCCTTTTGGTAAGTCATCTCTTTTCTATTTTTTATTTCTGTTTATATATATATAATAAACATTTTTGATACGGGTTTTAAGGAAGTGGAAAAGGAGCCATTCCAATCCCAGGAGTGGAAGGACTTACACTTCCACTTCCACTCCTGGGATTGGAATGGCTCCTTTTCCACTTCCTTAAAACCTGTATCCTTCCCTTTCTCCTCTCCTTCCTCCCTCTTTTTCCCGAAGAAGCCACCACTGGTGGCGAAAGCTCGAATGGTTGTGTGTTTTTGTGTGTGTTTTGTGTTCCTATCGACAAGCCTGTACTTTAGGTAAGACAAAAATCTTTATTTTATACCATTTTCCCACCTGGAAGGTCTCCTTCTATGATATTAGTTTCATATATATATATATATATATATATATATATATTCACTATTGAAATATGTTATTAGCAACCAAACCTAATTCTAAAGTAATAGGAGTATGCATACCTAATTCACTATGAGAAACATTGATCTTAATTATTCAACGTTAAACCTAACTCTGACACAGAAAGAGGTGAATTATGTTGCCCTAAAAGTCTTTGGGCATTCACTAAATAGGGTCAAAGGTCTGGGAGATAGCCAACCATCATACAAATTATAAGAATTTCTAAATTCATCTCCTTCTCCTCAATAGATGAATTGTTTTATATAAATCAGAAATTTTACTAAAAAAATGTGAGTTATGTCATATAAGAAACCCTTTATTAAATTGACAATTTACACATTATTACGAAATATCATAGTTATGATCTATGTAACAACTATTAATCTAATCTAATCAATTGAACTCTGCCCTGCCCTGCCATGATCAGCTGATGCAATGTTACCTTCCTTTCAGGATGCACTCTGGTTGCTGGTCTTATATGTAAGTGAAGTTATTTACCTATTATAATTTTCATTTTTGTTCACGTTTCATCCTTTATATTAGTGTCATTATTCCAGCCTCATTGATTTGCTTGGTGTTGGTGTCACCCCTGATGACTGACTGGCCCACTTGGCACACATTTGTGTTTTCTTAATTATATGAGTAATACAACTTTTCATGGATTTATCTTCTATTTTGGTATATTGCCACGAGATGCAACGTATACCGACTACCGGCGTGGCGCAGGGGATAGTGTCACCGACTGTGGTGCTGAAGGCTGCCGGTTCATTCCCGCCCTCCGGCAAAAATTTATTTCTTTGTAATTAACAATTCCATAATTTTATACATCTTTTTTATGTTCACTTGTAAATTCTACTTGTTTCTTATGTGAACAGTTCTTCTAATTTCTGGTACATTCTGTCTGTGTATAAATAGCAGAACACTCTGCCCGAGAGGCAATTAGTGCTGCGTGTATGTTAAGTTCGTAATAAACCTGCTTTCAATGTAAGTGCTGTGTTCAGTTGCCTTCGAAGTCAAGCCTGCTTCCATTTCAATGCGACATTGTTAGGTGGAGGTGCCGGATAACCTGTGCAACAGCTGCGTCACCGTGGCTCTGATTAGGCAACGTAAAAGCCGTTGCTTACACGGACTAGAACCGGGATACAAGGGATATACCAAGTACATCCTTCCGAAAGTCCGTATTAGCAGATGAACGATGGACACGAAACCAGCGGTAAGCCATGTATACATCAGACACCCGTCGGTGTTCTCTGGAGATAGTGGACAGAACCACAACAAGTGGCTAAAAGGGTTTGACCGAGTCGCCAAGTACAACAGGGGGAATCATACAATGTGCTTGGCCAACATTTAATTCTACCTGGACAGAACAGCCCAGCAATGGTTTGAGAACAACAAAGGAAAGCTGAATGACTGGGAAACATTCCAGACAGAACTTAACAAGACGTTTGGAGACCGCCAGCGACAAATCCGCTCGGCAGAAGAACAGCTGAAGAACCGGGCCCAACGACATGGTGAGCCAAAACAGTCATACATACAGAATGTTTTGGCCCTGTGTAACATAGTCAATCCGAATATGACTGAGGCCGAGAAAATCATGCACCTGATGAAGGGTATTGCAGAAGACATGTACCAAGCCATTCTGACAAAATACGTCACTACGACGGAAGAGTTCATCAAGTGGTGCCAGCGTATTGAAGAGATGCAACAAAGGAGGGTTGGACGCAAGAAGTATGACAGACTCCCAAATGTAGTCCCTATGGCCATTGTGGAAGAGCAGCATGATTTCGCTTCTCTCATACAACAAATTGTGAGAGAAGAATTACAACAGCTTATAGCTATTAGACCGAGCGAGCATTAGATCATGGCCATGGATGTAAGCCCTGTAAGTGGCGATGGAGCTGACACCACTGAGGAAGAGGTATATCAGGCAATAGCTCCTGTCTGCCCCGCCAAACGAATCCGACGTGAAGAATAGTGTCACCCTGCTATGACTTACGCTGCAGCTGCCAAACGGCAGCCCATGAATCTACCGACACAGCCACAACTAACTCCCCTGGCAACTATAACGCCCCGCAGAAGAACAGACATCTGGAGGACAGAAGACAACACACCACTGTATCTCCACTGTGGGTGCCCTGGACATGTCGTACGCTACTGCAGAGAGAGAAGGCGAGTATTCAATGAATATTTTGCCGCAAGACGTCAGCCATTAGAGCAGTTCTATCCCAAGCAATCACCTGCTGATGAATTCAGTTGATCTATGGGAAGAAGCCCATCGCCGTACCCTAGACGAGGTTGCTGCCCGACATGCCACAGCCATTCACCATCGCTGTACAAAGGTGCCAGCCGCTCCCCTAGCCACCGTGCTCAGGAAAGCTAAGCGAGGCGACAATCTACGGTAGTAAGGCCGCCACAGATGAAACTCCTCCATGGACGACAGTCACTGAGAGGTCAGGAAATCTCATTGACGTCATAATTGATGGCCATCCTGTCCGGGCACTTGTTGATTCAGGGGCGTCTTTGTCTGTATTGTCGGATAATTACCAGAATGTAGTCATAATGTCATCCTCGGATGGGATTTCCTTCAGGCATCAAAAGCTATCATTGACTGTGGAAGATCTGAGCTGCAAGTTGAAGAAGTTGTTCAGACTGGTACACATAATACAGAATTTTCTGGGAAGTTATTTGCCGTTGACAATGTGACAATCCTGCCGTTAACAATGAGAAGAGCTGTAGTCACAAACACAGATGAACGATTTAACTGTGAAGTGCTTGTTGATAGTAAAAAGTTTATCAGGCTCGCCAAAGAAATTTACATACCAGTGGCTATCATAAGCATTACCGGAGGTCGCGGAGAGATTTGGATCACTAACTGTAATGAGCAGTCACAACTTATCCCCAAAGGAATGTGTATCGGAACAGCTGAATCAATCCAGGATGGTGAGCTCAATGTCATCAATGAAGACCCATGCTATGCTGTTAGTACAGACAACATGCTGGAGGAAAGAAACTTAGAACTGCCAATAGGGCCCGGACTGACCAAGGAATAACGTCAGTGGGTGTTAGCTACACTATGTCAATTTTTGGGTGGATTCACACCTCAGGAGGAGAAAAGTCAGATGAAATGGCCCATGATAAGGCATCGTATCAATACTGGGGATCATCCACCAATTAGCCATCGTTCGTATAGATTGTCGCCAGCTGAAAGACGGATAATTCCGGAGGAAGTGGAGAAGATGTTGCACAAAGACATTATTCAACCTTTGGAGAGTCCTTGGTCGTCTCCGGTGGTCCTTGTAAAGAAGAAGGATGGCACGTAGTGATTCTGTGTTGACTATCGGCAGATGAAAAAAATCACAAAGAAAGATGTATACCCACTGCCGCACATTAACGACACCTTAGACTGCTTGAAAAGAGCTACATACTTCTCAACTATGGACATGCAGACAGGTTACTGGCAAATCAAGGTTGACAAAGCTGACAGGGAGAAGACGGCTTTTATTACATCTTACGGCCTCTATGAATTCAAAGTAATTCCATTTGGATTATGTAATTCTCCGGCCACATTCGAACACATGATGGTCAACTTGCTTCGACACCTTAAGTGGATGACGTGTATTAACTATTTAGATGACATTGTCGTTTTCTCAAAAACATTTGAAGAACATATGAGTCGCCTGTCAACTGTGTTGAAGTGTGTTCAGGCTGCAGAACTCTGCCTCAATCCAAAGAAGTGCCTCTTCGTTGCCAAAGATATAAAAATTCTTGGGCACCTAGTGAACGGAGATGGTGTCTGTCCTGATCAAGATAAATTAAGGGCAGTCACAGAATTTTCAACTCCTCAGCACATTCGTGATATGAGAAGTTTTCTCGGGCTGTGCTCATACTACCAACGTTTCATAAAAGGATTTTGTAAGAAGGCACGTCCATTACAAGAACTTCTTCAGGGAGACGCCAAGTTTTACTGGGATGAGACAAAAGAAAGCGCTTTCCGGGCACTTAAGGAGGCTCTAACTTCCGCACCAGTTCTAGCCTTGTATGACAAGAATGCGGAAATGGAACTTCACACAGATGCCTGTGGTTATGGGATTGGTGCAGTGCTTGAGCAAGTTCAGGAAGGTGCTAAAAAGTGATAGCCTTTGCATCAAGTGTACTCTCAAAGTCTGAGATAAACGATTCTACACCTGAAAAAGAATGTCTCGCAGTTATCAGGGCTATTAACAAGTTCCGGCCGTACTTATTTGGCAAACCATTCACTGTCGTGACAGACCACCATTCTTTGTGTTGACTGACTAGCTTGAAGGTTCCATCAGGTCAATTAGCAAGATGGGCACTAACACTCCAAAAGTACGATGTCACAGTGGTATTCAAGAACGGGTGCAAACAGAAGGATGCCGACTGCCTTTCGAGGAATCCATTAGTGGAAAACAACAGCATGAATGAAATTCAGCCCTCCCTGAATTAGATGACGTTACAGCTGAACAGAGGGAAGATCCAGCACTATTAAAAAAGATAGAGGCCTTGGAGAAAGGAGAACCGACCAATGGAGAGTTCCAACTTATAAACGGAACTTTGTATAAGAGCAACTATGATCCACAGGTCCCCAAATGGCTACTGGTGATTCCAGCTCATCTCCAGCAAGCTATTCTCAAATATTTCCATGATGCTCCAATACTGGTCATCTGGGATTCTTGAAGACCCTAGACAGAATCAGATGCAGGTATTAATGGAAAGGTCTCTACCAATCTGCCAAGCACTTTGTGAGCCACTGTAAAGAGTGCCAGCAATGGAAGCATGTGCCGCAATCACCTCCAGGGCATGTTGTACTGATTCCGCCGGCAGCAGCTCCATTCCATTGAATTCGGATCAATCTATCAAGGAGGTTCCTGAAGTCGACAACCAGTAACTGATGGATAATAGTCTGCACTGACTACCTCACATGCTACACTGTCACCAAACCTGTGCCGACTGCAGAAGCTCCAGAGATCGCAAAATTCCATGTAGAAGACATTATTTTGAAGCATGGAGCACCACGTGTCATGATATCTGATCGTGGAAAAGTGTTCCAGTCAAAACTACTATCAGAGGTAATTCCACGGTGCGACATTGTCCACAGAATGACAACTGCTTACCATCCTCAGACAAATGGTCTTACGGAATGTTTCAACAAGACGTTAGCCGATATGCTGTCGATGATGAGTTGAAGGAAGCTGAGATGACAATGGATACGCTGTTCCCGTTCCAACCGGATGACTCTCAGAATGACTATGTTAGACAGCTCATCACCAGGGTCGAAGAAGCAAGACAGCTGGCTCGCATATGCACACTGGACGCCCAGGAGAAGGACCATTAGCAGTATAATGACAAGCACCAACCTGTTGTGTACTGCCCAGGAGATCTGGTATGGATTTTTACCCCTGTACGGAAGGTTGGACTGTCAGAAGAGTTATTGAAGTGATACTTTAGTCCGTATCGTGTCAAACACCGCCTGTCAGACATCACTTACGAAGTTGAGGATTATGAGCCGTCGTCGAAATGACAAAAATGAAGAGACATTGTTCACATCCTGCGCATGAAGCCTTACTATGATCCTGAAGAGCAGGTAGGCGACAATGACTTCTTGTTCAATGACTCTAAGGACGGTAATGTTACTGATGAAGCCATGACAGGAATGTCTGTTGTTGATAATCGTGGAGAAGGGAAGGATTCTCTTGAACTGCCATACAGAGGACCAATGACAAGGTCAAAATCCAGGACATTGCAGCTGGCTCCGCAGGGAACAGAACAGTGGGTCACTGTTTTTCCAGGAGAGGGAGCAATGCCGCGAGACACAATGTATACCGACTGCCGGCGTGGCGATGCTGAAGGTCGCCAGTTCAATCTCGCCCACCGGCAAAAATTTATTTCTTTGTAATTAACAATTCCAGAATGTTCTACATCTTTCTTATGTTCACTTGTAAATTCTACTTGTTTCTTATGTTAACTGTTCTTCTAATTTCTGGTACATTTTGTTTGTGTATAAATAGCAGAGCACTCTGACCAAGAGGCAGTTAGTGCTACGTGTATGTTAAGTTCGCAATAAACCTGCTTTCAATATAAGTGCTGTGTTCAGTTGCCTTCGAAATCAAGTCTGCTTCCATTTCAACACGACAATATCAACCCACTAGTTCTTATAAGATAGAAGCTCCGGTGTTACACAAGTGTTTTATAGGTGATCTCCTTTTTAGACCAATCACATCTTCCCAAAATTCTCCCAATAAACCGAAATCAACCATCTGCCTTCCTCATGACCAGGGAAATACTGCTCTTCACTAAAGCAGTGATGGGCTTTTCCTGAAATCCTCTTGTTGATCTACCACACAAGCAATACTAGTTGACAGAGTTCATGGATGTCTGTCATATCCCTGTCTTTCTCTCATTCATTTTATGGCTGAGTTTTGCTCTCACTACCTCAAAGGCAGTGAGGTTTTCAACTGATGGCTTGTGTCTGGCTTCACAAAGGAATATAAGCAGCAGCAGCATACTGGATCCTGCTGGTCATGTGATCCTATGAATAATGTGTGCCAGCTATACAATGTCAATTTTGCCATGCTAAGTACCAATCTTGGTGTGCAAAATTCTGGGTTCTACTCTCTTGCTGCAAGAGGATCGAAATTAGTAAATAGACAGATTATCAATCATTTCTGTATGAGATCAGTTGGTATAATGAAATATTAATGACAGATAACTACCTGTAGTGATGCTGAACTGTGCGCTCTTGTTCTAATTCAAAATACACAAGTCTTCTGCTAACAAAAGACTTTTAACAACTTAATCCATATGTTAGGTCGTAGAAGAACCCCATGCCACATTGTGCGCATTAAAATCACCACAGTGGCAAAAAGGCCTGGTGAGTTATGGGGTAAGATTGATAGAAGTCTCCTGGTCAATAGACTCATTATGAGACAAATAGGCAAAAATACAGTAGTAATGTGTTGCACTTGCATTGTAATAACAACTGGTTGTAGACTGGTGCTGACACATTGAAACAAGAAGTAGTATGGTTAATCTACAAATATTGGTGTCTCCTTTGGTCTATCCCGAATTAGGTTGTTCTCTCTATGAAAATGATAACTCTTTAGTACAGGGGTGTCTTTTAGCTTTAATGTGTTTTATGTATACACATGCTTACTGTTCTTCCTTCAGGTAGGAGTATAACCTCTTTCATATGTGCCATACCTCATTATGTCTCACTGCAAAAAGGAGCCATCATAATATTGTGAGATTCATTACTTTCTTTATCCTTAGCTTTGTGGCAGAAAGGGCTTTAGCAACAAAAGGGGTCTTATTGGAGGTGCTCTTGGGTTCACTCATGCACATTTCTGCGTTCACACTGTATCTGCACCAGTCATTGTACAATGGAAGTGCAACATGGTCTGCGGTTTTTTGACTGTTTCATTTCAGTCTGGACCTTTTAACAATGCATTTTCCTTAGATTGAGAATGTGGTGATTCTTCATCATGGACACACTGCTCAACTTGAGCCTGCCTGCCTGTGGGGACAGATTTGGAACTTAATGTCTCTCTCTCTCTCTTTTTTTTTTTAAAGCATTTGCTGGTCCTGCTGGGAGAAATCATTTACAATAATTAATTCATTGCAAGAGCACCTGCATTTGAACATACTCATGTCAGCTTCTCAATTAGCTGAAAACCCAACAATATTCAGGTATTTATTTATTCCTATGTGGCGGACCACGAGGTTCGATACCTCGCACTTGCACCTACAGCATCTGCAAACAACACTTACTATCGCTGCTTTAGCAACCATTATTAGCTCAGTCTATGATTGTCTTGACTTGTGTATGTGAGTACTAGCTAATGTCTTACTGTTGGGAGCTCTCAAATGCCACATTAGTGACCCAGGGTGTGAATATGACATGTGCGACGACACCGACAATGACGGTGATGAAGAGGAGAATCCAGAATCAGCACGAGGAGAAAAAACACCTGAAGCAACATCAGCACGCCACGGACTACAACCGATTATCAGCTCTATGTAAGTCAAATGCCACATATTCTACCAGTGACATTTTTACAATCCTTACAACATCACATATAACAGTGAAAACATCTCTAACATCTGCTTATGTGCAGTGACAATGTGGACAGTCCTATGTGAACAATGAAGAGCCATACTAAGACATAACGACAGCACGTAAACTGTGTTCATTCATTCACACAGCTTGCTTTTGTGTCATCTTCTAAATGCATAATTCAGAATCAGAACTGTGTTATTAACGATGTCGATAATTTCCTACTGTGTACCAGTACACATTTTACAACCAAATTATGAACCAATTCACACAATCAAGTGCATTTTCCAGCTTAAATTTACCAATGAAATGTCTTCTGCACATAATTGTGACAATTTTTCTATCAATTTGTATATTTTGTTTCCTACCATTTCTGACAATGGAATTTAAACCATCAACAATCGACGCCATAATGAAGTGTGCAGGCTATGCCTCGAGGCTCAGCGAGCACCCGATACTAGTCAATGCAGCACGATCTTCGCCAATTGCTACATCATGGAGCTACCACCAGCATGGCCGAGCTCCGCCTGATCTACACTGAAGCTTACACTTGTCGTTGCGCTGGACAGGCACGCAGCAGCAACACGTCACGTGTTCTGCACCAATTAGGACGTCGGAAGCAGTGCAGTGCTTCCTTTGTCACAACCCCGCAAAGTCACGACAACATTTCTTCACGCTGCGTCCTCATGACAATCATGACTGAACTGCTGTGCCATGATCTCAAGACAACGTTCCCGCATTGCCGGCACATGACGATGACACCACCATGATGCCTCCACACATCTAAGGACTGCAGCAGCCCCGCACTCTCAAGCTGATGCTCACGCGCCGCCCCACAAGGCGATGACGCCTCTGCACCGACTCTTCACACGCTGGACGCTCATCCTCTGCTCACGATTTCTGGATGATAGTGGACATGCCTCAGTCGCTCGACTTCCCTCTTGAATACCATGACAACCATCACCACTTCACACAGTTGTGGCTACAGTTGTGGCTCGCCGACACCTCCCCCATGTTCCGCCGCACTACTGGTGGAGGGACTCTGTGGCAGACCACAAGGTTCGATACCTTGCACTCAATCTATGACTGTCTTGCCTTGTGGAGGTGTGTACTACCTAATAAAGTATTTACACTTGCCATATCATACAATATCTTTCTGTTGACATCTCTCAAATCAGACATCAATCTTTTGTTAGTTCTAGACAACAACATTTAATTTGCATTTAAAAATACTGAGATACAAATTATCCTGTCTTTTAAGTCGGCTCAAATCACACACACTGTCCAATTCCTTTTCATCCAAGAATAATACATTTGGATGGGTTTGGAAGGGGAGGAGGTTAGGAGGAGGAGAAGGAGTTGGAGGTAAATAGAGAAGAAAGGAAGTTGGAATTCCTCAGTATAATGAGGAAAGTTTACAACTGACCTCAAATACAAGTTGTCAAGCTACAGACAGACAGGTAAGATAGGCAAACTTACCCACAACTTGTAGCTTTTGGCCACAGCCTTCATCAGTAGAGAACAGACACTTCCACTCATACGATCACAGTCAGTCACAACTTACTAACACACAACTGCCATCACCAGTTGCTGCATTACCAGTAATGCTCTGCAGGGAGTAGAACTTGAAATGGAGATTGGTGGGGAGAGGAGGGAGGAGAGAGAGAAGGATGCAAGTTGACAGTGGAATAGATATTAGATACTTACTTTTGATACAAGTATGTTAATATCAGAAATAATATTCTCATTTGCTTCAGAAGTGGCATGGTGCGGTTTCAATTTTTCTGTGTCAGGTTCTTCTGAATCTTCTGTTGAAGTCACATGCAAGCTGTAAACAAAATTAATTAATTAATTTTAAAAATGTGTGTATTATGTAAGTATTACAACACAATAACAAATATTTCATTACTCACTTAGAAGTAGCACAGTCTTGTTTATTGTCAACGTCAGAGACAAAATTTGCATCCCATGCAAAACTTCCATTGTTAATACAGAGTGCTTGAGTTTTGTCAACAGGGCGAGTTATGTAGGACATCATATCTTCTACCACCAGCAGTTTCTGTTACAGTAATTTTAGAATCATATATGTCATTTGACAAATAATTTTAAAAATATGCATCAATTTATTATGTTTAACACCAAAGATTTGTAACACAGTGTACAGGTATAAGATTTATTTATTTATTATTATTATTATTATTATTATTTTTTTTTTTTTTATTTATTTATTTATTTTTTTTTTTTTTTTTTTTTTTTTTTTTTTTATTTTTTTTTTTTTGCTCAACCACTCTTTTCAAAGTGCTGATTTTATTTTGAGATTAAAAGTGTAACATAATATTGCAGGAATTAAACATTGTTCAGTGAAAGTTGTGAAAAAATTGCAAAAAAGTTACAATAAATTCTGGCCAGTGCTCATGTGAGTGTGAGTTGTGATTTTGTGAATATTGTGTGTTTTTTATTAAACAAATTTTTAAAATGCCTTGAGAGAAAGCTTGACTGTTTAGTAGTATTCTCATAGTGCATGTATGCAATTCAATGCATCCTCTGTTTGGTGAGTAGTTAGCCATCGTTTCCACATTATTCTTACATTTAATGAAAAAACAGATAAAAATAAAAAAATAATGTAAGGATAAATATCTTAAGTATCTTTTAATCTACCACAACTATTTTTGGTTTAACATGTTACTGTCACTACATTCTTTTAAATCATACATTTCCTTTCTACCTTGGGCAAATTTATATTGGTATTGGACATGAATGAGTAAAGCCTCCATGCTATTTCAAAACACTCAAAAATGTGTTCCTGTTCCTATTAAGCTCACCACATTTCTGCTGTTTCTATTTTACATTATTTATTCTCTTGTGTGTGATTGAAGGAGTGTACAATTTTCTTATTATATTTAACTTGTTTCTTTATTAAAAATGCAGTCCTTTAAAAACAATTGTTAATGTAGCCACAGAGTTTACATTTATTTATAACAGTTGAGTTACTTTGTATGAGTATGTGTAGTTGAAACCTACTTGCTAGATGGCTGCCCAGTCTTGGGATATTTTGAAATTTTGCCACACTTTTCAACTATGCATCCAGAATGAGTTCCCTTACTTCCTATGTGATATCAGATGCTGTCAGTTCTGGCAACCTGGTGATAAAATGAGCCATATGTTCCACCATGGCAAGCCAAGAGGAAGCACGGGAGTAATATCACATGAGGTTGTTGGCCACTCCTTGGCGTTCAGAGTTCCGGCAGCTCTTGCTCTTGTTTCTTAGCTGTCCTACAGGGCAGATGGCTTAGGCCATCCATCTCTGGCACTACTCTTCTTGATGGGCCAGCACCTAATTCAGACATCCAATGTAAACTCCAAGAATGGCAGGTTGCCTCATGTTATGGTATAGACGAGTCTCTAGATGTCTGAATATACAGCAGAATCCTATTTATTTTACTGTTTTGCTTTAAACTCCTGTCAGACATCCACACCTTTTCCCATCCGGAACAGGTACCCCTTTTATGGCTGTACATACATAACATTTATTTTTGTATTCATTTCTGTAGTTTTTATAAATGTGGTTATAATAAAAATAATCCAGATTCTATCTACTCTTTTAAAATCAATATCAACTTAAAAAATGACAGCTAACTAATTTGAGAAATCAAAATTTTTTAGCTGTTTTAATCCACTGTAGTAATTGTGTTCACAATTCAAGTACTCCAGTTTTAGTTCATAAAATCATTTATAATATATTCTTCTTCTTCATGTGCACAAAAATAGTGAAGTCCTTTGCTGTAAATGATTTTTAAAAAATTGATTTTTCAGCCACTATTTTATTTGTTAATAATTATGAATGTCACAAGAAATTTTGAGGGCATTTTCACATCAGATAAAGGCATTTTATATAAAACTGCATTTACTTGATAACTGTTTCTGTAGCTATATCAAACTTTCTTTTCTTCAATAGCAAACTGGAATTAAAATTTTTCAAACAGTTTAGGCACATGGGGAAGAAATATTTACAAGAAAATCTACAAAACAATGTAAAGCTCTACACACAACCAGCAATTTAATGCACGAGACTGAAAGCACAAGCCTTTCATTTGTTTAACTAATTTGTGTTTAGCTGAAGGTTAGTCAGGGCTGTGCAATTTATGAAATATTCCAACGATTTGGCCACTTGCAATGGTGGGCAAACATCAAACAATTTTATAAGTTGACAAGACAGACTCACACTCTGAAGAATGTTATTAGAAGTTAGTTAGACTCTGTAGATTAGAAGCAATTTCTGAGGTGGTGCATTAGTGTATTTTTTGTGGTCAATAAAGTGAGAAACTTGGGTGCCTCCTAAATGTGTACAATGTATTTGGCCCAGAAAAGAAGTGTGGTAAAATGTAGTACAGCAGAACTTCACAATACATCTTACAGTTACTACTGTATACATGCTATATGCTACAGTAACAAATGCAGATTGAGTTGGTTAATGGACAAACAACACAAAATGCTTTGGTGCACCATTGAATACAACATGTGATCTCAATGTTTTTTAGATTGAGACAAACAGAAACAGGTATCTCCACTGAGGTTTTGTACTTTAATGTACTTGACATACTGAAGGTAGCTCTGCATGGTAAATACCAAAAGTGTAATACATATCTTTTGTGTTAATTTAGAAAAGTGGACATCATCCAAACATGAATAGTACAAAAGTAGACACACACACACACACACACACACACACACACACACACACACACACACACACACACAAATCCAAAACTACTCGAGCACACAGAAGCTCAATAACCGTTCATATATTTCTTACATCATCTACAATGTGCAAGCCAACTTTGAAGACTAATGACCACAATTACTTCATAGTTATGCTTCTTTTCTTAACATTCCAACAATTGAATATGTCTGTAAAATTGTTACACTGTACCTGTTTTTCATGTTATGCCTTGTAGAACAGTAAATATAATTTGTGGTGCAATATTCCCCAAGACTGTATCCAAGCCCTCTTTGTATCATGCACAATGTGTGTGTGTGTGTGTGTATGTGTGTGTGTGTGTGTGTGTGTGTGTTAGAAGGTGGCTTGGGAGTTAGGAGTGGCTTCTGATTTAAGCACTGTGATTTCATGACATTATACATTCGTAAGGTCAGAAACCATGTACATATCTCTAACCATAATCATGTTACTATTATCATTCACCTCATCTTTATTCTAAAGTTGATTTCAGTTACATGTATCCTTCGTGTCACAATTTACATGCACATGGAATGGCTTAAATTATTTTTTATGAATAAGTATATATATCTTATAGTAAAACAAAAAACCACTCTACACTGTGTTACAACAATGTACAGAGATGTGTACAACCAAATGTGAAATCAAAATTTTTAAAACAAAATTTAGCACCAATTGGAAAAATTAACAGCAGAAATGTAATGACTGATGAGGGGCAACTAGTTTTACTAGGTAAATTAAAACATTAAAATATGAATAATTATAAAAATCACTTAAAACAAATACTTCCTTTAAAATGTTAGGAAATGTTATGTTATATGAAGATGAGGACACAAAAACCAAGTAAAAGTTAGAAAAATGTGCATCATGCCAACATGCAAAAGTAAGAAAGTAAAGAGAAAAAAATGTAAACGCTATCAAGCATACATGAGGTCTATATACAGCTACACATATCTTTCATCCTCTATGTTACTGAAATTCTATTAATTATTATTATTATTATTATTTTTTTTTTTTTTTTTTTTTTTTTTTTTTACATGTAACAATGAAAAGTCCAGACAGGAATGTCAAATATATAGGTAGTTAGAAACTGACTGTAAAAACAATCTTTGAGCCACAGACACCATTGCAGAAATGACAATCCCTGTCACACAACTTAAATTTTTTGCCACAGCCTTAATCAGAAATCTGTACACATACATTCACACAATAACTGAGGCATAACTCATGCATATATGATCAGTATCTCCAGCCTCTCTACCTGATTTTTCTTTAGCAGTGAATCAGTAGGGTTGGGGAGGGAGGGGGAGATTCAGGGCATGTGTAGGGGAGGAATGTTCTTCAATATCCTGAATGAATATCCTTTGCACAACCTTGTCTATCATTCTTCTCCCTCCCCTCCCTTCCCTTCCTCATTTCAATCATGCAAAAGATTAGTGAGTCTGATTAGCCAGTGATGCCAGTCATGCATGCATGAGTAATTTCTGAGTGATTATGCAAACATACATATGCTCCTTTCTAATGAAGACTATGACCAAAAATTAAAGTCGTGTAATGTGACTATCTTTCATATCTGCCTGTCTGCAGCTCAATTAATATCTTTATGGCAATTTACTACTTAATTTATTGAAGGGTTTTTTTATCTACTACAATTACTAGGTTTTCTTGTCACACCACAGTAAAATATATAATTCTACATTTCTTGCATAATAACTTCCACATGGTAAGAAGGGGTGAAATGAAATATTAGAATTTAAAAGTCTGAACATGGATATTCATCAGAAATTATGCCAGAAAACACCCTATCACATATTTATTCATAGATTTGTTTAGTATGGTCCTAAGAAGTAGAGAAAAAATCTGTGGATAACTTACGATGACATATTGTATCACATTTATGACACAGTTAGAAATGAAATGAGCAAACAGATGAAATCCTAATTTTTAAATTCAAGGGTTGACATGTGTGTGATATTGTCTTCATTCAGTGACTGAGGGTTGAATGATGACTCATTTCAAAGAGTGACCAGAGGAAATACAATGGTCAAATAACATAAGTTGGTTTAAGAAAACAGGTATGGGATTAATGTTGAATACAGCACTGGAACATTCTGCTCAGAATTCAACAATACAATGATGATAGTTTGCAACTCACTGCACGGACTTTCATCACACTGTGACAGGTACATAAAAAGGCACGTATACAAACATAACTTGAAGCTTCAAACCACATCCTTTTTAGAAAGAGACTTACAGTCTCATTCATTCAATTACATAGGCTCACTGTACAGACACAAAAATGTCATTTCAACTGTTGCATTCTGAGTCACACACTGCAGTGAGGTGATAGCAGGTGAGGTGAGAGGGGACAGGACCGACCACAGTGGCCAGAGACAGCAGTTGTTTTCGTATGTTTTTCTTTGTATCAGACAAAGGCTGTAACAGTTGTAATCTCTTATTTGTGCCTTTCTGCAGCACATTGAGGCGTCTCTGTGGTGATTAGAAACCTGCCCTTCTCAAAAATATTTTTAACTCCCATCTGTGTAGTTAAGGAAAACTGGTAGTAAGAGGATCCAAATGGCATGGATTGTAAAGTATCACTGAACTCAAGTATATTCTTAGCAGCATGTTGTGTTACAGGGTGGTCTACCTTGTTTCAGGCCACAGTTTTGCAGTGAGCATTCATCGTAAGGGACAGTTAGTTAGTGCTCATCTGAAAACAGTATAGTGATTGCAACACCATTGGTGAATTACATGGCTACTTTCACAGGTGGCCTGCCCTTTGGTTGGGTAGGATAAGCCTGAGATGAGACTTGAATAGGAAGGGCTGTTTGGGTGGACTGGGTAGATCTTACAGCGGAGACTTCCACAGGCTTATGATCCTGTGGTAGGGGGCTGGGGTTAGGGGTGGCATAGGGATGGACTATGATGTTATGGAGGTTGGATGGGTGAAGGAACAGATCTTTAAGAGGGGTGGGGACGATCTTCTCATTTTTGTGCATGATGACAGAAAATCAAAACTTGGTGAAGGATGTGGTTTAGTTCTTCCAGTCCATTGTAGTACTGGGTGAAAAGGGGATCACTGTTTTGTGGCTGGTTCCTGGAGTTAGAGTAAGGATTAGAGATGTGTGCAGATATGACATGGGAAATCTGTTTGCAGACTAGGTCTAGGGGGTAGTTTCTGTCTTTGAAAGCCTTTGTGAGATCTGCAGCATATTGAGAAATGAAGTTCTTATAATTGCAGATACGCTGTCTTTGGGCGGCTAGGCTGTAAGGGAAGGCTCTTTTTGATGTGGAAGTGATGGGAACTATCAAAGTGTAAGTACTGTTGGTGATTTGTAGTTTTATTGTGGGTGAAAGTGTGCCTGGAACCATGAGTGAAGTCTAATAAACATCCATAATTGTCACAAGGCGCATTGAGGAAGGCCAGGTGAAGCAGATTAGAGAGAGAGTTGAAGTCGTGAAGGAAACAAGATATGGTGTCTTGGCCCGAAGTGCAGATCATGAATATATTGGCACTGAACTGAACCAGACCAGAGGTTTTGGGTTTTAGGATGCTAGGAAGTTTTCCCCCAAATGGCTCACAAACAGGTTGGTGGCATGTGGATGCCCATGGCAGAGCCACAGATTATACTGTATATTCACCCCTCAAAAGAAAAGTAGTCATTTGTTAGGATAAGGTTGGCGTTTGGATTCAGACGACCTTTGGGAGTGGTAAGATTTGAGTGTGGCAATGTCATGGACATGTAGGATGATGGTGTATGTTGAGGTGGCATCAAATACGGCTAATAAGGATTCAAGAGGTAAAGGGATGAAGATGACAGGAGTCAGAGAATGAAGTGGGTGGAGTTCTTGATATGGTCAGCATGAAATATTTGGTCAAAGAGGGTCAACTTTCTTTCAGCGCAGTAACCAGCTGCAATTTGTCATCCAGGATGATTTGGTTTGTGGATTTTTGAGAGCAAATAGAAGGTAGGTATATGGGGTGATTTTGGGGTAAAAAGGGAATTAGATTTAGGAGGGAGCTTCTGTGAAGGGCCTTATGATTTCAGCAGGGATGGAGATCTTGTTGTACTATTGGCATGGGTCATTCAGGCAAAACTTGTAGGTGGAAGTCATAAATTTGGCGGAGCCCTTCTGCAAGATAGTCACATTTAATATATGTTTGGAGTTTGTCCAGATTCACTCAAATGTGAAAATTTATTACCATATTAAAATGGTAATAAATAATTTTTCCAGAACTACCAGACAGTTTTTGTTGAGCCAATACATCCAAAAATATTTGAATCACTCATGTACATTCAGTTAAGTAATTATTTTAAAAACAATAGCCTATTATGCATCAACTAGTATGGATTTTGGCCAGGCAAAAATATCACCATAGCTTTTTTTGGAAACTGCTTCTCAAATTTAATCAGCTTTTAATAATTAGATGATGGTAATACTTCTATTGTGTGATCTAACTAAAGCATTTGACTGCACTCCATGTAACTTATTGCCAACAAAAATGGAGTTTTATGACATGCAGAAATTGCAATAACTTCCTTCTATTAGACCCACAAAATCAGTTTATCTCAATCATAAATAGAAATTGTCCTTAACCCTTTAACTGTTAGCGACGGGTATATGTTGCGGCAGTCGACAATCTCATGAGCGCGAATGTCAGATATATACATTTCGATGTTTTGTCACAACGTACATGCACAAGCTGAACTATAGGGTTCCATGTGTTTGCTAGTTGTTCTAATAGCTTCACAATACAGCTCACTGATTGGAGGAGATGCTAGGTTTGTTCACCTTTTGCGGGTTTTGGGGGTATTACAGTGTCAATTTGCATACAAACCAGTTAGAAAATGTGCAAGTATGGATTGTAGAATGCCAATGTAGAAAGATTGTTTATATAAACAGTTACATTAAGGATGAATTTAATTTTATTTCATCTTCTGATAAGGATATTTGGCCTTCAACAACTCAGAGCCAACAAAATAGTTATTAATGTTCCATGTGTTCACTTTGCACACGTGAAACTAATGACGTGAAGAACAGGGTGACAGCACAGAGCAGTCACCCCCAGTGAAAAGAAGAGGCAAGTCTCCACACAGTATTCAGTAGCAGAGGCACTCAGAGCCACGCACATGAATAGTGCACTGCAACAAATAAATCTGCAGTGAAAGGTTTAAGTAGAAACAGTTAAGGTGTTCCACAGGGTTCACTTTTTTTGTGAAGAGTTTATCAGCCAAGTCTGTTAAGAAGATCTCATGAGTGTTCCAGCTCATTTGGAAACTGAGAGATACTGTAGGTAGTAATTATCTCTGCTCAACATATTTCAGTATGTTTCAGTTATGTATCTGATATCCCACACTCATATGGGAATATTCTCATATCTGTAATATATATAAAGTCTAAAAAATAAAATAAAAATAGAAAATTTAATTAAAATTTTCCCACCCACAGGAAATTCAAGGGTAGTTTCCCAGACAGCCAACACCACCCCATCCTTCTGGAAATGAGAACCAATATCCCCCTTATACATTCGTTCCCTAGATCCTGGCGGAATCTTAAAAAGCAAACTGGGAAAAAGTTTCTAACGAATTGAATTGATCAACCACTGCGACAGATTCCTGCCAGATGGTACGTCCACAGTCTAACATATACAGTCATGACACTTCCACTGACTTGTTATGCACTGCGACAGCAGACCTTCCAATAAGCTACATTTCTAAATATGATATTGGATGAGTGTGAATATTATCATTTATATTGATTTCAACATACTTATTACATTAAGGAATGTATTTAATGCCATAAAAATACATAATAACTTAAAATAACTCCATATTTGTCTTTCTTAAGTTTCCTAACATTCCTGACAAGGTACGAATTGGTACATCAAAGAACAGTTTATTTATAGTTATTTTGTAAACTATAGGCTTCTATTGAATAATTTTATTTTCTACTCAAAATAAAAAATGGCTAGGAAACACTAGAAACCTGCCCTTTGACAGAAAGACATTGCTTTTCTACTCAAGAACGTTAAGGTTTCTTGACTATAATTCCAGTAAAAACGGTGAGGGTGGAAAGCAGAAAACGTATATAGAATGCAATAACTACAGTATTTAATGTACCAAATCAGCCACCATAGCTGTAGCTGAAGGACAAATGTCAAAGAAGTCGTTATAACAAGGCAAAAGCAATGAAACTCTTTTCCAACAAAGAAAAAACCAATACCACAACTGTTGCTACAGCTGAACCATAAATTGCAAGATGCTTCAAAACACTGGTTTTTCAAGCTAAAGTAATTACAAACATTTTGTTTCCATTGAACTAAAAATACTTTTGCTATACCAGGCCATGGAGTGGAGGAATGAGAACAGTATAAAAGAGTTACATGATATCGACAGTACAGTACTGATACTGTATTAATATTTAAAATTATAACTTTTATATTTCCACCCCCATGAACCACAGACATTGCTGAGGTGGGGTGGCTTGCATGCCTCAACGATGCAGATAGCCTTGGAGGGATATATGTGGAGAGGCCAGACAAATGTGTGGTTCCTGAAGGGGGGCAGCAGCCTTTTCAGTAGTTACAAAAGTGTGGTTGATTGACTGAGCTGGCCTTGTAACATCAGCTAACATGGCTTTGCCATGCAATTACTGGGAACGGCTGAAAGCAAGGGCAAACTACAGTCGTTACTTCTCCCGAGGACATGCAGCTCTACTGTATGACTATATGATGATGGCGTCTTCTTGGGTAAAATATTCTGGAGGTAAAATAGTCCCCCATTCGGATATCCGGGCAGGGACTACTCAGGAGGATGTCATCATCAAGAAAAACAAAACCGGCATTCTACAAGCCTGACCGTGGAATGTTAATCATGTAGGTAAGCTAGAAAATTTGAAAAGAGAAATGCATAGATTAAAGTTACATATGGAAGGGATTAGTGAAGTTCATTGGCAGGATGAACATAATTTCTGGTCAGGTAAGTACAGGGCTACCAATGAAAAATCAGTTAAATAAGAAAATAGGAATGCAGGTAAGTTACTATGAACAACATAGTGAACGCATTATCATAGTAAAGATAGACACGAAGCCAACACTGACCACAGTATTGCAAGTTTATATGCCAACTTGTACGGCCAATGACGAGGATATCGAAAAAATGTATGATGAGATAAAGGATATCATTCAGAAAGTAAAGGAGATGTAAACTTGATTGTGATGGGGGACTGGAACTCAGTAATAGGAAAGGGAAGAGAAGGAAATGTAGTAGGTGAATATGGACTGGGGAGAAGGAATGAAAGAGGAGATCACTTGGTATAATTTTACTCAGAGCACAATTTGATGATCACCAAAACCTGGTTTATACATCATGAAAGAAGGCTGTATACATGCTAGAGACCAGGAGACACTGGAAGGTACCAAATTGACTTTATAATGGTAAGGAATAGATTTAGAAACCAGGTTCTAAACAGTAAGACATATCCAGAGGCAGATATAGACTCTGACCACAAATTACTGGTTATGAAATGCAGATTAAAACACAAGAGACTGCAGAAAGGTAGAAAGGTTAGGAGATGGAACCTGGACAAACTGAAGGAACCAGATGCGGTTGAGAGTCAGGCAAGGCAAGGATTGGCATTAGGCAAGGATTGGCTGAAACAGGGGAAAGTAATACAGTAGAACAAGCATGGGTACCTCTGAGAGATAGGGTAGTGACGGCAGCAGAGGATCATATAGGCAGAAGGACAAGGCCTAATAGAAATCCCTGGATAACACAGGATATACTGAACTTAATTGATGAGAGGAGAAAACATAAAAATTCATTAAGTGAAACAGGAAAAAGGGAGTACAAACATCTGAAAAATGAGATTGACAGGAAGTGCGGACTGGCTAAGCATGAGTGACTAGAGGACAAATGCAGAACCATAGAAGAATGCATAACTAAGGGAAAGATAGATACCGCCAATAGGAAAATAAAAGAGAGATTTGGAGGCAAGAAAATCAGCTGTATGAATATCAAAACAGTACTAAGCAAAGAGGGAGAAGCTGAACTGTGGAAGGAATATATAGAGGGCCTATACAAAGGAAATAAACTTGAAGGCAGTATTCTAGAAATAGAAGACAAAGTGGAGGAAGATGAGATAGGAGATATGATACTGCGAGAAGAATTTGACAGAGCACTGAAGGACTTGAGTCGAAACAAGGCCCCTGGTGTAGATGATATTCCGTCTGAACTGCTGATTTCGTTAGGAGAGCCAGTCATGAAAAAATTTTATCACCTGGTATGCAGGATGTATGAGACAGGGAAATACCCTCCGACTTCAAGAAGAATATCGTAATTCCAAATCCAAAGGAAGCAAGTGCAGTCAAGTGTGAAAATTACAGAACTATCAGTTTAATAAATCGTAGTTGCAAAATACTAACACAAATTATTTACAGACAAATGGAAAAACTTGTGGAATCTGACCTAGGGGAAGATCAGTTTGGATTTAGGAGAAATGTAGGAACATGGGAGGCAATACTCACATTACGACTAATGTTAGAAGATAGGAAGAGCACACCTACTTTTTTAGCGTTTGTTGATTTGGAGAAAAAAGTATCTGTTCTCAAACAAATGTTAAAAATAAATATTAACTACTCAAAAAGTTATTCAGGTTGCAATTGAGACCTTTTTAAGGCTAATTAAGGAACAAGAATGGCAGGATGTTTATAGTGCTGATAATGCAGATGATAAATATAATGCTTTTCTGAACACATTTCTTATGCTGTTTGAAAGTTGCTTTCTGCTAGAACACTCAAAACAGGGTACTTCCAGTAACAGACAGTCAGGGTGGCTGACAAAGGGGATAAGAGTATCATGTAGAACAAAGTGGGAATTGTATGAAAATGTCAGAAGCAGTCAGAATGAACATGCAGTAGCTCATTACAAACAGTACTGTAAGGTTCTGAAAAATGTCATTAAGACTGAAAAAAAGTATGTGGTATGCAAAAAGACTAGCAAACTCTCGGGATAAAATTAAAACTATCTGGTCAGTTGGGAAGGAAGTGTCTGGTCAGCAGCAGCAGGTAGAAGAAATAACGTCAGTGTGTAGTAGGAATGTTTCTGTTACTGACAAGTTAGATATATGTGCAATATTCAATAATCACTTTCTGAATATAGTAGGGGAACTAAACAAAACCCTAGTTTCTACAGGTAATCATATAACATTTTTAGTAAATGCCTTTCCGAGGCTGTTACCTGAAATGGTCCTTCATGATACTTCCATAGGGGAGATTGAGTCAATAATTGAATCACTAAAGACTAAGGACTCTTGTGGATATGATGGGGTATCTAGCAGAATTCTAAAGTACTGTTCTCCATATGTTAGCCCAGTACTAAGCCATATTTGTATTTTTCCTTTCACAATGGTCATTTAAAGTACTCAGTAGTGAAACCACATTATAAAAAAGGACAAAGGGATAATGTAGACAACTATAGACCTATTTTTATGCCATCAGTTTTTTCTTATGTCATTGAAAAGGCTGTATATTCAAGATTAATTGAGCATTTCAGTTCACATAATTTGTTGCCAAACCTACAGTTTGGTTTTAGAAGTGGTTTAACGACTGAAAATGTTATATTTTCGTTTCTGTGTGAGGCACTTGATGGGTTAAATAAGAGGCTACGGGCATAAGGCGTCTTCTTTGATTTAACAAAAGTGTTTGATTGTGTTGATCACAAATTATTGTTGCAACATTATGGAATACGGGGAGTAGCTCACAACTGGTTCACCTCTTACTTTAATAATAGACAACAGAAGGTAATTCTCCGCAGTGTAAAAACTGGCTATGATGTACAATCCCAGTGAGGCTCAATTAAGTGTGTGGTACCACAGGGTTCTGTTTTGGGACCATTGCTGTTTCTTAATTATATAAATCATACGCCTTCGAGTATTACAGGTGACTATAAAATATTTTTGTTTGCTGATGATACCAGCTTGGTAGTGAAGGATGTTGCTCATAATATTGACACAGTATCAAATAATGCAGTTCATGAAATAAGTTTATGGTTTGTAGAAAACAAGTTGATCTTAAATCACAGTAAAACTCAGTTTTTACAATTTCTAACATATAATTTGATGAAAGCTGACATTTTGATTACACATAATGGGCATATGATAAGTGAGACTGAACAGTTCAAATTTCTAAGTGTTCATATAGACAGTAAGCTGTCATGGAAAGCCCATGTTCAGGATCTTGCTCCAAAACTAAATTCTGCTATATTTACCATTAGAACAACATCTGAAATAAATGATTTTTCAACACGAAAAGTAGTCTATTAAGCTTACTTGCACTCACTTATGATGTATGGCATTGTTTTTTGGGGTAACTCGCCTGATGCAAAAAGGATATTTCTGGCTTAAAAACAGGTGGTTTGAGCAATATTTGGTGTAAGTTCATGAACGTCATGTCAACCCCTTTTTCAGTAGTCTGGGAATTTTGACTCTGGCGTAACAATATGTTTTTTCTTTAATGTCGTTTGTTGTTAATAATATCAGCTTATTCCCACAAGTTAGTAGCTTTCACTTGGTGAATACTAGACAGAAGTCAAATCTACATTTGCATCACACCACCTTGACACTTGTGCAGAAAGGTGGATTCTGCGACATCCATTTTCAATAAGCTGCCACAAGAACTAAGGAATCTTAGCACTAATTCACACACTTTCAAATCTAAATTGAAGAGTTACCTCATGGCTCATTCCTTTTATTCTGTCAATGAAATCCTAGAAAAGTTAAACAATTAAGCTAATTCATTTTTTTTTTCTTTATTGATTCTCTTCACTTTGTCTTAAGATTGTCATGTGCAAAGGACTACTTAAAAATTTTCTGTTACCATTCTTGTGTAACAATTAATGTATTGACTTGTTCCATGACCATGAAGTCTCACTCCTCAACTGTGTCCTATGGAACAGAAAAAACCAATAAATAAATAAAAAAAAGGGCAACTGAATGGAATGGACAGTGCCTTGGAAGGAAGATATAAGATGAACATTAAGAAGAGTAAAACGAACGTGATGGAATGGAATGGCAGAGAATCTGGCAATGCTGAAGGAATTAGATTAGGTAATGAGAGAATAAAAGTAGTAGATGAATATCGTTATTTGGGTAGCAAAATAAGTTCTGATGGTTGAAGTAAAGAAGATATAAAATGCAGAATGGCTATGGGAAGAAAAGCGTTTCTAAAGAAGTGAAACTTGCTGACATCCAATATTAATTTAAATGTTAAGAAGTCCTTTATGAAAGTATTTGTCTGGAATGTAGCATTGTATGGTAGTGAAACGTGGACAATACGGAGTTCAGACAAGGAGTTCAAAAAAAGGGAGACCAAGGGAGGAATACAGTAAGCAGATTCAAAAGGATGTTGGTTGCCAAACCTATTCTCAAATGAAGAGACTTGCACAGGACAGGATAGCGAGAAGAGCTGCATCAAACGAGTCCGTGGACTGAAGACCACAACAACAACAACAACAACATACAATATTTAATTTGTACTCATAATGTGAATGTTGAGTGTAGCACTTTCATTGCAATAATAGACTGATATTACTAAGAAAGCCTATTCAGCTGTGTGTGTCAACATCAACAAAGAATGTGGATATGAATCTTTCCTGGCCTGATAAATCCTACATCTAGCTCAGGAAACATTTTAAAGCTTGGCACACACAATTACAATTAATGAGTGATTATAATGCACTACTGAGTACCATTTCGTTTCCAGTCATTTTTCAGGGCAAAATTAACCTATTTCTCATCATCAAAGAATTTCATAGACTCCTAACCACTTCTGATAGAAGAGACCATATTTATTATTCTAATGCAATCTCAAATTTTCCTATAATCTACCTAATACATCAAATTAGTGAAGCCACAATGTATTTTTACTTTTATTGATTGAATTCTTTTGACAGTAAACTTAGTGCTGTAAGATGGCCTGTAGCCAACAACAGTTCATATACTAGAAGCTACAATAAATTCTTAAGTTTTTTTTTTAGATGCATTCAATGACTCTTTTCCTCTCAGATTATAGGAGGAATGAAAATCTCTAGTGCTAAAAAAACACAGCTTCACAATGAACTAAAATCAAACAGAAACCCTGATTTCATTAAATATGTTAAACACTCTAAAACAGTATTCAGGAAAGTTGTACTGGCTGCTAAAAATGGCAAATAATACATTCATACTCCAACATAAAAATAAGATGAATAGCCATGTGGTCAGTTATCCAGTCAGAATCAGGAGCCAAGGTCAAATGTCAAAAGATTCAGAATTTATGTGTGAATATGATATTGTTGTAAGCCAAGTTCAGATGTCAAATTGTTCCAATGAATTCTTTTTAAACGTAACAAGATCAAATATAGATATCACAGCCTGTGAAAATGAGGCTCATTTCATAGATTTGGAAGACAATCAGAACACTTGTTTTAAAATTTTTGTAAAATTCACCAATAAAGATGTGGAAAAAGAAATATTATTATTAAAAAACAAACCCTCGTCTGGATGGAATGAAATACCCACATCTGTAATAAAGTATTATGTGATGTCATTCCATTGGTAACGTTAAGTATTATAAACTAGTCCTTCAACCAGGGATGTTTTCCAGATAAACTGAAATATACCAACATAAACCCGTTATTTAAAACATGTTTGATTGAGGATATGGAGAAATACTGCCCTATCTCTATTCTGCTGGTCTTCTCTAAATTGTTTGAAAAGATTACAGCAAAACAACTTCAAATCTTTCTTACTTTTAATTGACATAATTTTTAAAAATCAGTTTAGATTGCAACCACTGTAAACGCAATGAATGTACTAAAATATATGGTCCTCATTGGATAAAGGTAGATAAAGTACAAGGATTTTTTGTGAACTAACAAAAGTATTCGATTCAGTGAACCTCTCTTAATTGATACGCAAACTACATATGTACGATATCAGGGATACTGCTTTCAATGGTTACTCTCCTACTTAACAGATTGGAAACAAAGAGTAGTTATAAATTCTAATTCAATAAATTACTTCTTGGACAGGAAAACTGTTTCCCAAGGTGCCCCACAAGTTTTGATACTGGGTTCCTAGCTTTTTCTTTTCTATATAAATAATCTACCAGTTTCAATGAAAGTAAATTCAGTTTTAATTGCCGATGATATATCAGTCCTAATTGAAAATGAAGTTCCTGAAGAAATTCCAGGATGTATCATAAACTGGAATCATGGTTCCATCAAACTGGACTAAAACCAAAATGACACAATTTGAAGCTAAATTAGTAAACAGGAGTGAAATAAAAAATTGCAATGATCAGGATATCACAGAAGCAAACTGTGTAAAGTTCTTCAGGATGGCCACCACATCTTCATTTCCAAATTCCAGGTTTTTTCCAGGTTTTCCAGGTTAAAAATAATTATTTTCCAGGTTTTCACGAAACTTGATTTTGCTCAAAGGGGTTAGCAAACAACTATACCGCAAAGAAACTATTACATATTTTTAAAACACACATCATCCAAGTTGAACCATGTCACGTTGTAATATACACCAAGCAGTGGCGAATCCAGGATTTGTGTTGGGGTGGGGGGAGGGGGTGCAGAACTCATAAAAATTGTGGCATTGTACCTCAAACTGATCTACAAAGAACCAGCTCATATTACGAGGTTGGGGGATCTGCAACCCCATAGATCCCTCTCCCCAGATTCGACACTGACACAATGTATAGTACAGGGTGTACATCTTAAGTTGACAAACCAGAATAACTAGGAAAAAAAAGCAGTATATATTCAACGACAGTTTTCACCATTATGAACGGACAGCAGAGGCTTAGGAAATGATACTAAACTTGAACTGCCTCCACTGTTTGGGAGTGGTGTGGGTGGCTAGTGTAAAATTTTAAATTTGTATTGTATTTTGTATTGCAGATTCAGATTCTACAGACCAAATCATGTATAGTTTATTTGATATTTTTTCTTTAAATTAGCAATATATTGCACTGTAATGGTAAGAATTATTTGTTATACTGCTGACAAAATGTACCAACCAGGAAAAAAAAATAAAGGTTAATCATATTGATGATGCTTCATAACCCAACCAAATGATACCAGATATACATTTCTTCCTGGCTAGTTCAATTAAGTGTTTTTTCGGCAATTCATAACTGGTATTCAGACAAGGGCAATCTGGACTAAGGCAACAATGGAAAACTGACCTGTCCACTGCGGGGAGAGGAAGGAATCACCTCGGGGATCATTTGGTAGCATTCTGAAGCATCATGAATTTGGTTTCCATTTATTTTATATCCTGGTTTTCCTGTTTAGTACATTTATTCACCAGCAAGGAAAGTATTTCTTACTATTACAGCGCCATCTGTCGTAAAAACAAATCAACCAGACCATAGATGTGGGAATCTGCAATAAAAAGTAGGGGTTCCCATTTAAAATTTTACACTTGACACTCCCCTCCCCCCCCCCCCCCCCCCCCCACACACACAAACGGTGGAAATGGTTCAGGTTGAATATTATTTCCTAAGCCTCTACCATCTGAGCATGTTGGTGAAAACCATTTTTGAATATCTACTATTTTTCTGAGTTATTCTGGTTTGTCTACTGAAAATTTACACCCTGTATAATGGACTAAGTTGAGTTCAATTACTGGAAGATACTGTACGTTTTAATGTGAATTGCATTCATTTCTGCAACATAGCCCGTTCATTTATACTACACCTCCTGATACATTAAAATACAGTCACATCTCATGAACTAGTGATCGAGAACTCAATACATATATTATTGATTTACTTTACCTCAGAATATGAACAACCTATTCACCTTGTTCAAGGTTTTATTTAGATTGTTCACAATGATGGTTTTCATTTCCAGAGCCCATACAGTCAAATAAGTTTTGCCCTGGAAAACTCTAGCTAAAAGATCAATGAATGTTAATGACCCAGCATGCGTTAATAATGCACAATGTTGTGGGTGAGTTCTTTAACATCGAGGAGATGAAATGAGGAATCCAAAAACATATTTGGAGCAACAGCTGTGTGGTATTTGCATTTAAGTGTCATCTGGTAAAATAACACTCAACAGCGGATTTTAATGAAAACAATATTTTGTTGTAATGAATTTGTTTCATTTTTAAAATTTTTGTAGTACTAAACAGACAGTGAAATATATATTGTGGAAAGCAAACAGACGTCCGTTTGGTTATGGAAAGTTTGTTTCTTGTTTCCTGCGTGGCCGTTCAAAGCACTCTTCCCCATTGTAGAAATATTTATCTGTGTAGCACCAAAAGCATAATGCATTCCTTTGTGATTTGGGATCACATGTAGCACACGGAAACATTGTCTTGTATGAGCTGTGATATCGAGTTATACTCTGTTTTGACATGGCGGATAAACATTTCACTCTAAAACATGAAAACATGTTGAATTACTTCATCTCTGCAGCGTAGGCAAGGTCAATTCACACTCTATTGTTCTCTGCAATGATTGTTTCACTCTGTTCCATCTCAAAAAGATGTAGATAGCTTTAGTCTCGAAATATATTTAACAATATTTTTAATGTATTGTTATAAGACAGCTGTTAAAGCAATAAATTACAACTGAAAGAGATTTCCTTTTCACAAAAGTAGCATACCATATTACATGTTTTTGGAGGACAATTAGCATGTCAAAAAGTTGCAATCAACAATGTTAAAACTGTATTTCATACGGGCCCAGCTAGCGATCACTAGGTGGCATTGCGTGTACGTATGCTTTTTGAAAACCCATTAACATATAACGAGGGGAATAATTAATGCTGTTCCTGCTCTATAATTGACAGGTTCTCCATGTATCCTTGTCCGCTAAGTAAATTATCGTCGTAATTGATACCGCGACTCCTCATTGGCGCTAGCAGGGCCCGCATGAAAAACAGTTCAGCCATCAACAATACGTTCCGGTACATGATGACTGTTTACTATTTATATATTACCAATGTTACGTCAGCCACAGGAATCGTCTATAATTATTACTAACGAACATAGGTGCCGACTTTTGAAAATCTTGGGGTATGCTCAGTGGGGTACCCAGGTATTTCTAAAGAAAAATAAAAAAATAAATACAAAGCAAAGCCAAAAACTTATACAAAACATACACACTATCGATTCCATATCACCGTCACCATCACGATTGTAAGTCGAAGTCCTCTTGTATTTCACTGAATACTTATCCATTTTAACGACTTTCACACACAAAACGTTAATCCTTTTAACCCCAAATTTTATTGATTTATGAACAAATATTTCTTTGCATATATCTATAAATAATTATTGAATTGTGATTCTTTACTTTCTCCCGGCGTATTTCATAATCAAAATATCCACGGGTGTACTGCCGGTCTATAGTGTCTTTAGTGTCAGCGATCATACATGTCGCCATCATCAGGTGAACTGACGGACTGAGCTCCTGGAAACGCGCCGGCACAGAGATCCGCACGCTATGGCTGCTCGAAGGGAACTGGGTTCTAGCCCGGTAGCGGGCCATTTAAATACCCTCGGCTGGCGGAGCGCCCCTCCGCGGTCCGGGCTGTGCAGTGGAACCGATTGTGGCGGCGTCTGAGATGATGTCGGTGTGAGGACTCTGTCCGCCGTGGTCGTCACTTTGTTACGTTTGCTAGATTTACTCTTAATTAACCCAATCGCTGGTTCCCAAGATTTGCTAAGATTATAGCCACAGACACGGTTTATGAGGTCGTCACTTGTGCGAATTTCAATGGCCTCTCTAACGACGCAGTCCCAGTATCTCGACGTCTGTACCAGAATCCTAGTGCTTTCATACTCCATCGCATGATTCTCCGACAAACAATGTTCAGCGACCACCGACTTGCTCGGATACATCAATCGTGTGTGCCTCTGGTGTTCAACACATCGATCCTCGACGGTACGCATCGTCTGTCCAATATAGAACTTTCCACACTGACACGGAATCTGGTACACGCCGGCCTTCCTCAAACCGAGATATCTTTAGCGTTCCCACCAGTGCACGAATTTTATTTGGCGGACAAAAAACAGTTCCAACGTGGTGTTTTTTCAAAATGCAGGCAATCTTCCCCGAGAGTGCGCCAGTATATGGAACGAACTCAGTGCCTACATCCTCCCTCGTGTTTTCATCAGTTTCCACAGGTTGAGTTGTAGTGGTTGGGCGGAGAGCCTGCTGAATCTGCCACTCTGAGTACCCATTTTTTCAAAATACAGTTTTCAGGTGTTCCAATTCCTGGGGTAGACTCTCTGTGTCGGAGATAGTGCACGCCCTATGTACTAGAGTTTTAAGTACCCAATTCTTCTGTGAAGGGTGGTGACAGCTGTCTGCGTGTAAATACAGATCAGTGTGCGTTGTCGTCCAATATACACTATGACCCAGGGTGCCATCAGCTCTTCTCTTGACCAAGATGTCCAGGAACGGCAATTTACCCTCCATTTCAGTCTCCAGAGTGAATTTGATGTTGGGGTGTAAGGAGTTCAGATGTGTAAGGAAGTCAAGGAGTTTATCCATACCATGTGGCCAGATGACGAAAGTGTCGTCCACGTAATGGAAAAAGCAAGTAGGTTTCCATTGAGATGATGCTAGGGCTTCCTCCTCGAAATTCTCCATGTACAAATTTGCGACCACAGGGGAGAGTGGGCTACCCATGGCGACTCCCTCCGTTTGTTCGTAATATTCGCCATTGAAAAGAAAATACGTAGAGGTCAAGACATGCCTAAAAAGTTCAGTGGTCTTCTCGTCGTATTTCTGACCAATCAAATCTAGTGACTCTCAAAGGGGCACCCTCGTAAACAACGAAACTACGTCGAAACTCACCATGATATCTGACTCATCCAGCCTGAAGTTGTTAAGGCGTTTAACAAAATCCACGGAATTACGGATGTGATGAGGTCATTTACCCACATAAGGACTTAATAGTCCCGTCAAGTGTTTGGCCAACAAATATGTAGGTGCTCTTATGTTACTGACAATGGGACGTAACGGCACCCCATCTTTGTGAACCTTAGGGAGTCCATAAAGTCTTGGCGGTACCAGACCTTGAGGTAGCAGTTTCTTGGCGACACCCTCCGGTAAATCCGCATCCTTGAGAAGCGCCCTCGTCTTGTTTTCCACCTTCTTTGTGGGGTCTACGCTGATCTTCCGGTAGGAATCGTCATTTAGCAGGCTCTGCATCTTTTCAGCGTAGTCCTTATGGGAGACAACAATCGTAGCATTGCCTTTGTCAGCCGGTAAGACAACAATTTCAGGCCGCTCCCTCAGGTCACGAATGGCCGCCCTCTCTTTACTAGTGATGTTCGACTTCATGGGCTTGAATTTCGTCAACGCACGACAAGTTTCACGACGTATTTCCTCAGCTGATTCAGGCGGAAGTCGAGCTGCAACCTGTTCAACAGCACTAATAATTTCTGCGACCGGTGTGAACTTTGGGGTAGGAGCAAAGTTGAGTCCTTTCTCCAAAACCGAGACCGCATCATCACTCAACTCCATGCCACTCAGATTGATGACAGTCTTGCACGGAACCTGCAGAGATGGTTTGTCAAGGAGGCGTGAGAACTTAGCTGTTTGACATCCCGTTGCCTTCTTATGGGCGGAATCAGCTGCAACCGAAGTAACACCATCAATCCAATCCCAGGAAAAAGACGTGAAGTTACTAGCCAGTTGCAAATGCATTTTGAATAGTTCCTGTGAGATGAGCTCAAGGCTACGGCGGGTGAAATGCACTCTCATAAATGCAACCTCATAAACCGTGACTGTGGCTATATAATCTTAGCAAAGCTTGGGAACCAGCGATTGGGTTAATTAAGAGTAAATCTAGGAAACATAACAAAGTGATGACCACGGTGGACAGAGTCCTCACACCGACGTCATCTCAGACGCTGCCGCAATCGGTTCCACTGCGCAGCGCGGGGCACGGACCGCGGAGGGGTCGCTCCGCGGGCCGAGGGTATTTAAATGGCCCACTACCGGGCTAGAACCCAGTTCCCTTCGAGCAGCCGTAGTGTGCGGATCTCCGTGCCGGCGCATTTCCAGCAGCTCAGTCCATCAGTTCACCTGATGAAGGCGACATGTATGATCGCCGAAATATTGTGCCCATTGGACACTATAGACCGGCAGTACACCCGTGGATATTTTGATTAATTATTGGATTAATGTACATCTGACAGAATTTTATTATTTTTAGTTTTTTTGAAACAAATTTGGGATGACTACAGATGGCATTAGTGTGCAGGATACGTTTCCTTTATCGTAACTAACAACATTTTCAAATTGTTGACAACTAATTTAGACATTGGACAATTATTTAGTAATAAAGTTTTAAAATTATTTTGTTTCCTTTACCTTGATACAATTATTTGAAAGTATTGTTGCATTTACTCCAACTTAGACATGAAGCAACGATATATATTTTGACAAGGTATTGTAGCCTAATGCTCTTTGTTTCCTTGAGATAATGGTAGACAATCTAGTCACAATGAATTATTGGAAGCCCTGCAATGTTATTTACAATCTTTCAACAAATGGTTGTGGCTAGACGGACAGATAAAGATGAGGGGAGGGAAAGGGTTAAGACGTAATTCCATCCACAGGTGACAAGTCGAAAAGAGCAGAAACTAAGGTTCAACTACTACGTTCAATTGTTGACAAATTGTTGAAGCCTGATAATTCAAATTCAGAAAAAAAAAAATCTATCACTAGCTGTTGCGTTTCGAGAATTTTGTAGAGCTGCCAATTAAAACACAAAGATCTTCCCAAGTTGTTATGAGGACTGTCTTTACGGAATGTTTTAGCTAAAAGGGATAGGGCAGTCTTCGCAGCAAGTATGTAGGCTCACCGGTAACGTACGTGGTTTTCAAAAGGTCATCTCAAAAGATACCGGGAATTAAATTCGTAGTGTAAACATTTTCAAAGTATCGTACCAAACCCACTTCATTTCTAGTTATTTAATACATTTAGAGGTTGCCGCCTTCAGTTTACAATATTCACTATTGACTTAACAAGCGGAATTCCATTAACACTCGGGCCAGTGGCGTAACTAGGACTTGGCATTGGGGGGGGGGGGGGGGGGGGGGGGATAGATCTGCTTGACGGAAAAATTTTAGTCAATTTCCAGACAGACTACTATCTACCACTCCCGTTGAAGAAACTAATTCACTCCCATCCAATGAAAGCTGATGGTAAAACACTCCAAGTTTTCAATCTTTACCTTTACCAGATTGCTGTTATACAATTTCTTTCTTTTCCATTTTTTTTTATTTATATTTTTGTCTCTTTCTTTTCAGGTTCTAGGGGGGGGGGGCCCTCTATCCCCTCATTCCCCCCCCCCCCCCCACCCCATAGTCACACCACTGATTCAGACTATTTAGAAACGGTCACTTCACTCACATGTGAACGTGGATTTTAATGCCTACGAATTCAATTACCTTTTTAAAATAATCTATTTAGAGTGGTGCCTTACATAAGCCAGCCGGTCATCAATGGAATGAGAGAGCTGATTTTAATTACAGTCAAGAATATTCAGTGTGGTATTCCTAGCATAACCACTGAAATTTTGGGGTATGCTTGAGCGGCCGAGCATACCCGTCCGTAGTCGGCGCCAATGCTAACGAAGCATCACAATACCACCTTTTTCGGAGTTTCAACACAGAATCAGACAAATGAGATCTGTGTTGATGAGTATCACCTGGGGAGGGAGGGGGGGTCAATTACGAAAATTGCTAAAATGTTGTACAAATAAATATCGCCTTTCATTCTAGCTGCGATTTCGTAGTCGCGCCTTACGATAACATCGCGTCTCTTCGACGTACATTGTGTGGTTGAACAACACTTCAAAATAAATACAGAGATAGATAAAACTTTTTAAACCACCCAGAAATATATTGAAGATGTTTTTGTACATAAAAATGAAGCGATGGATATTATGTAACCCGCGGGCCCTAACGATCTGAGCATTTTGCTCACCTTAATTTTAAAACGACTGGTATTTTTTACTTTTAAATATTAAACTTTGAGTTTTTTTTTTTTTTTTACTAAAACTATAGGGATTACTTATTCACACTTAAGTACATTTAGAACTGATCGTTTAATCTGAGCAGTAGGCTGTACACGCGAACGATCGTTTAACTCTTAAAGCCGCGAGATCTCACGAGTTAAAAATCCCGGTTTCTGGCTGAAATTCAAGGTTTTTTCCCGGTTTTCCCCAGTTTTTTCAAATTCAAGGCTTTTTCCCAGTTTCAAGGTTCGGTGGCCACCCTGGTTCTTATGCCTATGACTTGATAAAAATTAAATTGAAAGGTGCACACTGATTATCTAGCACATAAACTAAATAGCTTGCCATTTGCAGTGAATATTTCTTCAGTTGCAACAGACATAGACACCACAAAGATAGTTTACACCTGCTACTCTGAGTTGGTTATTGATTATGGCATAATCTCTTGGGAAAATTCAGCAAATGCCTCAAGACTCCTAGTACTACAAAAGAAAATAATTAGGAACATGTGTGTGCACTAATGGGTGTCTTGTGAACGACTGTTAATAAATTTAAAACTGCTATCTATTCCCTGCTCCTCCCTCTATATTATTATGAGAAGTTGACTTTCTTATACAAAAACAAACATAC
The DNA here is from genome assembly GCA_026315105.1 of Locusta migratoria. Lineage (NCBI taxonomy): Eukaryota > Metazoa > Arthropoda > Insecta > Orthoptera > Acrididae > Locusta > Locusta migratoria. The sequence continues at coordinate 530,239,294 of CM048744.1, read as the reverse complement.
ACTTGATTCTTTCTGTTGTACCACAATCTAGAGCACTAGCCATAGAGATAATTTTAAATTTCCAACACACTATCTAAAACTCTACTCCCAAATAATACAGTACATGGGATTAATAATTTACAATAAAATAGAGGGCAATAATATATTTAAAATGGAGCTTGGTTCACTGAAATGATGGCTCTTCACTCCCCTAGTCGAAAAGTGCTACAATTCTGTCGATGAATTTTTTTAAGACAATTTCACTATTTGAACACGGAAACTAGATATTTTCATTCATTGTAATAACAACTGTAATAAATATTTGGATAGTGCAACTGATATATGTATATAAAAATGTGTATTATAAAATGGTTGCATTGTATAATTTGACATGTCTCCTGTACACAAATCAAATGATTTGATAATTGTATGTAATAAGATGAATAAATCACATTTCATTTCACTATAATTTTTGCTTCAATTTCTTGTTAATGCTATCATCAAATCAGCCATGGAGTTGCTGTATCAACTAGTTCATCTGCAACACATATACTGTATAATGGAACCACAATTTCTGCTCAGAAGGCAGTCACTCAATCACCTGGACTATGGCTGGAAAGTATTCAGTTTAAATATTGAAAAACAAATAGAACATGTCTCAGATGAATGTCTCAATTATTTTGAAACATTTCATTTCTTTGAAAACACTAAGGATCATATGTAAGGTAATCACCAATCTCTAAGTGACATATATATATACATGCTACAGCAGAAATAATTTCTCAGATATTGAGGTGTACCTTTCATATTTCTCTCATAGACAGAAATTATCAGTAATTACTTATCTTGATGATTCTAGCTCTAAAACAAGTAGCTTCCTGGATCCTTACTGAAGAAAATAAACAATTCAATATATTTTAGTTTCATTATTAGTGAAACTAAAAGTGAAACACGTTAAACAACTTTGAGTACTTTAGTTGAATCAATAAGAAATGCACCTCTATTCTTCCAAATGTAATTGCTGCATCATAAATATTGGCCACACCAATTTGCAAAGTGTTGAATGTATTCCTTATTTGACCATTAAGAACAGCAATCAGAGGAAATGCCTGAAAATGCATGTTATATATAATAAATGACAAGAAAATGAGGATGTTTATAGTCAGTCCAATGATCAATATTAGGTAAGATGATATGCATAACACTGTAATGTTAATATTGTTCTGACTATTACAGTATAAAATGATATATAATAACTCTCAAAACTAAGCTACAGAATACTGTAACCTACACAAACCTATGAAGACATCAGTGATAAATGACTGGCAGGATTAACTAGACAATGTTACTCTCTATTGGATACAGTAGTTTCATCTAATGTTTGTAAACAGATGTTGTACATGTTCTTTAAAATTTATACGTCAAAGTGATGGTAGAAGAATCCCTAAAAGCTAGAAGACCACCATGACAGCTGAGAATGAGAGTTCTTTTACATAATGTGAAAAAGTACCTAACAGCAAGTCAGTGCCAACTACCACACACAGCATGAATCTAGGCAAAGTGAAGAAAAGGGTACAAACTCATCCAGAAATGTTGAGAAAAAAGCTATGAAAATTAAAACCTCTATAAATGACTTCCCTAATGGGAAAAAGTACCTAACAGCAAGTCAGTGTCAACTACCACACACAGCATGAATCTAGGCAAAGTGAAGAAAGGGGTTCAAACTCATCCAGAAATGTTGACAAAGTTATGAAAATTAAAACCTCTATAAATGACTTCCCTAATGGGAAATAGTTCTGATCAAGGAGAATTCTTAGGAAGACTTAACTAGTTACCTAGACCAAAATGTATTGATACAGAAAAGGAAATAAAAAACAATTTAGATATATTTATTTCTTGTCCATTAGTAATACTAAACAAATATTTGTGATACTTTTAAGTATGATATGTAGTTTTCTTTATTTCCAAATGACTGACATGACAAGAAAACTGTATCATTGCAATTATAACAATTCCTTTCATGCGATATTGCTGTAATTGGTTTTCCAAGCACTTTCAGTAAAAATTGTGGCACTTTTGTTTAGAAATTTTTTTTATAGAAAAGGAAATGCTATGTTTCTTAGTGGCTGCAATTGAACTTCATACCCAACAAATATTTGTAATAATTAAACTTTTTAAAATAAGGGGGAATTGTAATTTTTAAAACTTGGTTTGAAACTCTTTTCTTGGGACTCGTAGGTTATGTTCAAAAGATATTGTATTGTCTACTTACATCAAGTGGGTTCTGTGCTTCTTACTAGTGTGCTAATACAATTTGGCTTTCTTTATTGGCTTTCTACAGTATGTCTCCCTAGGTGTGTTTGTGTCTGGGTAAATGTGTGGGTGTGTGTGTATTTGTTTTTCTTCACCCAAGGTAAGTCTTTCCTCTCCCGGGATTGGAATGGCTCCTTACCCCCTCCCTTAAAACCCTCATCCTGGGTTGCGAAAGCTTGCATTTGTGTGTGTGTGTGTGTGTGTGTGTGTGTGTGTGTGTGTGTGTTTTACTTGTGCTACTATCACCACATGTGCTCCTTCGCCTGGTGAGTAATCTTCATCTATTTTTTATTTAAATATTTTTCCTGCTAGGAATTTTTTGTCTATAATATTTATATCATAATTATTTATTTACTTTTACAATGAATCTTCATGATGAATCATACTTTCTCCTAAAAGAAATATCATCTAAACAACCATCACCAAAATGTACCAAAGTTCTAGATAGTGTGAAGCCACCCAATTTTTGTGTCTTATTAAATGGCAGCCACTTTACAACTAAGTAAAGGAACATCTGTAATGGTAGAGTGATTACCAAATAAATATGAATATATATTTATAGTGCTTGTCTCACATTATTATTTTAAACTTTTTAGCAACTATATCTTAACAGTTAAAGTGTCATGTGAAATTATGAGTCTGAGTTCCCTAATGGCATCCTAAAAAAATCTCTGTCACTGTGCAGTACAAACATACACCACTTCCCATCTTTCCTGTGGCTTCTAGTAATAGAGTAATTAGGAGCAATTGGTGAAGGTGCATACTTTTTGATGACTGTAATGCAAGAGTTCTTGTACATAAAGTTTCCTGCCATGACATTGACAATGGGAAACTGAAATAGAAAGTGAACATGTAACATGAATCTTGGACCTAGATCCAAACAGGTATCATAATTACCTCGTCTCCATGAACTACGTTTTTTAAGTACCGAGTTGCACAATGTTTCAGAATCCACATTAAACTATAGGTCCACCTATAACTCTGTAACTGGCTGGGTAAGTCAGTTCAAAGGTAAGAGGAAGTCCATGGCATCCACCTCCAAACCAACTATTCAAGCTAGTTTCCATGCTACTTATTTTACCATTTGTCTTGTAACTTGAATCCTATTTTCCCCTGAACATGTATTTCATTTGAATCACAAATAAAGCACATAATTATGCTAATAGCTTGGTGTACCCAGAATGAACTGTTTCATCATTGTTTGGAAATAAAAATGATTTATGATAGAATGCAGTCACAAAGAGAAATGTTGATGGGGTTATAACCACATTATGTTACAAAAAAACAAAACATCATATTGCTGAAAATGATAAATGACCTTTATTCTAGAGAGAGAAATAATTCCTTCAACAATAACTCTACTGCCTTCACGTAATCTGCTTAGTACATCTTTTAATTGATTTCCGAAAACTGCACATATGGGAAAAGCCTGAAAATAAATGAAAAGAGAATTCAGTCACAGTTGAATTGAAGGATTATTCATTATTATCATTAATGATTCAAATTTTGATAAAAATAACATACAATAACTCTCCCAAACAATTATTCCTTCAACGGGAAATGCGAGCACATTGAACAATGTTTTTATAAATACTTGCTTTTTACATTATATATTTATGTTTATTATTGACTTTATACATTGAAGAGCCAAAGAAAATGGCATAGGCAAGAATATGCATACACAGAGATATGTAAATACTTAAAAGACAGTGCTGTCATTGGCAATGCCTATACAAGACAATAGGGGTCTGGTGTAGTTGTCGGATCAGTTACTGCTACGACATAGGCAGGTCATCATGATTCAAGTGAGTTTGAACATGGTGTTATAATCAGTGCACAACAGATAGGAGGAAGCTATGAGGTGGGTATTTTCCCATGTGACAATTTCACGAGTGTACCATGAATATCAGGAATCCAGTAAAACATCAAATCTCCGACATTGCTGTGGCTGCAAAAAGATCCAGTGACAACAGAAAAAATCATTCATTGTGACAGCAAGACAATCCTTCTATAAATTGCTACAGATTTAAATGCTGGGCCATCAATAAGTGTGGGACCCTCACTAGGAGGGACTGACGGAAGACACTGAGAAGGTTCAGAGAAGGGCAGTTCATTTTGTTTTATCACGTTACAGGGAGGAAAGCGTCACAGAAATGTTGCACTATCTGAGGTGGAAATCATTAAAAGAATGACGTTATTCTTTGAGGCGAGATCTATTTGCGAAATTTCACTCACCGACTTTTACTTTTGACTGTGAAAATATTTTGCTAACTCCCACCTACATAGGGAGACATGACCATCCCAATAAAATAGGAGAAATCAGATAAAAAACAGAACAATGTAGGTGTTGTTTCTTCCCGCATACTATTAGGGAATGGAGCGGTAGAGAAAGGTTATAGAGTGGTTAATGAACCCTCTGCCAGGTACTTAAATGTGATTTGCAGAGTATCTATGTATATATAGAAGTGTCAGTGTGAGAACCATTCAATGAAACATCATTCATACAGACTTTCAGAGCCGAAGGCCCACTTGTGTACTCTTACTGACTTAAATGACACAAAGCTTTATGCCCTACCTGGGTCTGTCAACAATGACATTGGACTGTTGATGATTGTAAAACTTTTGCTGCCTGGTCTGACAAGTCTCTTTTCCAACTGTATCAAGTGGAAGGGCATGTACAGATATGGAGACAACTTCATGATTTCATGGACCCTGCATGTCAGCAAGGGACTGTTCACACTGGCAGAAGTTCTCCAATGGTGTCTGGTGTGTGCAGTTGGAGTGATATGGAACCCCTGATATGTCTAGATACAACTCTGACAGGTGACACATACATATGCATCATGGCTGATCACCTGCATCAATTCATGTCCATTTTGCATTCAGACAGAACGGGGCAATTCCAATAGGACAATGTGACACTATACAAGCACACAATTACTCAATAAAGCACTACATGTGAAGAATTGTGTCTCCAGCAACATTGTTCTGAGTGCTGGCTACCAAACTCTACATATGAACATTATTGAGTATATCTGGGATGACTTGCGAAATGCTGTTCAAAAGAGATCTAACCCCTCATACTCTTACAGATTTATGGACACCTCTGTAGCAGCTTACAAAAATTCTATCAGATAGAGGCACAACACAACATCAAAAGAACAAATAAAAAAATATATATATTTTGACTGTGTGATACTGCAATTAGTACAACATTCCCACAAAATAACACATTGCATAGGTTGGCAGAGTTATATTAAAAATTCTGTCAATTCAGGTCTTTGGTGAGCAGGGGGAGAGGGAAGGTGTAACACAAATGAATAATGGAGAATAAACTATCATTTCCATCGACTTAATGTTCTGGTCACAAACACAACACAGACATCTTGATGTCTGGAGTGAGATTACTGGTCATCAACTGCATTGCTTCAGTCAGTAAGAGGGAAAAAATAAATAAATAAAAATAAAATAATAATTTTAAAAAGTCGTTGTGAAATATTTCTAACACTATTCTAATGATGCAATGTGAACAGGCCATCTTTGTGCACTCGGGCCAGCAACTAAGAAGTGTTAGCAGAGAGGTTGAGGACGTACTCACTGCTAGCAATGGCCATGGGCAAGTAGTGTAAGCAATTGCGGGCACCCATGTTCATATCAGCACATTTGCCCATCCTGCCCTGGACAATGCAAGGTGTCAGCACTACTTCAGACATTAGCCGAGTCCATGCCATGTTGAGTGGCAGCACTTGTACGAACTTGTGGTAGGTGTACCAGTTTCTTTGGCTCTGCAGTGTTTACGATTTGCACCACAGGGAATAAAATTATATTTATTTTCTTAGAGAGTAAATCACTGCTGGAGTAAATTGGTGTTTGTGCACAATCACTTTTTGAAACCTACAGCAGTAACAAAAGTTTTAAAGAGATATATATCAAATGTGAATCACTCTACATCTGAACACCACATAAAATTAAACAAAAATATTGTGTAGACTTAGATAATGAATTGCCCATCATGGACAGTACAGATCACTAATTACTTAGATTCTGTTCACATATATAATATTTTTCCTAAGTGCCTATAAATCTTGTTATTTTATTATTATGCCTTATATATCTAAACTTTACATGTAAACATTATTTATCTGATATTTGCATGTCATTAAATTAATGGCCTAGAGGAAATAATGGGGTAATGTGATCTGTAAGCTCATGAGAAGTAACATTTTCACACTCAAACAATAATGTAATCATTTAATCTCATATCCTTCTTTTGTGATATCTACATTAATTCAATTTAATCACAATGGAATTTGCTAATACAGTACTCAAGGTCAAAACATACAGCTTCATGCAGTATCTCTGGCGTCCACACTCCCGAAACACCACCTTCATGACCTAGGTCGTGAATTACCTTTCCCTTCCGTTCCCATCCTTTCTTCTTCCCTTCTCTCCCACCTGATGAAGGAACTGTGTTCCGAAAGCTTGTCCTTTTTGTCCCCTTTTTTCTGTTTCTTCATTTGTGTTACTATCGGTGGTACAGCACAAAGGTAAATATAAGTACTGGCCAGCCATTCTATCTCGTTTCAACAGCTTAATTATTGATATAGACTAAAATTACAAGTAAATAGCAACAGAGCTGTCATTCATAAATCAGCTATTGCCTGAGTACAGTAATCAAAAATATGATGCATTACTTCAATGAAATAATGTGACTTGTACCAAAGGAAAATTCAGTCAAGAAAACTAATAAAGTGTAGTATAGAACTGTTTAGTTAATACTTAGCTTCAGGTGGTAAAATGTACAACTGAAGACATGCTTTCAGAACTAATAATTCCTTTGAACAAGCAGAGAGAGGGATTGTTTTTGGAAGTTTAAAAAGGAAGGTTATGTCATTCACAGTGGCAAACTAAGAGGTGGGGAACGGGGGGTGGCAGCGGACCACCCGAGCCTCCAAATCTTAAAAGTTACTTTTTTTATAGTAATGCATGTATTATTTCCAAGTGAATGGGGGCAAGGGGGGAGGTGCTCATTTTGTTTTGCCACCGCCCTGGGCTCCAATTGTCTTAGTCCGATACTGGTCATTCCGACCCCATAAAGCGGGACCCAATTAGATTTTCCACGATCTTGTGAGGAGTGGAACAGTAGAAAAAAGTTTGAAGGTTCAATGAACCCTTTTATTATGAAAGCAAGGATTACAGATATGTGAGTGGATCAAAGGCTTCTTATGTACTGAAACCCAAAACATTGTCCTTACAGGTGAATGCTCGTCAGGTGTAAGGTAGGTCACTGTTGTTCTCTGTATTCATAAATGATCTGGCAGGCAGGACGAGCAACAATGTGCAACTTTGTGGTATTTTGGTGTATAGGAAAGTGTAATAACTGAATGAAGTTACAAGGAGTGTTCAAATGAAAATGTTCAAAACATCTTAATAATCAAACCTGTTGAAATTTCAACATGCCGGTTTAGAATAACGTAGTGCGATATCTAGGGAGGTCATTATAGTGTTGTCACCTTCCCCTAAACAGTACAAAGCTGTGTACTCCACAGGAAAGGTGGTGCTCAGCGTCTTTTCGACGACTGGAGCATGGAAAAACCATTAACAGTGACTTTTAGTATGAGACACCTCATAGCCTACACAAGTCCATGAAGAGCAAATGACCTGGGCTGCTCATGGAGGAAGTGATTCTGCTCCACAATTACTTTTAAATAAATACTTTAATTATAAACACAGTGTCGTTTCATATCTTTTCATTTGAACACCCCTCTACAAGTTGATTTAGAATTATAGTTGGTGTAATGAATGGTAGCTTGTTTGAAATGTAGAGAAATGTAAGTTAATGCAGATGAGTGGGAAAAGCAACCTGTAGTCTTCAAATACAACATTAGTAGTGTACTACTTGACAAAACAGATCAATTAAATATGTATGCATCACACTGCAAAACTGTGTGAAATGGAGTCAGAACATAAGGTAAAAAGTAGGGAAGGCAACTGGCTGTATTAGGTTGATTAAGACAATTTTAGGAAGGTGTGACTCAGCTATAAACAAGACCAAGTACAAATACTACTGCAATCTATTCTTAAATATTGTTTGAATGTTTAGGATCACCATAGGTGTTATTAAAGGAAGGCATCAAAACAATTCAGTGGTGTGTAGCTAGATTTGTTACTGGTAAATTTTGTCAACATGCAGTTATTACAGAGAACTCAAACAGGAAACCATGGATTGAAAGTGAAGTTCTTTTTGTAAAACATAATTGTGAAACTGACTGCTTACAATGTACATTTCATGTAATGACCATGAAGATACGATAAGAAAAATTAGAGCTTTTAATTAGGCATACACACAACTATCCTTTCCCTGCTCCATTTACAAGTAGAACAAGAAAGAAAAATGTTCAAGTGTTTGTAGAGCTTATGGGACTTAACTACGGGGTCATCAGTCCCTAAACTTACAAACTACTTATGAATTAGCTAATACTAAGGATGGCACAAATATCCATGCTCGAGGGGGGATTCGAACCACCGACCGTAGAGGCCGTACAGACTGTGACTGGTGCACCGCAGACCGCTCGGCCACCGCGGCCGGCAACAAGAAAGAAAATGACTAGTTGTAACACAAGTTAACCTGTGCCAGGCACCACACTGTTGCTTTCAGGCTGTGTATGTAGATGTACATGAAGGCAGGCACAAGTACTTTGACATGATTACTGGCAGTACACATTCTATCCCACTAGGTTGGCACTAATGAGCAATTCTAGCTCGTAATAAATTACATGACACATTCATATTAGGATCAAAATTCACTAACTTTTTCCTGGTAATTGTGCATAAAAAATTTGTTTTCATATTTAAAAGAAACTTCTAAGAATCCTACAGGCTCCATCATCTGATTGTCCACACAATAACTTCAGTTTTGCACGGTTGGTATTCACATATCATCTTTTTGAAAACAGCAAGAGTGACATTTTTGTTAAGAATACTTCATCCAGTATTAAACACTGAAATTTCAATCCAAGATAGTTCTGTACTCTGTGTCACATCTTTGTGTTTTACAGCTCTTTCTAAGAGCAGCTTATTGTACAATGGTATGGACTGAGTCTGTGACATATTTTGCTAAGGCATCCATGTTGATCCTGCTATATTTCTAATTTACTAATGGAAATCGTGAAAGTTTTTATCGTAACTGAAAAACCTGATCTCTCATATTAACAATGGAGGCTAAATTGAGAATTCAAATGATGAGTGTATACAGATCAAACAAGATCTGCCTAAATTTAACAAAGGAAAATCCAACTGAAATGTCAATAAAGTAAAGACTTCTGAGGAGGTGCTGACAGGCATGAAAAATATACAATCACATTCACGGAACTTAAATTTTCAGCCATGTCCTTCATCACAAAAAGAAACACATACCATACATTCACACAATCACTCAGACAACTATACATATACAACAGTTGTGTGAAATGCAACTCTTAACTCTATTCACACAAGAGACTCTGAAAGTAGTAGATACAGGCTCCTAGGCGGATGCCGTGTTCTTTGACTTCTGGACGACATTCATTATAGTTCCGCACTGTTGTCAAACCAACAAAATAAAGTGTATGAAACATCAGACCAACTGTGTGATTGGACTGAAGAGTTTATAGTGCAAGATGTCATGACATTCTTAATGGAGTGAAATCCTCTGACATCAAATCAATTTATGTTGCACCCCAATGGAGTGTTATAGGACCATTACTTTTTCCAGTCTATATAAATGACCAAGATAACATTGGATGTTCAGTTAAGCTTTTCATGAATGATGCTTTACACACAAAGAAGTAGCAACACAGGAAAATTCTAGCAGATTGCAGGAGGATCTGCATCATATCAATGCCTGTGCAGTCAGTGGCAATTGAGTGTAAACTAAAGCAATGTAACATATTGCGAATACATAAAAAGAGTGACTATTATATGATTATATAATTGCAGAGCAATCACTTGCAGCAGTTGCTTCAGTACAATATCAGAGACTATACAAAAGAGGTGATTTGAAGCAGAACAAACACATAAAATTAATCATGGGTAAGAGAGATGATGAACTGGAATCCATTGGAAGAGTCCTCAGGAACTAGTTCATCAACAAAGGAAGGAGCTTACAAAACACTTGTTTGACTAATAATAAGATATTCCTCCTGAGTGTGGAATCCATATCAAGTGGATTGATAATAGGATATAGAGAAAATCAGCCAGTTCCAATGGCAGATGTTTCAAATGAGCCAACCTGCATCATGGTGAGTGCTACTGTTAAAGTTCTGAGAGCATATCTTTCTTGAAGGTCAGTCAATAAATTGCTTCTTCCTACACATCTTTCACAAAAGACCATGAGGATAAAATTAGAGGATGAGCCCACACAGAGAGTTAATGACAGTCATTTTTTCCACAAACCACATGTAAATGGACAGGAGAAAGGTAAAGGGAGACTGGTACAAAAAGTACCCTGCACCAAACATCAGAATACAGATGTAGATGTAGAACCTTGCTGGCATTTCAGAGTATGATAATTATGCCATTATGAGACACAATGTTTAGCTGCACTTTAGAATGAGAATGTAAATAAATATGACTGGAGCACTAATTCCAAATACTACATTTGTCAACAATGTCCAACATCAAGTGAAATGTACTGTAGAGCAATACTTATTTTCATTTATAAGGGCATAAATCAAAATCACTGAAGGGAGGTTTTTTTTCCGTCCACTTACAATACAATTGTGTAATCCATAAACAAAGATAAATTTATCATGAGCAGAATACTGAATGAAAGTAATTGCAAGAAAATACAACTACCATGCAAAGACAAGAGCCAATAATCAGTATGAAATGACTGATAGCAGCCCACGTAACAGAGTGTACTAGACTGAAGCATGGCTGTCTGTCTGACACAACAGCTGAAGCCAGGATAATTGTATTTTACTTAAAATATTTCCATGGCAATGCTAGGAAGTACACCTGCTACAGCTCCGAATTTCCCTTTTATGTAGCTGCTTGTGACTTTAATAGTTTTCTAAACTGAACTTTTTTAATGGTGTAAGTACAAAGACGTATGCTGCTTTTTGCTTATAATCAAGTATTAACAAAAATTTCAAGTAAGCTAGTGTTATATAATAGTTAATAACATCCATAGTATAAATAGTGGAGAAGCAACTATCATTTTTTTCAGTTTCGAGGATTTTCTAATAACTTGTACTGAGTACAATAATTTTGAGATTTATTTTATTTATCTATTGAAATATCAGTACTGTGAAATAATGCTTATTGCTAAGTTTCATGATTCTAGGTCAACAGGATCAATCAAAATGGGAAGACTGAGATGGTTAGAACACGTCCAGCGAATGACAAGAAAGGCTCCTAAAGAGGATGATCATGGGACATCCTGGTGGTAGAAGAAGAAGAGGACAACCGTGTCTGAGATGGCTGGAAGATGTGGAAGCTGACCTGAGAGCAGCGGGAGTGAGGAGGTGGTGCAGGACCATAGTGCCATGGAGTGAGTGTGAGTATGAGGTCAACAGGAAGTTCCTTATAGTCATAAATATGTGACCCAAACTTCATCAAGAAATTGTAATACTGTAGAAGGAACTAATAATATTTGAAATGTGATCCTTCAGCTCTAAAGTAAAAGTAACTGTTTCTGAGCTACATCAGTCTCCAATGTCCAGAACACATACACACACACACACACACACACACACATACACACCATACAATGAGCACATCATTAGCATTTACAAGCATCTTATTGGTTTTCCTATGTATCAACAGTATTTCTGTCCCTTCAAAGTTATACAAACCAGTCTCCTTTTGGACCACCCCCTTCTTCTACATGTTAAACAAATATTTATTTTAATCATATATTATCCATTGTTACTAATATTCAGATATAAAATATGAATAACAAAATAACATAATGAAAGCTGATAATTTATGACAGTGCCTATTTCCTAAACACTCATAAAATTACAATGATGATTAAGCATTAGAAATGACTACCAAACCCATGTAATCCATAAAATAAAATAGTGCAGTATTATTTATTTTATTGCAAATTAAATGGAGAAGAGCATTGAAAAGCATATATAAAAACTTACACATGCATTATGGACATATAAAACCTTCCAGTATTAAGCCATAGGTAGCCCAACATCAATTTTTTCAATGGGGAACATTATAAATATATAAAATAACACAAAGATTGAATAAAACTATTTCTATATAAGTAATAGCACTACAGTTAGAATATGCATTGAATATGTATCTACAAAGCATTTTAGAAAACATATTTTAGTTTCGTAACACCAAAAGCACTCTTAAGCATATCATGCAGACACAGAAAATTTCATATAGTAGACCTGAATCCTTTTCATTGCTATGAGTCCATCGAAGAAACGTATACTCCATTCATTCAGAATGATGAGAACAAAGTTGATTTGCTGTCTCATGAATGTAAGTACAGAGAAGGCCTAGAAATGAACCATTTGCTATAATGCTTTGGAGAACAGTAATTTAATTTATAATTGCCTTAGCTTTAAGTGGATTCACATCAAATTACAATATTCATTCACAACTTCTTATTTCAATTTGAGTGTACTGATGTTCAAATGCTTGTTTCTACCTTTTCACCTTTTCTTATTTCACATTATGTGAAATGATATGCAACTGAATAGAGGTTTAAATTATCTGAAATCAAACTACAGATAACATTGAATTCACACAGCTTCAAAATGTCTGGTAGAACATGGTGTGTGTTTATTTACATTTATACTGTATATCAAGTTGTAATTAGATTGTATAAATTATGAATAAGGCACCTATATTTATTAATATACTGTAATAGGTGATAAACATCGATTACTTAAAATGTGTTAGGAAATGTAATAAAACTGAGCAGATAGAGTGGTATAATAAAGGCTTTCATGGTTCATTAAGGAGTAGCCTATAATTCACTAAAGTCTATTAATTTACAACAAAATACATAGGAGTTTCATAACAATACAATCATCACTTATATAAGCATCATTTATCTTTACTGTAAGTCAACCATATTTTACTGCAATTAATATATTCTGTTGAATAATTTAAGGTTTGCTATAACTTTTGGCACAAAATATGTAATATAGTCAATATTTGTGACAAGCACTTCTATTTTAAATGTTTCTGAGGTGTGTGCATCATCTTAAAATAGATTACATAATTATCCACACAAATTATATCTCCATAGTAGTTTGGTATTTAACCGGGAAAACACATACTCAGTCATGTTGTTGGGGGCCATAAAAGAAATTATATATCAAAATAAAAAATAAAAAATAAAAAATAAATAAAAAATAAAAAAAAAAGCATGAAAGCCAAATTTAACAACGGAGAGTAACTGAAAATTCATTTACAAAACATGAACATGGAGAAGTGGAAAAATAGGGGTAATTTTGCATTCTATAATTAATTTTTATTCATTATATTTGGATCTTGTTAACACTGCAAAACTGCAGATCTGTAACAAGATATTTTGAGTAGAGCTCATGGGGAGTACTTCTTAGGCACACCTTGTTGAAGTTCTCGTGTTGTGCTTGTGGAGAGATGATAATAAGAACTGTTAGAGCTGAAAATGTAAAATCCTTTAAGTGTAAACTGTTATAATGATTTCTGTGTAAATCATGGAAAGTAAACAGGAAAATGCAATAAATCAATTTCCAATACTATAATGAGACCTATTGCCCCTTGGTACCATACATAAGAAATTTCATCATTAACTATAAATTTGTAGCTAATATCATCAGGTAAATATTGAACTATTGTAAATAAGAAACTTTTCAGCCTTTAAACTGACTCTACAGGCTTGTTTAATGGATTTGCAACCGCAGATGGAATGGAATGTGTAGTTGGATCACAGATTTTATCAGTCTGCATATTGACCCAGCAGTCAACTCTCAGCAATGTGAGGGTTCAGATTTCATGTTAAACTGTAAAGTCCCCTTCCTTGGTTGAATAACTGGGGTAGGTTTGGAACACGCAAGTCGCCAAGTGGCATCCAGGTGAAAGACTTGCGCAAGGTCACTGAGCCACATAAAATTATTAATATATTCTGGTTTAATGAGGAGTATGAAGCTGAAGTGATTACATTACTGAAATAGAAGGCTTAAATTTTTGCTTTTCAAATCTGAACCTGAGGAACCAAATTTTTTTAGTTAAGGCCATTTCAGAATGGTGTCTAGGGTATGTGTGTCTAGTTAAGATGAAAGGGGTTGACTGCAGAGCTCTTTCACAGCTAAAGGATAATACTAAACCAGCTTCACTCTAATGTAAGAGAGAAACAGTCTTGTGCACATGTATAACAGACTGATGGCAGTAGATTGGCAGAAAAATGATCATAGCAAGAAAAGAGGTACAATCAATAAAGTGGAAAATTTACTGATCTTGCTGCTTAGTAGTAGCCATATGAGGGTCTAGGCCAACAACACCAAGGAAAATTAAGTCTAAGTTCCTAAGAAAACAGTGAGATCATACTAGACATGAGTTATGAACTAAGTATTTTAATGCAGTGGTTCCAATATTGATAGTTGAGGGGAGTACAATAAGTAAGAGAGTGAGGTATGATATAAATAAAGATAAATCACATCAATTGCAGTAATTGTCCATGAACTGCCATTAAAAAGACATTGCTTGCACTTTAATACCAAGAACAAATGCAAATCACCAGGACTTATATGGCAAACATAGTAGGGGGTATAATAACATAGGGCTTAGGTATAATTTTTTCCACAAGTTCTGGCGGAGGAGAAAGTTCTTTCTTTAAAACAAACTCTTCATTCATGTAGGCACAAATGTAAGAGATTTAAGTGCCTAAAGCTCTCAGTAATGTAATGATTAGGGATGGGGAAATTGAAGATGAAATTTAATACAACTCACTTTAACATTAGCTCATAATATAATCTTGTTGTTTACTTAAATGCTTCAGAAATGAACAGCTGGTCACATGCCTTGCCTATACTGACATCCTATAAACAATGTTAGTAATATTACTTGTTGAGGGTAGCTTCAGGCAAAAACAGAAAACTGATGTGCAATGTACCATAATGAAACAATAGCGGGTCACTTTTTATGAAACTTATTAAAGAGAACCAATGGAGACAATAAATCTACACTTATTATAAAAATGTATGCATATGTGCATTCCAAATTAAACCTATCTTAGTACACAAATACTTTAATATTGGATAACAATTGCTGCATGGTTAAAAAAAACTGTGGCATATAGTTCTAGAAATCACAGACTCAGAAGTTTGTGAAACATTGCCACATCATGCAACAATGTTCCACATTTTCTAAAATGATAGAACAATTCCAATGTAACACCACGAAAGAGTATTGTGTGTGAAAACCACATACAACTACAAATGAGATATGATGAGATAAACACTGAAAATGACCCCATCACATGATGCATGAACAATACTTTTATTCTACCACTATTTGAAAATAAGAGCACTTAGTGATTATGAAACTTTTTCTTGCTAAGAACCCAATGAAATGATGAAAGGGAATGATATTTTTGTTTATAAGTTTTCTGCTGTTCATTCAGTAAAACTACGGCTTTTAGCATGAAGTTACAATGTATTACCTCTCTACAACAAATTGTTTTTAAATAATTATTAAATTAAGATGTAACAACCTCAACATTTTAAACACTATCAATCTGTCAGACAAAACAAGTTATATAACTATTTGGAATTATTACAACACTACATTTTTAAAAGACATTTGACCACCAAGCAAGAGTCAAGAATATAACTATTCAATACTAATAGAAAGATGTCTTGTCAGAATTTTATGCTAGATAATAATTACATTCACAGTCAGTTTTAAATTTTTAATGATTATTAGCAATAGGCAATAATTTAGACATAAGTATCCAGAAGGAAAACTCAAGTGTAGTCACTTCAATACAAAAAAGGTATGTGATTGAACTATTTGTGACACTTTGTACCATCACAAGAATTTTGTTGCTGTTGTGCTTTTCAGTCGAGAGACTGGCTTGATGCAGCCCTCCACCCTACTCTATCCTGAGCAAGCCTCTTCATCTCCTCATAAGTATGGCATCCAAAATCTTTTTGTACCTGCTTGCTGTATTCACTCTTGGTCTTCCTCTATGATTTTTAGCCCACATACTTCCCTCCAATGCTGAATTCACAATTCCTTTATGTCTAAGAATGTATCATACCAATCAATTCCTTCTTTCAATTAAGATATGCCTGAATTTCTTTTCTCCCCATTTCTGTTCAGTACCTCCTCATTAGTTACATGATCTATCCATCTAACCTTCAGCATTTGTCTGTAGCACCACTTTTCAAAAGTCTCTATCCTCTTCCTGTCTGAACTATTTACTGACTATGTTTCACTCCCGTACAAAGCTACACTCCAGACAATAGCTTTCAGAAAGGACTTCCTAACACTTAAATTAATACTCAATGTTAACAAATTACTCTTTTTCAGAAACAATTTTCTTCTCATTGCCATTCCGCATTTTGTATCATCTGTAGTGTGACCATTGTATGTTATTTTACTGCCCAAGTAACAAAACTCATCTACCACGTTTATTTCTTCATTACCTAATCTAATTTCTTCAACAATGCAAGATTACATTCCATTACCCTTGTCTTGCTCTTGCTAATAATGGACAAATGCCAGTAGCAGCATTTAATAATTAAATGCTAGTCATTAGAATAAAAGAATACTCTAACCTGTGAAGCTGTTAAATTATTACCAGCTGCCAGATGAGCAAGAAATGTTACAATTGCAGATATGACAGGAACTGTTGGTGCTATTGAAATGCTGAGACTCTGACAGTAAGCTGACTTCTCAAGCAGTTTATGTTCAGCTTTACGAATTGCTGCAGAAAATAAATAACACTTAGTTTCAATTTATTACACTAATAATACATATAGTTACAAGTGATTGTCTTGCAAATAAACATAAAGTAATCAAGTAATCTAATGGGAATTCTCCACAGACATGTGAAAAATTATTCAAAAGAGAGAGTGGCTGAGCAGTACTTCAACTCAATACCTCCAATAATAACACACACACAAAAGAAAAACGGGGAAAAAATGAAGTGTGGAAAGAAGCTTTTGGAAAACAAACTTCCTTTATCAGGCAGAGTGTTGAAGGAATGGAAAGCGAGATAGAAGGGAAAGTGATTTTAGGGGGCTCACAATGTAGGCTGTAAGGGTGAGGATGGAGTGATGGGTGGAAGTCAAATATCAGTTGTGCTCATACCTGGACAAAATGTTACAATATTGGCAAACTCAGTAGCAGATGAGTTGTTGTTGTTACTGAATACTTGATGTTTTTAATTGCTAATGATATTCTTTTACAAAGATTAATTAAGTGAAGAGACCAATACTGGCCTGGCAAAGAGCACGTTTACAGCCCTCACAACTGTAGAAGGGATCAGTGTATCTACAATCATGTGTCAGTTCTGTTTTTACGGAACCACAGAATACAGGTTAGATTGCCTGCCATCAGATAAGATGATGCCATAAAACTCTGTTGTAGAGTTCACAACTGAATGGGTCAGTGGAGAAGAGAAACTAAGACACTTTTCGGTGATTTTCAATTTTTTACATGCATGTATTAAACAGACTAAGGCACACCTTACAGTGATGAAACAAACTAAATGTTGCTATCCCTGTCGGAATAACACAAGGTCAATTTTTTACGTGCTGAGGAGAAAGGAATGAAGTCAGTGACTTAGTTCTTGCCAACAGATTGTACTGTCAGCAAACATATACTACACCACCTACAAACTAGATGGAATTGGTTTGCAGTACACACACACAGAAAATACAACAATGAGACAGAGTCCAGCCATTCCACAATGTACTTGTATCATGAAGGTGAAGTGAAAAAGAGAGCAAATGAGGTCATTTCATTTCTTTACCACTACATGGAAAGCTATGTATTGATTAATGTTACAGAATTACACCTGTTCTCAAATGGAGCACCTGGTCAAAATAAGAATAT
The DNA here is from genome assembly GCA_026315105.1 of Locusta migratoria. Classification (NCBI taxonomy): domain Eukaryota; kingdom Metazoa; phylum Arthropoda; class Insecta; order Orthoptera; family Acrididae; genus Locusta; species Locusta migratoria. The sequence continues at coordinate 530,220,940 of CM048744.1, read as the reverse complement.
CATAGTAAGGATGTCCCTTGGATTGACAGACAATGAAAAATTAATATATATATAAACAGAGATTGAGTAATGTACCCAAAGCAAAGGCTCGTTGACAGTGGTTCAGGTAAGTTACTCGATCTCTATTTTTCATACATATTTATCCAACCAGGAAAGTTTCCTTCTATTATGGAAGGAGACCTTCCAGGTGGGAAAATGGTATAAAACAAAGATTTTTGACTTACCTAAAGTACAGGCTCGTCGGTAGAAACAGCAAACACACACAAAAACACACAACAATTCGAGCATTTGCCACCAGTGGTGGCTTCTTCGGGAAAAAGAGGGAGGAAGGAGAGGAGAAAGGGAAGGATACGGGTTTTAAGGAAGTGGAAAAGGAGCCATTCCAATCCCAGGAGTGGAAGGACTTACCTTAGGGGACAAAAAGGAAGGTAAACAAATACACACACACTCACACATATCCACATCCAAACACACCTAGGCAGACATTTGTAGAAACCAAAGAAGTTGGACAGAGATGCCACTTCAGGCAGAGGCTCAGTCCACAGAACCGAGGCAAAGATGTTAAAGATGGCGGGCAGAAATTAGAATTTAGCGGAGGTTGAGACCAGGTGGGCAACAGGAAGAGAGAATGTGTTGAAGGGCAAGTTCCCATCTCCGGAGTTCTGAAAGATTGGTGTTGGTGGGAAGTATCCAGATAACCCGGACGGTGTAACACTGTGCCAAGATGTGCTGGCCGTGCACCAAGGCATGTTTAGCCACAGGGTGATCCTCATTACCAACAAACACTGTCTGCCTGTGACCGTTCATGCGAATGGACAGTTTGTTGCTGGTCATTCCCACATAGAACGCTTCACAGTGCAGGCATGTCAGTTGGTAAATCACGTGGGTGCTATCGCAAGTGGCTCTGCCTTTGATCGTGTACACCTTCCGGGTTACGGGACTGGAGTAAGTGGTGGTGGAAGGGTGCATAGGGCAGGTTTTACAACAGGGGCGGTTACAAGGGTAGGAGCCAGAGGGTAGGGAAGGTGGTTTGGGGATTTCATATGGATGGACTAGGAGGTTACGGAGGATAGGTGGGCGGCGGAAAGACACTCTCGGTGGAGTGGGAAGGATGTCATGAAGGATGGATCTCATTTCGGGGCAGGATTTTAGGAAGTCGTATCCTTGCTGGAGAGCCACATTCAGAGTCCACTCCAGTCCCGGAAAGTATCCAGTAACAAGAGGGGCACTTCTGGGGTTCTTCTGTGGAAGGTTCTGAATTTGGGGGGATGAGGAAGTGGCTCTGGAAATTTGTTTCTGTACCAGATCAGGAGGATAGCCACGGGATGTGAAAGCTGATATTAGGTTATTGGTGTACTGGTTCAGGGATTCGGGACTGGAGCAGACTCGTTTGCCACGAAGACGTAAGCTGTAGGGAAGGGAACGTTTGATGTGGAATGGATGGCAGCTGTCATAGTGTAGGTACTGTTGTTTGTTGGTTGGTTTGATGTGGGCGGATGTGTGAAGTTGGCCGTTGGACAGATGGAGGTCGACATTAAGGGAAGTGGCATGGGATTTGGAATAGGACCAGGTGAATTTGATGGGACCAAAGGAGTTGAGGTTGAAGAGGAAATTCTGGAGTTCTTCTTCACTGTGAGTCCAAATCATAAAGATGTCATCAATGAATCTATACCAAACTTTGGGTTGACAGGCTTGGGTATCCAGGAAGGCTTTCTCTAAGCGTCCCATAAATAAGTTTGCGTACGAGGGGGCCATCCTGGTTCCCATGGCTGTTCCCTTTAGTTGTTGGTATGTTTGGCCCTCAAAAGTGAAGAAGTTGTGGGTTAGGATGAAGCTGGCTAGGGTATTAAGGAAAGAGGTTTTAAGTAGGGAATTGGGTGGTCGGCGTGAAAGGAAATACTCCATCGCAGCAAGGCCCTGGGCATGTGGGATGTTTGTGTACAAGGAAGTGGCATCAATGGTTACAAGGATGGTATCTGGAGGTAACTGGCTAGGCAAGGATTTCAGGCGATCGAGGAAGTGGTTGGTATCTTTGATGAAGGATGGGAGACTGCACATGATGGGTTGAAGGTGTTGGTCTATGTAGGCAGAGATTCGTTTAGTAGGGGCTTGGTAACCGGCCACAATGGGGCGGCTGGGATGATTGGGTTTGTGGATCTTGGGGAGTAGGTAGAAGGTGGGGGTGCGGGGTGTCGGTGGGGTCATGAGGTTAATGGAGTTAGGTGAAAGGTTTTGTAGGGGGCCTAAGGTTTTGAGGATTCCTTGAAGCTCTGCCTGGACATCAGGGATAGGATTGTGTTGACAAACTTTGTAGGTAGTATTGTCTGAAAGCTGACGCAGTCCCTCAGCCGCATACTCCTGCCGATCAAGTACCACGGTTGTGGATCCCTTGTCGGCTGGGAGAATGACGATGGTTCGGTCAGCTTTCAGATCACGGATGGCTCGGGATTCAGCTGTAGTAATGTTGGGAGTAGGATTAAGGTTTTTCAGGAAAGACTGAGAGGCAAGGTTGGAAGTAAGGAATTCCTGGAAGGTTTGAAGAGGGTGATTTTGAGGGAGAGCGGGTGGGTCTAGCTGTGATGGAGGACGGAACTGTTCCAGGCAAGGTTCTATTTGAGTCATGTCTTGTGGAGTTGGATCATTAGGAGTAGGGTTAGTTTTCTTTGTGGCAAAGTGATATCTCCAGTAGAGGCTACGAGTATAGGATAGTAAATCTTTGACAAGGGCTGTTTGGTTGAATTTGGGAGTAGGGCTAAAGGTGAGGCCTTTGGATAGGACAGAGGTTTCAGTTTGGGAGAGCGGTTTAGAGGAGAGGTTAACTACTGAATTGGGATGTCGTGGTTCCGGATTGTGTGCAGTAGGATTTAAAGGTTTGGGGGGAGTGGAGCTGGAAGTGGGAGATTGAGTAGATGGGAGAGACTGGGTTTCTGCCTAGGTGTGTTTGGATGTGGATATGTGTGAGTGTGTGTGTATTTGTTTACCTTCCTTTTTGTCCCCTAAGGTAAGTCCTTCCACTCCTGGGATTGGAATGGCTCCTTTTCCACTTCCTTAAAACCCGTATCCTTCCCTTTCTCCTCTCCTTTCTCCCTCTTTTTCCCGAAGAAGCCACCACTGGTGGCGAAAGCTCGAATGGTTGTGTGTTTTTATATATATATAACGAAAATTATAGAGGGAAACTTTCCCGGTGGGATAAACAAAAATAGAAAAATAGAAAAGAGATGACTTACCAAAAGGACCGGCTCGTCGATAGAAACAAATAAAATTAGACACAAACACACATACAAGCTTTTGCAGCCTAGCTGCTTCGTCAGGCAGAAGGGAAGGAGAGGGAAAAGGAAATGATGAGGGTTTTAAGGGAGTGGATAAGGAGTCATTCCAATCCCGGGGCAGGAAAGACTTACCTTGGGGGGAAAAAAGGAGGGTCCCGGGCGGGATTGGAATGACTCCTTATCCACTCCCTCATCATTTCCTTTTCCCTCTTCTTCCCTTCTGCCTGACGAAGCAGCTAGGCTGCGAAAGCTTGTATGTGTGTTTGTGTGTAATTTTATTTGTTTCTATCGACGAGCCGGTCCTTTTGGTAAGTCATCTCTTTTCTATATATAAAAAAATAAAAATAGAAGACAGATGACTTACCAAAAGGACCGGCTCGTCGATAGAAACAAATAAAATAAATAGTCACACACAAGTCACACAGAAGTTAACTTCTAACTTCTTTGCTTTCTACAGTTCTACAGTGTGTCTGCCTAAGTGTACTTGCGTCGGTGTAAATGTGTGGGTGTGTGTGTTTTTGTTTACCCTCTTTTTTTCCCCCCAAGGTAAGTCTTTCCTGTCCCGGGATTGGAATGACTCCTTATCCACTCCCTTGAAACCCTCATCATTTCCTTTTCCCTCTCCTTCCCTTCTGCCTGACGAAGCAGCTAGTCTGCGAAAGCTTGTATGTGTGTTTGTGTGTGACTTTATTTATTTTATTTTATTTGTTTCTATCGACGAGCCGGTCCTTTTGGTAAGTCATCTGTCTTCTATTTTTATTTTTGTTTATCCCACCGGGAAAGTTTCCCTCTATAATTTTCTTATATATATATATATATATATATATATATATATATATATATATATATATATATAAAAATAGAAAAGAGATGACTTACCAAAAGGACCGGCTCGTCGAGAGAAACAAATAAAAAACAAATAAAATCACACACAAACACACATACAAGCTTTCGCCACCACTGGCAGCTTCTTCAGGAAAAAGAGGGAAAAAGGGGAGGAAAAGGGAAGGATATGGGTTTTAAGGAAGTGGAAGAGGAGTCATTCCAATCCCAGGAGTGGAAGGACTTACCTTAGGGGACAAAGAGGAAGGTAAACAAATACACACACACAAATGTCTGTCTAGGTGTGTTTGCGTTTCGATATGTCTGAGTGTGTGTGTATTTGTTTACCTTCCTCTTTGTCCCCTAAGGTAAGTCCTTCCACTCCTGGGATTGGAATGACTCCTCTTCCACTTCCTTAAAACCCATATCCTTCCCTTTTCCTCCCCTTTTTCCCTCTTTTTCCTGAAGAAGCTGCCAGTGGTGGCGAAAGCTTGTATGTGTGTTTGTGTGTGATTTTATTTGTTTTTTATTTGTTTCTCTCGACGAGCCGGTCCTTTTGGTAAGTCATCTCTTTTCTATTTTTATTTTTGTTTATCCCACCGGGAAAGTTTCCCTCTATAATTTATATATATATATATATATATATATATATATATATGAGAGAGAGAGAGAGAGAGAGAGAGAGAGAGAGATCGTTTAACTTACCCAAAGCTCAGGCTCCTCATTGACAGACACAAATAAACACACACACACACACATACACAAAGATTCAAGCTTTCGCAACCATTGTCCGCTTCATCAAGAAAAGAGGAAGGAAGGAGCTGAAGAAGGTCAGGAAGTAAGTTTTAAGGAAGTGGATGAGGAGTCATTCCAATCCTGGGAGTGGACGAACTTACATTAGGGGAGAAAAAGAAAGGTAAACAAGCACACACACACCCACACATACACACAAGCAAACACACCAAGGCAGACATTTTGAAAATATCTGCCTTGGTGTGTTTGCATGTGTATATGTTCATCAGCTTTTCTTGATGCTATTATACCTTCGTTAAATCATTGTACCCCTCAAAATCGTAATTTGCAACCGCTTAACCAGTCCTTATACTACCCTTTCCTCGTATTTTCACAAGGTTTTCTCAAACTTTTCCTAACTTTCTCCACCCCTAAAATTGTTTACGATGCAAAAACAATTTACGTGAGTTGTGCCTCAGACAATGGATGAAACAATACTCTGAACTAAAATGGATTATGCCTCAGACAATGGACGAAACATATTACATGTCATTAAAAATTGCATATTGTTACTTAAGTTCATTACATTAATTAAAATGGGAAAGTAAACAATTACATGCAAGTGGCTACAGTAAAAGATAACATAAATAATATTAATATACAAATCTTGGTTCAATTAATAGTATTTACTGTATGTATTTAACAAAATAGGTTTATCATCAATACTTCATAATTAATGGTAATTATACAGACACTAATGAGGGAAAAACTTTCCTAACATTACTTGTGAAACACAATAATACCTACTATAATATTATGAGAAAAGAATTTAATTAGTTTTAACAGGAATACTAATTAGCATACTATCTGAAATATAACAATACATCTCTGGCATTAATAATTAATATTTGCTGCTTAAACAAACTTCTCTGATGTCAAATAATAGAAACTAACTTCAGCTAGTTACATTACTAATAAAAATAACAAAATTTTTGGAAAAGAAAATAATAATAGACTAAATACATTCATATATGTTATTATGCAACAGTTGTATCGGGAGGTTCAGTAATGCAAGCAGATGGGAATAAATCCCAACATGCTTTGTTACACACTGATCCCAAATAGTGTACAATCCTTGGTTATTCAGCACATAATACAACTGTTGCGTTCCATGCAAAAATGATAAGTGAGTGACTGGTAAGCTGCATCAATTGTCTGTCATTGCGGCTGTGTTTAAATCATGGGAAAACAGAAATTGGAATGAATGTGGGTGAGGGGTTTGCAAGATTCACATATGATGGTAGGGAATGTGTGGCATGTTCACACCATGTGGTCCACGATCTACAAAACAGCAATACAGGAATGTCCATATACTCCTGATGGCTGGCTCAACCTCACCCCTTTTTTCAGCCTGCCACACCACCACTAGACTTTTCTGCTTACTGCTGAAAATATCCATTTCTGCAGATATCTGATGCCACTGGCTTGTGTCAGCTGTTGACAAATTGTACCACTCATGCTATTCTGTGCTACACCGATGTCCTTGTGGAGAGCAGAGCTCTGGAGCTGCAAGAAAACACGACCAATCAGCATACAGGCAGCATTCATTTGGATCTTGCACATTCGAGACTATGACTCCATGAGTGTGATGGCAACCACCTGGCAGTGGAGACTGCCTCGTGAGCTGTGACGTCGGTGCTAAGGAGTGTAGGCATCTGACTTCTGACAGCTGTCATAGGGCAAGCAGAATGTGGCTGTGAGTGCAGAGAAGAAACATCACCATGGAAAATGCAAACACACAGAAAAGAAAATAATAAAATTTCATGCAGAATCACAGCACAGCATTCAATCCAGTCTTGGTGCTCAAATCATTGAAAGCAAAGAAATTATATGGAATATCACAAACACAATCCAGCTTCAAGGCAACTCGAGACGTGGGGCCTCAGAACTGTGACGGGCAAGGTGGCCATGCAGTAGATGACATGTGGAATTCAACAGGGACACATTCGCAGGAACTACCATGACAGTTGTTTCAGTCTTGATGCCTGGCACAGCAGAGGCACACAGAAGGAAAAATGGGAGTCCAGAAATTTGATAGGCAAGCTGCTGGAGACACTGAAGGTGATTTCCACAACTTGACGGTCAGCTGATTATGTGGCCTGCTGAAGAAAGTACTTCTACAGCAAGTAGAGGTTGGTGAGGGGAAGAATCTTGTCTCCTTGTGGTGGCTGAAGCACTGATGTGTGACATCTATGGGCATAGTGTTGTTATCACGCAGTGCAGCTGTTTAAATCTGACGCAGTGGCTGGTGCTTAAGACGTATTCCATCAGTAGTTGTGAAGGGAGGGCCTTGCACCGGTGAGGAGTGTGGTCTAGTCAGTGTACCTCAGCACTGACTGTGTGAGCATGGTGGGGGGAAAGCTGGAGGGCATGTGGCAGCATGGTGACAGCTGGCAGCATTCATGTGTCATTGGCAACTGTGGGTGTGGGGATAGCAGGGAAAGCATCGTCTATCAAAAGGAAGTCTTCTGCTGAAAGATCTTAACAGCAGATGGGGTGGTCCAAAAATAAGCCAGCTTGAGGCTATATAAAAAGACTTTGTAGAGGCATTCGGTTGTATTTGTTCTGAAATGTCTTGTTGCCACGAGTGATTACATGATACGATTCCAAATAGGGCAGCCAAAGTTGTGGTTGTACCATAATGGTCCACAATATGACGTGTACAGCACTGTAGGTCAACATGTACAAACATCTTGCTGGTACAGAACAGCGTTGGTGAGTTTGGTCAGTGGCAGGCTATGTAGGTGCGCAGTTATTCTGCCAGTGGTACTGCTGAGACATGTTGAGGTGATGTAACTTCCTCTATGAAGTCACTGGGTATGGCTAGAGGTTTTCTATAGATGAGGGCAGTGAATGAGGTTCTGATGTCTTCCTTTGGTGTCACTGACTGGCTGAGGGGAATGTTCTTAAGCACTTTAGTTGAGGCAGTGTCATGGCATGTCAAGGCTGCTTTCAGCATCCTATGTAACAGCTCAATTGTACCACTGGACAGCAGGTGTTAGCTTGTAGTAACTTGCAGTAGCATGCCACACAGTCAGGAGACATGTTGGAAGTGATTGCAGTCAAATTGGCAGCCTCGGTCTATTGTAAAATGACTGGGACAACTGAAGTGTGTCATCCAGGTGTCAATGAAGGACATTCTACTTTGTTTAACTATCAAGAATCTATTTGACATTGGGTGTTCCATAGCCATCAATTTCTTGAGACAAAATAAGCACCAGGAACAGAATTTGAAGCATCTGTTAAAAGTATGAAGAGCTTATTAAAAATTGGATCTAGACTAACAAAGGAACTGTAGTTAGAGCTACTTTAAGTTATTCCACTGTCTTTCTGAAGTCTGTCGACCAACTAAATGTGACTACTTCTTTCTATAACCGTCACTGGAGATAACCAACTACAAAATGCCTATGAAAAGTTGCTATTCCCAAAAATTACTATAGCTCCTTCATATTTTGTAGTTAAGGAAAAGTTTTGACAATTTTAATTAATTCTGGGTCAAATTGGACACCATGGTTTTACATGTCCAAGGTAATTCAAATGAGACTGTACAAACTTCATGTTAATTACTGATGACACAGTTATACTTGTCTACTTGAAAACTGCTTCAAGTTTCTCTGTATATATTAAGTAGCTGAGGTATACAGGAACTTATGTGGAGTGAGTCTGCATAAAATGGAATCTGTAAGGTTCTGCAAGATAACTGTGCACTGCATAGCCTAAACAGCATATGGTGGTATTTATACAATTATGTTGTAGTTGCAACTTAAGCTTTTATTTGGTCAACCAGTTGATGATAGCCACTTGTTATATTTAACATTTGCCCAAGTAATCCAGGGTTTCTATCAAGTTCAGTAAAAAATAAATGTAGGAAATGGTTACTACATTAGAGCTCAATAACAGAGACAAAAATGCAACTGTGATTATCCAGAAATGTAATCCTTAAATGTATTTACGGGTAAAGATCTTGGTGGATCTCTTGGCTTTGTAGTTCCAGCTTCTAGTTGGTCAGTTTACTGTCAGAACTGTAACATCTAATGACTGTTTTCAAGGAAAATAATTGCCCTGAAAAATAGATTTGCCATGATATGGAGTTTTGGACCACCTCCAGAAGTGGACGAACAGGACTATAGGGCTCTAGCCTTCATTCCTTACACTGGGGAGTTTCTTTTAAAATTGAAAGATTTTTAAAAGTTTTAACATCAAGAGTGTTTCCTATCAGACTTCTAAGATTACTGCACTGCTTGTCTCTGTCAAAGATGATATGGAAACCCGGTGTTTACAAAACACTGTGTCAGTGTGACACATCATATATCAACCATTTGATTCACACTGTGCAAGATTGATGCCTGGAACATTGCCGCCACCTGATATTACTGCAGCCGGAAAACTCAGCGGTAGCAGAACACTGTTTAATGGAGGGATAGAAGATTACATATGGTGAGACTTGCATAGTAGCTAATACCTCCGGTTTTTGGAACAGTGTTTACAGAGGAGTTATTGACATCAGGTTGACAGACAATTTAATAAATAGAGACAAAAGTTTCCTCTTGGTAGGATATGGAATCCACTATTAAATCATATCAAATTGCAATGTTCTACGACAATCCCAGCACCAGTGATTGAAGGTGCAATGTATCGTTGTGCTATGTTCCACTAGGGGAGGCACCACTAGCCCAGTCTACGAGGCAGTATCTGCAACGAGCAGCCCAAGCCTATATATGATGCAGAACTGGGATTTAGCATCAGTATCCAGGGGAACTCAGCAGCAGCAGCAACAACATTTCCTGAGGATGACTGACAGCTGTATCATTGAAATATTAAAACAGTTTCATTTTAGTATCTGGCAGAAAATCTGAAGAGACTATGAAGATTAATTATTCTGCAAAGCCTACGAGGACTTTTCTGAAGGATTGTTTATGCATTTCAGGTACATACATAGGGATATAACATATAAGTGTAATTGTTCTCTGAAAAGCTGCAAAGACTGCACCAAAACGGGTGCTAAAACCACCTGATCAAATCATGATATAATTATATAAAGTTACATCATTTGATCAGGTGATGATATATTATTAACTTGACTGGCCACATTGGACCACTTGAGTCATTCCAGTTTAATTTTTTGTTTGAAGGTTGCAGTACTCTGTACTTGCGTTCTGCCCAGTACCTCTTCATTCACTCCGATCATGCCTTCCTCAGTTCGTCTGAAATGTCCACAGGCTTTCTGTGTGTCATTTCTGCTGGAAATTTATGGTTCTTAACAAGGGTGTTGATCTTCTCTTTGTCCTTAGCACCAGCAATTTTGAGAACAACCGCTTCGAGATCCTGTTGAATTTCTTTGACCCAATGTCCTCCTGTTTTCTTTCCGAGACTTCTCTTCACTAATTGTCATAAAATGATGTTCTCTGGCAGTTTTAAGATGTGAAAGAAATTAGAGATTTTTTTCTTCTTCATTGTTCTGGTGACTGGTTCAATCTCCCGATAGACAGTTTCATTGGGAAGGATTTGCCAGACTCCTTCAACCTGGTGTTTCTTATTTATACATGTTCTAATAATTCTTCTTTCAGTTTTGAAAAGCTGATCAGTTCTTCTCTCATTTTTAATCTTGAACAGTGTTTCACAGGCATAAGTGGTTTCTGGGAGAGTTACAGTTTTGTATAGTTGGATCTTAGTGTCTATTGAGAGGCATTTTTATTATATGTTGACCAGGTTGGAAACTATGCCTTACTTCATTTTGTTGGTTCTATTTATCCATGTTTCACATTTAAGTTGTGTGTAATAATTTCTCCAAGATATATAAACTGTTGGACTATGTTAAGTTTTTCATCATTTAAGACGATTTTATCTATGCAAAGAGGTTTCATGGGCATGATCTCCGTTTCCTCGAAGGATATTTGTAGTCCTATTTTCAGAGCGATTTTCTGGAGACTGATAATGTGAGCTCGAACTTCTTCCATGTCAAGGGCTAAGAGAGCTAAATCTTCTGCAAACCCCAGGCAGTTTGTTCTTATTGAGGGCCTTGCTCCAATTTTTATTCATTTTTTTTTCTTTTTTAATTTTTTTTCCATTCTAATCCAGGGCCAAATTAAAAATCAGTGGGGTTATTAAATAATTGATGGATTATTCCTGAGGTTCAGTGCACTGGAATTTTCTCCATAACCCAAATTTGACTAGATGTTGGTGCAGATTTATGATTGCAGGTTTCGATGCATTTTTCCAGATTTCAGTGAAGACTAGATCTTAACCACATGTTTCATAATTTTTTAGTTCCTATCCTCCATTACTGACAATACTTCAGAAAATCTACACAGAAATCACTACAATTGACTGCTTGGTACAGATAGCACTCTAAGAAATACAATTCGAAATTTCCCAGTAGGGAGCCATATACAGTTACAATTAAAAGTGAACAATTCTTGAACATTAATATCCCTACTGTGTTTGACTTACGATGCATAAGTGTAGTGAGTAAATAAATTGGGTTATGAATATGGACTGAAGTCCATAATCAAATTAAAGTGTGGAACTCACCTAAAAGTGATTCACAGAATCCTTTTTCCCATGCATACATTTTAATAAACCTGATACTATTAAGTATCTCTGTCATTAGTTTCACTCTCTTATCTGTTATTTTCACAGCTCTTCCTCTAAAATATGCAGTCATTCTTGATATTCCATACTAGAAGAGATAAAAAAAAACATGAATATAATAAGAAAGAAATATCAGTAAATTTAAGTTTTAATGGTTGAACTGCAGATTTCCTACAATAATCTAATGTCAATTATTGAGTCATATGTGCTACAAAATTAATGGTTAAAATCTAATACTACATATTTTTGTTAAGATTAAGTATCCATCTGATGAAAAAATTATCTTTTATCATGGCAATGCCAAAACACATGTGGTCAACATATAAGTGTCTTGATACAGAAGAACATGGAACTACAGCAGTAGGCCTATAGGCAATTGTAGCATTAGCCTCGGATATAAAAACTACAATTTACTTCTCTTAATTGGACTGCCCTTTTAAGTTTTCACAAAAACAATTAGAGAAAATGTATGGAGCACTATAATTATTAACACAATAGATTTTCTGCCAACATTGCTTCTTTTATTACAATGACCAGTTTTGATGCTAACCGGGTGTCACCATGTGATCTCATAATTATGTTTTACAAAATACATGTCTCATAGAACAGCAATACATTAGTTTTAATAATGGAAAGTCCAGGTTGGAATTAACACTATAGTAATAGGACAGTTTACAGCTCATCGCAGAAACAAGACAACGAGCTGCGACAGGCACATAAAAGAGACACACACATACAACACTTTCACCTATCGGCCATGGCATTCTACAAAAATAGGAACATTCACACAATCATACAGGCACACAACACAGTCACACAACTGTCATCTCCAGCTGCCGCACTTCAAATCACGCTCTGCAGTAGGGAAATAGGGGTGGGGAGGGGAGAGGAGATAGGAAGGTTATGTCACGGTGGTGAGGATGGATACAGCACAGCCTTCCAGTGTGTGTATGTATGTATTAGATGGAGGAGAGGGGGACAAAATGCAGCTTAGGCATGTAGTGGGGAGGCAGGTGAGTGGAGGAAAATAAAATAAAACAAAGCAAAACACATGCATACTGTGTATTACCTTTTCCCTTATTTTTTTAATATATTAAAGATATCAACAAATGTTTTGTTGAATGCCTTCAAACCCAGTCTATTTAAGTGGAGACCATCTTTCCCAAGACATTTGCTACTTAAGAACTTATTTGGATTTACAAATTTTGCTTCTAGCTAATCACAACCACAGAATAGTAATAGGCACCTGTATGGCACCCTCCTGTGCCAACCTGTTTATAGGCTGTCAGTGTTGTTGTTGTGGTCTTCAGTCCGAAGACTGGTTTGATGCAGCTCTCCACAATACCCTATCCTGAGCAAGCCTCTTCATCTCCACATAAGAACGGCAACCTACATCTGTCTGAATCTGCTTACTGTATCCATCTCTTGGTCTTCCTCTGCGGTTTTTACCCCACACACTTCCCTCCAACGCTAAATTCACAATTCCTCGATGTCTAAGAATGTGTCCTACCAATCTATCCCTTCTTTTAGTCAAGGTATGCCAGAGATTTCTTTTCTCCCCGATTCTGTTCAGTACCTCCTCATTAGTTACGTGATCCACCCACCTAATCTTCAGCATTCTTTTGTAGCACCACATTTCAAAAGCCTCAATCCTCTTCCTGTCCGCAGTGTTTATCGTCCATGTTTCACTCCCATACAAGGCAACACTCCATACAAATGCCTTCATATCGGACTTCCTTAGGCTTAAATCAATATTCGATGTTAACAAATTTCTCTTCTTCAAGAATGCATTTCTACCCATTGCCATTCTGCATTTTATATCCTCTGTACTGCGACCATCATTTGTTATTTTACTGCCCAAGTAACAAAACTCATCTAACTCCTTTATTGTTTTGTTACCTAATCTAATCCTTCAGTATCACCTGATTTTCTTAGACTGCACTCCATTACCCTAGTTTTGCTCTTGTTAGTGTTCATCTTATACGCACCTTTCAGCACACTATCCATTCCGTTCAATTGCTCTTCCAGGTCCTTTGCTGTATCTGACAGAATTACTATGTCATCGGCAAAACGCAATGTTTTTAATTCTTCACCCTGAACTTTAATTCCTTCTCTAAATTTCTCCTTGCTTTCCTTTATAGATTGCTCAATGTACAAATTGAATAACAATGGAGGAAGACTACAACCCTGTCTTACTCCCTTTCCAACCACTGCATCCCTTTCATACCCTTCAACTCTGACAACCGCTGTCTGGTTTTTGTACAAGTTGTAAATAACCTTACGCTCCCTATATTTTACTCCTGCTTGCTTCAGAACTTGAAAGAGTTTATTCCAATCAACATTGTCAAAAGCCTTCTCCAAATCTACAAAAGCTAGAAATGTAGGTTTGCCTTTCCTTTATCTTCTAGGATAAGCCGTAAAGTGAGTATTGCCTCCCGTGTTCCTACATTTCTCCTGAACCCAAACTGATCTTCCCCTAGGTCAGCTTCTACCAGCTTTTCCATCCTTCTGTAAATAATTCGTGTTAATATTTTGCAACCATGACTTATCAAACTGATGGTTCTGTAGGTTTCACACCTATCTGCACCTGCTTTCTTTGGAATGGGGATTATAACATTTTTCTTAAAGTCTGAGGGTACTTTGCCTGTCTCATACATCTTACACACCAGGGGAAAGAGGTTTGTCATGGCTGGTTCTCCCAGAGACTTCAGTAGCTCAGAGGGAATATCATCTACTCCAGGGGCATTGATTTGACTTAGGTCTTTCAGTGCTCTGTCAAATTCATCTCTCAGTATAGTATCTCCTATTTCATCCTCATCTACTTCTTCTTCCCTTTCTACAATATGGCCGTTAAGTTCATTTCGTTCATAGAGACTCTCTATATACTCTTTCCACCTTTCAGCTTTCCCTTCTTTGCTGAGAACTGGTTTTTCATCAGTGTTCTTGATATTCATAGAGCTGTTTTTCTTATCTCCAAATGTTTCTTTTATTTTCCTGTAGGTTGTATCTAGTTTTCACCTATTTATACATTCTTCTACATCCTTGCATTTGCCTTCTAGCCACTCCTGCTTAGCCATTTTGCACTTCCTGTCAATCTCATTTCTTAGTCGTCTGCACTCCATTTTTCCTGTTTCATTAACTGCATTTTTATATTTTCTCCTTTCATCGATTAAATTTAGTATCTCCTGTGATATCCAAGGATTTTTTGTAGGTCTTGCCTTCCTGCCTATTTTGTCCTCTGCTGCCTTCACTATTTCATCTCTCAATGCTACCCATTCCTCCTCTACTGTTTTATTTTCACCCGTTTCTGTCAATTGTTGCCTAAAGCTCCCTCTGAAATTCTTAAGAACTTCAGGTTCCTTCCATTTATCCAGGTCCCATCTCCTTATTTTCCTACCTTTATGTAGTTTCTTCAGTTGCAGCCTACAGTTCATAACCAACAAGTTAAGGTGAGAGTCTATATCTGCCCCTGGGTATGTCTTACAGTTTAAAACCTAGTTCCGAAATCTATGTCTTACCATTATAAAATCTGTCTGGTACCTCCCGGTGTCTCCTGGTCTCTTTCACGTATACAACCTTCTTTCGTGATTCTTAAACCAGGTGTTTGTTATAACTAAATTATGTTCCGTGCAAAATTCTACCAGGCGGCTTCCTCTTTCATTCCTTTTGCCCAGACCATATTCACCTACTATCTTCCCTTCCCTTCCTCGTCCTACTACTGAATTCCAGTCTCCCATAACAATTAAGTTTTCCTCTCCCTTTAATTGTCTGAATAATTTCCTTTAGCTCTTCATATATTTCTTCGATCTCCTCATCATTGGCAGAGCTAGTCAGCATATAAACCTGTACTACTGTTGTTGGTGTTGGCTTCGTATGTATCTTGACTATGATAATACGATCACTGTGTTGCTCATAGTAGTTTACCCGCTTTCCTATTTTCTTATTCATTATCAGACCTACTCCTGTAATACCCCCAACTGATTTTGTATTTATAATCCCGTACTCGCCTGACCAGAAATCCTGTTCCTCTTTCCACCAAACTTCACTAATCCCCACTAAATCTAACTTCAACCTATCCATTTCTCTTTTTAAATTTTCTAGCTTTCCTACCCGATTAAGGAATCTAACATTCCACGCTCCGATCCGTAGAATGCCAGTGTTGTCTTTCCTGATGATCACATCCTCCTGAATAGTACCCGCCCGAAGATCCGAATGGGGGACTATTTTACCTCTGAAATATTTTACCCGAGAGGATGCCATCATCATATGTTCATACAGTAAAGCTGCATGTCCTTGGGAAAAGTAACGGCTGTAGTTTCCCCTTGCTTTCAGCCATTCGCAGTAACTGTATGGCAAAGCCACATTAGCTGATGTTACAAGGCCAGCTCAGTCAATCATCCAGACTGTTGCCCCTGTAACTACTGAAAAGGCTGCTGCTCCTCTTCAGGAACCACATGTTTGTCTGGCCTCTCCACAGATACCCCTCCGCTGTGGTTGCACCTACGGTACGGCTATCTGTATCGTTGAGGCACACAAGCGATATAATCAGCTTAGCTGCAATTCATGGACAATGGATCTTGCTTATGTGGGGTATCTTCTACAAATTTCCTAGGTATATGTGGGTGGGGTGGCAATGGGAGACATAGGATATAGGCTACTGGTAGTCACTGAGAGGGTGTACGAGAGCAGGAAACAACACCAGTACTTGCAGAGAAATGAGAGAGTGGAACAATTTACAGTGACATATACTCAGCTGATTCCAAGAAAATGTTGTTAAATTTAAATACCCAGTTCAACACAGCAAAACATCAAAGACTAGAGAGTAAAGAGACCAATCACTGAAAAGCAGAGACACTACATCATCAAAGGATGCAAATAAAAAAAGGATGAAAATATCTTATATTAGCTGAAGATTACACTTGTCTGAGAAAGCCAATTAACATTATGTAGAAACAAAATCATGTGCATGAATGGTGTGTGTGTGTGTGTGTGTGTGTGTGTGTGTGTGTAGGCACAGGTGTACACACCTCAGCTGATAAAAGGATATTAGTCAAAAAGCTTCCAAGCACTCTCATCCTATTTTATGTACACTGCTGTTCTTTCTTTCTCTTTACTCTTGTGTACAATAAAAGATTGCTGGCAGTAAAAGGTTAACTATCCTATCAAATTATCTATCAAAAAGGGTGAGGGGGAGAATACTATGTTAAAACTATTTTGTGTTAAAATGGGATTTGGTAGGATGGCAGGTTATTAATTTTATTGCCTACTTATTACACTACAAATGTAAATTAAAAATAAAAATAATTACGGAAAGAGATGAAATTTAAGAATTCAAGGGTATAAATACCATAAAAAATTGACATATTTTTTCAGATAAAAAAAAACCAATGATATGAAGAACCATAAAAAAAGCTAGTTAACTGATAAAATTCTCTCAGGCTTCCAGCTGTATCAAGTGGTTCATTATTCACCAGCTTTCGGCCAAAATCTCCTCAGCCACTGTCAAGTGGTGACTGTCTTATCATTGTTGCCGCCATCCTTATATACCTGCACGTCCTCCTGTGACATCACTGGTACTCAGCCGCATCGCCATATATGGCAATGTTTTGGCTGCATGCCTTCCACATCCGCTTCAACCATCCGATGGCCGGCTCCCAAGCTGTGCTCAGCTGCAAGCCGCTGTCTTTATTAAGAGATTTTTCAGATATTTTGATTTCAATAGCCTCTTTTATTACGCTATCCCAGAAATTATATGTTCTGGTAATGACTCATGTATCCTCAAATGCAATGCGATGTTTGTTTTCTAGAGCATGCTCCGCAATTGCTGATTTCTTGGGATAACATAGGCGGAAACATGTTCAACACAGCGCTGTTCAAGATTGTGCACTTCTGTCTGATGTAGAACTGTCCACACCCATACGGTACAGGCTGTGTAGCAGTCAATGAAGTGAGTCACATTATGCATCACTGCATGCTCTGCAACAGGGTAGTCTAGGTGTCTCCTAGCCACAGTTTGGTAATGGCCATTCATCCGGATACACGGTGCTGGTCATGCCCACCTAGAAAGCTGCACAGTGGTTGCAGCTCAGTTTGTAGATAAATTACTGGTTTCACAGGTTGCCCTGCCCTTTATGGGATAGGAAATGCATGTGACAGGACTGGAGTAGGTGGTGATGGGATGATGGATAGGACAGGTTTTGCATCTAGGTCTACTGCAGGAATAAGAGCCATAGGGCAAGGAATTGGGAGCTGGGATGGAGTAGGTATGGACAACAATATTATGTAGGTTTCTTGGGTGGTAAGAAGGATATTGGATAGGGTACTTCTCATTTCAGGACAGGATGAAAGTTAGTTGAAACCCTGACAAAGAAAGTGGTTTAACTGCTCCAGTCCTGGGTGGTATTGAGTAACAAGAGGAGTGCTCCTTTGTGGTCAGATGGTGGGTGTGGGGGAGCTGGTGGGTGACTGGACAGACAGTGCCCGCGAGATCTGTTTCTCGACAATGTTTGGTGGGTAACTGCGGTCAGTGAAAGCCTCAGTGAGGTGTTTGGCATATTTGGAGAGGGGCTGCTTGTCACTGAAGATGTGATGACCACAGGTGGCTAGGCTGTATGGAAGGGGTGGCAGCTGTCAACCACCACCAAACTGTCTATCTGGATGAATGTTCATCACCAAACTGTCATTAGGAGACAGCTAGACCACCCTGTTGCAAAACATGCAGCACTGCATAATGTGGCTCACTTCAATGACTGCTGCACATCCTATGCTGTATGGATCCTCCCCACAAATACTAGCTTTTCTGAATTGTACAGATGGGAACTCTTCTTACAATATATCCCACTCTCCAACAATCTCCCAGGACTAAACCTTTGCTAATTCCTGTCTCCGCCACCCTTCCCCCCCCCCCCTTCCATGCCCACACTTTGTCCTTACATATGCCTCCTATCCTGCCACACATTTCAGTCCCTTCCAGCCTGTACCTCAGACAACATTGGCGTATCCCCCCATGCATCTCCCCATTCCCCTTCTGTTTATCTCTCCTTGCCATTTCCTTGCATCAGATGTGTCAAGTCCCACAGACTGGCCACAGCTGCCGGAGACAGTGGCCATGTCTTTGTGAGTGTCTCTCTGACCGACAAAGGCCTTAACAGCTGAAAGCTATCAAGTTGTTTTCTTTTATTTGTGCCTTTTCGCAACTCATCGGACATCTCCTTGGTGAGTACGTAACCTATCCTTCAAAGAAAATATTGTTGAATCCTTCCTGGAATTTCCATTGTTTGCTTTTCATTTTTATGATTTACAATAATTTTTTACTCTTATATCCTGTAGTCATATTGCATATGAGTATAATTCTAGTCACATAGTCATAAAATTTGTTTAATAAAACAAAATTCATGACTTACCTGGAGTGGATAAAACAACAGGAATGATGTCATACCCAGCACTGCCCATGGACCCAAGAGCCACAATATGTAGCTCACACCACAAATTATTACAATTGGCCCTCCAATTATCATTGGTACAAACAAAGCCATATCCATTATCTTCTGCCCATCATTCGAAAATATATTTACGAGCTAACAGATAGTAAAACAAACAATTAAGGACATATAATTTTTCTTTCAAATACATTAAAAATGTACTAAAACTATAGTTGCACTGAAATACATCTTTGTTTAACGTACTAAAAATTGAGAGAAATATAGCTGACAATATATGAAAATATGTTCTAAGTCAGAATACCAATGTACCAGACAGAATAATACTGAGCATGTGGCATCAATACAGAGTATAATTATCATCAAAGGGGGAATAATGGTATGGTTAATGCTGGAGTACAGGTTCACAGGAAGTGATGTCCGAGATATGCAAAATGGTTCTCATCACTGATAATGAGATAATAAAAGTAGTAGCTGAATTTTGTTATTTTGGTAGCAAAATAACTTCTGAAACATCCTGGCAGATTAAAATTGAGTGGTGGAACTGGAATTTGAATCTGGGACCTGTTTTTCATGAGGCAAGCGCTCTACCAATAGAACTATCCTGACATGTTTCATGGTCTGTCCACATAGCTTTACTTCCACCAATACCTTGATCACTACTTTTCAAATTTCACAGACGTTGTCATGCAAACGTTTTAGGACTAGTAATTATGGAAGATATGACTTAGTCAGAGCCTAGAGCATGCTTCCAGAAAGATGTTTTCACTCTACTGTGAAGTGTGCACTGATATTAAATTTCCTGGCAGATTAGAACCATATGCCACAACTGGGATTTGCTTATGGGACCTTTGACTTATGAAGGATAAGCACTCTACCAATTGAGCTATCCCAACATGCTTCACAGCCCATCTTTACAACTTTCCTTTGGACAGTAAGAAGCACGGTACTAGTGGAAGTAAAGCTGTGAGGACAGGGTGTGAAGTGTGCCGGGATAGCTCAGTTGGTAGAGCATTTGCCTGCGAAAGGCAAAGGTCTCAGGTCTGGCAACAGTTTTAATCTGCCAAAAAATTTCATCATTCTGGAAACATCCCCTAGTCTGTGGCTAAGCCATGTCTTCAACATATCCTTTCTTCCATCAGTACTAGTCCTACAAGGTTCGCAGGAGAATGTCTGTGAAATGGATTCATTATCTGAGAAGAATAGATAGGGGCCAGCGGTACTTTCAATAAAGATCAGTTCTGTAATTCATGCTCATGTTACGGCAAGCCACAATCCAATTTTTTCTGCATGCAATGGTTTTTCCTTTAGGTAACGTGAATTTTCTGATGACATATTCCTGAATCTTGAGAATTAATATAGCCAGTAGGTGAAACCAAGACTAATCATTGAAAAAGTGACCATATAAAATCAGTCGTAAGTAAGGCAGGTGCCAGACTGAGATTCAATGGAAGCATCCTCAGGACTGTAGACCATCAACATAGGAAGTAGGTTTCAAAACTCTCATTTGGTAAGTGCTTGAGTATTGCTCATTAGTGTGGCATCAGTACCAGGTAGGGTTAATAGAAGATACAGAGAAGATCCAACAGAGAGCAACACCCTTTATTACAGTCTCATTTGATAAGTGTAAAGTGTCACAGAGGTAATTAAGAAACTCTGTGGCATAGGTTGCTGCAAGGCAGACATTCTGTATCCCAGTACAGGCTTCTGTCAAGGTTCCAAGAACATATGTTTCATGAAGAGTCAACCAGTACATTGCTTCCTCCTACATATATATCATGAAGGAGCAGAAGGATAAGATTAAAGAATTAGAGCCCACATGGAGGCATAAAGGCAATCATTTTTTCTATAAACCATATGTGACTGGAATAGGAGGAAGTGACAATGATATGCAAAGTACCCTCTGCCATACACCATGAGATGACTTACGGAGTATGGATGTTAATGTTGAAAAAGGTTCCATCTACAACACAAACTAAGTGTCTGTTCACACTGAAAACATTCACAATACGTTATTTGTTTCACATGGTCCATACAATGCAGCTATTGCACTGTAGTAATTTTATATGGATACAACTCCAGTTCTTTAGTTACAGCCTTTGTGCTACAGTACGAGAGACTTTAACATCTTATGATAATTTCCTTATTGATTTCGTTGGATTCCACAGCATCATGTCCATAATGTTGACAAGCTTCCAGCCTTTTAAAATTGTGGGCCTACTAGTTTGTGGTGCATCATACAATGAACCTGTAGTCTGTAACTTGTGAATTAAGTCACATACAGTGTTGTGATGTGGACTCCTGCACATAAAGCCTCTGCCACAATAAACACTCTCCCTGCAATCGTAAGCATTCTCACTACACTCCGCTTATTCAAGAAGAAGACAAAAGCACAACTAACAGCTGCAATGCACACGCAACACTACTCCCATCCTAACATCACAGCAGGTCAATGTAACACATGCAGGTGCACCTGGTATGTGCTGCCAACCTTCCACACTCTCCAAGGTGAGACTCACATAGATCACCACTGCAGAGAGACTTTGCTGACACACTGTAATAACAAGGACATTTTTCATTGCTGCAAGACCTTTTTTACAACTACAATTAACAATTTTCTGCTCTGAATGTGAAATAATTTTGTTTCCAGTAATAAACATAGGAAGAAATGTTCATTGTAATAAAATACAAGAAATCAGAGCTCACATGGAAATATTTAAGTATCCATTTTTTATTGTGTGAAACAATAAAGAAATAGTGTGAAAGTTGATCATTGAATCCTCTACCAGGCATTCAAAAGATGAATTGCATAGTACTGGTGTCGATGGAGATCAATTAAATCAGAGAAAACACAGTACCTCAATGGAAATAAAGGAAAATGCAAGATTCTGTCAAAATAAGGAGCTTGTGATGGTGAGACTGACAAATTATAATGATCTTTTGAGTGACATGTACCATAGGATTGGAATAATGAAAATAAGGTAATGAATAATGAGAAATGTCATGAGTCACATGCTGAAATGTAATGCAGGCACATTAATCATAAGCTTCAGACTTGAAGTTTGTTTTCATTTCAGTATTTGTTCATTACAAAACTGAATGCAACATTTAATTGTTACTTGCATATTCATAACAAAATCAGATACATATTCATGTATTTACCTGTCCGGTAGAGCTGTCTCCCAAATTATTGAGTCGAAATAGTTTTTTGTAAAGTAAAGCAAGGCAAGCTGCACGCAACCTAATGCCTGTCCTAAACAAAAAGAAGATTATATGATCAGTTAAATGATAAAAGAGCAATATTGAACACTTAATTATTTTACACTTAATTGGTATGCAAGATGGAGGAGGAAGGGGAAATACCCTCAGACTTCAAGAATAATATAATAATTCCAATTCCAAAGAAAGCAAGTGCAGACAAGCATGAAAATTTAATAAATCATGGATGCAAAATACTAACACAAATTATTTACAGATGAAAGGGAAAACACATGGAGTCCGCATTTTGGATTTAGGGAAAATGTTGGAACACAGGACTCACATTAACACTTGTCTTATACGATAGGTTTAGGAAAGGCAAACATATGTTTTCAGCATTTGTAAATCTTGAGAAAGTTTTTAACAATGTTGACTGGAATACACTCTTTCAAATTCTGAAGGTAGCAAGGGTAAACATGAAGAGTTATATTCAACTTTTACTTTTACAAAAACCAGACAGGAGTTATTAGAGTTAAAGGGATGCAGTGGTTCAGAAGGGAGTGAGACAGGGTTGTAGCCTTTCCCCAATGTTGTTCAATGTGGACACTGAACGATGCTTGATGGAATGCAAGGATAAATTAAGGAGCAATTAAATTTCAGGTAAAAGAAACAAAAACTTTGTGGTTTGCTGATGAAATAGTAATTCTGTCAGAGACAGTAAAGGACCTGGAAGAGCAATTTAACAGAAAGGACAGTATCTTTAAATGGGGGTACAAGATGGACATTAACAAGAGTAAAACAAGGGCAATGGAATGTAGTGTCAAAAAATCAGGCAAAGTTCAATGAATAAGATTAGGTAGTAAGACAATAAAAGTACCGTAGTATATGAGTCTTGATATTCGTATTCGGGTAGCAAAATAAATTCTGATGGCTGAAGTAAAGAAGATATGAAATGCTGAATGGCTACAGAAAAAAAGTGTTTCTGAAGAAATAAAATTTGTTAGCATCCAATATTAATTTAAATGTTAGAAAGTCCTTTCTGAAAACATTTGTCTGGAGTGTAGCATTGTATGGGAGTGAAACGTGGATGATAAGGAGTTCAAACAGAAAGATGATAGAAGCTTTCGAAATGTGGTGCTACAGATGAATGATGAAGATTAGATGGGTAGATCGCATAACTAATGAGGAGGTGCTCCACAGATTTGAGGAGAAAAGAAGCTTCTGGCATATCCTGACTAAGAGAAGGGATAGGTTAGTGGGACACATTCTGAGACACCCAGTAATCATCAACTTAGTATTAGAAGGAAGTGTGTGGGGTAAAAATTGTAAAGGGAGGCCGAGAGATGATTACAGTAAACAGGTTCAAAAGTATGTAAATTGTCATTCTTACTCTCAGATGAGGAGGCTTGCACAGTGTAAAATTTCATATATGTCGTACAGTCCATACATCACAAGTATAAATTAAGCATTGCCAACATTACTGATGCAACCAGTACAAACCTTAAGTAAACGTCTACCACTAGACATGTAATTTGTAATATTCTCATACTCTGTTTAAACTACTATGTTTCAATTACATTTACATGAAACTAGAATGTTTATTTAAAGAACTTGCAAATGTTTGGCATCTTGCTATTTAATGTTGTGCTTCTATACTTTTGTAAAGAATAATCACTGACACTAAGAATACATTATACACAGTTATGGAATATGCTGTTCCCGTAAATTCATTTACCAATGTAAATATAACAATATTACCCACTATAACTATTGCACAACATTGTTACATACCGATATTTACCTTGGTTTTAAATAAATTAGCGCACATCATATTTAATATGTCACTGAATCCTAAATCAAATATTTAATACAATTAAGTCACTCATTTCTGTTATCTATCAGATAATACAAAATTATTGCACAACTTAATAAAAATACTTTGGCACTAAACAAATCCGTATTTGCAAAAAATTAAACCAGAAATTGATACACATTAAAATTATGAGGTAAATAACAGTACATTGAAACACTAATTACAAACTATTGGCCTACAAATGCAAACGTAGGCTTCCGCGGCTGTTGTCATTATCAATAAAATTCTTCCAGGTCTGAGACCACATCGTAATTTTATAAACTCTACCAACATTACGGCCACTGTTGCAGGCGGCCTTCATCAGGGTCTTTGTGTCTGTGTCAGACTGATGAATGTACGATCGCTTGGGGTTTATATATCAGCAGATGAGGGAGAGGAAGGGAAACATTGGTTTTCCTTTATTGGTGGTTACATTACTGGACGCCATTGGTGGAAAGGGGCATTGATGATTGGTGTTTTAATGGCTTGTTTTTCATGTGATTGGAGGCTGCATTCTTCCCCCTTATTGGTCAAAATGGACATATTCGATTGGCTTTTGCATTAGAAGTTTCTATTGGCAGAATGGATCTGAGAGAACAGATAGCAGTTGTGGTGTGCCACTGTTGACTTGTCACCTGGCGCAAACAGTGTCGGGCCGGTGCTCTGCATGTGTGCAGCTGCTGTGGTCTCCGGGGAGCCTGCGCGAGTCAGACCGCGCGCAGTGTCGTCACATAGTGTTGCAACTGCTGGCAGCCAAGACATCGGCAGCTTGGAACCACCCTCCCTGTTCATATTGGCGGGACGCTTGGCTATTTCTATAGCCTCTCTAATCTTCCTCCTCGTTGAGAAGGCGGAACTATTACATCTCAGATCCACCTTTGAGGCTAATGGCTATGGACTGGGCGAGATAAATAAAACAATGCCCAGGAGGAATGAAAGCAACAGAGGGCAGCAGGAGGAAGCAAAAAGCATCGCCCTATTACCTTACATGCAGAGTCTCACTGAACGTATGGGAAAGGTTCTTCATCGGGCAGGCATCAAGCCAGTCTTCTGCAGCACCAATAAGACTAAGGATTTCCTAGGTTCAACTAAGGAAGCAGTTGACAAACCGAGTAATGCCAGAGTTTATGAAATAAGCTGCGAGTGTGGGCGGTTTATATAAGAGAGACCGGACGAGCAATCTGCATGAGGCTTTCTGAACATGAAAGGTACATACGGTTTGGACTGCACACAAAGTCAGCAGTTTCTGAGCATCACAATCAGTGTGGAAAACAGCTATCTTTTGGTAAGGCCCGCGTGCTGGCGAAACAACCATTTTCAATGAGAAGGAAGATTAGAGAGGCTATAGAAATAGCCAAGTGTCCCGCCAATATGAACAGGGAGGATGTCTACAGGCTGCCGACTTCTTGGCTGCCAGCAGTTGCAACACTACGCGATGGCACCACGCGCGTAAAGAATCACACAGGCTCCCTGGAGACCACAGCGGCCGTGGACATGCAGAGCACCAGCCCTCTGCCGTCTGCGCCAGGCGACAAGTCAACAGCAGCACACCACAACTGCTGTCTGTTCTCCATTCCGTCAATAGCAACTTCTAATGCAAAAGCCAATCAAAAACGTCCATTCTGACTAATAAGGGGGAAGAATGCAATCATATGAAAAACAAACCATTAAAATACCAATCATCAACGCCCCTTTCCAACAATGGCGTGCAATAATGTAACCACCAATAAAGGAAAACCAACATCCCCCTTCCTCTCCCTCATCCGCTGATATATAAACCCCAAGCGATCATACATTCAGCACTCAGACACAGACCCTGATGAAGGCCGCCTGCAACAGTGCCCAAAATGTCGGGAGAGTTTATAAAATGACGACACGGTCTCATACCCGGAAGAATTTTTATTGATATTGGCCTACACACAAAAAAATCATAAATACAGTTAATAAATTGAGTAAGTCTTGTTAAATGCAGTTACTGTAACTACATGCATCGATTAGCATCAATAATTAATTATTACAAAACAAATGTATAAACAAAAATTATGACTTATTTCTAATGTTTAAGGTATATATAAAAGCTGCATAATGCAATTATTTCCATGATTACGGGGTCTTTGCTCATATGTCTTAAGGGAAGCCATGTTATTTCATTCTGTACTCGGCAGTTAAAGTGCAAGTAGATATATAATCTACTGCTATTTTTTGGGGGCACAAATGCCTGCGATGAAATGTTTTGTGAAGTAAAATGCTATTTGTGTGTTTTTCTATGGAAATAAAATTGTTTCCATAAAATTTTCATCTTGAGCTTCTTTCTTCCAACAAGGCTCCTATAAGGTATTTTACCATTTAGTGTATTGCAAACAATGACAACAGTGCAATGTCCGTCTTCAAATCAAGATGAGTATATAATTTTACCTCATAACTGTTACCTGACTAAAGTGCTTTATTAATTGGGTGGCTGTTACAATAAAATATTTATTTCTGTCGTTCAAGAAATATTTATTGTTAACAGCTTTAACCATATTGAAAAGAGGTGGTGTTGTTTCAAAAGGACATATATAATGGACAGCTGCAACAAACCATTCTGCAGACTAAAAACCACAACAACAAAAATTGTTTTTATTCAAAACACACCCTCTCACAAATAAAAACTATCTCCTTTCCTTTCCATGTGTGCAATCCCCCACCCCTCCCCCCACCCACTCGCACACACACATACAGAAGGGGGGGAGGAGAAACAGGCAGTGGGAAAGAGAGAGAGAGAGAGAGAGAGAGAGAGAGAGAGACAGAGAAAGAGAGACATCTATAGCAAGACCTTTCTGTTTGTATTGTAGATACATATAAAGATTTTTCATTATGGTCAATTTGTGATGACCAACTCAACAACAGATAAAATAGGAAGGGTGAACAGATATGTACTACAGTTGTAATTATATATTTTGTGATACCATTTTCCAAATTAATCTATCCTGTATTTAAGTGTACTAGCTGAGTTCACTGTAAATTTTCTCTTTTTTCAATCAATTAGCATTCTAAATTAATTATAATTACTCTCAATACTCCCATTCTTCAATTCAAAATATACTCTCATTCTTCAATTCAAAATATCATGAACAGTGTAAACACAAAATTTCTAACTATGTTAAATCTGGATTACATGAAATTACACTCTTGAATATGCTTTCTCAATCTAATAAATACACTCTCCCACTCCCAGTAATAATAATAATAATAATAATAATAATAATAATAATAAAAAGGAGAAGAAGATTTCATAACTGAGGAGATCATTCAGAGATATCAAATGATTCAAATTATACATCAACAGGGTAAATCTAGTTTGAAACTAACTCTCTATACTTTATGAACAATTAACCAGCAGCCTCAGAATATTTTCAGCTTTGTAACCACCAATAGGAACCTCTTCTGCAACAACATTTTCTGCACAAAACTACATGGCAGAACTTTGATTGATTGAATGGTTTGGGGTTCAAGGGACCAAACTACACTGCTCATCAGTCCCGACAGAACTTTCCAGACTTCTGCTAATGGCGACACAATTCTAATACATGCAGTTTCTTGAGACACCCTTTCACTAACAATATTAAGAGAGAATCTGTAGTAAAAGAATGACACTTGCAAGAAGTATTAACTTTTATGATTCATTTCTAAGTACAGTACATACTGAAAGAAGAGAAGTATGTTTTGGGTCTTTCACAAGTTTTTAAATTATTTTACATTCTGAATTTACTACCCTCTCGAACAGTGGCATAATGTGGGGGGTGTCAGGGGGGTCGTGGCCTGGGTGGCACACATTTGAAAGCATCAGGGAGCAGCCGATCTGTGCAGAATGTGGAAGGCGTCCATCGGTGAAGGACACCACATACCAGACGTCTACTGTAGCCACATCACCAGCAGTTTCACTATGGCAGCACGACACTATCGAGCAGCCCTCCCTGTTCATGCTACCTCATTCTCGAGTGTGAGGTCCCAACGCAACGGCGGGCGGCAGCCATACGCAACTTCCAGTCTGTAACAGCGTGGTACTGCTTGGCCCCTATATGACTGACACAATGCAGTAGCAAGCACCACACAGAGCAATGCAGGACACGTTCCGTCTGGTGGCATTCTGGCCGCAGCATCAGACCAGGTTACTTTAAGAGAACTCTGTTGTTGTTGCTACTAACAAGGTGCTTATGCAAAATATTGAAGCAATTGCACAAGTGGTTCAAAACAGAGATGTAATATTTGAACTAAACAAACTGACCACAAATAGGACTGCATGAGATCTGAGTATTATCTTGTGCCCATATAAGAAAGAAAAGTATCAGCCTTTTGTCAAAAGCACAGTTACTAAAGACACAATTATCACTATGGTTTCTCAACAGCATTGTCTTCAGCATGGCCTATTTTTGATTCTATACTCCCCACCAGAGACTATTCAGCTTGTTTGTTACAGTCAAAAATTAATTTTTTTGTTATTGAAAAGAAAATTATACAGCACTCTGGTACAAAAATGCTATTATTCAATTGATGAATTCTTAAATGATGATCTGAGTATGTGAGCAGGATAAAAAAAATATAATTATATACTGTGATTTTATAACTACATTGTATGTATATATTATTATTTTAAACTGACGAGTCTCCTGTACACTAAATCAATGATTTAACTTGTATGTTATGAGACAATAAAATTCTGATTCTGATTCTGATTACTAAAAACTTGCTTCTATATATGCAGCGTCACAGGAATTGAGTATTGGTAAAAGATTTTTTCTTCTTCTTTTTTTAAGTAATACCTTGAACAACTTCAAACTCAATATGGATAATACTTTTTTATGACGTGATTGCCCATTGTTTCTCACATGTGATTTGTGTACAAATAACCTTGAATTAATCTTAAAAAGTGATATTAATGTGTGGTCAAGTCACAAAATAACAATGTTTGTAAAATGTTCTTTATAAAAGACCTTTTTAGTAATTTCCAAATAAAATATGAAGTCAGTCTCATAGAATTCATGGAGCCAACCAAAAATCCTGGAAAAGGTTACTTTTGAAGGATATTTATTTCAGTAAAAAACATTGATGGTAAAATAAAATCACCAGAACTTGTCATGAAGAATCTTTTTATAGTCACTTTAAATTCTTCAAAATTTTTCACTGTTTCTCTCATAATATTTGTTCGTATGTCAAGGTCCCAAAGTCTTTCAGCACATTAATGCAGATTTTGCAGAAGAACCAACAGTACCCCTTATGGTTAAATCATAGTCAGATCTGGACTCTATCACACAGAAAGTATTGAGAGAATGGTTTTGTGCACTGTTCTTGTAAAGTAGCATTGTGTTTGTTTCTGTTGTTGGCTGAGAACCTAAACTCACTGAGCTTATCAATGTTTTACTAGCCACAAGGAAAATTGAAACAAGTGCCAATAAAGTCAACTTTTTAGAACTGGTGCATCTGCAGTAACGTATGAACCTGTCCCCTTTTTTTCAAGCACTTAACAGCCAGTAGGCCAATAAGGTAATTTATTGCTTCCGTGACTTTAGAGACTTCATGTTGATCATGATTATCTATGGAGTGTTTATTGCACAAACTTCTAATTAATTTTGAATACATATGTTGTGAGTTAGTCATGGGAAAGTGGCAACATATGAGAAAGAGAGAGTCTTCAATACAACACACTGTGTATTTATCACACAGACACAGATTAATTAGCTTACTACAAAGACATAATAACAAGGAGCAGTACAAAGATATATCAACATCCAGAGACACTAACATCAGTCCTTCACATCCCCTCTCCCCCTTCTGATCATCATCAAGGGGGATAATCAGTTGAATGGGACCCTCTGGGGTGTATAGAACGGTAGTCCAGACTCTTCCATCTTGTCCTTTCAAAAGTTCTTCAATCTGCACGTTTCCATATGTGGTGCGAGCGAGTGTCTTCATGGAGTAAAGGGACATCTCCAACTCTTGGTGTGACAAAATTCTTCTTCTGATGCACTTCATGAAAGCTCTGAAGTATCATTAGGTAGTCAGTCTCCCAGAAATCTGATGATGCCAACCTGAAGAAAAGGATTGAAACATGTGATTTTTGAATGATAAGGCCAGCCTGTTCCTTCCTTCAATGATACATACACTGACAGAAAGTCCTTTTACTGCACTTGACGAATACATGTCAGACATGCTTGCTGCATTTCTTTTGCTGTCAGCATGCCATGTATCTTGTCACTACTTCTTGTGTTAGTTAGAAACTGCAATACCCAATCCATCATGTGTATTATTTTCCAGTATGAGGTGTATTGCATGAAGTCGAAGATGGGCTTGTGTGCTGTGATGTGGAGTACGTGCTGACATATCTTTCGAGTCTCTGGAAATGACGAGCATGATATTGTCTTCTGCGACCAGGCTGCAGGAGTTTTGGTTAGATAAGCTGTACCATGCCACTGCAGTACCAATGAATGTAGTGCTGTTGCAGATATCCCCCTTGAGGGCAAAACTGCTGAATTTTCCTGGCTGGGGCAATGGAACCATTGTGCACGTAAGGTAGCACATGTGATTTCAGTCACCCTGTAACACACAAATATTTTCCTCTGGTTGAGCTCCCTGTGTATCCAACTAAAACAATGGTAGAGTCTGACCACATAGTTGCTTTAGTAAAATGACAATTGATAGTCTGACAGAGTAAAGTAGGAGTGTTGGCCTACAAGTGCAGCAAGTAATTCAAGGCGTGCCAGAGTGACCCTTTTTATAGGAGCTAGTCATGACTTGCTGCACACCAGATGAGTACCGACAGTGTCTTTGGTTTGTTGTTGAAGATAAATAACAGCACCATAAACCTATTCAGAGGCATCACAGAAGATATGTAATGAATAATGATCATCCTTGGAATCTGTGATACCTATCCAGTGTATGGTGTGTTTGTCACTTAGGGCTCCTATATCTGACACCATAACAACCACTGCTTTCCTATATCTAGGGGTAGAGGTTCATGCCACATACACTTCTGGTCCATGTTTCTTGAAATAGAAGTTTTCCTCAGACAGTGACAAGCGAATACAGTCCTAGTGGGTAGTACAGTCTTGAAGTCACTTGTAAAATGTTCCACTTTGTGGCTGGTTGTGTTGAGACACCTTTTAAGATGTTGAGAACTGGAACTAGGAGGGTGTCTGATTCAGTGTGCCACAGGATTCCAAGAACGTGTGTTTCCAATGGCACTGGTGTGTTGTGTTGCTGCCAGCAGTGATGTAGAGAAGCAGAATTTGTGACCCATTTTGTGAGAGGTAACTTCATGGTGCTCATCAGAGCTGTCAGCTCTTCATAAATTGTGCTTATCTGTACATCATCATATCACTTATATTGCCATAAGTATCCATCCAAAAATGGTAGGAAGAAGTATTAGTAAGGTGAAATGTGGATTGGCAGATTATCTTTGATCAGTGTCCAGTAATGGTCTCCACCAGTAACTCGATTGAGAGATCCTCTGAGTCATTTCATGGGTCAGCTAAAGGTATCTGCTGTACATTCACAAGTGAAGAAATGTCATGTGGGGTAGTAGGCTGCATGGAATACGTATTGGTACTCTCAGGCACAGTGATGTTGACTGTGGCTGTGCTGTGGACTCCTTGTAGCCAAAGTTTAACAAGGCGACATTTCTGTGGCATGCTTGTTCTGCTCTTGAAAGTCGTGATACGTATGTCCTTCTCGGCAATTGCGGGAAGCTGCAGAGCACCCACAAGCAATGCACTGATGAAGGTTGACTGACTTCCCGTATTGAGTACGCATCATGTCAGCTTGCAAAAGCCAGTTGGACCCACAACCTGGCCCTGAGTTGTCTGCAGATGCATATATTCAGGGGCCTGTGTCAGGATCTTGTGTAATGCAGTGGGAGCTACTTCTATTGTGGAGCATACAGAATAATGATGTGACCATTTACATTTCGAACAAGATGCTCTATCATGTTTGCTACAGTTTTTTTCTGAGTGGCCTCTCTTCAAGCAAAGGAAGCAATGTGATGAGATCTTCAACTTCTCAAGGCAGACTGTTACACTGGTTACTGTTTTGCAGTCCTGAGCCCAGTGCCTGCCAGAGTCACAAAAAAGAAAAATGGAGCTAGCTTCTGTGAGTTAGTTTTAGATGTCCCTTTGGTTTTCGTATTTACTTGGAAGACTGCAGTTGTGGGAGGTAGAGGATCTGAAATTGAAGGATCACCATGAATTTTTTCTGTTGTCAGGGCTCCATTCACCTCTTCATTTAAAAATTTCATAAGTTTCGTGATATTGCCTTCTGCAGTGTTTTCCCTCCTGGCATGAATGATCCAATGGCAGCAGATATCGCCGGAAAGGCACACAGTACCTTCAAAGTAAGAATGAGGCCGTAATGGTCGATGTTTTCCCTGAGTACTCTAAGTGCATGGATGCGCTGGTTACAGTCAACGTCTGTGTAATTCAGGTCTACTGGGGTCGCTGACAGTACTGACTGCAGGTGCTCAAGGTAGTTTAAGTGATGCAATTAGTGTAGCCATATTTTATACACAGAATCCTCTTTGTTTCTTCTTATGTTTTGAATGTGACAGCAATACCACCAACAAGGTACTTTGGTTCACCATTAAATACCCCAGTAGAAACACGCATTTGTATATTGTTGCAGCTGTGGGATTCTGGTTGACAGACAATGCAAATTGCTCCCAGAAGCATGACCATTTTTCAATGTCACCTAAAATTCCTCTATTTTCTCTGGTGATAGGTTTATGGAGTGCATGATCTGTGTAGGCGCGGCGAGGAATTGCTGTGGTGACAGCTGAGCTGCTGGCTGCAACTGTTTATTTTCTAACCATATTGATGTTTTTAAGATGCAGTGTTTACCATTATCAATGTACTGCTCGCATGTGACAATATCAGCCTCATAATCTGCGTCTGGCAGAAGGTCATGGATACTGTCATCTAGGTCGGTCGGTGGTTTCAGTGCTTCTTGCAGACGATCGTGACAAAGTCGGCATTCTTCCGTTGTCATTGAAACCTTGGGCTGCTGTGACAAAGCATGTAACATTTTCCCCAGCTCGTTATCTTTTTCGCTTCAGGTGGTGAAGTTTTTGTGTTTCCTCGTCAGTGGACATTGCGGTAATCGTGATCTAGTCGGTGAATTCGCGTTCTCAGTATTTCAGAGCGGTGGTGTCAACTGTGAGCCTATATAGTTCCTCGTGTGTCTAACAGAGTGCACCACACCACATGAGTGTCAACTATGTGCCTAGTGTCGGCTACAAGTATTTCCCTTGTTGGATGCTAGAATGCACTGTATCTGTACGGGTTGAGCTGTCAACTGTTCATGAAGCCAGCATGTCTGTGCGGGTGACACTCTTCAACTGTTTTCTTGGTGGTGAGTCTGCATGCAGTTTAGTCATTTGATACTAGATAGAACAAGCACAGATCAGCAAGCAGTTTGGTAGTATGACACAAGGTAGTGTGCACGTAGGAAAAGTTGGATTTCCAATTCTTATATGATCTACCATATTTCTATGCAAGATACAATACTATTCAACTGCACACAAAAGACTACTTCTGTGTGTTGTTGTTGTTGTTGTGGTCTTCAGTCCAGAGACTGGTTTGATGCAGCTCTCCACCCCACTCTATCCTGAGCAAGCCTTTTCATCTCCTCATAAGAACGACAACCCACATCCACTTGAATCTGCTTACTATACGCGTCTCTTGGTCTCCCTCTGCGATTTTTACCCCACACACTTCCCTCCAACGCTAAATTCACACTTCTTTGATGTCTAAGAATGTGTCCTACCAACCTATCCCTTCTTTTAGTCAAGGTATGCCAGAAATTTCTTTTCTCCCCAATTCGGTTCAGTACCTCCTCATTAGTTACGCGATCTACCCACCTAATCTTCAGCATTCTTCTGTAGCACCAGATTTCAAAAGCCTCTATCCTCTTTCTGTCAACACTGCTTATCGTCCATGTTTCACTCCCATACAAGGCAACACTCCATACAAATGCCTTCAGAAAGGACTTCCTTAGACTTAAATCAATATTCGATGTTAACAAATTTCTCTTTTTCAAAAACGCTTTTCTACCCATTGCCATTCTGCATTTTATATCATCTGTACTGCGACCATCATTTGTTATTTTACTGCCCAAGTAACAAAACTCATCTACCTCCTTTATTGTTTCGTTACCTAATCTAATTCCTTCAGCATCACCTGATTTTCTTACACTGCACTCCATTACCCTAGTTTTACTCTTGTTAATGTTCATCTTATATGCACTTTTCAGCACACTGTCCATTCCGTTCAATTGCTCTTCCAGGTCCTTTGCTGTCTCTGACAGAATTACTATGTCGTCGGCAAAACGCAATGTTTTTAATTCTTCACCCTGAACTTTAATTCCTTCTCCAAATTTCTCCTTGCTTTCCTTTATAGCTTGCTCAATGTACAAATTGAACAACATTGGGGAAAGACTACAACCCTGTCTTACTCCCTTTCCAACCACTGCATCCCTTTCATGCCCTTCAACTCTGACAACCGCTGTCTGGTTTTTGTACAAGTTGTAAATTACCTTACGCTCCCTATATTTTACTCCTGCTTGCTTCAGAACTTCAAAGAGTTTATTCCAATCAACATTGTCAAAAGCCTTCTCCAAATCTACAAAAGCTAGAAATGTTAGTTTGCCTTTTCTTAATCTATCTTCTAGGATAAGCCGTAAAGTGAGTATTGCCTCCCGTGTTCCTACATTTCTCCTGAACCCAAACTGATCTTCCCCGAGGTCGGCTTCTACCAGCTTTTCCATCCTTCTGTATATAATTCGTGTTAATATTTTACAACCATGACTTATTAAACTGATGGTTCTGTAGTTTTCACACCTGTCTGCACCCGCTTTCTTTGGAATGGGGATTATAACATTTTTCTTAAAGTCTGAGGGTACTTCACCTGTCTCATACATCTTACACACCAGGTGAAATAATTTTGTCATGGTTGGTTGTCCCAGAGACTTCAGTAGCTCTGACGGGATATCATCTACTCCAGGGGCCTTGTTTCGACTTAGGTCTTTCAGGGCTCTGTCGAATTCATCTCTCAGTATAATATCTCCTATTTCATCTTGATCTACTTCCTCTTCCCTTCCTACAACATCGTCTCTAAGTTCATTTCCTTTGTAGAGCCCCTCTATATACTCTTTCCACCTTTCAGCTTTCTCTTCTTTGCTGAGAACTGGTTTTCCATCAGTGTCCTTGATATTCATAGAACTGTTTTTCTTATCGCCAAATGTTTCTTTTATTTTCCGGTAGGCTGTATCTATTTTTCCCCTATTTATACATTCTTCTACATCCTTGCATTTGCCTTCTAGCCATTCCTGCTTAGCCATTTTGCACTTCCTGTCAATCTCATTTCTTAGTCGTCTGTACTCCATTTTGCCTGTTTCATTTACTGCATTTTTATACTTTCTCCTTTCATCGATTAAATTTATTATCTCCTGTGATATCCAAGGATTCTTTGTAGGTCTTGCCTTCTGACCTATTTTGTCCTCTGCTGCCTTCACTATTTCATCTCTCAATTTTACCCATTCCTCCTCAACTGTTCTATTTTCCCCTGTTTCTGTCAATTGTTGCCTGAAGCTCCCTCTGAAATTCTTAAGAACTTCAGGTTCATTCAATTTATCTAGGTCCCATCTCCTTATTTTCCTACCTTTCTGTAGTTTCTTCAGTTTCAGCCTACAGTTCATAACCAACAAGTTATGGTCAGAGTCTATGTCTGCCCCTGGGTATGTCCTACACTTCAAAACCTCGTTCCGAAACCTATGTCTTACCATTATAAAATCTATCTGGTATCTCCCAGTGTCTCCTGGTCTCTTCCACGTATACAACCTTCTTTTGTGATTCTTAAACCAGGTGTTTGTTATAACTAAATTATGTTCCGTGCAAAATTCTACCAGGCGGCTTCCTCGTTCATTCCTTTTGCCCAGACCATATTCACCCACTATCTTCCCTTCCCTTCCTTGTCCTACTACCGAATTCCAGTCTCCCATAACAATTAAGTTTTCCTCTCCCTTAATTGTCTGAATTATTTCCTTTAGCTCCTCATATATTTCTTCGATCTCCTCATCATCGGCAGAGCTAGTTGGCATATAAACCTGTACTACTGTTGTCGGTGTTGGCTTCGTATCTAACTTGACAATGATAATGCGATCGTTGTGCTGGTCATAGTAGTTTACCCGCATTCCTATTTTCCTATTCATTATCAATCCTACTCCTGTGATACCCCCAACAGATTTTGTATTTATAATCCTGTACTCACCTGACCAGAAATCCTGTTCATCCTGCCACCGAACTTCACTAATCCCCACTATATCTAACTTCAACCTATCCATTTCCCTTTTTAAATTTTCTAATTTTCCTACTCGATTAAGGGATCTAACATTCCACGCTCCGACCCGTAGAATGCCAGTATTGTCTTTCCTGATGATCATATCCTCCTGAGTAGTCCCCGCCCGGAGATCCGAATGGGGGACTATTTTACCTCCGGAATATTTTACCGGAGAGGATGCCATCATCATATGTTCATACAGTAGAGCTGCATGTCCTCGGGAAAGGTAACGGCTGTAGTTTCCCCTTGCTTTCAGCCGTTCGCAGTAGCTGTGTGGCAAAGCCACATTAGCTGATGTTACAAGGCCAGCTCAGTCAATCATCCAGACTGTTGCCCCTGTAACTACTGAAAAGGCTGCTGCCCCTCTTCAGGAACCACACGTTTGTCTGGCCTCTCCACAGATACCCCTCCGCTGTGGTTGCACCTACGGTACAGCTATCTGTATCGTTGAGGCACGCAAGCCACCCCACCTCGGCAATGTCTGTGGTTCATGGGAGTGGACTTCTGTGTGTAAGACTAGTAAATGGTTGAAGTTTAACTAATTGCGCGTCCTTGTCTTGAAAAGTTGAGTCAGTCATGATGGCGGCTCCTGCTCATATGCTGCAGTCTAGAACAGTTGTCTTCACATCCGAGTATCCTCCCCGAAGGAGCTGAAGAAAAGTCCAGTTCAGTGTTCACATGCAAGAATTCCTGGGTTTCATGGAAGAGCGGCAACAGGCAGTGAAAAGATCAGTGTAGTAGTAGTTAACTGCAGGAGCGTCTATAAAAAGGTCCCAGAATTGTTCTCATTAATAAACGGTCACAATGCCTACACAGTACTAGGGACGGAAAGTTGGCTGAAACCAGATGTAAACAGTAATGAGTGTATACCGCAGAGATAGGCTGCACAATGAAGGTGGAGGCATGTTTATAGCGATAAGAAGTGCACTAGTATCAAAGGAAATTGACGGAGATTCAAAATGTGAAAACATTTGGGTGAAGGTCACAGTTGAGGCAGGCTCATACATGGTAATTTGATGTTTCTATAGGCCTCCTGGCTCCGCAGCTGTTGTGGCAGAACTCCCGAAAGAAAATTTGGAAAATATTTTCAGTATATTTCCCAATCATGTTGTAGTTTTGGGAGGAGATTTTAATTTACTGGATATAGACTGGGAGCCCCAAACGTTTATGACAGGTGGCAGGGACAAGAAATCTAGTGAAATTGTTTTGAGTGCATTATCTGAAAATTACCTTGAGCAGTTAAACACAGAACCGACTCGTGGTGACAACATATTAGACATTCTGGTGACAAACAGACCTGAACTATTCGAAACAGTTAATGCGGAACAGGGAATCAGCAATCATAAAGCGGTTACAGCATCGATAATCTCAGCCATAAAATAGAAATAGTAAAAAATGTAGGAAGATTTTTCTGTCCGGAAAAAGTGATAAAAAGCGGATTTCAGAGTACTTGATAGCTCAACACAGAAGTTTTATCTCAAGTACAGATAGTGTTGAGGAACAGTGGTCGAAGGTCAAAGCCATCATACAATATGCATTAGATGAGTATGTACCAAGCAAGATCGTAGTAGATGGAAAGGAGCCACCATTGTACAACAACTGAATTAGAAAACTGCTATGGAAGCAAAGGGAACTTCACTGCAAACATAAACATAGCCAAAGCCTTGTAGACAAAGAAAAATTAAACGAAGTGAAATGTAGCGCAAGGAGGGCTATGCGAGAGGCGTTCCACAAATTCGAAAGAATTGTTCTATATACTGACTTGGCTGAAAATCCTAAGAAATTTTGGTCTTATGTCAAAGTGATAGGTGGATCAAAACAAAATGTCCAGACACTCTGTGACGAAAATGGAACTGAAACAAAGTATGACACTCTAAGGGCTGAATTACTAAATGACTTTTTCCAAAGCTGTTTCACAGAGGAAGATTGCACTGTAGTTCCTTCTCTCGATTGCCGCACAGATCACAAAATGGTGGATATCGAAATAATTGACAGAGGGATAGAAAACCAATTAAAATTGCTCAAAAGAGGAAAGGCCGCAGGACCAGATGGGATACCAGTTTGTTTTTACACACAGTATGTGAAGGAACTTGCCCCCCTTCTTGCAGTGGTGTACTGTAGGTCGCTAGAAGAGTGTAGCATTCTGAAAGAATGGAAAATGGCGCAAGTCATCCCTGTTTTTAAGAAGGGACGTCGAACAGATGTGCAGAACCATAGGCCTATATCTGTAACGTCAGTCAGTTGTAAAATTTTTGAACATGTATTATGTTCGAGTATAATTACATTTCTGGAGACTATAAATCTGCTCTGTAGGAATCATCATGTGTTCCGAAAAAGTGATCGTGTGTAACCCAGCTTGTGCTATTCATCCAAGAGACTCAGAGGACCATAGACACGGGTTCTCATGTAGATGCTGTGTTTCTCGACTTCCGCAAGTCGTTTGATACAGTTCCCCACAAAAGTTTAATGAACAAAGTAAGAGCATATGGTCGATCACACCAATTGTGTGATTGGATTGATGAATTCCTAGATAACAGAAAGTATCAGGTCATTCTCAATGGAGAGAAGTCTTCCGAAGTAGGAGTTATGTCAGGTGTGCCACAGGGGAGTGTCGTGGGTCCGTTTCTGTTCACAATATATATAAATGACCTTGTGGATAACATTGGAAGTTCACTGAGGCTTTTTGCATATGATGCTGTACTGTATAGAGAGGTTGTAACAATGGAAAATTGTATTGAAATGCAGGAGGATATACATCGAATTGACGCATGGTGCAGGGAATGGCAATTGAATCTCAATGTAGACAAGTGCAATGTGCTGTGAATACATACAAAGAAAGATCCTGTATCACTTAGCTACACTATAGCAGGTCAGCAACTGGAAGCAGTTGGGAGACTCAAACGTTTATTACAGGTGGCAGGGACAAAAAATCCAGTGAAAATGTTTTGAGTGCATTATCTGAAAACTAACTTGAGCAGTTAAACTGAGAACCAGCTCGTGGTGACAACATATTAGACCTTCTGGTGACAAACAGACCCAAACTATTCATAACACTTAATGCAGAACAGGTAATCAGCGATCATAAAGCACTTACAGCATTGGTAATTTCAGCCGTAAATAGAAATATTAAAAAAGGTAGGAAGATTTTTCTGTTCGGAAAAAGTGACAAAAAGCGGATTTCAGAGTACTTGACGACTCAACACAGAAGTTTTATCTTAAGTACAGATGGTGCTGAGGAACAGTGGTCTAAGTTCAAAGCCATCGTACAATATGCATTAGATGAGTATGTACCTAGCAAGGTTGTAAGAGATGGAAAGGAGCCACCGTGGTACAACAACCAAATTAGAAAGATGCTACGGAAGCAAAGGGAACTTCACTGCAAACATAAACGTAGCCAAAGCCTTGGAGACAAACAAAAATTACACGAAGTGAAATGTAGCGTGAGGAGTGCTATGCGAGATGCGTTCAACGAATTCGAAAGTAGAGTTCTTTGTACTGACTTGGCTGAGAATCCTAAGAAATTTTGGTCTGATGTCAAAGCGGTAGGTGGATCAAAACGAAGTGTTCAGACACTCTGTGATGTAAATGGCACTGAAACAGAGGATGACACTCTAAAGGCGAAATTACTAAATGTCTTTTTCCAAAGCTGTTTCACAGAGGAAAATTGTACTGCAGTTCCTTCCCTAGATTGCCGCACAGATTACAAAATGGCAGATATCGAAATAATTGACAGAGGGATAGAAATACAATTAAAATCGCTCAAAAGACGAAAGGCCACAGGACCTAATGGGATACCAGTTCGTTTTTACACAGAGTACGCGAAGGAACTGGCCCCCCCTTCTCGTAGGTCTCTAGAAGAGCATAGCGCTCTGGAAGATTGGAAAATGGTGCAGGTCATTCCCGTTTTCAAGAAGGGTTCTCGAACAGATGTGCAGAACTATAGGCCTATATCTCTAACGTCCGTCATTTTGGAACATGTATTATGTTCGAATATAATGACATTTCTCGAGAATAGGAATCTGCTCTGTAGGAATCAGCATGGGTTTCGAAAAAGGCGTTCATGTGAAACCCAGCTTGCGCTATTCGTCCACGAGACTCAGAGGACCATAGACACGGGTTCTCATGTAGATGCTGTGTTTCTCGACTTCCGCAAGGCGGTTTGATATAGTTCCCCACAAAAGTTTAATGAACAAAGTAAGAGCACATGGTCTATCAGACCAATTGTGTGATTGGATTGATGAATTCCTAGATAACAGAAAGTAGCAGGTCATTCTCAATGGAGAGAAGTCTTCCGAAGTAGGAGTTATGTCAGGTGTGCCACAGAGGAGTGTTGTGGGTCCGTTGCTGTTCACGATATATATAAATGACCTTGTGGATAACATCGGAAGTTCACTGAGGCTTTTTGCGGATGATGTGGTAGTATATAGAGAGGTTGTAACAATGGAAAATTGTTTTGACAAGCAGGAGGATCTGCATCGAATTGACGCATGGTGTAGGGAATGGCAATTAAAGCTCAATGTAGACAAGTGTAATGTGCTGCAAATACACAAACAGAAAGATCCTTTATCATTTAGCTACACTATAGCAGGTCATCAACTGGAAGCAGTTAATTCCATAAATTATCTGGGAGTAGTCATTAGGAGGGATCTGAAATGGAACGACCATATAAAATCAATCGTCGGTAAAGCAGGTGCCAGACTTAGATTCATTGGGAGAATTCTAAGGAAATACAGTCTGAAAACAAAAAAAGTAGGTTACAGTACACTTGTTCGCCCGCAGCTTGAATACTGCTCACCGGTATGTGATCCGTACCAGGTGGGATTGATAGAGGAAGTGGAGAAGATCCAACGGAGAGCAGCACGCTTCATTACAGGATCATTTGGTAATCGTGAAAGCGTTACGGAGATGATCGCTAAACTCCAGTGGAAGACTCTGCAGGAGAGATGCTTTGTCACTCGGTGTGGGCTTTTGTCGAAGTTTTGAGAACTTACCTTTATTGAGGAGTCTAGCAGTATATTGCTCCCTCCTACGTATATCTCGCGAAGAGATCATGAGGATAAAATCAGAGAGATTAGAACCCACACAGAGGCATACCGACAATACTTTTTTCGCGAACAATACGTGACTGGAATAGGAGGTAAAATCGATAGTGGTACTCAAGGTACCCTCCGCCACACACCATCGGGTGGCTTGCGGAGTATGGTTGTAAATGTAGATGTAGAATTCAATAAATTATCTGGGAGGAGGCATTAGGAAGGTCCCAGGAAATGACCTTGGGGGAGGGGGGTGTCTCTGCAAACACTGGGAGACTCTGGCACAAAATGAGGGTGATAAGCGATTACAAGAACTCAGCAACAGAGTTCTCGAAGCCTCTGTCACCTCAATTCTCCAAATTCCTATCTACACATGGTGCCCCTGTTAAGCCAAGCAACTCAGCAGAAGGTTGGGTAACCAACCCCAGCAGGAAACTGAGTCGGTGAGCAGACAGGATTTGGTGGTCAGTGGAAGGCAGCGGGAAACCACCACTGAAAGTATTCCGAGAAAACCCCATGGCTTTGCTCAGCTCAAAATTTTCCAAAGTTTCAAGTTTCCCGATTGTATCTCTGGGGGGAACCAGGTTGAGAGAAGCTTCAAGAAGACTAAGATGCTGCAAGGAGAAGCACTGCATAGGAACATGGAATGTAAGATCGATGTATCAGGGAAAACTAGTCGTAGTCAGAAGTGAAATGGAGAGAATTAACATCAACATATTGGCAATAAGTGTAATGAGGTGGACTGGCATGGAGAATTTGCTTCAGAGGGCATTAGAGATATACTATTCTGGACATGAGAACAACAGAAGTAATGGACTAGTCTTCATAGTTAGTGATAGAGTAGGTAAAGCTGTAATGGGATGCAACTATAAAAATGATAGAATGATGTCTATCAGACTTCAAGGTCAGCCCCTCAACACCACAGTAATTCAAGTTTATGCACCAACCACTGATGCTGAAAAGGAAATTATTGAGCAGTTCTATGGAGACTTAGTGGGAAATCAAATTGTAGAGGGTATAACAGGAAAATTTGGTCTTGGTACAGCAAATGAAGCAGGACAGAGACTCCTAGAGTTCTGTCAAGATAATTCATTGGTATTTACTAATACATTGTTTCAGCTGCCGAAACGACGCCTATATACTTGGACTTCACCAGACGGCAAAACCCAGAATCAAATTGATTACATACTTTGCAATCAGAGGTGGAAGAGTGCAATCCAGTCAGCTACAACAAGACCTGGATCTGACGGCGAATCAGATCATGAGCTCCTAATTGCTACATTTTGGCTGAAACTGAAGAATGTAGCAAAAACTATTCCATCTTGCAGATATGACCTTGAGTCCATACTCTCTGACTATGCAGTGGAGGTTCAAAACAGAGTTGGAAGACAAAAGCTCACAAGTGATGTGGACGGAAGTAGCCAATACTGTCAAGGAGGCCGCAGAGAAACACATTCCCAAGAAAAAGAATAGTAAGAAGGCCAGATGGCTATCAGCTGAGGCACTGAAAGTTGCAGAAGAACAAAGAAAAGCAAACATTAAGAGGGACAGATCAGCTATGCTTAAATTAAATAAAGAGTTTCCAAAATTAGCTAGAAGAGATAAACATATCTTCTATAATGAACAATGCAAAGAAGTTGAAGATACTAACAGAATGGGGAGGACAAGAGATCTTTACAAGAAAATTACAGAAATTAAAGGAAAATTCCAGGCTAAAATTAGAATGATAAAATATAGAAATGGGAAAAATCTAAGTGAAGCAGAAGCTGTTAAGGAAAGATGGGCAGAATATGTAGAAGACCTGTACAAGAATGAAATGCATAGTGACAGTGTTGCTGCTGATGATGATGCTAATAATATTTTAGAACTAGAGCCAGATATTTTGGAAAGCGAAGTCCAGTAGGCCCATGAAAATATGGTTCATAACAAAACTAGTGGACATGTTGGAATACCAGCAGAATTATTTAAACTCATTGGAAAAAATGCAGTGAAAGTACTGCACTCAATATGTCAGAAAATATGGGGCACACAGCAGTGGCCAGAAGACTGGAAAAGATCAATATTAATCCCGTTTCCAGAGTAGGAAATCTCTAAGGAATGTTCAGATCACCGAACAATTGCACTTATCTCAGATACTAGCAAGGTCATGCTGAAAATCTTACAAAACAGACTTCGCCAATATCTAGATCGAGAGCTACCGGAAGAACAAGCTGGGTCTAGAAAAGGGAGAAAAACCAGAGACCAAATTGCCAACATTTGGTGGATTATGGAAAAAGCAAGAGAATTCCAGAAAGATGTATACCTTTCTTTTATTGATTATGCCAAAGCCTTTGACTGTGTCGATCACAACAAATTATGGGACGTACTCAGTAAAATGTGAGTACCAGTTACCTCATTCATCTGATACGGAGTTTATACCTTGACCAAGAAGCCACAATGAGAACTTTGTATGGCACAACAAAATGGATAAATATTCAGAAAGGGGTCCAGAAAGGCTGCATAGTGTCTCCGTTCTTATTCAATCTGTTTGCAGAGCAAGTTATGAGGATTGCCAGGATAGATGAAGAAGAGACAGGACTTAAAATAGCTGGAATACATGTAAAGAACCTCAGATATGCACATGATACCATACTGCTGGCAGAAAGTGAAGAAGGGTAAAAGACTCTGATGCTAAAGGTAAAAAAAAAACAAAAGTGAAAACGCTGGTCTTAAGCTAAATGTAAAGAAAACCAAAATTATGGCAAATAAACCTATTAATTCATGGGATATAGGAGGAGAATCCATGGAGGTGGTGTTCACATTCAATTTTATCGGTTCCCAGATCTCTGATGATGGCGGCTCCAGCAACGAAATCAGGAGACTCTTGTTGCACGGCGAAAGGCGATGTCAAACCTTGAAAAGATTAGAAGGTCCAGAGACATAACTTTAACAACAAAGATACGTACTGTGAAGGATATGGTCTTCCCAGTTGTAATGTATGGGTATGAGACCTGGACCATTAGAAACGCTGAACAGCGAAGAATTGACTCCTTTGAATTGTGGTGCTGGAGGAAAATTCTTAGGATTCCATAGACGGCAAAAAGAACCAACAGATCTATATTAGAGCAAATAAAACCAGATTGTTCTCTGGGAGGTCTAATATTAAAACAGAAGCTGACATACTTTGGACACATAATGTGAAGACATGCCTCACTGAAGAAAACATTAATGATGGGGAAGATCAAAGGCACTAGAAGAAGAGGACAGCAGAGGATGAGATGGATCGATGGCATCACAGAAGCAATGTGTTCCAACCTGGAAGATCGACGGGAGAAAGTGCAGGACAGAGGGAAGTGGTGTGCTGTGGTTCATGGGGTCACAAAGAGTCGGAATTGACTAAACAAAAAGAGAGAGAGGCATTAGGAGTAATTAAAAATGGAACGACCACATAAAATCAATTGTCGGTAAAGCAGATGCCAGACTGAGTTTCATGGAAGAATTCTAAGGAAATTCAGTCTGAAAACAAAGGACGTGGGTTACAGTAC
The DNA here is from genome assembly GCA_026315105.1 of Locusta migratoria. NCBI lineage: Eukaryota > Metazoa > Arthropoda > Insecta > Orthoptera > Acrididae > Locusta > Locusta migratoria. The sequence goes on along the minus strand of CM048744.1, from coordinate 530,176,058 downwards.
ACTTATTTGCCCACAGCTAGAATATTGCTCACCAGAGTGGTCTCCATACCAGTTGGGGTTTATAGAGGAAGTAGAAAAGGTCCAACGGAGAGCAGCATGCTTCATTACAGGATAATTCAGTAATAGTGAAAGTGTTACAGAGATGATCGATAAACTCCAGTGGAAGACTCTGCAGGAGAGACGCTCTGTCGCTCAGTACGGTCTTTTGTCCAAGTTTCGAGAACATACCTTTACCAAGGAGTCTGGCAGTATATTGCTCCCTCCTAAGTATATCTCGTGAAGAGATCATGAAGATAAAATCAAAGAGATTAGAGCCCACACAGAGACATACTGACAATCTTTCTTTCTGCAAACAATATGTGACTAGAAGAGGAGGGTTACCGATAGTGGTACTCAGGGTACCCTCCGCCACACACCATTGGGTGGCTTGCGGAGTATTAATGTAGATGTAGATACAAGAGAGAGTCTTCAATACAACACACTGTTTATTTATCACACAGACACAGATTAATTAGTTTAGTACAAAGATATAATAACAAGGAGCAGTACAAAGATATATCATCAGTATTCACAACATTCTATACTTTACAGTGTGAACTCTTAGTTGCCAATATCAACATTCCCTTTTATAAAGGAGAATAGAAAGACGCTTTAGAGTTTGTCAGGAAATAGAAAGGCTTGTTTATTATGTTGCATTGAGATATATTTTCAAGCTCCCCTTATATTTTTCTTTGCGCTATGGAAACATTTCCTACTTCTGAATAAGTTAATCCTGTCACAATCAGATCACTTAATATTCATTCTTAGGCCAAAATTTTCTGTAAAAAGGAATATATATTTCTGCCTATCTTCACGGAGGTCATATCAGTTATATATACAGTTTAGTTCAAAAAGGAGTAGGAGGTTTTCAGAATTTTATTTGTGAAATACAAATTGGAAAGATGTACATGACACACATGGTGTCCATTGAACATGTATTCTGTAAGATAACCTAGAGTTCTATATCCAAGAATCCCCAAACAAGTTTAATAAACTTCATTCCATGAAATGTTACTTTTTGCACACATTCGTCAATATACAAAAATCAATGCAACTGCTCCTACACATAGCACTTCATGTCAGAATTTATTGACACAGAAATTTTTGGAATTATAGTTGCAATTGTTTTCTAAATCATTCAAGTGTGATGTAGTCAAGGAGCCATTAATTCAGTTTTTATTGGTGGTTCTGGAAATACTTAAAAGTTAACCTTAAATCACTAGACAAGTATATTTCATCATAAGTACTATGTATGTTTGCCCTAGCTACAGGCAAGTCTGTTCTCTCAGTCAAAAGCTTTCAACTAACTATAGCTCTAAAACCTCACACACGGACCCAGGGAGAAAAAAGAAAAAAAAAAAAAACCTACTTGGCTAACAGGTGTATTGTAGGACTTAATTTGGTTGATATGAAAATGGACTAAAATGACTGAAACCAGCTATCAAAAATAGAAAACCTTAATTATGTCAATAACAGAAGAAACCGGAACTGCCAAAAATTTCTCCTCATTTTCCCCATATGCTGCCAGATGCCTACATGGTGCTGCATGGGTTTCTTATTAGCTCTTTCAAATTTCTTGCATTTAGGCTGTTCTTTCTAAAATAAGTGTTTCAGTCAACAAGTACTCTGGTAAGAGACTTGACTGACGTCCTCTCCAGTATGAGGAATCCCATTGTTTCCTCCCCCTCTTATGCTATTGGTAATTTACTCCTTAGTGTTATTTCTTGGCATGACTGTCGGTTATTATTTTTTCTTCCTACTTCATGAAAACTTTACATTGAAGGTAAGCACTTGTGAGTGATGAAGTTCTCTTGCACCCAAAAAACCTGGTTTAACTCCATCCATTCAATAAGCCTAGAAAAGGGATGTACTTTCTGTATACAGACTTGATGCATCTCACGTAATGACGACTGATGACCACTGACAAGGAATTATTATACACTTTACACATGTAAAAGTATTCACCAGACTTTAATCAGAATACCATAATTCATTGCTATGAAAGCCCTGCAATCTCATAAATTCTACATTACAAAGTATTTACTTCTCAATGAAAGACTTTTCCTTAGCTGAAACCATATTAAATTTATGATGTTTTTCATTACTGTCAGAGAAATCTCAGATAAAAAAGTTGTATAAATAATCTTCAAAAATCATTTGTTTAGCATAACAGAAATTCCAATTTTACAGTTGGCACTGAGTGGCAGAAATCCAAGCTATGCCACTGGTCGCGAAACCCTCGATGTCACTATTAAACACCCAGTTTCAAAAGCTCTGCTATATATAGATTATTGTTCCAGTATAAACAGCCCTATAAAATAAAGATTTTTGACTTACCTAAAGTACAGGCTCGTCGATAGGAACACCAAACACACACAAAAACACACAGCCATTCGAGCTTTCGCCACCAGTGGTGGCTTCTTCGGGAAAAAGAGGGAGGAAGGAGAGGAGAAAGGGAAGGATACGGTTTTTAAGGAAGTGGAAAAGGAGCCATTCCAATCCCAGGAGTGGAAGGACTTACCTTAGGGGACAAAAAGGAAGGTAAACAAATACACACACACTCACACATATCCACATCCAAACACACTTAGGCCGACATTATGACTCCTTTTCCACTTCCTTAAAACCCATATCCTTCCCTTTTTCCTCCCCTTTTTTCCTCTTTTTCCTGAAGAAGCTGCCAGTGGTGGCGAAAGCCTGTATGTGTGTTTGTGTGTAATTTTATTTATTTTATTTGTTTCTGTTTGTGTTTGTGTGTGTGTGTGTGTGTGTGTGTGTGTGTGTTTATCTTGACATATTCAATTAATGACACTCTGGATGGGTTGATGAGTTGTAACAGTCAATGCTGCTTCCACATATTGCTAAAGTTAATGAGCTATGCCAGCTCGTATTTTTTTCTTTTAAAACTTGTGACTGGCGTGTGAGTCTTAAAGCGCAGTATATGGATCCCTTTTGTCATTACCACTGTGTGCAGCACTGTTGGTGAAATCTTGTGTTCATAGATCCTTGCTTTGATGGAACCTTTGGAGTGATAAGGAAGTGAGAGTTGGCTGAAGAGATGGCGAGAGGAGTGCTACGTCTGCGGAAGTTCCAGTGACAGTTGAATGAGCTTCCCACTGAGGTAGATGACAACTGTGACAGCAGCATAGTGCATGCAGGAATCTCTGTGGGTCAAGCACAGCCAACATCCTGCCAGCAGGTGGGTGTTATGTTTTGAGTTAAGTACACTGCATGGCCTTAGACATCTCTGGCTGTCATGTGAGTGTCTAAATTGCATGTCTGTGGCTTTCACCTAGTTGATCTGTGTAGAGCTTATTACATCTTATGTTCTGCCTGTGATTTGTAAATTATCCTTGCTCTATGTGTTGTGTTTCTGCGTACATGGGGTTAACGTTTTTTTTTTTTTTTTTTTTTTTTTTTTTTTTTTTTTTTTTTTTTTTTTTTTTTTTTTTTATCATTGTATCTGATGATGTTAGCATTGTGCAAACTTCTTTGCTTAACCAGTGGCTTTTATTGTATGTACCAATTTGCATTTTTGCTGCCTGCCCAGAGCATGTTTGTAATTTAAGGTAGCATTATTTTCCTTGTGCATTACTGTTGCTGCCCAGCATTTTGTCATAATTTGGGTAGCGCATGGGTTTGTTATCAATTTACTGTTACTTGCACATTGTTCTTACGTGTATGTGCTCTAGCCAGTTGGTTTAGTCAGTGTGTTTGTGGTGCCTGTTCCATTGGTAAGATTCTGGTATACCCAAGTTGTTCTTATTTTGCTCAACATTGTTACCTGCTTTCCAACACAGACTTAATGTAATTACCTACTTCTGTCCATTCACTCCCTATCACATCTGAATATCGTGTGTGTTTGTTTCTATCTTTGACAAGTAGGGTGCACACAGTCCAGCAGCCATTATTTAGGTGTCTGGGTGTCACTGAGCGGATCACCATTAACCAAACCCTTAATTAGTTCCTGTTATTACTAATTTAATGTTCCTGTTCTTCCAATTGTTAATGGTTTGAAGGCAATATGTATTATTGTGATTACTTGTCTGTTTTGTAAATTGTGTCATTTTTTTGCTTCGTTTTCCATTCTAATGTTAGCTTGTTGTATGAAGTAAGAAGGCTTGGTCTAGAATATTTTGCTGTTAATTGTGTATAACATAAACATTGGACTACAGAGTATGCAGGTTAAATTTGTGTAGAGTATTTGCTGTTAAATTGTGTCTAGACCAAAATATTGGCCCAATGTTCAAGACTTGGTCAATCCAAGTTTTAAATTTGGCTATTATCTCTGTATGAAGCAGTTCTTGTTCTTTCATTGAATTCCGTCATTCAGACAAATGTTGAATTGCTGTTATCTCTGTCAAAGCAATTCTTCTTCCTCAATTGAATTCTATCCTTCAGACATATCTTGGTTTGTTATTTCATGTTTTAAGTATTTGGTGCTGAATAACATTATTTCACTTAAATAAAATCTTTATTAATGTGTGATTTTGAGATAGCAAATTACTGAGTTACCAGCCTAAACCATTCCACATCCTTTATTTTTTCTCCTCTACCCAATTTTGCACTTTTCAGTTAATCTGGCCCAGCAGCAGGTGATGTGTCCCAGGACAGCCATTCATGTGAGATATTCAATACGTGAGAGGTTGGTAAATTGGGAGGACAGGGAGACTCCTTAGAAAAAGAAAATGCTCCAATAAACTATATATACTGTTGTGTCATGGAGTTGAATAGAAAGTGTTGGGTGGATTAGAAAGGTCTTCAACAGGAGTATGATCCCTGTGGTAACAGGTTGAAATTGAAAGTGGCCTGGGGATGGATTAGGATGGTGTGGAGGTTGGGTGGATAATAGAACACCACTTTAGGAGAGGTTAGAAGATTCTTGGGTAAGATGTCTCTCATTTCAGTGTGTGATGATAGAAATCAAAACTCTGAGAAATAATGTGGTTCAGTTGTAAATGATAATGGTGATGGTAATGGGGTTGCTCACTGTGACTGGATGTTGAGGATGGAAGCAGGATTGTGGCGTGTAGGGATATATTATGGGAAATATACACTGCTCAAAACAATTAGGGGATCTAGTGAGTTATCGGGAGATATCATACACAATATATGTATGTTGTTGTTTTTGTGGTCTTCAGTCCAGGGACTGGTTTGATGTAGCTCTCCACTTGTACTCTATCCTGAGCAAGCCTCTTGATCTCCTCAAAAGAACAGCAACCTACATCTATTTGAATCTGCTTACTCTATTCATCTCTTAGTCTCGCTCTCCAATTCTTACCCAAACACTTCCCTCCAATGCTAAATACACGATTCCTTCATGTCTAAGAATGTGTCCTACCAATTGATTCCTTCTTTTAGTCAAGGTATGCCAGAAATTCCTTTTCAACCCCAATTCTGTTCTGTACGTCCTCATTAGTTAAGTGATCCCCCCATCTAATCTGCAGCATTCTTCAGTAGCACCACACTGCAAAAGCCTCTATGCTCTTCCTGTCCACACTGTTTATCGTCCATGTTTCACTCCTATACACGGAACACTCCACACAAATGCCTTCCAAATGGACTTCCTTATGCTTAAAGTAATATTCAATGTTAACTAATTCCTCTTTTTCAAAAACGCTTTTCTTCCCATTGCCACTCTGCATTTTATATCCTCTGTACTGCAACCATCATATGTTATTTTACTGCCCAAGTAACAAAACTCATTTAGCACCTTTATTGTTTCATTACCTAATCTATCAGCATCACCTGATTTTCTTAGACTGCACTTCACATATTTAATTCAGATTTTGGTTACAGTTGTAATTTTTGTGTGATATAGTACAATATTTTGCTGTCTCAATGCTTTAATTGAGATTTACATAGCATTACTCAGAGTGAGGCACCATGGGGCTACCATAATAGTGAAAAAGTCATCTTTGTTGCCCTATAATATGGAGTGTGATCACCTCAGATGACAAATACAGTTGCACACATGTGTGGCATAGACAGTATGAGGTTATCAATCAGCTCTTGAGTTACATGAGTGCAATACCCAGCTCTGCAACCACTGTGGGAGGTACTGGTCTGGCTGCAATGCATCTGCCAAGTGCATACCAGACATGCCAGTACAGCTCTGTGGGGATGAGCATTATCGTCCACTAGAAAGAAGCCATCTCCTATAGCACCAGAGTAGGACAGAACAAAAGGTCAAAGGTGAAAGGTTACCTACATCTACATCTACATGGGATAATCTGCAAATCACATTTAAGTGCCTGGCAGAGGGTTCATCGAACCACTGTTATACTATTTATCTCCCATTCCATTCTCGAATAGCGCGCGGGAAGAAAGAACATCTGAATCTCTCCGTTCAAGCTCGGATTTCTCGTATTTTATTCTGATGATCATTTCTATCTATGTAAGTGGAAGTCAACAATATATTTTTGCATTGGAGGAGAATGTTGGCAATTGGAGTTTTGTAAGTAGCCCACACCACAGCGATAAGTGTCATTGTTGTAATGAGTCCCGGTTCCGGCACACAATTTTAATCTGTCAGGAAGTTTCATATCAGCGCACACTCCGCTGCAGAGTGAAGTTTCATTCTGGAAACATCCCTTAGGCTGTGGCTAAGCCATGTCTCCACCATATCCTTTCTTCCAGGAGTGCTAGTCTTGCGTGTTTGCAGGAGAGCTTCTGTGAAGTTTGGAAAGTAGGAGACGAGGTACTGGCGGAAGTAGAGTTGTGAGGCGGCATCGTGAGTCGTGTTGAGATAGCACAGTCGGTAGTGTGCTTGCCCGCAAAAGGCAAAGGTTCCAGGTTCGAGTCCCGGTTCCGGCACACAATTTTAATCTGTCAGGAAGTTTCATATCTGCGCACACTCCACTGCAGAGTGAAGTTTCATTCTGAAAGTTTAATGGATTTCTTTTCATACTCATGTTGACAACTTCAAACTTCCCATTATTTAGAGTCAATTGCCAATTTTTACACCTTAGTGATATCTTATTCAGATCGTTCTGCAGTTGGTTTTGATCTTCAGATCATTTTACTAGAGGGTAAATGACGGCGTCATCTGCAAACAATCGAAGAGAGTTACTTAGATTTTCCCCTAAATTGTTTATGTAAATAAGGAACAGCAGAGGACCAATAGCACTAACCTGTGGAACGCCCGATATCACCTCTGTTTTAGTCGATGCCTTACCATCCATTACTACGAACTGTGTCCTCTCTCACAGGAAATCGCCTATCCAATTGCAAATTTGGGGCGATATACCATAACTATGCAGTCTGATTAAAAGCCGTTTGTGAGGTATGGTGTCAAAAGCCTTCTGGAAATCAAGAAATACGGAATCGATTTGTGAACCCTTGTCGATGGTGCCCATCACTTTGTGTGAATAAAGAGCTAGTTGTGTTTCACATGAACGATATTTTCTAAATCCGTGTTGACCTTGGATCAATAGATCATTCTGTTCAAGATAATTCATAAAATTTGAATACAGGATATGTTCCAAAACCCTGCTGCAAATTGACATCAATGAAATAGGCCTGTAGTTTAGTGGGTTACTCCTACTGCCTTTCTTGAATATAGATGTGACCTGTGGAACTTTCCAATATTTTGGTACAGATCCTTCTTTGAGAGAGTGGTTGTATATGGCTGTTAAGTAGGGAGCTATCACTTCAGCATAATCAGATAGAAATTTAATGGGTATACAGTCAGGACCACAAGACTTGTTCTTGTTAAGTGATTTAGTTGCTGTACTACTCCGATGACATCTACTTCTACAATACTCATTACAGTCTCTGTTCATAATGCGAAATCTGGAATATTGGTTTCGTCTTCTTTGGTGAATGAGTTTCTAAAAGCTATGTTTAGTAACTCTGCTTTAGTAGCACTGTCATCGGCAGGATCACCATTTCTATCACGTAGTGAGGGTATTGTTTTTGTTTTGCCCCTAGTATATTTAACATATGACCAAATCTCTTTGGGTTTCCTGTCAAATTTTGGGAAAGAGTTTCGTTGTAATAAGTATTGCAGGCATCTCGCATTGAAGTCCTCGCTAAATTTCAAGCTTCTGTTTAGGATCGCCAATCCTGGGGATTTTGTGTTCTTTTAAATTTAGCATGCCTTTTCCGTTGCTTTTGCATCAGTGTTCTGACCTGTTTTGTGTACCAAGGTGGATCACCTATTTCTTTTATTAATATATTTGGTATAAAACTGTTAATTGCTGTCGATACCACTTCTCTGAATTTGAGCCACATCTGGTCTACACCTACGTTTAGTGTTAGAAACGAGTGAAAGCTATCTTTCAAGAAGCAATGTATTTTATTTCTATCTGCTTTCCTGAACAAATATACTTTTCATTTATTTTTGGCAACTTTGGGACTTTCAATATTCAATCTCACTATGACAGGTGTGTGTTCACTAATACCTGTATCGGTTTTGATGCTCGTAATGAGCTCAGAATTATTTGTTGCTAAGAGATCGAGTGTTTTTTCACGTCCATTGACAATTCTAGTTGGCTGTTGAACTAACTATTTGAAGTAATTATCAGAGAATGCGTTGAGTACAATTTCGCACGATGTTTTATGTGTACCTACTGATTTGAAAATATAATTTCGCCAACAGATTGAGGGTAAATTAAAATCATCGCCTAGTATTAACATATGAGTCGGGTACGTTTTTGTAATTAGACTCAGGTTTTCTTTGAACCTTTCTGCTATTGTATCGTCAGAGTTGAGAGGCCGGTAAAAAGAACCAATTATTAACTTCTTACAATTTTCAGGTACAACCTCTACCCATAATAGCTCACAGGAACTATCAACTTCAACATCGCTACATGAAATACTACTTTTGATGACGACAAACACACCTCCACCAACTTTGTTTAATATATCCTTTCTGAACACAGTTAGTCCTTTTGCATATACTTCTGCTGAACTTATTTCCGGCTTGAGCCAACTTTCACTGCCTACAATTATGTGTGTTTCGGTGCTTTCTATTAACGCTTGGAGTTCTGGTTCTTTCCCGACACAGCTACGACAATTAACAACTGTTATACCAATAGTTCCCAGATCTACATTTTTCCTGTGATCCACCTGCACCCTTAAGATTGCCCATTTTGTTTCTTCCCGAAGCCCTTTATCCTAAACAACTGCCCAGTCCACGCCACACAGCACCCGCTACCCATGTAGCCGCTACCTGCGTATAGTGGACTCCTGACCTATTCAGTGGAACCCGGAAACCCACCAACCAATGGCGCAAGTCAAGGAATCTGCAGCCTACACGGTTGCAGAACCGTCTGAGCCTCTGATTCAGAACCTCCACTCAGCTCTGTACCAGAGTTCCACAGTCGGTCCTGTCAACTATGGTGCAGATGGTGAGCTCTGCTTTCATCTTGCAAGCAAGACTGGCAGTCTTTACCACTTCAGATAGCCGCTCAAAACCTGAGAGGATCTCTTCAGATAAGAAGTGACACACATCATTGGTACCTACATGAGCCACCAACTGCAGTTGGCTGCACCCTCTACCCTTCATGGCATCCGGAAGGACTCATTCCACATCTGGAATGACTCCACCCAGTATGCACACGGAGTGCATGTTGGCCTTCTTCCCCTCCTTGGCAGCCATCTCTCTAAGAGGCTCCATCACCCTCCTAATGTTGGACCTCTCAACTACAAGCAAACCCACCCTATGTGAAAACCCGGATCTTACAGGCTGGATGGTGACCTCAGAATGAGAGACATCATCCAACTCAGGAACATTGTCCTGAACAGATAGAGCCTCAAACCTGTTCGCAAGATGAAACAGGGAGGCTACACGATCGGTCCTCTGGAATATCTTGTGCCTCCTGCCATGCACTGGAGCAACCTCCCATGCAACCACGGGTGGGGTGTCTGCCTCACTGATAGCAGTATCAGGGCATACCAATGGTGCAGGCTGATCGGTGGAGACGACGGGAGTCCGTTCGGTCCCCACTACCGGCCAACAAACCCGACGCCCCTCGATCACAGCCTCCAGCAGTGCAACCGAGGTTAACACAGCTTGAAGCTGGGAGCGAAGTGTCACCAGCTCAGACTGCATCTGCACACAGCAATCACAGTCCCTATTCTTGATTACAGTTTCGAGAAAACAAAAACTACATTCACGATGCGCTCAAAGGAAGACTACACTGTTTGTTAAAAAGCAGATTTGAATCTAATATGCACGAGAGCACAGTATAAATTTATAAACTGAAATGAAAACACACAGACAAAAATGAAAATACTATATGTCGCTTCTAATCAGAAAACAAAGACAGACGACTGTCGCGAAGCGATTCACATGGCGGAATAATACACTAACTAGATATTTAACATGAATATGAATCAAATAAAAATGTGAGTGCATGATAAATTTAATGAACTGAAGGGAAAGCGCACTGAAAAGTCAAAATAGGTAGCTTCTAGAGAGAAGCCAGTTACACTTACAACTGAAAATGTGCTGTCACTGGACCAGGTGTACACAGGAAGACATCCATTCAGCAACTGACAGCAGTAAACAAACAGTAACTTTGTTTCAAAATGAAGACAAACGACTGTCGCGACACGATTCACACGGCGGAATAATACACTAACAAGATATTTAACATGAATATGAATCAAATAAAAATGTGAGCACACGATATATTTAATGAACTGAAGGGAAAGCGCACTGAAAAGTCAAAATATGTAGCTTCTAGAGAGAAGCCAGTTACACTTACAACTGAAAATATGCTGTCACTGGACCAGGTCTACACTGGACGACATTCACTCTAAAGAGAAGCCAGTTCCACTTACAAATGAAAATATGGCATGCTGTCACTGGACCAGGTGTACACTGGACGATGTCCACTTGGCGACCACTGAGTAGTCAAAGAGCCATTCTGAATGACATAGAGGTGCTTACGTCCACCAACACTGACTCCTCACCACACTATTTGCCCACCACCATGATATGGTGATGTTTCCTGCACATAAGCATGGTTGTCCCGAGTTCCACTTTGTCTGCAGATGAGAGAATGACAATTGTTCGACTGAACACAATATCTTGACTCACCTGTGAACAGAACCTGATGCCATTACTTATGACTCCAATCCTGATTTTCCTCTGCACAGTTCCTGTAAGCTAAACAATTTTGTGATTTTAATGGGACATGCACAACAGGCTCCCAGGCAAAGAGGTCACATGTAGCTGTCTGGAGGGTGTGCAGCAGCTGAGCTGCATTCAGTCCCGTGTCTCAATGGGCTGTTAACCAGAGATAACTGTCATCTCTTGCTGGTGTCACCCATGGATGAGGTTAGTCTTGCCTTCTTTTAACAATTCCTGTTGTCTGAAATCAGGTCCAAATCCTAAAAATTACACTTTGGGACACTCCAATAGCTGCAGCCAACTCCTTCTGTGTCTGTCCCACCTTCCTATGGCCATAACTTGGCATATCCTATGCCATAACTTTGGGCAAGTCACATTGTTGTTGCATTGGACTACCAGCTCATAACTCTATCCAAACCCAAATGGTTGTGTAATTCGTTTGGTAGAGTAAAACGTAGTCAACACCAACCCCCTTTGCAGCCACTTCCTGTTATTATCACTATTTTGGTTGTCATAACATTGTTGTCTCCACTCCATAGAACTGACAGAAAGATATTGAACCATTTTAGTTCTGCCAATGACAACCTAGATATCTCAAGTGATCCCCCAATTGTTTTGACCAGTAGATTTGCAGACTAGGTCTGGGGGATAATGTCTGTCTATGAAGGCCTTTGTGGGGCCTTCAGCATGTTGGATAAGGAAGTTTTCATCACTGCCAATGTACCATCCACAGGTGGCAAGGCTGTATAGGAGGGATTTTTTATGTGAAAAGGATGGTAGCTGCTGCAGTTACTGTAAGTAATGGGTGCATTTAATATGGACAGAGTTGTCAGTGAGGTGCAGGTTAACATTCAGGAAGATGACAGGCCAGGTTGAGGAGTACCACATAAAATGGATGGGTGAGAGGGTTGAGGTTGTGAAGGCACTAGGATAGGTTGTCTGTCCCTGAGTCCAGATCAAGGAAATATCAACAATGAACCTAAACCAGACTTTGGGTTTGGGGTTTTGGGAGGCTATGAAGGCATCCTCTAGATGGTCCATAGAGAGTTTGGCATAGGATGTGTAGTGTAATGTCTCAATTGTCATTACCTACGTAATAGTTATCCGACAGAAGATAATTGCTAAAAACATTTTATTAAAGAAATGGAAAACTGTGCACCTGTAATGTTGTTTGCAAGGCCTAGAGATTTTTAGGCTGGCACATCAGAGTGGGAATTTTGGAATGCAGTAGATCAAAATGTCAAGGAGTACACAGTCTAAGTGAGATTATGATGCTTCAAATAAGTTATAAATATTCAAAATATAATCTCTTGGTGTTGTGCTTTTGTTTTTATTGTTTTAAGAGAGAGGAGTACAGTTATGTTTCTGACAAGAGAGAGGCTTGAACTCGTGTCTGAAATGTATAATCAGTATGTAACTTGTGAATTAAGAAGTTTCAATACACATGTTTAAACGAGTCAAGTGTTCTATTTTTAAATATTCATCTCTCTATATGTTGTATATTCTGTGGAAATTTCTCCTGCAAGTAAGACTGAAGTCTGATGCCAAGGATTGGCCCAAGGAAAATGACTAGCAGGTTCCTCAAAACTCATCCTTATAAGCAAATTCTAGGTGACCATCACTGCAATTCTGCAGTAAATTTAAGAGGATATGAAATAATGGAGTCTGCTATGGTGTGTCATTTGTGAAAGATCTGGGAAGCTGCAGCCTGGCTGGCTTAGTATAAAACAGATACTCACAGAACAAAAAAGTCCGCTACACAGCATTATTTGTCTACCTTGTGACAGGACATGGAAATGGAGAATTTCCTCCAGAATTATAATTAGAAGATTAATTGAGATGACACAAATATTTCTGTTGTCAGGGGCAATGAGAAGTAAATAGCAGACCAATTCATGACTACAATTTACGAAAGACAAAGAAGAAAAGTATATGCAAAACAGAAAAACATATCTTGAATTAACAAGAAACCACGAGTTCCAGTATCCGCCCACAGTTTCCCGTATATTGGACCATATATGGATGAAAGCTACCTAAAGGGAGAACCCGCAGAGCTCATTGGCAGAACCTTCACATCGAGAGCTTCGAAACGGTGAGCGTGTGCCTATCATTTAAGTGGTGAATTTGTAGAATTGTGTTTGTTTTATGTTTGTGTAACAATAATTAAACGAATAATGGCTAGTGGAGCTCCAGAGTGGTTTACAGTATATATAGAACAGGTGAGGCAGGAATCAGAAAAGTATAGAGAAGGGTCTGAAAAAGAATCAGAAAAGTGTAGAAAAGAAGTTTCAGACTTTAAAGTTGTGCTTAGTAATAAGTTAGACAACCTAACTAGTCAAACTTGAGACCTCACTACTCAGTTAGAACTGCACATTCACGAATATTGGGCAGACAAACTTTCATACAAAGAAAAATTTGAAAGCATTGACAATAGTATAAAATGACTTTAAAAATTTCAGACTTTTGCTCAGGAACAGTGTAAACTAGTTAAGTTACAAATTACAAAAAAATTTCACAATATAAAAAATGAATATAAAGCATTACACGATTATACACAAGGGGAATTCTTAGAGTAGACAAACGAGTTTCAGAGGCTCAATCTAGAACAGATTGTTTCGAAAACTATTGAGATTTTTATGAATGGTTTGGAGGTTGAAACATTTGGAACTAAAATTACAGGGAATGATCGAAGAAAAATTAAAATAACAAGTGAGGGCCACACAGTTATTGCCTGCTGTGGAATATACAGACAATGAAACCAATGGGAAGAACATGAAGTTACTAGACAGGAATTGTCAAAAAGAAGTCCTAACTTGGTTACCATATCTTCCGATTGTATTTCTGAGAATATCAATTTGAGAGTAGGCATTAAATTAATGAAGTCGTTCCCAAAATTTCAACCTGAAGGAATTGTTCATCCCATACACTTTTTAAGGTCATTTTGTTGGCCTTTATCTGTGAAATGGGATGAGATGAAGAAAATAGATTTTACAATAAGCTACTTAAGTGGAGACACGAATGACTGGGCTTCAGCACATGCTGATGAATTTGTTTCTTGAGAAGATTTCAACAGGAAATTCAAAGATAAGGAACTACTACACTTTGAATTGATCCTTATCCAGAAAAGATGGTGAACCGATCCATCCTCACAACAATGAATATGGTTGCTGCCTGAGGCCAGCTCAGACTTCATTGGTTGGTTCCCTAAAGACCAATGATCCTGTCAACATTCTAGCACTCAGATGCTAAGCCTGCTAGCCAATATCAAGAGTTCATCTGTCACATCATCAGACTTCAGTGGTTCCAAGTATGGACTCACGAGCAGCTGCATAGACTGAAGGTGGGATTGCGGGCACCTTTTTAATGGTCCCTTCTTCAAGTCCCAGATGCAATGGCGCAAGCACCGCCCATCTGAACAGCTCATGGTAGCCAGCACATAGAAGACACAGCAGGATGGTGAGCTAACACAACCAAAGGCAATGTCACCTGCTGATCTAGGTAACACCTAGTTAGCACCTACACCATGAAATCTTCTAACAACTGAATAAACTTATAACCACTATAGTGTTTTACTAGCACTCTCTGGCACTCCAATAGGTATCTTCACCTCATCTTTATATATAAAGCATACTGTTTGTGTGTACAGGTTGCATGCAAATCTACAGTTTTGATCCAATCTTTTTCAAATTTTGTACACGTAATCTTCAATCCATGAGGACAGTCTCCGCAATTGTAAGACTCACGTACAATACATAGTTCATGAGATATGACATCATAAACAATGAGATGCGCAAAAAACTGCTGCATTTAGCAACAATGCTGCTCATTTTCTCCTAAACCACTGGACCGATTTCAACCAAATTTGGTACACACATTCCTTACTATGAGGTAACAATTTCTGCAGGATTAAGAATCACATATGACACGATATGATCTCATAAACAATAGGAATCACAGAAAAATGCCACAAAATGCAGCGAGACTTTATAAATACGCTATATGAGAATGAGAATACTTAGCGACTTGCAACAAACTTTAAATATAATTTCAAACCTTTATTAAACTTATTCTCGCTGACAGGCATAGCAAAATGTTTCTCGCTTTCTACTTTTCCACTATTTATGGAGTAAAACTATAGCATTCAGTATGATGCTACAATTTATAATTTGTACACTACAAATTGTAGCGGCAGTATACACGCATATAGTAGAGTGTACCTTCTAAATTGTATCACAGTACTATACGTAGTTCATGAGATAGGAGCACAGAAACAATAACTTTCATGGAAAACCACCCCATCATGCACCAAGTTTTAATCTATTGCTTCTTTACTTCTAATTCTATTCCCCAGAGATTTTACAGACGTACAGCCCTTATATAAATGAATATATACCTGAAAAACGGCGCCCAGGGCAATGCCAGGTTTCCAACTAGTCCTGATATAAAGCTGGGAATCTACTGCTCTGCTCCCAGCAATAGCATTAGGTTGGTAACTATGGAAGTTGCTGTGGTACAAGGACCAGAAATTGGAGAGGAGTTTGTTAGGGGGCTAACAAGTAAAGATATTATCAGTGCTTATACAATAAGAGACAAGAGTTGCTTAATGCATGGAAATGAGCTTGCCATAGAGGGGGCAGATGCTATTGTAAGTGACTTGGATTTAGTTGATGTGGAGAATGTGAATGTTGTACCTGCACCAGGGGTAGTGACAGATAATAGTTGTAATAATGAATTGAAAAAGGTAAGTTGTGAAGGAATGTTTGAGTGTAGAAAAAATTGCTTAACTAATGCAGTAAAAACATTCCTACTCAGGGAAAATGATAGCTGTGTACTTTTATATTCACAAATTAACAGTGATTGGATGGGAAAGGATGAACACGAATATAATGTTAAGGATTGGGCGTTATGCAATTTCTGTTGTACATGTAATTGTCCTGGGGTATAGTACAAAAACGTGTTGAATGTCAGATTCAGACCAGTACGCCAAGTAAATTTGCACCAGAATTTTAGGCAGCTGCATGGGAGTGATGCCAGCTGAACTTGGCAAAACTCAGTTTGATTTTATACTAGGAAATGAGTTAAGATCTGTGTAATGAGTTGTGTTTTATGTATTTACTGGAGTAAAATAGCAGCTACCTAAGTAAACTTGTTTTTTATTTAAAATCCATTGAAGTTAATTGTCTCGGAACTAATTACACCAAGAATTTGCATTTGTTTGTAAATTTTGCACTTTTGTGTTTTAAGAAATCTCACTTGAGCTGATACAATCAACACATGGAACCAGAGTGGGTTCCAGTAGCCTGAACTCTGGCAAGCATGGTGTCCAAGTTATAGGCAACTGTTGACCTCGGTCACTTTTGTAACGGACTCACACTGGCACAGTTCGTAGGTTGAGGAATCGGACGATTAATATAGGCCTTCTGCCATGTTATCATTGTGATTCATCACAACTTTTGTGAAACCTTTGCCTAAAGGGTGGATGATTAGGTTGGGATCTCTTTTGAGGTTGTGTAAGGCTGTCCTTTCTTCTGCCAGAATGTTGGTATGCTTAGGAAGGGACTTGGCTAAGGATGGTAATGCCAAGTTGTAAGTGAGGAATTCATTTTTATTTTCATTATTTATTTTACTTACTTTTAAATTTATTTAATTTTATATTATTCGCTGTAAAGAGGTTCACTAAGCTGCCGACAGGCACAAAAATAGATAATCACATATACACACAACATAAATTTTCGGCCATGGGCTTCGGCAGAAAAAGAAACATACACATTCACGCAATCACTCAGACAACTATACAGGGTATCCCAACTATCGTGTCCACTCAAAATATCCCTGGAACAATAACAGATATTGGAAAATGACTTTCAATGATATCAATGTACAGCTGGGGCCCATGAATGTACATATTTGGAAATATTCTAAAACGAAAACAAATGTGTTTTTTAACACAAACTTATGTTTTTTTTTAAATGGACACTCCATATTTTTTCTTCAGCAATCCATAGCATGACAAATCACATAAACAATGGTATTGATTGCATTGCAATATTCCAATTACATCTCGAGACATTTCGACGGGAAGTTGACATTTGAAAAACCCGAAATACGCTGCTAGCGCACGTCCTGAGGCTCAGGCGTGAACCCCATGCTGCCCGTAATCGCGATGCGATTGACATGCTAATTGCACTTCCATACTTATCAAGAGGTCTGAAACTAATAATACGGTCTGCTGCCATCAACTCTTATAAGCACATAATGGTTTCCCTCTTGCACGTTTTATGTGTCTACATACACAATATGAACCAGTACCAATCGGTATACACCAGTCAGGTTGTCTTATTTATCCTGCACACCCAAAATAAGGTTTATCAAATGCGTTAAATGACCCATTGTGCCTTTCGCACACTTGTTCATCCAGGGCCTAGCTCTACCTAGACACGTGTCCAACGTAGTTCCCACTACAGCCACAGTTACCACTTCGCTTTGTTTGTGATTTGCGGCCCATGCAAACTCCTGAACTCCACCACCCTACGAGCATACCATTTGTTGTTGCTTCAGCGTGCAGTACACCGCTTGCCAGTGTAGTCGTACATCAGAGTAATCTAGTGACGGCACGGAGGTAGTACACATTGTGAATAAACGTTATGTTGTGGAACTTATACTGTATTATGTACGCACATGAAGATATGGTAGAAATGCTGCTGATCTATGGAGAATGGTTGTTGACGGGAAATACATTATTAGATTGCTTGTTTGTTTATAGTACTGTTAGAGAACATTCTGATTATTACGTTAATATGTCTGTTTTCCACCCTGCTCTACATACCTGTACTGTACCCTGTTGTAGGCGGGCGAAATTCTGTTCAGGCAGAATGACTGTACAGAAGACAATTCCCTGACGAGCCATCACCTTCACAATGGTCATCTCACATCTTGTCTATGTGAAACGGAAAGCTTAAATCCAAGACCTAGACATCGTCCTAGAACACACACAGGTGAACGTGCTGAAGTTGCTGTGTTCGCTACCATAGCTGTGAATCCTCACATCCTCACATCAGCACACGTCAAATTGAACGTGAAGTTAGTGTGTCGAAATCAAGTGCACAGCGTATTCTTCAACGTCATAAATTTCATCCTTACCATGTTCATTTACACCAGGATCTTCATGGAAATGACTTCAGCAAAAGGGTAACATTTTATCGGGGGGCTCAGCAAAAACTTCTGACTAATCCAATTTTTTTTCACAGATGTTCTCTTTACTGACGAGGCATCATTTTCCAACAAAGGAATTGTCAATATGAGGAATATGCATTATTGGTCCGCAGACAATGCAAAATGGCTCCATCGGGTAGAGCATCAACGTCCGTGGAAAGTGAATGTTTGGTGTGGGATTATCGGAGATACCATTATCGGACCTTCCTTAGTAAATGGTGTCCACAATGGCAGGCAGTACTCCAGATTTATATGACACAATCTTCCTGTTCTTTTGGACACCGTAACTCTGGACAGGAGAATGGTCATGTGGTATCAGCATGACGGATGCCCTGCACATAGTGACTTAAGAGCACGACGACTTCTGAACTGTAAGTTCCCTGGTAGGTGGATTGGACGTGGTGGCCCAGTTAGGTGGCCTGCCCGATCTCCGGACCTTACACCGCTGGATTTTTTTCTTTGGGGAGCAGTGAAGGATGCTGTTTACCAACATGGACCAACAACAACAGAGGACATGAAGCAAAGCATTATTGATGCTTGTACAGCCATCAAAGAAGAAAACAGTAGCACGAAGAAGGGCATCCTTCATCTGCAGAGTGACCCTATGTGTGCAAGCCAATGGTTATCACTTTGAGCATGATATGTGAATGCTATCTTTAATATGTAGTGCTGGTATCACAGTGCAAGTTTCTACAAAGGGCCATTTTACCCAGTGATGTTCAGAAACATTTGTTTGAAACAATTTGTCATGTAACGTATTAGATAAAGATAACATTGATAATTATGTGATAATAAAACTAATTGGTTAAATATGTTTACATTCATCTTCTATGTCTTACCTGAACTTCCCAAATCAAAACATTTTTACCTAAACAACGGTAAAACCTTTAGTCCACTTGCTCGTTTCACTAAAACCATCAACATGAATTTTACTATTATGAGTGAATGATTCACTGTCACTTGCACTAGATCTACAGTAAAGTAAACTTTTAACGTTGAATGGAATTACCTTTTTAGTAATGGATTAACGATAAGCGAAGTTAACTTTGTGACTAACGTTGCGGTACGCAGATATGTTACAGAACCGCATCACCCCTAGCCTATGGGATAAATACCTGCTGGAATGTACGACTTTAATGCAGGATGGTAGCAGACCATATTATTCGTTTCGGACCTCTTGGTAAGTATGGAAGTGCGATTACGCATGTCAATCACATCATTATTATAGGCAGCATGGGGTTCATGCCTGAGCCTCAGGACGTGTGCTAGCAGGGTATTTCGGGTTTATCAAGCGTTAACTTCGTGTCGCAATATCTCGGCATGTAATTGAAATATTGTGATGCAATCAATGCCATTGTTTATGTGATTTGTCATGCTATGGATTGCTGAAGAAAAAATATAGGGTGTCCATTTAAAAAATATAAGTTTGTGTTAAAAAACACATTTGCTTTCATTTTAGAATGTTTCCAAATGCAGTATGTACATTCATGGGCCCCAGCTGTACATTGATACCGTTGAAAGTTGTTTTCCAATAGCTGTTATTGTTCCAGAGATATTTTGGGTGGACAAGATACCTGGAACACCCTGTATACAAACAACCACCATATCCTGCAATTTTTATGGTGAGTTGTTGCCTATCCTTCATTACTGACATTTCCAACCTGATTTTCCATTGTTAAAATATTTTATTTTATTGTTTTATCATTTCAAATACCCCTCTCTCCCCACACACATCTACACACCCCTTTTATCCTCTCCCGCCCCTTCTCTTCACTGCATTCAATGTTGAATCTCACATTCCTGCCCATAAGAGACATTACAAACCCTACCATGCAACGTGGAAATTTACATGCCCACCCTTACCTGGCAACTTTCCTCCTCCACTCTCCTCCTCTCTGTCAAGAGGCTTCTAGCACTGGAGAGTATGGTAGTTCTGTAAGTATAGTTGTCTGAGTGAATGTATGTGTTTCTGACATTGAAGGTGAAGGCAAAGCAATGAATTAAAATTTGTGGTGCGGCCGGGAATCGAATCCGGACCTCCATGCTTACTACGCAGATTTCTAAAGAAGGCCATGCCCAAAAATTTAAAGTGTGTGAATGAGATTGTCTATTTCTCATGTCTGTCAGTGGCTCAGCAAACGTTTATATGGTGTGTTGTTATCTATCCTGCATTACTGGAATATTAAACTACATACTTACTATGTAACATACACTACACGTAAGATGTCAATTTAGAGTAAAGATACAACTAGGTTTACAAGAAATTTAAGTCAGGCCAATCACACAGAACCCGATATCAAGATGTACAACATCAGCATTTTCAAAATCACATTCTATGGTTCAGAAACATTGACAGGCGGGTGGGTGAAAAAATCATGAGACATTTGATACTTAGGTGATGAGAAGGAGAAGAAGCACTTGATATATCTGAAGAATGAAAGCTTAGAAATAATGTGAAAAGTCAAACAAACAGAAGGCTATGTGTTTGGCAACAATCTCAAAGCTGTGATGGAGACAAAACATGAGTAATTAAGAGTTTTGTAGAACAAGACATTGATGTCAGTATGAACTGACAGGTAACTGGAATAAGAAGGCAATAGACAAAAGGAAAGAAAGGTAATTTCTTGAGACAATGTATGAGCTTCAGGATCTGTGACTGATGATGTGATGATGATGATGATATTGTTGTGGTCTTCAGTCTGGAGACTGGTTTGATGAAGCTCTCCACCCTTCTCTGTAATGATAAAGCCTCTTCATCTCCTCATAAGAATGACAGCTGATATCTATTTGAACCTGCTTACTGTATCTGTCTCGTAGTGTCCCTCTGCAAGTTTTACACCATACACTCCTTCCACTGGTAAATTAATGATTTCCTTATGACTAATAATGTGTCCTTCTTTTAGTCAAGATAATACCAAACATTTCTTTTCTCCTCTATTCTGTTCAGTACCTTCTCAATGTATGTGACTTAATCTTCAGCATTCATCTGTAGCATCACATTTCAAAAGCTTCCATCTTCTATGATGACGAAGATGAATTACACCACAGAACAAAAACACAGTCATAAATTTTATCTGTAGCACTCCTGGAAGTATCCTGAATTTTTCTCATACTCAATTTACTAGTTTTCATATTGTCACAATAAATTTAAATGATATCATAGAGACAAAAAGAGAAAATACAGGAGAAAAAGCATATATCAGTACTCTACTTTTAAAAGAAAAATTTACCTGTATGACACAGCCCAGTGCCATGAAAAAAGTAAGATTCTAAACAATTCAGCCATGGTGAGAAATGCTGCCCATTTTACACCACTCCAAATATTTTCTTCACTTCCCTCGGCAAATTCCAGCAAACTGCGCATGAATATGGTCTGAAAATGAGTCTCCTCTTAATAAGCAAAATCAATTTGTTATGAAGTGAAATGAAATCATACATAAATATATTAAAAATGAAACCAAAATTTGGTTAAAATACATATCTAGCATACTAAAATGTGGAATGTCTCATAAAGCACATTTCTCAAATTACTGAATAATACGAAAATTATAAAAATTATCTAAAGAGACCACATGGGTATCAGATTTTAGAATTTTCTGATATTTATGGTACTCTAAGTTCTGAACTCAAATAACAATCAGCCAGAGCCATTTGAAGCAACTCTAAAAAATTCTCGAGAAAATAGACTTTGAAGTTTTGCAAGAATGAGTAAGTACCAGTCATTAAAGAGCCCATAGCATCTACTGCCGTAGCTCACGTGGTAGTGTTCTAAGCCTTACAACGCTAGGATCGGTGGTTCAAATCCTGTTGTAACAAATCTTATTAATTTTTGTGTGTGTGTGTGTGTGTGTGTGTGTGTGTGTGTACAAATACTTACACAATTTTAATATTTAATGTTACTTTTACAAATGGGCATGTATATTTATTTATTTATTTATTTATTTATTCATAACTTTTTACATTTTATAGATAGTTGTTCATAATGATGGTTTAAAAAAAATTAAAAAAATAATTACATTCTCCTCCCCTCCCCCGTATTGGCTTCACTATTAGTTGACGCCAGTAGTCTTTGATTATTCAGTTTGTGAAGAGCTACGACACAGTTTTTGGAAAGTCATCTCCATAGCTACTGTTGTCTTTCCAAGCAGCTAACCTACTCAACCATCATTTTACATGATGACTAGGTTTTCAACTCCACTACATACCTATTAACAAAAACTGACACAAAATGTGGAATTAGAGATCCCAATATAACTTAATTTGAAATAGCTAACACAGTGGGATTCGAACCACTGACTACTTGGTTGTTAGGCTACAATGCTACCAACTGAGTTAGAGATCCCAACATAACTTAATTCGAAATAGCCAACACAGTGGGATTTGAACCACTGACTACTTGGTTCTTAGGCTAGAATGCTACCAACTGAGTTACACTGCCACATGCTGCAACTGTTTCAATTATTAGTACTTAGGTGTACTTTACAAAACATCAAAGTCGATTTTGTCGAGAATTTTTGAAATTTGCATCCAATGGCTTTGACTGATTGATATGTAACTGCCGAACTTCATGTACCATAAATACAAAGAAATTCTAAAATCCTATACCTATTTGGTCTCCCAGTAAGTATAAAATACATGGTTTTTAATTCACATATGTTAGGTTTATTCAAAATATAGGCCTACAATTATGTAATGAGCAACTATGAAACAAAAACTTTCTCCATGGAATGAACTTGGATGCTAAAGAGAAATAAAAGAGGAAAGGTTTGGATGTAATATCCAGATGGCAATCTGGTCATTAGAGATGAAGACATGCTTAGGCAGGACAAAGAAAGGAAAGGAAATCAGCAGTAACTCTTTTTAAAGGCAAAACAATACAAAATTTGTTGTGTTGTTTCAACAGGACAACATCACAGTTCATAATTCTGATCATTAGCCTAAATCAAATGAAGTTTTCTTTGTAGACCAACACTGATATTTGATAAGCCCAATCTGCCTTTTCAGTCATCTTACTTGACATCAAATTACACTTAACAACAAAAGAAAGTAATATTGGAAAAGTTTATCCTATTTTCACATTGAAAACTGCAGGTGCTCCAGAATTCAAAGGCTGGTCATTTAGGGAGCACAACACTTTTCATTTAGAACAGGTTTATTGCTAACACAAGTGAACACTCAGTACAGACTGCCTGTTGCTTGGAGTGCTCCATTATTTATACACGAAAGGATTTTCTGGAACTTACAAGTACATCAAACATAAGAAACATGTCGAAAATTCTAGAAATAGCAAATACAAAGAAATAAATTGTCTTATTCCCGTGGCAGGATTTGAACTGGGGACCGCAAGCACAGGGATCTGCAATGCTAACCACTGCACCAGGTGTTCCGTTGGAAGACTCGCAGCAATATGAATAAAATTTAACATATGAATTTGCTATGAGTAGAATATTTTACCCGTTTTCTTCACCTTCAATTTTTTTTATTTTTAATTTTATTTCATTAAAATATATACAATTAACAACAACAATGGAAGGTTTAGTAAGGAATGTTAATAATAATATGTAGATAGGAAACAACTCACCGTAAAGACGGACATTGATCCGCCGACAGATGCAAATAAAAGACACACAAATACATACACAGTTCTTAAATTTTTGGCTGTGGACTTCCTTAGAAAGAGAACACTCATTCACACAATCACTCAGGCACACTCATCCACACACGTCAGCCATATCTGGCCGCCCAACACAGTTGGACTTCACGGCAAGTGGAAGGGATGGGAGGGGGAAGGGGGAAGGAGTGGTGGAGGGGAGGGGAAGTGGAGAGGGAAGATAAGAGTGGGGTTGCAACAAGCAGAGGCATTGTCAGTATGTGGTATGATAAATGGGGTATATATTTAAAACCAGAAAGCACATGGTAGGGAAAGACGCTGACAGTGGTGGCGAAAGCTTGAATGTGTGTGATTTTAGTGTGTCTGTCGACGGGCCTGTGCATTGGGTAAGTCATACGATTTCTATTTTTTATATAAATTTATCCCACCAGGAAAGTTTCCTTCTATATTAAGACGAAAAATTCCTAGCAGGAAAAATTATATATAAAAAACAGACGAAGATTACTCACCAGGCGAAGCAGCACAGGTGTGACAGCATCACAAATAAATAAATGAATACACACACACACACACACACACACACACACACACACACACACAAACGCAAGCTTTCGCAACCCAGTTGCAGGCAGAAGGGAAGGAGAGGGAAAAGAAAATGATGAGGGTTTTAAGGAAGGGGGTAAGGAGCCATTCCAATCCCGGGAGAGGAAAGACTTACTTTGGGGGGAAAAAGGAGGGTAAACAAATGCACACACACCCACACATTCACACAGACACAAGTACACCTAGGCAGACATACTGTAGAAAGCAAAGAAGTTAAGAAGTTAGACAGAGATACCACTTGAGGCAGAGGCTCTGTCCAGAGAACCGAGGCAAAGATGTTAAGATGGTGGGTAGGAATTCTAATTTAGCAGAAGTTGAGACCAGGTGGGCAACGTGAAGAGAGAATATGCTGAAGGGCTAGTACCCATCACCTGGAAGGTTTGAAGGGGGTGATTTTGAGGGAGAGCGGGTGGGTCTCGCTGTGATGGAGGACGGAACTGTTCCAGGCAGGGTTCAATTTGAATGATGTCTTGGGGAACTGGATCATCAGGAGTAGGATTATTTTTCTTCGTGGCAAAGTGATATCTCCAGCCAAGGCTATGAGTATAGGATAGTAGGTCTTTGACAAGGGCTGTTTGGTTGAATTTTATATATCACAGACAGTGATAGTAACAAATAAATAAACACACACACAAACGCTAGCTTTCGCAGCCTAGCTGCTTCGTCAGGCAGAAGGGAAGGAGAGGGAAAACGAAAAGATGAGGTTTTTAAGGGAGTGGGTAAGGAGTCATTCCAATCCTGGGACAGGAAAGACTTACCTTGGGGAGAAAAAAGGAGGGTAAACAAATACTCACACACCCACACATTTACACAGACGCAAGTACATTTAGGCAGACATACTGTAAAACTGTAGAAAGCAAACATATTATTTATTATTTTTTACGTATATTATTTATTTTTTACGTTTATTTTTTATTATTTTTTATGTATTATTTTTTATTATTTATTATTATTATGTATATTATTTATTATATTTTATGTGTATTATTTATTATTTTTTATTATTACTTATTATTTTTTACGTATATTTTTCCTGTTAGGAATTTTTCCTCTTATATTATAGAAGGAGACTTTCCAGGTAGGAAATGGTATAAAATAAAGATTTTTGATTTACCTAAAGTACAGGCTCGTCGATAGAAACACCGAACACACACAAAAACACACAAACATTCGAGCTTTCGCCACCAGTGGTGGCTTCTTCGGGAAAAAGAGGGAGGAAGGAGAGGAGAAAGGGAAGGATACGGGTTTAAGGAAGTGGAAAAGGAGCTATTCCAATCCCAGGAGTGGAAGGACTTACCTTAGGGGACAAAAAGAAAAGTAAACAAATACACACACACTCACATATATCCACATCCAAACACACCTAGGCAGACATTTGTAGAAACCAAAGAAGTTCTTTTTAAAAGAGGGAGGAAGGAGAGGAGAAAGGGAAGGATACGGGTTTTAAGGAAGTGGAAAAGGAGCCATTCCAATCCCAGGAGTGGAAGGACTTATCTTAGGGGACAAAAAGGAAGGTAAACAAATACACACACACTCGCACATATCCACATCCAAACACACCTAGGCAGACATTTGTAGAAACCAAAGAAGTTGGACAGAGATACCACTTCAGGCAGAGGCTCTATCCACAGAAACGAGATGTTAAAGGTGGCGGGCGGGAATTAGAATTTAGCGGAGGTTGAGACCAGGTGGGCAACAGGAAGAGAGAATGTGTTGAAGGGCAAGTTCCCATCTCCGGAGTTCTGAAAGATTGCTGTTGGTGGGAAGTATCCAGATAAACCGGACGGTGTAACACTGTGCCAAGATGTGCTGGCCGTGCACCAAGGCATGTTTAACCACAGGGTGATCCTCATTACCAACAAACACTGTCTGCCTGTGACCGTTCGTGAGAATGGACAGTGTGTTGCTGGTCATTCCCACATAGAACGCTTCACAGTGCAGGCAAGTCAGTTGGTAAATCTTGTGGGTGCTATCGCAAGTGGCTCTGCCCTTGATCGTGTACACCTTCCGGGTTACGGGACTGGAGTAAGTGGTGGTGGAAGGGTGCATAGGGCAGGTTTTACAACGGGGGCGGTTACAAGGGTAGGAGCCAGAGGGTAGGGAAGGTGGTTTGGGGATTTCATATGGATAGACTAGGAGGTTACGGAGGTTAGGTGGGCGGCGGAAAGACACTCTCGGTGGAGTGGGAAGGATGTCATGAAGGATGGATCTCATTTCGGGGCAGGATTTAAGAAAGTCGTATCCTTGCTGGAGAGCCACATTCAGAGTCCGCTCCAGTCCCGGAAAGTATCCGGTGACAAGAGGGGCACTTCTGGGGTTCTCCTGTGGAAGGTTCTGAATTTGGTGGGAAGAGGAAGTGGCTCTGGAAATTTGTTTCTGTACCAGATCAGGAGGATAGCCGCGGGACGTGAAAGCTGTTATTAGGTTATTGGTGTACTTGTTCAGGGATTCGGGACTGGAGCAGACTCGTTTGCCACGAAGACCTAAGCTGTAGAGAAGAGAACGTTTGATGTGGAATGGATGGCAGCTGTCATAGTGTAGGTACTGTTGTTTGTTGGTTGGTTTGATGTGGACGGATGTGTGAAGTTGGCCGTAGGACAGATGGAGATCGACATCAAGGAAAGTGGCATGGGATTTGGAATAGGGCCAGGTGAATTTGATGGGACCAAAGGAGTTGAGGTTGAAGAGGAAATTCTGGAGTTCTTCTTCACTGTGAGTCCAAATCATAAAGATGTCGTCAATGAATCTATACCAAACTTTGGGTTGACAGGCTTGGGTATCCAGGAAGGCTTCCTCTAAGCATCCCATAAATAAGTTTGCGTACGAGGGGGCCATCCTGGTTCCCATGGCTGTTCCCTTTAGTTGTTGGTATGTTTGGCCCTCAAAAGTGAAGAAGTTGTGGGTTAGGATGAAGCTGGCTAGGGTATTAAGGAAAGAGGTTTTAAGTATGGAATTGGGTGGTCGGCGTGAAAGGAAATACTCCATCGCAGCAAGGCCCTGGGCATGTGGGATGTTTGTGTACAAGGAAGTGGCATCAATGGTTACAAGGATGGTATCTGGAGGTAACTGGCTAGACAAGGATTTCAGGCGATCGAGGAAGTGGTTGGTATCTTTGATGAAGGATGGGAGACTGCACATGATGGGTTGAAGGTGTTGGTCTATGTAGGCAGAGATTCGTTCAGTAGGGGCTTGGTAACCGGCCACAATGGGGCGGCCGGGATGATTGGGTTTGTGGATCTTGGGGAGTAGCTAGAAGGTGGGGGTGCGGGGTGTCGGTGGGGTCATGAGGTTAATGGAGTTAGGTGAAAGGTTTTGTAGGGGGCCTAAGGTTTTGAGGATTCCTTGAAGCTCTGCCTGGACATCAGGGATAGGATTGTGTTGACGAACTTTGTAGGTAGTATTGTCTGAAAGCTGATGCAGTCCCTCAGCCACATACTCCCGCCGATCAAGTACCACGGTTGTGGATCCCTTGTCGGTTGGGAGAATGACGATGGAACGGTCAGCTTTCAGACCACGGATGGCTCGGGATTCAGCTGTAGTAATGTTGGGAGTAGGATTAAGGTTTTTTAGGAAAGACTGAGAGGCAAGGTTGGAATTAAGGAATTCCTAGAAGGTTTGAAGAGGGTGATTTTGAGGAAGAGCGGGTGGGACTAGTTGTGATGGAGGACGGAACTGTTCCAGGCAAGGTTCTATTTGAGTCATGTCTTGTGGAGTTGGATCATTAGGAGTAGGGTTAGTTTTCTTTGTGGCAAAGTGATATCTCCAGCAGAGGCTACGAGTATAGGATAGTAAATCTTTGACAAGGGCTGTTTGGTTGAATTTGGGAGTAGGTGAGGCCTTTGGATAGGACAGAGGTTTCAGTTTGGGAGAGCGGTTTAGAGGAGAGGTTAACTACTGAATTGGGATATCTTGGTTCCGGATTGTGTGCAGTAGGATTTAAAGGTTTGGAGCTGGAAGTGGGAGATTGAGTAGATGGGAGAGACTGGGTTTCTGTGCGATAAGAGGAGCTTGAGGTTTACTGGAGTGGTTGTTGAGGGAGAGTGTGTTGAGGGAGAGTGTATTGCCTTTCCGGAGGTGGGTGACAAGGAGTTGGGATAGTTTTTTGAGGTGGAGGGTGGCATGTTGTTCTAATTTCCGGTTGGCCTGTAGGAGGATGTTCTGAACTGTGGGTGTGGATGCGGGAGTGGAAAGGTTGAGGATTTTGATTAGGGATAGGAGTTGACAGGTGTGTTCATTGGCGGAGTTGATGTATAGGTTAAGGATTAGGCGGGTGAGGGCTGTGGATTGTTCTGTTTGGAATTGCTGTAGGGCTTGATGAAAGGATGGGTTACGGCCGGAGATGGGAACTTTTATTGTGAGGCCCTTGGGGGTTACGCCAAATGTTAGACATGCCTGAATAAACAAAATGTGGGACCGTAATCTGGCGAGGATGAAAGCATGCTTGCGGAGGGAATGTAGGTAAAACTTGATGGGGTCAAGGTAGGGTAACATAATTTATGGAATGGAAAATTGAGAACTATGCATTGAATAAATGACTACAAAGTGATTAGAAACGAAAGAAAAATAAAATAAAATTAATTTTTTTTAATTATAATAAATAGTTTATAAAATAAGAAGGTGGATAGATAGCGAAAGGAATTCAGCAAATAAAATAGAAATCTATAAAGTTGTACAAGAGAGTCGTTGAAGTTGAACCTGATGGAAACTGAGGTCAACTACAGTTGGTTAACAACGTAATGCACAATAGTTTGGTGGTTGTATTGGCGTCCAAAACAAGTTGCAGGGAGGAGAAAATCAAAGGAAAGCGTATTATAATGACTGATTAGTAGTGGCAGATTACGACTATGAGGTAGACAATAATCTGAGGAAGGAATAATAGGGTTAAAAACGTATGAAAGTTACTGAAAAATGAACGGGAATGTCGGAAGAATGAACGGAAATGTGGAAAAACGGGTTTCGGAAATAATAATAAGCTGGCGAAGGAATAATAGGGTTAAAACGTTATTGAAAAATGAACGGGAATGTCGGAATAATGAACGGAAATGTGAAAAAACGGGAATCGGAAATAATAATAATCAGACGAAGGAATAATAGGATTAAAACGGATAGAGAGTTATTGAAAAATGAACGGGGAATGTCGGAAGAATGAACGGAAATGTGGAAAAACGGAAATCGGAAATAATAGTAATGATAAGCTGACGAAGGAATAATAGGGTTAAAACGTATAGAAAGTTTAGAAAAATGATCGCGAATGTCTGAAGAATGAACGGAAATGTGGAAAAACGAGAATCGGAAATAATCTTGAAGTTTCTAGGAAAAGCCGAAAATGGTTATTATAGGTTATTGTAAAATGAAGTTGTGAAATAGTATTACCACAGTAAATGTGGATAATGGGTAGATATTATACAGGAGATGCAGTGATGAAAGCGGTAAATAACAAAAAATAAAAAATAAATAAAATAATAATGATGAAAAGCGTAAACGAAAAGTCGTTAGTCGTATTATTAGTGAAGGTTCAGAAGACAATACTGATTGTTGTATGTAGCTAATTTGGCCAGGAGAAAAATGAACTTAAATGAGAGCGAATATAGGGTGAAAATATAATGTAAAACAAAAACAGAAGGAGAAAGTCAGAGGACAGAAAAGATTTCGAAAGGCAACGGAGCAATAATGAACGTAAGTAATTGTTAGGTTCAAAAGGATGAAACTAATATTATAGAAGGAGACTTTCCAGGTGGGAAAATGGTATAAAATAAAGATTTTTGATTTACCTAAAGTACAGTCTCGTCGATAGAAACACCAAACACACACAAAAACACACAAACATTCGAGCTTTCGCCACCAGTGGTGGCTTCTTCGGGAAAAAGAGGGAGGAAGGAGAGGAGAAAGGGAAGGATACGGATTTTAAGGAAGTGGAAAAGGAGCCATTCCAATCCCAGGAGTGGAAGGACTTACCTTAGGGGCCAAAAAGGAAGGTAAACAAATACACACACACTCACACATATCCACATCCAAACACACCTAGGCAGACATTTGTAGAAACCAAAGAAGTTGAAGTTGAACTTCTTTGGTTTCTACAAATGTAGTGGGTGTGTGTGTATTTGTTTACTCTCATTTTTTTCCCCCCAAGGTAAGTCTTTCCTGTCCCGGGATTGGAATGACTCCTTACCCACTCCCTTAAAACCCTCATCATTTCCTTTCCCCTCTCCTTCCCTTCTGCCTGACGAAGCAGCTAGGCTGCGAAAGCTTGTATGTGTGTTTGTGTGTAATTTTATTTTATTTTATTTTATTTTATTTGTTTCTATCGACGAGTCGGTCCTTTTGGTAAGTCATCTCTTTTCTATTTTTTATTTTTGTTTATTCCACCGGGAAAGTTTCCCTCTATAATTTATATATATATATACCTGGCAAAAGAGCACCGATATGTAGACAGAAACATAAAAACATACACATACACACACAAACACAGAACTGAGCTTTTTCAACCTTAGGTTGCTTCTTGAGAAAGAGCAGGGAAGGAGAGGGAAAAGGAAAGGATGTTGGTTTTAAGGGAGTGGGTAAGGAGTTATTCCAATCCTGGAAGAGGAAAGTCCTATCTTGGGGGAAAAAGAATAGGTAAACAAACACACAAACACACATGCATATACATGCACACACACCAAGGCAGACATATGCAAAATGCCAAGAGGTTGGACAGAGATGCCAATCAAGGCAGACGTACTGTCCAGAGATGAGAGGCAAAGATGTTGTAGATTGGTGGGTGGAAATTTTAACCGAACGAAGGTTGAGACCTGGTGGGCAATGGGAAGAGAGAAAATGCTGAAGGGCAAGTTCCCATCTCCAGAGTTCTTAAAGGTTGGTGTCAGTGGGAAGTATCCATATAACCTGGATGGTGTAACACTGTGCCAAGATGTGCTGGCCATGCACTAAGGCATGCTTAGCCATCGGGTGATCCTCATTACCAACAAACACTGTCTGTCTTTGTCCGTTCATGTAAATGGACAGTTTGTTGCTGGTCATTCCCACATAGAACACTTCACAGTGCAGGCATGTCAGCTGGTAAATCACGTGGGTGCTGTCGCAAGTGGCTCTGCCCTTAACTGTGTACACCTTTTGGGTTACAGGACTAAAATAAGTGATGGTGGGAGGATGCATAAGGCAGGTTTTACACCGGGGGGCAGTTACATGGTTAGAAGCCAGAGGGTAGGAAAGGTGGTTTTGGGATTTCATAGGGATGGACTAGGAGGTTACGAAGGTTAGGTGGGCAGTGGAAAGACACACTCAGTGGAGTGGGGAGGATGTCATGAATGATGGATCTCATTTCAGGACAGGATTTAAGGAAGTTGTATGCTTGCTGGAGAGCCACATGTAAAGTCTGCTCCAGTACCAAAAAGTATCCAGTGACAAGAGGGGCACTTTTAGGGTTTGTCTGTGGGAGGTTCTGGGTTTGGGGGGAAGAGGAAGTGGCCCTGGCTACTTGCTTCTGTACCAGATCAGGAAGTTAGTTGTAGGATGTGAAAACTGTCATCTGGTTTGTTATGTTATTTCTCAGATGTAATTGATAGAGACCAAAACTGTGACCTTAAGACTAGAGTAGGGCTGCCCACATGTCAAATCAGAGAGAGAGAATCAATTATTTGGCTGTAGGAACATACTGGTACTTGCCAAAGTAACTGGTATCTGACCTCAGAGCACCCCTGGTAGTTTTATTGAGGGAAATGGTCTACAGGTGGCTTCAGGAGAACGGATTTTTTGTTGGAGCATATGTATCCCTGATGTATCTTTACAGAAGGAAATGTCTTGAGTGAAGTTGTCAACTAAGATGATCAAAAATTGGGCCAATGTTCAGAGGAGTCCCAATTTGGTCAGGATGGTGATCCTAAATGGACTTTAATCTGAAGGGAATGTGGAAGTCAATTTCATGACCCAAACATTCTGGAAAGATACCAATACTGAGAAGGATACCTAATGGCATAAGTAGAATCAGGTTTGAAACAACATAGTTTTTTCTGACATATCCCAGTCCTGCCTGCACCACCACAATGGTCAGATTAGAGTCTGGAGATACCATAATTAGAGGCTGTTGAACTGTTGTGTTATACATCATGGTACTGGTCCTGTAGCCAGAATTATGGTTTGGGGTGGCACTGGGTGCAGCTTCACTCCTACTAGCACACACTGCTGGTATACTAACCAGCCAGCATTACATCTCTGCAGTGTTGCAGTCTTTTGCCCTCCCTTCCTTGGATCTTGCTGACAGCCTCATTGCAGCAGTATAAGGTACAACAAAAAATGGCACCCATAGAATTGCATTGCTGTTTTGGCACCCTTGCTCTCCTAACTTCTCGTCTATCAAGAATGTATGGTCAATGATGGTGGAATGACTGTCCTGAGATACACCAACTGCTGGTACATTGAATCAACTTTGGCAGTACCACCAGCATTGGGCAAGGTTTTTCTGAAACAGGGAAAACTAACACAATAGAAGAGAGTGGACAGCTATAAGAGACATAGTAGTGAAGGCCACAGAGGATCATATAGGTAGAAAGACAAGGCCTAAGAGAAATCCTAGGGTAACACAGGAGAGACTGAACTTAACTGAAGAAAGAAAATATAAAAATGCAGCAAGTGAAACATGAAGGAGAAATGCAGGACTGTAGAAGAATGTATAATTTGGGTAAAGATAGATACTGCCTACAGGAAAATAAATGAGACAAAATATGCAACTCATGAATATCAAGAGCTCAGACAGAAAACCAGTGCTAAGCAAAGAATGGATAGCTGAAATGTGGAAGGAATAGACAAGGGAAATTAACTTGAAGGCAATATTGTACAAAGGGAAAAGTAAATACATAAAGATAAGAGATATGATACTGTGAGATGAATTTATCAGAGCACTAAAATATCTGAATCAAAACAAAGCACATGGAGTATATGATATTCCTTCTGAACTGCTGACATGTTTGGAAAAGCCAGTTATGAAAAAACTGTTCAATCTAATGTGCAAAATGTATGAGACAGAGGAAATACCCTCAGATTTCAAGAAGAATGTGTTGTTGTTGTTGTGGTCTTCAGTCTGGAGACTGGTTTGATGTAGCTCTTCTATTCTATCCTAAGCAAGCCTCTTCATCTCCTCATAAAAACAGCAACCTATATCCATTTGAATCTGCATACTACACTCACCTCTTGGTCTCCCTCTGCGATTTTTAGCCCACACACTTCCCTCCAGCGCTAAATTCAAGGTTACTTGATGTCTACAAATGTGTCCTACCAATTGATCCCTTCTTTTAGTCAAGGTATGCCAAAAATTTGTTTTCTCCACAATTCTGTTCAGTACCTCTTCATTAGTAATGCAATCCATAGACCTAATTTTCAGCATTCATCTGTAGCACCACATTCCAAAAGTCTCTATCCCCTTCCTGTCTGAACCTTTTATCATCCATGTTTCACTCCCAAACAAATCTAATGCTTCACACAAATACCTTCAGAAAAAGACTTTCTTATGCTTAAATTAATGTTCGGTGTTAACAAATTTTTCTTTCTCACAAACGCTTTTCTTCCCATTGCCACTCTGCATTGCATATCCTCTCTACTGTGACCACCACATGTTATTTTATTGTCCAAGTAACAAAACTCATCTACCACCTTTATTGTTTCATTAGCTAATCTGATGCCTTCAGCATCACCGGACTTTTTTAGACTGCAATCCATTACCCTTGTTTAGCTCTTACATTAATGTTCACCTTATGCACACCTTTCAACACACTCTAGACCACGCAATTGCTCTTCCAGCTCCTTTGCTGTCTCTAACAGAGTTACAATGTCATCAACAAAACACAATGTTTTTATTTCTTCAACCTGAACTTAAGTTCCTTCTCCAAAGTTCTGCTTGATACCCTTTATAGCTTGCTCAATGTACACACTGAACAACATTGGGAAAAGGATATAACCCTGTCTTACTCCCTTCCCAACAACTGCATGCTTTACATGCCCTTCAACTTTGATAACTACAGTCTGATTTTTCCAAATCTACAAAAGCTAGAATTGTAGGTTTGCTTTTCCTTAATCTATTTTCTCAGATAAGTCGTAAAGTGAGTATTGCCTCCTGTGTTCCTACATTTCTCCTGAATCCAAACTGATCTTCCCCACAGAGCTTCTACCAGCTTTTCCATCCTGCTACAAATGTCTCACGTTAAAATTTTGCAACCATGACGTGTTAAACTGATGGTTCTGTAATTTTTCACACTTGTCTGCATCTGCTTTCTTTGGAATGGGGATTATTAAATTTTCTTAAAGTCTGAGGGTATTTCCCCTGCCTCATACATCTTACAGACGAGGTGAAATAGTTTTGTCATGCTGGCTCTCCCACACTCTTCAACAGCTCTGATGGAATTTTGTCCACTACAAAGGGCATTCTTTTGACATAGGTCTTTCAGTGCTCTGTCAAATTCTTCTCTCGGTATAGTATCTCCTTTTTTATCTTCATCTACTTCCTCTCTCCTTCCTACAATATTGTCCCCAAGTTCATTTCCTTTGCAGAGCCCCTCTATATACTCACTATACTCATCACACCTTTCAGCTTTCTCTTTTTGGTTCTTCCATCAACAAATGTCTCCTTTATTTTCCTGTAGGCAGTAATCAATAAGATATGATCAGAGTCTATATCTGTCCCTGAACATGTCTTACGGTTTAAAATGTGGTTCCTAAATCTATGTCTAACCATTATAAAATCTATCTGGTACCTTCCGGTGTCTCCTGGTCTCTTCCATGTAATCAACCTTCTTTCATGATTCTTAAACCAGGTATTTGTTATGATTAAATTATGTTCCATGAAAAATTCTACCAGGCAGCTTCCTCTTTCATTCCCTTTGCCCAGTTCATATTCACCTACTACATTTTCTAGTTGGCATATAAACCTGTACTACTGTAGTCAGTGTTGGCTTCGTAGCTACCTTGACTATGATAATGTGATCACTGTGCTGTTTATAGTAACTTACCTGCAGTCCTCTTTCTTATTCATTATCAGACCTACTCCTGTAATTCCCCCAACTGATTTTGTATTTATAATTCTGTACTCACCTGACCAGAAATCCTGTTCCTCTTTCCACCAAACTTCACTAATCCCCACTATATCTAACTGCAACCTATCCATTTCTCTTTTCAAATTTTCTAACCTCTCTACCCGATTAAGGGCTCTAACATTCCATGCTCCGATCCGTAGAATACCAAGAATACCAGTGTAGTCTTTCCTGACGACTACGTCCTCCTGACTAGTCCCTGCCCAGAGATCTGAATGGGAGACTATTTTACCTCTGGAATATTTTACCTAAGATGTTGCCATCAGCATATATTCATACAGCAGACCTGCATGTCCTCGGCAAAAGTAACAGCTGTAGTTTCCCCTTGCTTTCAGCCTTTCGCAAAGCCACATTAGCTGATGTTACAAGGCCAGCTCAGTCAATCATCCAGACTTTTCCTGGCCTCATTTGTCTGGCCTCTCCACAGGTAACCCCTCTGCTGTGGTTGCACCTACAGTATGGCTATTTGTATTGTTGAGCTATACAAGCCACCCCAACTTGGCAATGTCTGTGGTTCATGGGGTTGGAAGAAGAAAATAATAATTCCTATTTCAAAACGAAAAACAAATTCAGACCTGTCTGAAAATTAAACAACTATCATTTTAATATATCATGGTTACAAAATACTAACACAAAGTATTCATAGACAAATGGAAAAACTGGAGGAATCTGACCTTGAGGAAAATCAGTTTGGACTTAGGAGAAATACAGAAACACACGAGGCAATGCTCACATTACAAATTTACCTATAAGATAGGTTAAGGAAAGGTTAATTTACAGTTTTATCTTTGTTGATTTGGAAAAAGATTTTGACAATGTAAACTGGAATACAGTCTTTCATACTCTGAAGGTAACAAGGTGTTGGTTCTCTTCTGTATTTTTCTCAAGGCACAAGACCAGAAATTGCTTATGCTGTGGGGGTTGGAAGCAGATTTAACTCCAGTTATAGAAAAATCCACTGGGAAGCAGGAAAACGAATTCTGAGATATATTAAAGGTACAATCAATACAGGACTGATTTTCAGAAGAAGTGGAACAACAAAAGTTGAAGGGTTCTGTGATGCAGATTATGCTTCAGAGCTAGATCAAAGGTGATCGACGACGGGCTACGTTTTTAAGCTAGCAGGAGCAGCAGTGTCATGGAACACAAAGTTGCAACAAATAGTGGCTCTGTCAACAACAGAGGCTGAGTACATGGCTCGGTCAACTGCAGCAAAAGAAGCAATGTACCTTCAAGGATTACTCAGTGAATTATGTGTTAAGCACAGTGAGAAGCTAGTGAGTGTATTCTGTGATAATAGAGGCACTGTTGCACTCAGTCACAATGGTGTGTATCATGCTTGCACTAAACATATCTATGTAAGACACCACTACATTCGTGAGGTGATTAATGCAGGTAAGCTTACTGTAAAGTCAATTAGTACTGACAAGCAAGAAGCTGATTTTTTGACAAAGGCACTCCCTAAAGTCATACATCAGTGGTGTAGCCAAGCTGTGGGACTTTCTGAGTTCACAAATTGACATCTTGCAAACTTGTGGGGATGTTGGGAACAAATGTGTTAATTTTTATCTTGTGCTGACAGAAACACTCTGTGACAGTTTTTTTATTCTGAGTTGATTTTTATCTTTGGATATTTAATTCTTTTGTAATAGCTTCCATGAATAAATAGTTTATTGTCTGTGTTCCTGGTAATATCGTGTACACACATTTAATTTCGTAATAAGTTACTTTAAATCTCTTGAGACAACTAACTGGAGTCAATATCCAATACAAGGGCAAAATATAGAGAACAAAAAGTTACATACAACCTGTACAAAAACCAGACAGCAGTTATAAAAGTTGAAATGCATGAAATGGATGTAGTAGTTGGGAAGGGAGTAAGACAAAGTTATAACCTTTCCCTAATGTTATTCAATCTGTGCAATGAGCAATCTGTAAGAAATTTGGAGAATGAATTAAAGTCAGGGGAGAAGAAATAAGAACTTTGCACTTTGCTGATGACATTGTAATTCTGTCAGAAGCAGTGGAGGCCATGGAAGAGCAACTGAATGAAATGGACAGTGTCTTGAGAAGAGGTTATAAGATGAACATTAACAAGAACAAAACAATGGCAATGGAAAGTAGTGTAAGAAAATCAGGCATTGCAGAAGGTATTAGATTAGATAATGAGACAATAAAATAGAAGATGAGTTTTGTTATTTGGGTAGCAAAGTACCTTGTGATGACCAAAGTTAAGAAGATATAAGATCCAGAACGGCTCTTTGATGAAAAGTAATTTGCTGACTTCCAAATTAATTTAAATGCTAGGACGTCCTTTCTGAAAGCCTTTGTTGGGAAAGTATCATTGTATGGGAGTGAAACATGGATGATAAGGAGTTCAGGCAGAAAGTAGGTGGATAGATTGCGTAACTAATAAGAAGTTACTGAACAGAATTGGGGGTAAAAAGAAATTTAAGGCATATCTTGACTATAAGTAGGTATCGACTGGTGGGGTACAATTTGAGGCATCAAGGACTTGTCAATTTAGCAATGGAGAGAAGTGTGTGGGGTATAAATTACAGAGAGAGAGAGACTGAGAGACAAATACAGTATGCAAGTGCAAAAGGATCTAGGATGCATTCTTATTCAGAGATGAAGAGGCTGGCACAGGACAGGATAGGGTGGAGAACTGCATCAAACCTGTCTATGGACTGAATACCACAATGCCATCAAATCTGGACTTATTTTCTGCATCAAATATTCTTCCAAATATTATGGTTACACCACCCTTTGGTTCTTGATCTGCGATTTGAAAAGTACTCAAATGCAGTTTTATGCAACAGTAAGTTTTTGGTAGAAATAATGAAATGTTCAATTTCCTTGCAGATTTCGTTGGGAACAATTCAAAACACAAAATGCAAAACGTGACACCAAACTTGACAAACAAAATAAAAAAAAACTTGAAACTATTAAGGAAACAGCTAAGAATCAGTACAAAAAACTAGTTGAACTAAGTAAGAAATCTCGTAAATAGGAACAGGAAATCAAAAAAATTCCACAGGCTTTAAACCAGGTTACCATAATTATTTATCTGTAAAAAAAAAAAAAAAAAAAAAAAAAAAAAAAAAAAAAAAAAAAAAAAAAAAAAAAAAACATACATATCAGAATTAATGTTGTAGGGAGTAATGTGGCAAAAGTGAAACAGCATTTTCAATCTTTTCTATATACAGTAATATGAAAGGCCACCACTATTTGACAAACCAAAATTTCTCTTGTGTAAAATGAGATTTTGATGCTTGCAGCAATAACATTGCTAGTGTGAAGTTTACAGTAGATGAGACTGAAGAAAATGTAGTAAATCTTTGGAATAATATTAATATTAAGAACTGGGGAAAATAAAAATTCACCATGTTGATTTTATTTAACAATATAAAGGCATCCATACTAGTTAAAAACCAAATAATGTAAGGATAAAATATTTTAAGAAATTTGGATTAAGTTGCACAATCCCGAGCTAATTAAAATGTTCACTCTGATATGTCGCAGCTGAGTCTGAAAAGTGTTTCTTATGTAAATGTTGGCCATAGACTGACCTGTCTAGGATTAAATGGTTCATGTATTAAACAGGTTAGTTGCAGAATAAAAGATTTTTGTGAGGAACAATTAAAAACAGTTGTACACTTAGGCAAACCATTAGATGATACTGTTGTAGACTGACATATTAAAAAAGAAATTAACAAATAGAATACAGTAGAATTTAGTTTATGGACTCTAATAAACAATTTTTCAAATACATAGGTAAATTGAATGTGGCATGGTAGCAAAATGAAAAATATGGTGAGAAATATAGGTAAGAGAAATTTCACCAGAAAAGGGCTTGGACCACTTATCATGGTGGTGACAGAGACAGGAGGAGGCTTGATGTAAATAATCCATATAATAGACATAACATGATAAATCGAAGGTGGAACAATAATTGAAATAATATGTAAAGACGAAGAAGTAGGGCACGAGCAAAGAAGTAGATAATGAAATTACAATGACAGAAGATTTGATAATAGGAACCAAGAAAATAGGGAAAGTGGATTAAAAAACTAAATTCTATCTAAAGGGAAGACTGTATGTTTGAGGCGGGGGAAAAAAATGTATATGAAATCTGGCTACTGATTTTATATGTGGGAGAAGTCATTTTCATGCAGGATTCCACAGTAAGAGAGTTAGTAATTCATAACAATTAAACTTGAATTTACTACAGATTTTTTTTTGAATGAGATTTTTTAAAGAATATGGAGAACAACATACTAGTAGTAGTCGAAGTGAGGATATTGATTTGTTGATAACAGTATTTTCACTAACCTTCTTGATGAAATCTTTAGAAGTAATGGTGTAGTGATTAATGACCAGTGATTATAAAAACTATGAACTGGGTGTTGTAAAATTGATAAGAGATACACCTTTTGAGGAAAATGCTGCTGTTGGTTGTGTGGAGGTTGAGAATGACCAGTGATTATAAAAATTATGAATTGGGTCTTGTAAATTTGATAAGTGATACACCTTTTGAGGAAAATGCTGCTGTTGGTTGTGTGGAGGTTGAGAATTGTGCATTTTGAGAGGCTAATCCTAATGATGGTTGATGGCAATATTTGTTGCAAAAGTGTAATTTGTGCAGATACTGTGATAGGTGTTACAAACAATGATTTCTGTATGAGAAGTTGTGATTATCATGATGTTTTTTGTAGCAACAATGATAGTGATGATGAAGTCTGAGGTGAAGTTGTTGATGCTGATGACATTTCTTATGATGATTTTGATGAT
The DNA here is from genome assembly GCA_026315105.1 of Locusta migratoria. Lineage (NCBI taxonomy): Eukaryota > Metazoa > Arthropoda > Insecta > Orthoptera > Acrididae > Locusta > Locusta migratoria. Next base: position 530,135,638 of record CM048744.1, on the reverse strand, counting down.
ACTATACTTCGTGATGATTTAGATGGAATGATTTATGATAAGTTTAAGGAAGTGGAGAGGATGCTAATTATTTTTTAATGATTATACCAATGATATTATTGAGGTGAAGTCTATCTGTTCTAAATGCAGTGAATTAATTAGTGATGAGGTATAAAAGTTGCTTATGATTATTTGGATACAGTTGCAAATGGATTTAAGATTTATTGTACTTATAATGAGGTTTGTCAGAACTCTACATATTGAAAGTGATTGCTGTAACACACAAGACGACACGTCAAGCTCACAGCGATAAGTCTCAACTTCAACTGCTGACGCAACCGCTATTGCCTCAGCTCCGCTTGCTGCTCTCCACCAGGTGATGTGGAGTTAGCTTTGTTGAGCATTGAGCGATACCTCTGGCAGACACACTGTTCATTGTCAGTGGGATTTGAACCAGTCTGCACCGTGATCAATTGTGCTTTGTAGCATCCTTCCCCCTTAGGGAAGTAGATCCTCTGCCCATGAGGAAATACCTTAGTTGTCGATCTCCATTCCTTCCACTGAGGAAGAAACAGTCCTGTCCACACTTGGTGAAGGGAGGTTCCTAGTGACAAGGCTTAGGGCATTGAAATGTTTATCCACGGACTGGTGAGGGTGGTGTGTGCAAAATCCCAGCATCTAGCACTTCTGCACCTCGTGTCTCATCCTCATGCAGGTTCCACACAGGAACATTGTGATACAGGCAGAAATGGTGATACTTTGGGCTCTGATGACTTTTAGTGACAACTGGCAAGAGCAGATAGTGGTGGTCATTATTGTCCAGAACAGAGGGAGGCAACTACAAAGACTTCTCGATATACTACTTCACACCAATGTATCATTTAAAAATACAGTAATTACTACATTTTTAATATTTCAGTACTGTAGAACAACCATACTTAACAATTACAATTTTACATCTTCGCTGTTTGTTCAAAACATGAAAATTTTTAAATATTATCTTACATGTAATGTGAAAATTGAGTAGATGGTCTGTTAACAATGTCCTTGATATTTGGTGTACAACTTGTTACACTCAATCGAATACAGGGGACCAAGTGTTCGTCAGTTACACTTGTTCTATACTTATTTTTAATAAAAGTCGTATTTGGAAGTAATGATTTCCGCGGGTAAGAAGAAACAAACACTGACTTTACTGTAACTGCAACATTACGTCTTACAGGATATTTATCTTGAGGAATTACAGGCCAACAGTTTCTGGGTTCTGCAACACTTTCGAGATACAAATCATTTTAATGATATTATTTCAAGTTCAAAAGCTTCCCTATGCACACAAAAATCTGTGGAATAAGATATATTCATAGCTGAAGTTTACACCATACCACAGAAAGCTTTTGAAAATCTCAAAATTGGTAACTGAAATCATCCCTCAAACTGGTGATCTTAGATGCAAAATAACCCATCCACACATTATAAAAATGCAGATGTTCGTATTCACCATAGTGGCTTTGAAAAAGTTCATATTGAAACCTTTTTGAATACTAAAAGACACAAAACTCACTGCATTCTGCAGACACGTACTGGGTCAATACTACACAATGCACAAAAATAAATGAAATTGCCGGTACCAGTGAGGAAACACAGTTATAGAGGTTCAACATACATGATGCCACTAATTCTAACTGATAGTTAATTAATAAAATATACTTGAAGTACTTTATCCATTTCAGCAACTGTTCAGGTTATAAATTAATAATTTATTATTAATTTATAAAATATACTTGTGTCAAACAAGTGTGAATTTTCACTGTTATGAAGTAAAATTGAACAACTACTTTTCTTCTGCACTCTTAATACTCACGCGATCTCCCAATAAGCATTCACAATCTACCAGTAGATTGCAATCGACGTGTTGCCAACCCCTGCTACAGAAAATCTGCAGTGGGTGTTTCATCTCCTGGTAAAACGGCTGCAATGGCTTCGATTCTAAAAGGTGGTGGCTCTGTCATACAGTCCTGAGGATGATTCCCTTGGCACCCGGCATGGACTACCAGATGGCCCAGCCAGCACCAGTGGATGCAATTGATCATGGTAGCACACCAACACACCATCACAAGTCTAAACGTGGCTTTTATCTCCAATAGGAGTAAACCAATAGGAACTCAAAAAGTGACAGTGAACAAACCTTCAACATATTTTCTCATTTGAACCCTGAATGTGAGAACCATCCTCTCCACCTCATCATTAGACTGAGGATGACATGGAGGAACCCTGATATGGCAAATGCCTTGCCAAGTACAAAAGTCCCAAAAAGGATTGGGATGAAAACTGAATGCCATTGTCTGACACAATTGTAGAGGGAAGTCCTACAATAGCAAACACATGGGATAGTGCCTGAATAATGACCACCAAGGTTGCAAATGCACAACAAGCTACGTAAGTAAATTTTGAGAAGACATCAACAACGATCAACCAGTATGAAGAGAAAAATCAACATGAATGTGCTCCCAAGCATACTGGGAGGGCAGCCACTGCAAGAGAATGGTGTGTTGAGCCACCTGGTGTTGAACGTGCACAGCGGGTATGTCGAAACCATGTCACCATCAATGTCAGGCCAGAAGACATGATGACATGCCAAATTTTTGGTGTGGCCCTTGATGAAGCAACCTAAGGAGCTGCTGGTGAAGAGTGGCGAGAATGACCATCCTGGGAGCCGAGCAATCTATAGCCAAGAGCAAATCTCTCAGAAAGATGATGAGGTGATAGTGCAAAGCAAAGGAATTGCACAAGGGATCCGAAGCCTTGCCCAGAGGCAACTCCAGCCACCCATTCTGAATGAAGGAGACCACCTTGCTCAGCACCAGATCCATAATGACAGTTATAGCAACTCAGGAAGCACCTATGGGAAACCTGTCCATGGTGTACTGAGCCTCTATATCCAAATGGAAACACAGCAACTCACTACTATCAAAGGAAGGATCCGGGCATAGCAGAAACAGAGAGAGAGTATTGGCACTGGCGTGTTGCTCGGTAGGCTAAAAGTGGATTATATAATGATACTGTGAAAGAAACAATGCCCAGCTATGGAACCTGTAGGCAGCTTTGTCAGGCAAGGATGCTGAAGGATTGAGTACAGCAACCAAAGGCTTGTGTTTGGTAATGAGGTGAAATTTAAACCCATATAAAACACATAAAATATCTTAATGGCATATGCAATGGCAAGTGCCTCCTTCTCAATTTGCGAGTATCATTGTTGAGTAGCAGTGAGGGTCTTGAAAGCAAATGCTTGGAGCCATCATCAAATTTTTGAGACAGTACAGCACCTAATCCCATACGTGAAGTGTCTGTAGATAACACTATCGCTAGCCCAGATGATAGGTGACCAAGCAAGGAGAAATCTGAGTTGAGTTTCCAACCGTTGGAAATCCTTTCCATAGGCTGATGTCCACTGAATCTGAGTGTTATTAAGAAGTAAGGCATGCAGAGGATGACCCACAGTGGCATCAGGAAGAAAATATGGTAGTAGGCGATCATGCCTAAAAAAACCTGTAACTCCTTAATATCAGTAAGCCTAGTCATAGCCATGACTGCAGCTGCATGATGTTGCAAAGGACGGATGCCATCTTTAGAAAGCTCAAAGCCAAGATAGAGGACTTAAATCTGGAAGAGGCTTGATAGACACGTTACTTTGAGACCAGCCATCTGAAGGACATCGAACAGTGTGTGAATACTTGTTAAGTGCTCTTCTTTAGTGGCACCTGTAACGACAATGTTATCTTGACAATTAACACACCCTGGAGTAGATACTATCAATTGTTCCAAAAAACGTTGGAAGATTGCAGGAGCGCTGGCCACTCTAAATGGAAGACACTGATATTAGTATAACCCGAAGGGCATGTTGAGCATCAGAAATTGTTTGGAGACCTCGTTCAGGGGAACTTGTAAGTATGCCTCTGATAAGTGAGTTTAGAAAAAACTGGCCCCCAGCAAGTTTTGAAAGAGCTCATCTGGGTGTGGCAATGGCTAAGTGTCAATATTTTGGGCATTAATAGTGTTCTTGAAATTACCACAAAGACATAACTGCCCATTAGGTTTTTTGACAATCACTAAGGGTGATGCCAACTCGGTGGAAGGAATAGGCTGCAGGGCACCCAGAGATGTCAACCTGACCCATTTCTGTTTAACTGGTCCCGCAAAGCAACAGTACAGCATGCACGCAAAAAAATCGGGGGTGAGCCGTAGGCTTGAGGGTAACATGTGCCGTAAAATTGGTGGCACAACCTAACCCTTCCAAAAAGAGGGATGAGAATTCAGAGGATAGTGTCTCGATTTGCTGGTGAGGAACATGTTCACAAACAAGGTGGAGTCAGTTATAGAAAATCCAAAAGCACAAAAGGCATCTATGCCAAATAAATTGGCAGTATGAAGGTCGTCTACCACAAAAATTATCAAGAAACGAACCACAGTTTTACACATCACCGACGCTGTGAACTTTCCTAGAACCGGAATCTTCATTTGTTATAATTGACCAATTGTTGATAAACTGAAGAGAGTGCAGGGACCCCAGATGTACATACATTTGAAAAATTAGAGTGTCACTGCTCTACTTGTAAGTGGAGCAATTGTCCTAATTGGAGCAATTGTTCCAAAAACAATTCAGTCATGCTAGAAGCTGTAGGGAAAACACAATTAATGTCCATGGCAGAGACTGAGTCAATGGAAAACTGAGAAGAGCGGCACACAGCCGCAATATGACCTTTCTTCCTGCATTCATTGCACATGGCATAGTGTTTAGGAAACGTCACTCAGTTATGTTGGATGAAAGATAAGGAACAAGATGGAAGTATTGTGTGCAGCTGTAGTGTTGCCCGCCTTGACTGCTGTTGTGATGCAGCTGACCGCTGTCCTATATGATGCTGAAGGAAAGTGTTTACTGCTGCTACATTCTGCCTGCCCTTGGAATCAACAAAAGAAGGACCTGGAGAAACAGCAACAACTGCCGACACATTACACAAAGCCTCAATTTTATTGCCAGCTGTTCATGAACTTTCAAAATATTGAGCAATGTTTACCACCTCTGCCAACGATTTGTTTTTGCACTGAAGAGCACATTGACTCCTTGTTAGGATCCAACCAAAGAACAGCATCAAGAACCATAGAATCAGCTTAAGAATCCTTGTGAGCATTGGTAACTCACAGACATCTCCAACTTAGACCTTGAAGTTCCATGACCTAAGCGTGGTAACTTTGGTGGGGATTTTTCTGACAGCGGTAAAATTCAACAAACACTGTGACAACATGTGCACATTTGTGATAGTAAGTAAATAAGAACTAACACATCTAGTCAAAAGAAAGGGACCCAGATGGGTCAACTGGCCAAGCAATTGATAGGCATGAGGAGGGAGCAAGGACAAATAAGAAACCTTACATATCCACATCCACAATCCCAAATGCAAGAAAATTTTGCCGAAGCCGCCTCTCATAAGTGTTCCAGTCTTAAGCTGATAATCACACTGAGGAAACTGGGACGGAAACGTCGACAGCACAGATACCCTAGCAGACAACATGGTTCAAAGTGTCATGATAGCAGGCGTAAAAGCTCTCTGCTACTCAAGAAGAGCTGAATGACAGCCTTGGTATCCATAAGCCCTTACGATAATCACAAACGAGTGTAAGTACACTTGAGCCTTATGATTATGAAGGACCATATTGGTGAGAGTCTTTATTGGTATGCCCGTGCCATGTGTCAGACTGGATTTTCAAAAGAGTTCTGTGTCTGTATTTGAAGTTTTGAAATGGAAAAGGAGAGTTCACTTGTATGTCAGACATTTTAGTACTATGCATTCACAATTCATGACAGTAGCTAAAATTTATACAACAATTGTAGTGTAACAAGTTACCTACATTTCTCCTGAATGACCAAAGATGAGCTAAGAATTTATTTTTGGGGTAATTTGGAAGTTATAAGAACAAGTATTGCCCCAGATATTTTGTTTGTCCAGGTGGACGTCCGGGCAGTTATATGACAAGAGCCAGAGATAATGAGCAAGTGGATCTGCATAAGGAACAATCTCTGTTACTAAGAAGAAATATATATTTGAGTTCATGGACATGATATATAGGTTCTCTCTTGTTATTGATTGTTGTATTGAGTTTTGGACTTAGAACTGATATAGTATCAGGAGATGTTTGAAAGTTGTTAAACAGCTTAGTTGTTGTGAAATGTATTCGTTTGGGTTACAATAAACCCTCATATTTTAATCAGCAGTAAAAAGTTTAAAAGACTTTATTTAGTAGTGTGAATTGATGAATACATAGATGCATGTCTCCTTCTTCATTATCCAGTTGATACCTTCTGTGATGATGGTCGGAGCCTCATCAAGACAAAGCTGCTTTGAAAGGAACAGTTTTCCTGGGCCTCTATTCTATAATGATATTTCATAAAAAAGGAAACATAACAGAGACAATCTTGTGGTGGTTCACATAAAATTTACACGGTTACACCACACCATATAATAAATTTCAGTTGATCCATTCGGCTGGGAATACACTCACACATATAAAGATAAGTAATCTATCTAATACTTACAGGACTTACAAACCCCATAACAAGACTTGCAGCGTATAATGTGCATGAAACAATCATACGTGTCTGTATAAATTTCCTCACTACTCTGGATAACGATGCATCTCTAAGCCCCACTCGAGCTACTTCTTCCTGCCAAATAAGTTGCAACCTAAGGAAATGTAGAAACAGGATTTGAAATATCTCACTCTGCACTGCTTCATTGAACATAAATAAAATAAAAATAACACAATAAATTAGGTAAAAGTATGCATATAAGAAAGGGATTAATAATCTCTGTGGTGCAAACCACAAATGTCCTTACTAAATCCGTTCTATATTGGTAACTTTATGTATAAAACTGAATATGAAGATTATTGAATACTGTCTTACCTTTGAGAATTTAAATCACATGATTCAAGATGTGATCCTTGAGGCAAATCTTCTAAGGTGAAGCCTTTTTTATGAGCATGATACATGTAAGGTGACACCCATGAATAATAAATATATGAAAATAACCCAGCACTATCAATGCCCAAAATCTTCTTGTTTCTGAAAACAAGTTAAAATATGTTATTAAGAAAAATTAATTGGCTTTCAGACATCACATGTACAACTTGAAAGTTGTCGCTATATGTCTCACTGATTATCCACTTTATGGATGATCCCAGAACTGCTCTGACTTATGAATGATCACAATTCCCACATAGAATTACAGACAGTGTAAGGGTACAGATGTGGTGTGTAATAAATTATGAAAATATCATTACAACAACTGTACCCTGGCAACTACTATAACTGAGAAATCGTTAGGAGTAAACATGCAGATTTGTTTAGGTGACCTTTCACCATTATTTAAGGTATTAGAATGATTTTGTTTTGAGTCACATTTTATTTCTATGTTTGAAATGCTCCTGGAGGATTGTGCAGTGAGAAATGACTCTGAGTGAACATGTTTAGAAACCAGACAACATTTTCCCAGAGTCTACAGTACATGTATTCCATGGGTTTGGCTAGATATCTCCATAAACGTTTTTTGAACAAGGGAATAGACTTTTGTTAGAGTTCTGTCAGATTGAAAAGGGGTAAGTAAATAAAGTTCTAAAGCGAACAAAGAGAATTCACAATTTAGACAATGTGAAAAAATCATCCATATAGATTTGTAAGAAAAACTATTGTTATCAAAACACAAAACTTCATCTCGGTGGGATGAAATAGTCACTTCACTACCATTGTCAATTATAATAAAACAATCATACAAGCAGGGATATTTTCCATATAAATATCATGAGACAAAACCACTATTCAAAAAGGAATCAACTGTGGATGTGAGAAATTATTTCCCTATCCTTCTTCTGACAGTCTTCTCTGAAGTGTTTAAAATATTGCAGCTTTCTTACTTTAAACGACATATTGTTTAAACCATTTTGTATTACAACATGGAAAAAGCATTGTAAATTCCATCAATGCATTTGCTCAGAAGATATGTTCCTCACTAGATAAAGTCTGAAAGATTACTGGGATTTTCTATGATCTGACAAAAACAAATGTTTCAGTGAACTATTATTTACTTCTACACAACTTAAAGATATATGTAATCAGGTATACTGCTTTACTATGTTTCAACTCCTGATTAACAAACAGGAAATAGAGAGGAATTGCAGTGTCAAATTCAATAAATTACTTCTCTGACTGGAAAACTGATTCCCAATGAGGTACAGTTTTGGGTTCCTACCTGTACATTTTCTGTATAAATAACTTCCCACTTGTGATTGGTGATATTCACTTTTATTTTCTAATGCTTCATCAGTTCTTATTGAAAATGAAGTTCCTCAAACAATTCCAGAAGTGTCAAAAATAAATTAGAAAAACTAAAATCATTGTTCCATCAAAATCGACTAAAACTAAATATGACTAAAACCAAAATGATACAGTTGGAAGCTAATTCAGTAAAAACAAGTGAAATAAAAATAGCATGCAAAGATCAAGGTATAAAAGCAAACCAATCTATTTGCTTTTCCTTATTGAAAATTAAAAATGCAGTGATGTTCAAATTGAAAACATTTGTTCTTTCAACATTTTGAACATTTCCATCCCACATATTTGCTTCACATATTTGTTTGTATTGTATACTGATAATATTTCATTTCTATGATGTATATTATACATAACATCCATCAAACAGGAGTGTATGGCTTCTATCCGACTAGTTTAGGTACATGACCGACTTCAATGTCATGAGATCACTATAAATGAGGGTCCCTCAAACATATTTTGTTTCGAGTGTTTTATGACAAATCTCATTCTAGCTCTTGTGTAATTTCGCAATCCAGTGAATAAAGATATCATTATTCATAGTCTTCACAATATGAATATTACTGTTGCATGCACACAGGTTTCAATATGCAATAAGAACAAATATTTGAAGAAATAATTTGGTTGGAAAAGTTCAAATGTTGAAAGAACAAAAGTTTATAATTTTAACGTCATTGTATTTTTGTTTTTCAATAAGGAAAAGCAAATAGACACTTTGAAAATATGAAGTACTAATTGTTAATAATATTGCATATATAAGTATTATTATATTCAATTCATTTATTGATTAATGAAATGAACAAGAATCTGAAAAACCAAAATTATGAAAAAAAAGAGCGGGTTGAGGATTCGAACATGAAACCTTCGGCTTACTATTCCTGCCAGCTAACTACCTCAGCCCTATGCCATTCAGTTAGAGTGGACGCATAGGTATTACATACTATAGGACTGAAAGTTTCAGAGTATTTTTCTCCTGAATGATTGGCAATCTGGCTTGTTAAACAGTGGGATAGTTGTGCTCAGGCCTCTCCTGATTACTTTTGAATAAAGACTTTAATTATACCCACAGTGTTGTTTTGTACCTTTTCATTTGAACATCTCTAGAATATCATCAACATCTACAGTTATATCTACAAGAGAATGGTCAACTTTATTCCTAATCCCTGAAATAATTCAAATTGTACTCTGCCTCCAATGACGGTGATGCCAATAGAAAGTCAAACTTCATTACATCTTCCCTCTCTTCTAATTGTTTCACTTTTTCAGCCAGGCTATACATCACACACCAATTATGAGTCATGTTTGTCCACTAGTCAGTGGTCATATTCATTTAAATATAAATTGTATATATGTTGCTATTATTATCTGGAATCTATCAAAATACTTACTTGATATTTCTTCGAACTGGAATAAGATTTTTGAGTGCAGGACGATATCTTGAGATTCCATGGTTTGTCATATACTGTGGAGTGGTATTTACATATGCCCGATAAGGGCTACAGTGTAATGAACTGTCTCTTCTACCTCTAAGCCTGAAACAAATAGGTGGTTACTAATTTTCAATAAAGTTAATTTTTTGCATTAAGCAATAGGTAAGTGCATGGATAAAATCTGAACTATTTTTCCTTATAATATGAACCAACATAACCTCTGTAAAGTTTGAAGTAACACCAAAACATAGGCAGTGAAAAAAGTACAAACAAGTAATTGGTGAAGTTTAGAATATTTTGAGTTCTCAGTACATTTAGTAGCTAAAAACATGTAAAAGCATCAGGTACATTCTTCAGGAAGGGAAGCATGACACTACAATTTTGGTCTTTAACTAATCATTTTTCACACCACAATACACTAAGGTAACAACAATAATTGGTTAAATGAACCAGAAACACTACCCTGGTGGGGTGGCTTGCATGCCTCAAGGATACAGAAAGCTGTACCACAGGTGTAACCACATCAGAGGGATTTCTGTGGATAGTCCAAACAAACATGTGGTTCCTGAAAAGGTGCAACAGCCTTTTTAGTAGTTACGGAGACAACAGTCTGAAAAGGAAGGAAGGAAGCTTAGGGTTTAATGACTTGCCAATAGCACGGCTATTAGAGATGGAGCTCACACACAGATTTTTGGGTAGGAACCATCCTGACATTTGCCTGGAGTCATCATCATTGTAATCAATTAGTGTCCAGCCTCTGGCTGGCTGTGCTTGGAATATAGGCTTCTCCACCACTCCCTATCCTCCTACCGCTTTTCCTCTTTCACTTTGTACCATTCTTCTCTGTTCTGCACTCCTTCCTTTAATCCTGTGATCCATCTATCTTTTGGTCTTCCTCTTGGTCTCCTGCCTCCTATTTCCTTCTCATGGGCCTTCTTTGGAATCTTTTCATCTTCCATTCTCTTGACATGACCATACCATCTCAGTCTTGATTGCTCTATGGTCTTTTGTAGAGGTTTCTCCTTAACAGTTTCCCTCACCTTCTCTTTCTCATACTATCCATTCTAGTTATTCCATTCCAGCTACTGTGGAATTTCATCTCACTTGCCTATATTCTGCTCACATGCCTTTTTTTCATAACCCACGTTTCTAATGCATACATTAGCATCTGAGAATAATACTGTTGGTATATCACCTGCTTACTCTTCTGGAGTATGTCTTTACTCCACACCAGACTTCCCACACTTTGCAGGAATCTGTGGACTTGCTTTCCTATTTCACTGACCTCCATATCATTCCTCCCACTTTCTTCAACCACACTTCCCAGATACTTAAAATGTCCACCCTCTTTACTATTTCCCTCCCAATCTCTGCATCTGTGGCTGCTCTTTTTATTCATTGTTGCCACCATAATTTCACACTTGTTAGCATTAAATTTCATTCCATAATGAGCCACCACCTCCTACTGTGCATTTAGTCTCTCTTGTACTTCTCCATTACTCCACACCATTATGTCATCTGCAAACACCATTGCTTTCATATCCTCTCATATTCATGTTGCAACCCCTGCCATTATTTCACCCATTACATGCATAGTAGAGGAGACAGAGCACTTCCTTGCTTCAGTCCATTCTTCTGCTCAAACCAGTCCATCCTCTCTCCTCTTACTGTTACACAGCTCACAGTTCCTTGGTACATTTCCCTTATTCTCCAAGCAGTTTGCCTCCCAACTTCCCTTTTCTCCAGTGCTTCGCACATTATCATATGCTTTTTCCAAGGAAGTTCACTACCAAATTTCTACCAAACTAATAATGTTTCTCTTGTAACTGCCTTACACTAAAAATCAGATCTACTGTTGACCATCCTGGTTTGAACCCATGCTGCTCTTCTCTCAACCCTTTTTTCCATTCTCTTCCATACTCTCCTTTTCAATGCCTTCTCGTTTTCCTTGGCCATATGGTACATAAAAGTCACTGCCCTATAATTCTTAAATAATTTCTTGCATCCTTTCTTAAAAATCAACACAATTATTCCTATTTTCCAGTCTTATAGTGTCTGCTTTTCATTTCGTATTGCCATCATAACCTGGTAGAGCTACTGCATTCGCACAATGCCAGCTGTCCTCACAATTTCCACACTGACTTCATCCAATCCCAGTGCTTTTCCTCCTTTCATGGCCTTCAGCAATCCTTCCACTTCAGTCCACATTAGGTCTTTCTCTCACTCCTCTGTCTGTTCCTATTCTATATAACTCCCAACATTCTCCTCCTCTACATTTCCATTGGGATTCAACAGCTCCTCAAAATATTCTTTCTACATGTCCTTGAGTTCCTGTAAGCTTTTCACTTCCTTTCCTTCTTTATTAACCATTATGACTTTTTCAGTCATGCCTCCCCTCTTAGCTTTAACCATTTCATAGAGCACCTTCTTACTACCCTCACTGTCCCTCTCCATCATTATGGCCAATCTTTCATCCATTTCTTTTTCTCTTCTTTAACTATTGCCTTGCCTATGCATTCCTTCCTTACTTCCTCTGTTCTTTGTTGGCTGTGTTCTTCTTTGTAATTTTCTCCTGCACTCTGGAATTCCACCATGGAGTTTCCTTCTACCTCTTCCTTTCACTGGTCCTTCTGTATTCTTTTTCTGCTGCTTCCACCATCAGCATTTTGAATGTTGCTCATTCCTCCTCACTTGACTATTTCTTGGAATTCTTTGATTTTTCTCATTCTGAGCTTCCAAACTCTTATCCTTCTCTCCTGTCTTTCTGTTCCCCTTCTTTATTTACCTTCTACTAAAAGCCTGTGATCACAGTCTAAGGCTTTTGATGGTATTACCTTGACATCTGAGACCAATCTCATAGTATGTTGGTCATATATCGCATAGTCCACAATTGTTTTTTGGGCCAGTTTGTGGCTATATCATGTCATCTTGTGACTTTCTTTCTCTGCAAAGCAAGTATTGCAAACTACTAAACCACTCCTTTTGCAAAAATCCTGCAATTTCCCTTCTTTCTGATTTCTACTTCCCCATCCATGCACTCCCATCACTTCATTGTATCCTTTTCTTTCCTTGCAACATAAGCATTTAGGTCTCCCATATTAATAATTTGCTGCCCCGTCCATTGTCTCTGGATTTCCTCTTTGAAGTCCTCCTTTTCCTAGAAAGAACACCCAACTTGTGGCACATATACTTGCAGAACTTCTATATCCCTCCATTTCACTTTCACTCTTTTCTTCATCATCCTATCCCTTATTCCTTTCACCTCCTCCTTCATTTCTTTTCTCACAACCAGTGACACTCCACATCTCCCATCCTCTTCCTTTCCACTCCAATGTAGTCTGTACCCCTTTCTCAATTTGCTGCATTCTGTGCCCTTCCATTTCGTTTCTGCCAATTCCAAGATATCCATTCCACTTTTCCTTTCAAACTTTGCACATTCAGGTTTCCAAATTGTACAACTTTAGTATAGTTGGGTCATCAATTTTATCTGTCCTTCTAAGGCTTGTTCCTTGTTTGAAAGATGTGCAGTTCTCCACAACTGGCTAGCTATGCCTAATATAGCATTTTCCTGGAGTGATTTAGAGAAATCACAGAAAACCTTAATCCGGATAGCTGGATATGGAGTTAAACCACTGTTGTCCTGAATGCAAGTTCAATATGTTACCTCAGAGCCACTTCACTTGGTTCGCAACAGTCTGGATGATTGACTGAGCTGTCCTTGTAGTGTCAGCTACTGTTGCTTGCCAGGGAGCTACTGCGAACAGCTGAAAGCAAGGGGAAACTACAGTCGTTAATTTTCCCAAAGACATGTAGCTGTAATGTATGAATATATGGTGATGGTGTCCTCATGGGTAAAATATTCTGATCGTAAAATAGTGTCCCATTTGTACCTTCAAATGGGGTCTATTCTCAGGCAGATGTCATCAAGAAAAACAAAACTTGTATTCTGAGGATCAGAGTGTGTAATGTTATAGCCCTCAATGGAGTAGGTAGGTCACAACATTTGAAAAGAGAAATGAATAGGTTGAAGTTAGATCTGGTGGGGCTCAGCAAAGTTCGGTGGGAGGATGCACAGGACTGGCAGTTATATGAGTACAGGGATATGGAAATAGAATCAGTTTGGGGAACACAGGAGTAGGTCTAATAATGAATTAGAAAATAGGACTGTGGGTTAAATTACTATGAACAGCGCAGTGAACACATTATCATAGCAAAGATATACATTAAAATAACACCAACCACAGTAGTATAATTTTGTATACCAACTACCTCTGTCGATGATGAGAAGTTATTTAGACAGATAAAGAAGAGGAAAACTTGATTGTGATGGGTACTGGAGCTTGTTAGTGGGAACAGAAATTGAAGGAAAAGTAGTAGGTGAATAAGGACTGCGGAAAAGGAATGAAAGAGGAGATAAGCTGCTACAATTTTGTGTAGCACTCAATTTAATCATCATAAACACTTGGTTTCAGAATCATGCAAGAAGGTTGTATACATGTAAGGGACCAGAAGACACCTGGAAATATCAAATTGACATTATAATGGTAAGACATAGATTTTGAAACTAGGTTTTAAACTGTAGAAGATATCGATGGAAGATAACGACACTGACTGTAACTAACTGGTTATGAACTGCAGATTAAAAGTAAAGAAACTGGAAAAAGCTAGAATAAATTGAAGGAATAAGAGGTTCTTAATAGTTTCAGAGGCAGCTTTAGGCAAGGACTGACCAAAATAGGGGAAAGTAATACAGTAAAAGAAGAGGGTAGCTTTGAGAGACACAGTAGTGAAGGCCACAGAGAATCATATAGATAGAAGGACAAGGCCTTATAGAAATCCTTGGATAACACAGGAGATACTGAACTTAAATGTTGAAAGAAGAAAATATAAAATTGCAGCAAGGAAAACAGGCAAAAAGGAGTGCAGACTGGCTAAGCAGGAGTGGCTAGAAGACAAATGCAAATCTGTAGAGGAATGTGTAAGTAGATGAAACATAGATACCACCTATATGGAAATAGAAGAAATGTTTGGAGACAAAAAAAGTAGCTGCATGAATATCAATAGTTCAGATGGAAAACCAGTGCTAATCAAAGAAGGAAAAGCTGAAAGGTTGAAGGAATATATTGAGGGCTTAAGTAATGTAAATGAACTTCAATGGTGGATACTTAGGGAAGAGGAAGTACATGAAGATGAGATAGGAGATATAGACATTGTAAGAAGAATTTGACAGAGCACTGAAGGCCCCTGGAATAGAATACATTAGATGTACTTTCCATATCAGTTGATCCAAATTGAGGTGATCCTTTGGATGTAGCACATATCAGAAAACAAGATACACTTATAAAATGGGAACGGATGTTCCATTTTAGGAGTACCTTCCACAGATCCCAAATGTAGTTGTCTTTAGATGTGGAATCAATCAAAAAGGATTGCATTTTAAAAATATTTACATATTACAGAACATAAAAGCCATATTCAGGCACAAAAAATTAAATCCCTGAGAGCAATTATAGGTTGCAAAAGGGAAGAGAGGCTAATAAATCAAGATATTAGAGAAGAGCTGCAAATCTTTAGCCTAAATGATAGAATTAGAGAGTACAGAAGAAAATGGAAAAAAACACCTAGAAGGAATGAAAAGTGAGAGACTTCCCTTAAAGGCAAGAAATTATAAGTGCCATGAAAGAAGAGATAGAGAATGACCCTGACAGAGATGGGTACTGCAACAGGCAAATCCTGCCTAATACCTGAAGAGAAGGGGAAGAAGAAGAAGAAGAAGGAGATAAAACTTTTTACTACATTCTAAATGTTGAATATACTAGATTCATATTATAATTCCTTGGCTGTACTTATTATTATTTATTTACTTATTGAATTTTACAACACTTATTTACAATGACCTCATTACTACACAAGATTAGTACTGAAGTCAGACTGAACACAACATTCACAATTGTGAATGTAAACAGTAACACACAAATTAATCATTTTGGCTAAAAAATTATCAGTTGAGTAGAAGGAGTTAGCCACCAAAAAATCCTTTTGACTCTCTTAAAATTGAATTTTATAGCGAGTTATATTTTTTATGGCTGCTGGCATGTAATTAAAAAGGAGTATCGCTGAGTCTTTTATTTTTTATATTATATATTTATCATGTTCCACAGGATCAAACTGAGGAGCAGGCCTACATAGTCATGGAACAAAGGAGTAGTAACTGATAAAGTTAAACGTAAAGCAATTGTAAGCACACGATAGGTATAAGCATAAATAAAAGAAATGATAACATAATACAGGCGTTAGCTTAATTTTTATATTCTTCCAGGGACTTCTCAACGGAATATAAAGAGTGAGCCATGAGGAAACTTTTCAATTTAGCCTGGAAAGTGTATGGATTACTACTAAGCTCTTTGAATTCTTGTGACAGCTTATTAAAAATGGAATAGGCTTCCTGCACAGCTTTCTGCACAAGGGTCAAAGATGTATAATTCAAATGCAGATTCAGTATCTGTCCAGTATTAACTGAACAAAAGCTGATAACTTTTGGGAATAACTAAATATTATTAACAACAAATGACATTAAAAAATATGCACTGAGAGGTCAATGTCAGAATTCCCAAGCTACTAAAGAGGGATCGGTAATAGGTACGCAAGCTTACCACACAAGCTGCTCAAATCGCACATTTGAATCAGAGTTGCTCCAAAAACTAGCACCAAATGTCATAAGCAAATGAAAATATGTAAAGTAGACCATATTTCATGCTGAACTATCACTTATTTCGGAAACAGTTCTAATGTTAAACAATGCAGCATTAAAGTAAGAAGTGGGCCTAATGTGAGCTACTCCCTTGCTCCATAACTGTAACTTCTACAACAATATCTCATGATCAACAGAATCAAACACTTTTGTTAACTCACAGAATATGTTTGTGGCAGTGATAATCGATTTTCCACCATGAACAAACATTTCTCTATGTTCTAACTGCTTTGACCAGCCGCTTCCTGGCTTCAGCCATCTTGTTAACTCGGTTTGCTCTGGGTCTTTGTGGTGTTCAGATAATAAAGATCAGTTCAGCTTATAATTGGGTTTTATTGGGGCTATAACGCTGCTAAATCCCATACTGGTCACCCTATACAAAGTTTTTGAGTGTCACAGGGGTGTTTGTTCATGAAACTCGCACTTCCATGCTGCTAGGTTCTCGTTAAATACGGCTACCAGTGGTATGACAGTTACAATGACCATGACTTCACCGTTAAGCCTGCCAACGAGTGCTGCCACCATCTCTCGCATTCTCACCTCCTTGTGCTTAGATGTCTACACCTAACGTTTCAGAACAAGCCTTTTCACCAGATACCCTCAGCTCATCACCAAACAATAGCACGAGCTGTCAGACAATGGATTCCGGTTATGTAACACCAAGTGCTTCATGAAATATGCCTTGCATGAACAGTTTCAGTGCCCAGAACAGTTTTGCTTATGTATATTCATGGCCAGGTTCTATCATGACTTCTGCTGGAATTGTTGATTCAAATTTAAACACTAGCCCCGCCGCCGCGCCACTAGTGTATCCTTCCACGTCTCCTTTGCCGGTTTCCAGTTTGAATAGTGGTACACATGCACAGAACTATTTTGTGCCTCCAACTTTCAGTGCTTCTGCAGGTGGACACGTTTGTGACTCTCCATTGAGTGTTAATTACGGTGCGGAACCTTTTGTTGTACACAAGGTCCAACCCACGAACATTTCTGTGTTTGTGCCACGTGTTTGACAATTCGAACTGTTCCCTACCAGTAATTCATATTGGGAAACAGGACGCTCTGTTGCATGACTTTTCGTGCCTGAACAGTGCGCATAATGACTTTTTGTTCAATGTAAAGCCATCTACAGCGTCCAGACACGCCACATCTGCGCCGCAGCCACCTATGCTGTCTGCTTCCCCATGCGTGGCTTGTACATCGAGTGTCTTCACACTGTTTCCGAGTGTTTCACCTGCGCCGGTAGCCGGCTCCACATCCACAGTGCTGCTCGCGTGCGATCCCATGCAACAAAAACAAACAATGCCTCCTCTGATGCCCTGGCCTGCTGGCCCGCCATGTGCTGGTCGGTCCCTCAAGTTACCGGCTTTCTCACGCGAGAATTCACGGAGATGATTTGCGTTGGTGGAACATTTGTTTGCAGTTCATGGTATCACCAGTGATGCTTCACACTATGCATACCTTTTGTCAGGCCTCCAAGATCATCTCGACCTCCTCGGCAATGTGATTCTCAACCTGCCACAGGACAACCTGTACGACACCACAAAACGGATCCTCCTTGAAAGGCTCTCACGTCCTGCTGAAGAGGTCATACAAGACTTCATTACCTCAGTGAAACTGAATGACAAGTTGCCGTCAGATTTGTGGCGATTGCTGAGGTCTCAGATTGACCCCTTCGTTATTCCTGACGCTGCATTCTGGCCCCTGTGGCTTCTAAAAATGCCAGTAGAGCTGTGGTTGCGACTCTTACCTCAGGCTGGAGACGCCTTAGACAAGCGTCTACACCTCGCAGATGCAACGTACCAACCCACAAGGACATCACGCCACTCGTAGCTGCTGATACCTCACCACCAGTGCACCACCCATAACAGCAGAGTAATTGCAACTATTGCTACTACCACGCCTGTTTTGGTACTGCCACATGACAGTGCCCTATTCCACACCCACACCCAAACGAGAAGTGTGGGGAGTCCATCCCCCCACCCAGCTGATTACAAGCACCAGTCCATGCTGCATTCCCTGTGCCACTCGCCGATGCAAAGTGGTCAACTTTATCTTCGGGACTGTGTTACATACTGTTAGTTAGTCGCCACGGGTGCAGATGTGTCTATCTTACCAGTTTCTATGACCACAGGACCCTTACGTTCACATCAGCCACTCCTTCGAGCAGCCAATAACACTAATCTCAAGTACTTAGGCTCCGTCAAGCATACTGTGCACATAAACTCTAATTGTGCTCTTAAATGGACTTTCTTAGTCACCTAGATCATTGAACCTATAATTGGAATCGATTTCTTATCTCATCACAAACTCTCTCTGGGCGTAGTACGCTGCACAGTATTTCGTCATGATGCAAATGCACATCTCTGTGTGCCTCATTGCATCGCATTTCTGCTGCCTCAAACACTTTTGTCGAGCTTATCCGCGAGTGCTTAAAAACTGTTGCCGAGGTAAGTGACGTTGTCTCCAAGTGGAGTGATGAACTCAAACAAGTAGCCCACCTCCACTCCAAGCAATTGGAGGTGTCTCGCCGATACGGAGAATCAACTAACTGCACATGGTAAACGCACTACATGTCCTGCCGGCAGTGAATACACAGCAGGTTAGTGACAGTGTTTCCAATTCGAGTGTTTCATGTGCCGTGTCACCCCCCCTCCCCCCGTAGGGTTTGCTTTGCTAAAAATGTATCTATCATTCCGTCCAGTACACTCACAGATGTTTGTACAAGCCATGGTTGCCATGCCAACACCGCGTACTTGTTCTGTTGTGCCACGCCACACACTGCCGGTGGCTGCTGCAGACACTATTTTGCCTACCCCCCTCTCCACTGGAAGACCACGTGGCTTGCCCTGCCACTGTGCACCCACGCACGCTGCCGCACGCCTGTGGCAGGCCACAGAACTGTCTAGACCTGCCTCTTGAACCGCCACCTTGTGCACAAACCACTGTGCTGCCCTCTCGGCCACCGACGGCTGCCAGGAGTATT
The DNA here is from genome assembly GCA_026315105.1 of Locusta migratoria. Classification (NCBI taxonomy): domain Eukaryota; kingdom Metazoa; phylum Arthropoda; class Insecta; order Orthoptera; family Acrididae; genus Locusta; species Locusta migratoria. The sequence goes on along the minus strand of CM048744.1, from coordinate 530,116,115 downwards.
TCTTGCACTGCTCGGCAACCTTCGTTTGAATCGAACATTTCTGAGCCACTGCCTCACAGCGCCCTGCCAGCTGGCACCCCACTCCCTGCCCTGCATGACCTAGTTTCACCATGCGCAGGTAAAAACAATCTGGCGCTCCGGCCTGCATCTTTGTTGTCACAAATGGGACAGTGCACAGACTTAGACTTACTGAGGGCCCTCCGATTTCTAGCAAGCCTCGACGCCTCTGCCCGGAAAAACTTGCAGTGGTTAAACAGTAGATTGCCAAACTATTGGACACTGGTATTACTGAACCTTTTGTCAGCAACTGGTCGTCGCCTATACACCTTGTTGATAAAAAGGATGTCTCATGGTGTATGTGTGGCGAGTACCATAGACTTAATGCTAGGACAATTATTCCATATCAAACATTGCAGACTTCCCTCAAGTTCTGTCAGGTGCAAAAGTGTTTTCTGTGGTAGACTGCAAATGTGCTTATCACCAGATTCCCATGGCTCCAGAGGACATTGAAAAAACTGCCATTATGACTCTGACTGGTTTGTTTCAGTACCACTTTATGCCTTTCTGGTTAAAGAACCCTACTCAAACTTGGTAACGCTTTATTAACGAAGTACTTTCTGATCTCAAATTTTGTTTTGCATACCTTGATGACATTTTAGTTTTTAGTTCCTCTGTCAAGGAGAACAAGAAACATGTGCAACTACTTTTGGACGGACTCACCACGGTCAGCATTTCCCTTAATGACTCAAAGCAACTATTACAGCAAACGTCTGTGCTCTTTCTTGGATTTACTGTCTCCGCTGAATGCATCTCCCCACCTGCTGACCGTGTGAATCAAATTAGGCACCTCCTGCCCCCATCCACATTTAAAAAGCTCCGCAGCCTCCCTCCTCAACCTACCTAATTCCGCATTTGCTTTCTGCAACTGCACCTGTAGGGCACAGATCTTATGCTTCTGTTCCTCCATTAACTTATTCTTGCTGCATGGTCTGCAATTCCAGGAGGTCTCCCTACATTGCCCATTGGCTTTTCCCACTTCACTACCCCCAATGAAAATACTTCAAACAAATCTCACACGGTAACCCACTACTCAGGAATCTATGGCACACATCTCAGACTCTGCCCCACCAACCCATCCCTTCCCTTAGTAAAGATATCCCAGAAATTTCTTTTCTCCCCAACTATTTTCAGCACCTCCTCATTAGTTACATGATCTACCCAAATAATCTTCAGAATTCATCTGTAGCAATGCATTTCAAAAGCTTCCTCATCTTTTTGTCTGAACTCCTTACCATGCACCCATACAATACTACACTCCCGGCAAATGCTTTCAGAAAGCACTTCCTGACTTTTAAATTAATATTGGATATCAACAAATTTTGCTTCTTCAGAAATACTTTTCTTCCCATAGCCATTCTGCATTTTATATCTCCTTTACTTCAGCCATCAGAAGCTATTTTGCTATCCAAATAACAAAAATTATCTACTAATTTTATTGTCTCATTTTGTAATCTAATTCTTTCGGCATTACCTGATGTTCTTACAGTACATTCATTTACCCTTGTTTTGTACTTGTTAATGTTCGTCTTATAACTTCCTTACAAGACAGTGTCATTTCCATTCAATTGCTTTTCCAGGTCCTTGCTGTGTCTGGCAAAATTACAACATCATCAGCAAACTGCAGAGTTTTTAGTTCTTCTCTTTGAACTTTAATTCCTTCTCCAAATTGTTTCATCCAATTCTTCACAGCTTTTTCAGTGTGTAGTATAACAGGTGAATTGGCATTATACTACGATTCCGTTTCCCCATGAGATGTACAGATTCGATGCAAATGTAGGTTTAGTGCACGAAAGGACATGTACTGTGTGCCTTGCAGCATGTGTGCAGGTACGCAGAAGCAGGCATGTGCGGCAGCCCAAAGACTGAACTACTTGATGCAGCAGTGGCCACCGATCTGTCTGTCAAAGAGTGCTACTATTTTACTGTGACGTTCCATCCCAAAGAGTTTATCTGACCTCATTATTAAGTTGTGACAAATGAGATATTAGTAATTCTAACACAGTCTAACATATATAGTCACGACACTCCCTCTGAGTTTTGTTACACACTGCGACAGCAGTGCTCCAAGCGGCCGACAAGCTACATTTCTGAATACAATATTGGATGAGTATGAATAGCATTGTTTATATTTTTTTTACAAATGTCTGTCTAGGTGTGTTTGCATTTGGATATGTGTGAGTGTGTGTGTATTTGTTTACCTTCCTTTTTTTCCCCTAAGGTAAGTCTTTCCACTCCTGGGATTGGAATGACTCCTTTTCCACTTCCTTAAAACCCATATCCTTCCCTTTCTCCTCCCCTTTTTTCCTCTTTTTCCTGAAGAAGCTGCCAGTGGTGGCGAAAGCTTGTATGTGTGTTTGTGTGTGATTGTATTCGTATCTATCGAGAGCCAGTCCTTTTGGTAAGTCATCTCTTTTCTATTTTTATTTTTATTTTTGTGTATCCCACCAGGAAGTTTCCCTCTATAATTATTGTTTATATTGATTTTAACATACTTTTTTATATTAGGGACATATGTATTGCCATAAAAAATAAGTAATAACTTAAAAAGTATCTCCATATTTGTCCTTCTTAAGTTTCTCAAGATCCCTTACAAGGTACAAAAAGGTACAATTCAGAACAGTTTATTTACAACGTACAGGTTTCTACAGAATAATTTCATTTTCTATTGAAAATAAAAAATGGCTATGAAACCCCAGAAGACTTGCACTTTGGCAGAAAGATATCCCTTTTCTGCTCAGGAAAGTTAAGGTATCTTCACTACAATTCCAGTAAAATTGATAAGGGTGGAAAGTAGGGTATATATAAAGCATTAACTACAGTACTTAATGCACCAAATCAGTCACCACAGCTGTAGATGAAGCAAAAACATCACAGACATGATAATAAAATGGCAAAAGCAATCCAACTGTTTTCCAACAAAGAAGAACCAAATGTCACAATCGTTACTGCAGCTGAACCATAAACAGCAATAATCTTCAAAACATTGCCTTTTCAAGCTAAAGTAATTACACTAAAAAGAATATGTGCAAATAAGAAAGACTAGTAAAGTGCAAAAATATACAAATCATTAGAATCCACACTGCATGATAGGTGTCAAAGAACTGCATCTCATAGTAAGAACAGACCATAATAGAATTTTTTGTTTCTCTTATGTTTATATTCTACTTACTTTCAGCAGAATAATCTCCAAATACACACTTAGGTATTCATAAATATTTGTTCATGATGATGTTCTTTATACCAGTGAATCAGTTAAATTTTACTGATTTTACATTAATTTCCATATTGTCTACATATCCTGATATTTTACTAAAGTGTAAATTTACTATTTCATTAACTTTGTATAAATATACTTGTAAACAAACATCACTCCTTCAGTGACTTGACCTCACTAGGAGTGCTAATGTCTAAGAGAAACCAAAAGTGGTAGAACTCCTCAGCACAGTCATTTGGTGATACACAACAAGTGTACAGACTGAAAAACATTGGGGAAAGGCTACAACCAAGTCTTATTTCCTTTCCAACCTCTGCATCCCTTCCATGCCCTTCAGCTCTTATACAGTATGTCTGCAAATTCTCTCTGCAGCAGTGAGCTCCGTGTGTCTCGCCTTGCGGATTGCATAAGGGTGGCAGCACATTAATGTCATTGTATAAGCAACGCTACCCCCCCCCCCCCCCCCATGCTACTACTACTGCAGGCCCATGGAACACATACAGGTCCGCTTTTCTGTGCTACCAACCTCACATGCCCCACAACACGAGACAAATGGAGACTGCCACTGCAGAGAGACTTTGCGGACACACTGTAACTGCTGTCTGGTTTTTGTACAGCTTGTGTATAGCTTTTTGTTCCTCATATTTTGCCACTGGTGCCTTCAGAGTATGGAGGAATGTATTCCAGTCAACATTTTAAAAAACTTTTTCCAAATGTACAAATGCTAAAAGCATATGTTATCCTTTTCTTAACCTATCTTCTAAGATAAGTCATAATGTGAGCATTGCCTAGTGTGTTCCTGCATTTCTGCTAAATCCAAACTGATCTTCGCCTAGGTCAGATTACACCAGTTTCTCCATTTGTCAGTAAATAATTCTTGTTAGTATTTTGCAACTGATATATTACACTGATAGGTGTGTAATTTTCACACTTTTCTGCATTTGTTTTCTTTGGAATTGGTGTTATTATATTCTTCTTGAAGATGAGACAGTTGTTTCAGTATTGGCTCTGCCAACGATGTCAGCTGGGGAATATTATCTATGGGATTACAGCTCCATGATAATTGTAACTGGGAGAAGCAGTATTACAGACCTGCTGAAGCACCTAAACAAGTCCCTATTCACTCCATAATGTCATACGGGATTATTTTCTGGGATAACTCATCAGGCCAAGATAAAAAAATTTGAGCCCACAAATATGCAGTACAAATCATTTGTAAGGTTAGCTCAAGAACATCCATGATGTCATGAATGCTGGACTGGTTTATACAGTTTTATACAGTTTATATGCTTCAGTTAGTTATTTGAATGATTAATTATGATAATGTTATCTCTATAATTTATTTATGAACAGATTTGCATTCGTCACAGTATTTGTTTTTCCATTTTTTATTCAAGTGGTGTGTTATTTGTGTCTGTGTGTACTGTGCAGTGAGGCTCAGTCATGTGTTTGCAATTTGCAGCAAGCAGTTCCAGCTGTAGCAGTCAACTAAAGCTAAGTTCCTATAAGTTCTTTGTGACTTATAGTTAATTACCAAATTTTATTACTTTTGAAGAAGTATTAGTGCATAGCAATTAGTAAGTAAACTGTCAATTTAGAAATGGCAGCTACTGTGTGGAGTAAAAATTGCAGAGGGAGACAGAGAGATGAATACAGTAAGCAAGTTGAAAAGGATTTAGGTTGCCATTCTTATTCAGAGATGAACAGACTTGTACAGGACAAGGAAGTATGGAGAGCTGCATCAAACAAATCGTTGGACCAAAGACCAAAACAACAAACAACAATTATCATCACAAATTCTAATTTCAAGTTGATGCCTATTGATTGGAAGTAAAACCAGAAAAATATCTGATGATTTCCAATTTACTCTGTTATCTGGGTACAGTTCCAAAAAATTAACTTAGAAATCTATTATTTTGATCAAATTAGAAGTTATATTTTTATTTATTATTATTATTATTATTCCCCACAAAATCACCTAAATTGTAATTTCTATTTTTTCTCCTTTCATCACAAATTAAAAAAAATCTACATGTATCACTCTGTTATTGCTAATAATCCTTAAAACTCATCTTTGTTGTAAAAACAAAATCAACTCAATTACACATTAGTGCACTGTCATATACAAAATGATGGTCAGAAAACTTCATTTATAATGTCAAAGTAGATAAGACAGCAAACAGTGTTGTCATTTTTTCAGTTGACTTTGGAGGCAGCCCCCAAACGGTTTAGAATTTCATGTATAGTCATTTACTGTTCTAATCATTACAAACTCTACTTCCCCAGTAACAAAAATAAATAAGTAATAATAATAATAATAATAATAATAAAAGAGGAAACTCTTCTGTTTTTACCGTGAATATTATTTTTCTGTGAGAACATAAAATTATTCTAAAATATTTGCTTACATGTCACTAGTCTTATTGTTAGGGAAAAATCTTAAACCAAACAGTCAAACAATTGTAAAGTAGTAGTTAAATACATAGATTTAAGATGTTTTGATAGTGTTCTAGAATCAATACCTGATGTAATTCTTATAATACACATCTGTTGCCTGATCTTGAATTTCCCCAAAAAATGACTCCATACTCCATGAGGTAATTAATTAACGAGTACAAGTTATGAATGATACATGTGATGTGATTGCATTACTCAGGCAAATTAAAATAAAACTAAAACTTACACTCCTTCCTCACTTCCATCACTTTTCTTATCTTCAATAGAAGTTTCATGGCGTGGTTGAATTTCAGGAACACGAGGAACTTCATTCAAGGGTATCCTTCCAACATCCCCACTATCATTTGCCATATTACGCTGGAACAATATAAATAAAATCTTTATAAATATTTAACTAAACACTTATGGATCTTCCCCTAACACACATACACACACAGAGAGAGGGGGGGGGGGAGGAAGGGAGAGATAGAGAGGCATACACAAAGTTTATTTGAACTGTTCAGCACTGGCAGAACACACTTCATATTTCACAGTTATTTTTGGGCTGCTAGGATAACTGCACTCTTAATTTGTATAAGGAATGGTGTAGTTCATATTTGCATTTACTTATTTATTATAATTCTGGCTGAGAACAGAATACTCATTTGAGAAATGACAAGACATACAAAAATACAAAGAACAATATGTGAAACATGGCTGCACTGTCACCAGAAAGCAAATTGTATGGGTTAGATTAAATTAGATTAGATTAATACCTGTTCCATAGATCATATATGCGACATTTCATAATGATGTGGAATGTGTCAGTTTAGTAAATGGTGTTAGTACATTACAATATTTTAAGGATTTTTTACTTTAATTTTTTTTTTTTTTTTTTTTTTTTTTTTTTTTCAAAAGGAATTGATGGAAAATGGTACAAGTACTTTATTAAATGCTAGGCTTAGAACTTGGCATTTCCTGGGTATTTACTTATTCCAGGCCCCTCTTACTTGATGCCTCTTACCTCCTCTGCCTACCCACCTCCTCCTCCTTCCTCTCACTGTCCATTTCATACCCTCTCCTCACACTGTTTGACTCCTCCTCCTGCTCCTCGCCTATCTAACCATCATCATCTCAACCTTCCTCTGTTGATACATCTCCTCACTCTTTGCTCATTTTCTCCTCCCTCTCTCTTGGCCCAACTCCTCATCCCCTCCCATCCCTTCTCTGATGATCTTATCTTCTGCCTATCTCAGTTCCTACCCACATATATGAAAATTACATGTAAATGCAAAATTTCATTGAGATCGGCAAAATGAGGCAGAAATTAATTCCAAGGTAGCCTCCACAATGTACTATATGATGGCCAGTGAAGTATAAAAACTTACTCCATGGGAACGTACGAACATGTGTCAGTTTTCATGATGGTTTGTCAGATGGTTTAGTAGTCTATTGTAAGGTACTCTCTGCCAATACTTAAAGAGAGAGAGTAATAAAGAATAATATCATCCAGCAGAGGGAATGAACAATGCAAACCGATCTGCACAATATCTACGCCAAAAGCCACTATACAGTGTGAGTGACTTCTTTGACAGAAAAACCACAAACTGGAGTGTCTGAACAATACACCATTAAATGAACATTTACTTCTGAAAATTGCTCTTCATAAGTCATTGTACATCATTAAATATCTATGAAAAATTCTTTTTCTTAATCAAACATACTTCATTGATTTTTCTCTTGTATCTTGGCTAAACCTAACCTTGTAACATTGATGCAATCTGTCCAGTATTGACTGGTGAATGATGGAGCTGTGGTAAGAAATGGCAATAATAGTAACAATATGGTAGCTTGAGGAGCATAAAAACTTTCTTCATAAAAACATGCACGTAAGTGCCAACTTGTAAGGTACCCTTCAATGTGCAACATATGAAATCTTATATAGACAATGACCTTTCACTTGTTTTTAAAGTGTAAAATTGTATGAAAATTGGAGTAAACCCATAGGTTTGTATGAATGACAAGCAAATGGACACTTTCCTTTATATATAAGTATTTTTATCTAAGAGTCTACCTGAATTTTTATCTTGTGTCTCAGTTAATCACCAGTAAACTGTGATTGACAAAAATACAGTAAGAGATTAAAAACTAACCTGTGATATTACACTTTTTAAAGGCCAAATGACAAAACCATTCAAGCATTGTATTATACTGGATGAATATAACAAAAAAAGCATTTTCACATGTATGGTTAAGTTCATAAGTTAAAGAATATCTGCCATTTCCTAAGAGTATTTATTGCTCGATATTTCATGAATTTTTGCTCGCCACAGTCACCCATTGTTGCGCACTGTGACTAAACTGCCTTGCAAACACGATGAGACAATGGGCTGTCTACTACAAGGGGGTTGTAGTGGGTGGTCATGGTGAGGAGTCTGTCAGTATGTAGACACAGAACAGCTAGTTGTTAACATGTCATGTGTCCAACCACAAAGCCGATGGAAATTATCCACTGAAATGCTAAAATAATCTTCAAAAGAGAAAGATTGGCTGGTCAGTACTTACCTTAGTTCTGTACCACTGATAGTCACACACACACACACACACACAATAATAATAATAATAACAATAATAATATGGAGATAAGAAATTGGACACTAGCTTTAGGAACTGTATTTCTTCATCAGGTAGGATGAAGGAAGAAAAATGGAATGGGGAACAGTAGGGGAAGGTTTTTGATGACTTAGACTATGAGATGAAACACATAATCTTTTATAAGTACAAAAATGAACAGCAATATGTGAGGTTGAAAAGTCAAAACTGATTTAATCCCTTTCCACCAGTAAATGGACAATACCTTTGATGATTGCGAAGAAAACATCATGAAAACTTTGGCTATATGGTGATTTTAAGGTCACAGTGAACTCACAGTCTTTATTTATCCAGTTACAAAGCCTGATGAACTGTTTGCCACACTCGTGGAAGAATTTAATGGCGAATAGTATATTTCTAAAACTGACTACTGAATCTTATTTACAAGTGCCTCATGACAATTAATCACAAACTAGCTAGTCATCAGCATGTCATATGACCAACCACAAAGCTGCATGAGATAACAGAACAACAACTTCATTGATGGGCTTTATTCCTCAGACAATATAACTAAGAGATACATTTTCAGAACACTAGACAGCACACAAATTCTAATGCCCTGTCACACCACCTGATCATCATTAGTTCAACTTTTGATCAGGCTGAGTTTTTTCACTGAAGCCCAGCAAGCCATGGACTATTTTTCCATTAATGATTCTTAGACTGTTGGTGCCATGTCCAAGCATACAATACTACAACAAATACATAGATACATCTGGCATGGATAGACAGATCAGGTCCCCAATCGGAAGGCAAAATCCGCTACATCACTATTTTCATCTCCAGTATAAGTTCCTTCCTGGTGGGCAACATCATTTTGTTAATAGATCAGAACTTTCTATGGGTGGTCACCAGAACTTCCTGAGTTAGATGACCTGTGTCTCCTGCACCATTGGCATTGAGGTGTATTTTTTATCTGGATGCTAGCCTGACGGCATGTCTACTGGTGGAATACTGGCAAGCAGATCAACACCTCATCTGTAATTGCTATTGTTTATGTTTAATGGTTGTTTCAGTAAACATTCAATATGCATTTGTTATAGGTCAAATACCACAATGCCATCCGGTGAAAGATAGTCTTTCTATGAATGAGATCACATATTTTAAGCTAGTCTGCTCATGTCCTTGATGGGGCATGAGTGACCTCTGTGGAGTGATATAATAGTATAGCTCAAGTCATTTTAATGAGACTTCCTGTATTGTATACAGTATATTATCGTAAAGGCTTTTATACATTTTCCCCACATTTTGTAATGCAATGGTGAAGTATATTTTATTCCATTCCAATGAGTGGTCATGCTATGTAGCTATTTGTAATTTTTTATTGAGTCCAATTATACATTACATGCAGTTAATGCAACATCAGATTGAAACAATGAGGAAACTTGATTACAAGTCAAGCATATGGATATAACAGGTAGCAGATGTGGTGACCCCAAATGTGAGCAAATTGGAAATGTTAAAACTTACTTGGATAAAATGCTCAAGACAGAAGATAATGGGTCCTTGGTTATCATTTCAAGCAGTGGTGGAAAGTAGTTTTGCCATATGAAAAATGGTTTGTCATAATGAGACCCTAAAAAATAAGTGGAACTTTAATGACAGCGACTTTAAATGTAATTACAAGGGAGGAGAGGAGATGAAATATCAAAATAATAGCCGGAATGTTTCTGTTTTAACTTACACTAATTACCGCAATGCTCGAGCACATTATTGCTCAGCAGTTTACTTGTCACTGACTGCTGTGATTCGGCATACCTCTTGTAATTGTCGAGGTGTTGTGGTGGCACTGAGATCACTGTCACTGCTATACATAGGGCCTCTATGAACACTGGCATGAACAACCCTTATCAGTCAGTTACCAATTCAGCTGGCAATGAAGCCAAAGGCACCAATGTTTCAGATGGATGCTCTGCAATGGCCGTGGGAGTGCCAGAAACCGTAGGCTGTGAAGCTGGCTGTGACATCCAGAGAGATGGGTGGGTAAGAAAATTTTACAGTATTGCTCCTTGGAACTGGCGGTGGGGTGAACTGAGGTGGCAAACAAGTGGTCAGGCCGAGGCACTAGAGCAAGATGGTCAAGTTGGTGCATGATCAAACCCTCACTGGTACACACCACACAGAGATGGTGATTAATGGACAAAAAGCATTTCATTTCTGCAGGGCTGCCACCCCAAACTGGCATGGAGCAATAAGAAATGGGAAATTGGGTGAGGGCCTCGTCTGTAGATGTGTAAATCATCTAAAATTTGAATGTTCAAACTAGTCTTTCCACCTCATCATTTGATTGGGGTAAGAGGGAGGAGCTACCAAATGGCAAATACCCTGACAGGTACAAAGGTATGAGAGGTGAATTGTGGACCATTATTCATTATAAGAGTACATGCAAACTGACAGAGCCAGAGGAGTTGCTTCTGTGGTGCTTGATGGGTAGTGTCCTACAAGTAGATATTTAGAGTAGGCATTGACTAACAATAACCAACACGTATTGAGAAAGGGGTCATGCTGCTGCAAGACGGGTAATGTCAGAATCAATGCCAGGCCAAAAAACACATTTGCATGTCAAAGACTTAGTGCATGAAATACACCAGTGTTCCGAATGTAAGAGTTGTAGAACCTCTTGTTGTAGAGCAGTGGGAATCACAACTCATGGTGATGACTCTTTGTAGACAGTTGAACCACACCCTCCTGCTGTAAGTGATGCACAGATATTTTTTTTTTTTTTTTTTTTTTTTTTTTTTTTCCTGGCAAGGAGGCCGATTGACTGAACAAGGAAACCAACAGATTGTGGTCTGTTATGAGTTTAGGCCTATACAAGAAAACAGTAAACTTTTGAAAGCATATAAAATGGCAAGCACCCCCTTTTAAATTTGTGAGTAACGCTGCTGTGCTGTGTTGAGTATCTTTGATGCATAAGCTATTGGACATTCAGAGCCATCTTCATACCTAAGGGCCAGAACGGTCCCAATGCCACAGTTGGAGGCATCAGTAGCCATAACCTGTTGATGATCTGAATGGAAGGTGACCAAGTGTATGGTGGACTATAACATAGCTTTCAATGCAGAAATGCACTTTAACAGTAATGGTAAAGGTACAAATTACCTTCCACCAAGATCTATACATTGGCTTGCAGAATAGGTATGCAGATGCAGGTTGTATTCATAACTGTGAGGAAAGTCTAGATACAATTCATTTGGCTTTATTTACTCTTTTTTTCTTAAACAATGTGCTCCTGTCAGCTCTGCGTAAGCAGAGAGTGTATAATCCCCCCAGAGGGCTCACGGTGCTTTCATGGTGTAATGTAACAGCTAGGGCAAACGTGAAGCACCAGATTCCCACTTCCTATTTATCCACCCGATACGCCAACCTTTATTCAAGAATCCAATATCCTATACATTTCTGATAAAATTTTGTATCCCACACTCTTTTCCCACCTATCCTTCAATTACAGCATATTTATAGCTCAAGCTAAGACATCTGGTGTAATTTCAATACTTCTCACAACTTTTTATCATGAAGCTAATCATTGTAGTTTAAAAAATGCAGACCTCTGATTTGTAATTAACACGTTTTATAGTAGAATGTTATAGAAGGAAGTATTGTCATCCATTGTAGGGACAACAGTTGATTACAATATAAATAACGATAAAGTCTGAAATTACATCAATCTTAATTAAACACTGAATCTATTTTTACTGATTTTATAATCAAACATAATTATTCCACCAAGAAAATACATGAATTATGTATACAGTTTGTTAATGACAAGTACCCATATTTAACCAACTATTTGGTATTTATAAATTAATTCTGACAGAACTCATTATGTAATATGAACTAATTTTAACACTGATTTATATACACACATCTGTACTACTAAAAACTATTTATCTATCAAATGCTAAATATTTGGGTAAATCGCAATAATGAAACTAACATATGCTAATTGTAACAAATGTATAAAAACAGGATGTGCAGTGCCTATCAGGGTTATTGTTGTTGTTGAGAACCAGTGTTACAGTTATTGTCTGAGTGTTGAAGTTACAGTCAGTGTTGAAGTTGCAGTTATTGTATCGTGTTAAAGTTAATAAAAGTAAAGGATATATAAAAATTAAATCATTTATACAGTCGTTACACATTCCACTGCAAATGAAAAATTATGAAGAAAAAGTATTACTGCAAAAATAAGCAGTTTTAATTCTATGGAACAAAGTAGCATTTAACTCTCTTAAACCAGGATACCAGGATAGGAGGGTTAAAGTGGCAAGCATGGGGCCTTGATCTAATGCAGTCTTCCTTCCTTCCTTACTTCCCAGACTACATTTCCTTTCCCCTTCCATCCTTTCCTACCCTCACTCCTTCCCCTCCCCACTGGGGAACTAATAACCTTCGCAGTTTAGTCCTCCTATCCCAACCAAACAACCCCCCTCCAGAGTGTATATCATCATTTAGGAATTAGTTAGACTTCATGGTAGAGTTTCTCAATATTAACCCTCCCCTCTCCCCCCTCTGATGAGCTTGCTGTGGAATAGCAGCTAGTAGACTGGATACTCTAAAATTTGCACTGCATATGCCATGGTGCGCCGACTGGAGGTTTAAATGACCCATTGTCAACAGAAGAAAATACACACAAATATGTTTTTACTCCCACCACTTATTGGTGAATAGATTTTTTTTTATGCATCCATATAGTAGTTTGGCTTGTATGGCTCAATGATACAGAAAGCCGTACCATAGGTGCAACCACAGAGGAGGGGTATCTGTGGTGAGGCAAGACAAATGTTTGGTTCCTGAAGAGGGGCAGCAGCCTTTTCAGTAGTTACAGGAGCAACAGTCTGGATGATTAACTGAGCTGGCCTTCTAACATGAACAAACATGCCTTTGCCATTCAGTTACTGTGAATGGCTAAAAGCAAGGTGAAACTACAGTCATTAATTTTCCCGAGGACATACACATCTACTGTATGAAAATATAATGATGGCATCCTCATGGGTAAAATACTCCAGACGTACAATATGCCCCAATTAGGATCTCCGGGCGGGGACTACTCAAGAGTATGTCATCATCAAGAAAAACAAAACAGGGATTTTCTAACCCTTAATTGGGTAGGTAAATTAGAAAATCTGAAAAGAGAAATGTGTAGGTTAAAGTTAGATATGATGGGGATTAGTGAAGTTTGGTGGCAGGATGAACAGTTTTTAGGTGAGTACAGGGTTATAAATACAAAATCAGTTGGTGGTAAAGCAGGACTACGTCTGATAATGAATAAGAAACTAGGAATGTGGGTAAGTTATTATGAACAGCATATTGAACACATTAAATTAGCAAAGATAGACTCAAAGCCAACTCCGACCACAGCAGTACAAGTTTATATGCCAACTAGCTCAGCTCACGATGACAAGATCGAAGAAATCTATGAGGAGATAAAAGAAATTATTCAGGCTGATAATGGAGAAGAAAACTCAATGATGGGGGACTGGAACTCAGTAGGAAAGGAAAGAGAAGGAAATGTAGTAGGTGAATATGGACTGGGGAAAAGGAATAAAAGAGGAGATTGCCTGGTAGAATTTTGTGCAGAGCACATTTTAATTATCACAGACACTTGCTTTAATCATCATGAAAGAAGGTTACATACGTGGAAGATACCAGGAGACACTGGGAGGTACCAGTCTGACTTTGTAATGGTAAGAAAAAGGTTCAGAAACCAGGTGTTAAACTGTAAGACATATCCAGGGGCATGCATAGACTCTGACCAAAGTTTTTGGTTATGAACTGTAGATTAAAACTTAAGAGACTACAAAAAGGTAAAAAATTAAAGAGATGGAATCTGGACAAATTGAAGGAACCATAGGTGGTTGACAGTTTTAGAGGGAGCATTAGGCAAGGATTGTCTGAAATGGGGGAAAGTAATACAGTAGAAGAAGAGCGGGTAGCTCTGAGAGACAGAGTAGTAAGGGCTGCAGAAGATCATATAGGCAGAAGAACAAGGCCCAATAGAAATCCTCAGATAATACAGAAGATACTGAAATTAACTGATGAAAAGAGAAAACAAAAAAATACATCAACTGAAGGAGGTAACAGGGAGACAGACATATAAAAAATGAGGTTGACAGGAAGTGCAGACTGGCTAAGCAGGAGTGGCTTGAGGAGAAATGCAAGACTGTAGAAGAATGTATACTAGGGGAAAGGTAGATACAGCCTACAGGAAAATAAAAGAGACATTTGAAGACAAGAAAAGCAGCAGTATGAATATCAAGAACGCACATGGAAAACCAGTACTAAGCTAAGAAAAGAAAGCTAAAAGATGGAAGGAATATGTCGAAGTCCTGTACAAAGGAAATAACTGGGAGGCAGTATTCTAGAATTGGAAGACAAAGTAGAGGAAGATGAAATAGGACATACTATACTGCGAGAAGAATTTGACAGAGCACTAAAAGATTTTAGTAAAAGCAAGGTCTCGGATGTAGATGATATTCCGTCTGAACTACTGATATCAGACATGAAGAAATTGTTTCACCTGGGATGCAAGATGTATGAGACATGGGAAATACCCTCAGACTTCAAGAAGAATATAGTGATTCCAATTCCTAAAAAGGCAAGTGCAGACAAATGAAAAAAATATAGAACTATCAGCTTAATAAGTCATGGTTGCAAAATACTAACAGGAATTATTTACAGACAAATGGAAAAACTGGTGGAATTCAACCTTGGGGAAGATCAATTTGGATTTAGGAGAAATGTAGGAACACATGAGGCAATACTCACATTACAAATAATCTTAGAAGATAGATTAAGGAAAGGGAAACCTATGTTTCTAGCATTTGTGGATCTGGAAAAAGCTTTTGACAGTGTTGAGTGGAATACACTTTTTCAGATTCTGAAGGTAGCAGGGGTAAAATATAGGGAGTGAAGAGTAAAAAAATGCAAGTAATGGAATGTAGTGTCACAAAATCAGGTGATGCTGAAGGAATTAGATGAGGTAATGAGACAACAAAAGTAGTAGATGAGTTTTGTAATTTAGACAGCAAGATAATTTCTGATGACCGAAGTAAAGAAGATATATAATGCAATATGGCTACGGGAAGAAAAGCATTTCTGAAGAAGCGAAATTTGTTAATTTCTTCACAGCCAATATAAGTTCAAGTGTTAGGAAGTCCTTTCTGAAAGCTTTTGTCTGGAGTGTAGAATTGCATGGGAGTGAAACATGGACAATATGGAGTTAAGACAAAAAGATGATAGAAGCTTTCAAATTGTAGAGCTACAGACAAATGATGAAGATTAGATGGATAGACCGTGTAACTAATGAGGAGATGCACTACAGAATTGGGAAGAAAAGGAGTTTCCAGCATATCCTAACTAAGAGAAGGGAAGGGTTAGTTGGATGCATTCTGAGACACCAAGGAATTGTCATCTTAGCATTGAAAGGAAGTGTGGGGTAAAAATAGTAGAGGGAGACTGAGGAAGAAATACAGTAAGCAGATTAAAAAGGATGTGGGTTGCCGTACTATTCTCACATGAAGAGGCTTTCACAGGACAGGGTAGCATGGAGAGCTGCATCAAACCAGTCTGTGGACTGAATACCACTACCTCAACAATATTTAAACACATTCAAAAGATAATAAATCAGAAGTTCACCAGCTCTCCTCATGATGAAGTTCGTACTTATTGTAGTTGTGCTTCTGTGTACTGATTGTGATGTCAAAATAAAAATGAACTGTGTGAGGATGTATGTGACTTCTTCGACCTTGGGAATGCACTAGAGGGACAACAGGGACCCTCCAGCTTTTGCCTTATGGCCAAGGAAAAAACACTGGGAAAAACCTTGGCAAGGAGCAGTTTCATGTGTATTTTACCTAACTAGCATATTAACTAATGATGTCTGTTCTGAAAGGTTATTTATACAGTAAATAGGCATGTATGTTTCTCTGACTGGTAAACTTGTCAATTACTCTGTTGTTGAAGTTTGGAATATCACTGATTTCCTCCTTGTGAATGGAACAGCCAGTGAGTTCAGCCTTTCCTGACTCATATTGTTCCTGAGGAAGGTTTTGATTCTTTTTAAAGTGCTGAAACTGCACTCTGCTTCTGCTGTTGAAATTGGTGTAGTTAGTGCAATTTTTAATGTTTTGTGCACTTCAGTGAACGATTCTTCAAAGGAATGTTCCACAAAGAAAGTAAATAGCTCACAAACCAATGTAATGCCTCTAAATCTATCACTGCAATAAATCACTGACAGTACATTTTTCCATTTATTGTGGCAAATAAATAGACTGTAGTTTAATGGAAAAATATTCACCAAAGTGACTGGTATTGTTCTCTAAAAGAAGCAAACTTTTTTGGATCAATGATTTCAAAGCTGCTAAATACATGAATGTTTTGGACTCTTCCCTTCAGTTGGTTGGTAATAATGTCAGACACTACTTTGGCATCTGCTGTCAGATTAAGTTCACTGCTACGTTTGGAATGTTTTCTTGGTGGAGCAATACACTCAACATCAGAAACTCAAAACCAGTGAATGTGCTCTTGTATTTCATATACAGTACACTCAAAATGATGTAATCCATTGGATATGGTAATGGCATTTGCACTCTGCATCTGAACTGCGTTAGAGAAAATATCATGTTTCATGATACCTTAAAAAAAATTTAGGAGGAACAAAAAGTGTGGATTGTAAAGTAAATTTCTTATGGCAAATGCTTCTCTTATTGTAACATCAACCCAGGAATCATCTTCCTAAATCTTTTCAAAACATTCCAATAGCTGCAATTTGTTTTCTTTGACAGTATTTAAAGTTCCATCAGTTTGAAGTGACTGAAGGAATACTCTTGTTGCAGACTGTCTGTAACAAATCACTTCACTTGGGAGATGAAGAAAAAATGTAAAATCAACAATATTTGGGAAGAACAACCTCATAAACTTTGTGCTTTTATTGCAAGCATTCTGAAGAACCAAATTCGTTTGGTGCACACAGCAGTGAACATACTTGCCAGGGAAAGTGCACAGCATCAGTGTCTGCACACCACTGTGCGTGAAGCTCATTACTAAGGCACCATCGTATGCCTGAGCAATGAGTTTCTCTTCAACATTGAAAAGTTCCAGACTTCTTTTTAAAACCTCACTAAGTCCATATGCTGTCCTATCATTAATGTTTTCAAAAGAAAGGAATCTTTCAACAGTTTTCTTCCCTTCAATATACCGCAGTATAATGAGAAATTGATTTCTGCAAGTCATATCTGTTGTTTCGTCACATAAACTAAAGTGGCATCATTAATCTCTTTACTCAGTTCTTCAATGTAAACTTGATACATACAGTCTAGAAGCTCATTCTGTATTATGTATGACATATATTTACACACAGAATTACTAGAGCTGCTTAAGTGATCATCTAATACACTGTCAAGATTTCCCAAAAGAAATAACAAGTCTAATAAATTGCCACAGTGTGCTGACTCTTGTTTTTCATTGTGAGCTCTTAGTGCTCTTTTGTTCCACAAAACATTAAGCACGTTGCTATTTTGTTTAATATGGGTGTGTTCTTCGTAACAAATTCATTATGTTTCTGAACTGATATTTTATATGCCGAATCAATCTACGCAGCAATGTTAATTGTGCCAAACATTTTATATTTACAAGCATTTTCTAAATGAAGTTCACTTTCCTTGTGTTTCTTAATTCATTCACTTAGATGCATTAGATCCTTGCAGCCAACTGTTGTCCACAATCCTTCACCATCAAACAACATACAGTGGAAACAAAACAATTTTTTTTCTCTTAACCCACAGTTATCCAAGACTTTTTGCAGAATCATGTATTGTAGAAAGTTCTCTTGTTTTTTGAGTTGAGGCATCAAGAAATCTTTTGGTTGATGTGCGCCTAACTGCTTGATTTCTAGCATCTTTTCCACACTTAATAAATGAAAGGGCATTTAAGCAATGTCTACCTTGTTGTGTTTGCGTGTGCATGTGTGTGTGTGTGTGCTTGGTTACCTTTTCTTTCTTCCTCTTAAGGTAAGTCCTTCCAGTCCTGGGATTGGAATGGCTCCTTTCCCACTTCCTTAAAACCCGTATCATTCCCTTTCTTCCCTCCTTCCTTCCTCTTTTCCTGAAGAAGCGCCAACAGTTGCAAAAGCTTGAATGTGTGTGAGTGTTTTTATTTGTGTCTTTTGTGACAATCGGCGAGCCTGTGCTTTGGGTAAGTCAAACAATCTTTATTTTTATACACATTTTTCCCACCAGGAAAGTCTCTTACCTTAGGGGAAAAAAAGGAAAGGTAAACAAGCACACACACACACATTCTTGTTTACCTTTCCTTTTTCCCCCTAAAGCAAATCCTTCCACTCCCGGGATTGGAATGACTCCTCTTCCACTCCCTTAAAACCCGCATCCTTTCCTTATTCCCCTCCTTCCTTCCTCTTTTTCCTGAGGAAATGGCCAGTAGTTGCGAGGGCTTGAATCTTGTGTTTGTGTGTGTTTTTAATTGTGTTTTTGTGTCTATCTACAAGCCTGTGCTTTGGGTAAGTTATTCGATTTCTATTTTTCATATATATTTATATACATAGATATATCTATAAAAAGTAGATGAGGTTTACTTACCAGGCGAAGGAGCACAGGTATGTGACAGCAACATAAATAAAACACACACGAACACACACACACACACATGAATGCAGGCGAAGAGGGCCACGGCCGGTAGCTGAAAATGTTGTATGTATGTGTCTTTTGTATGTGCCTGTTGCAGCTCGTCACCACGTCTTTGCAGTGAGTTGTAAACTGTCCTTACTATAGTATTAATGCCAACCTAGACTTTCCATTATATATATGGAAAAAAAAATTAAAAAACAGGAAGCACACAGTAGGGAAAGGGGCATGAATCGGAAGGAAGTGTAGGATGTGAGGTGGAGGGGGACTTCAGGCATGGAATGTAGGATGTTAGGTTATCTGAGGTTGAGGCCAGGATGGTTGCAGGACAATAGGATGTGCTGTAGGGGTAACTCACATCTCTGCAGTTCAGAAAAGCTGGTGGAGGAGGGGAGGACCCAGATGGCTTGGGTGGTGAAACAGCTTTTAAAGTCCAATATGTTGTGCTCCACTGCATGCTGCACCACTGGATAGTTCACATTGGTCATGGCCACAGTTTGACGGTGACATTCATTCTGATGGATAACAAGTTAGTTGTCATTCCAATGTAGAATGCAGAGCAGTGATTACAGCAGAGTTGGTATATTACATGGCTGCTTTCATAGGTGGTCAGGTCTCTGATGGGATAGGGCAAACCCGTGATGCGACTGGAATAGGAATTGCTGGGTGGCTGGATTGGGCAGGTTTTGCAGCAGGGTCTTCCACAGGGATATGCTCCCTTTGGTAAGGGGTTGGGATTAGGAGTGGCATAGGAATGGACTACGATGTTGTGGAGGCTGGGTGGGCGACGGAACACCACTTTAGGGGGGATTGGGAGAATCTTAGGTAGGATGTCCCTACATTTCAGGGCATGTTGACAGATAATCAAAGCCCTAACATAGGATATGGTTCAATTGTTTCAGTTCATGATGGTATTGGGTGACAAGAGGGCACTCCTTTGTGGCTGGTTAGTAGGGATGGAGGGAAGACTATTGGTATGTGAAGCTATGGCATGGGAAATCTGTTTATGGACTAGGTCTGGTGGGTAATTTCTGTCTGTGAAGACCTTTGTGGGGCTTTCAGCATACTGGTTAAGGGAGTTTTCATCACTGCACATATGCCTTCCACAGGTGGCGAGGCTACATGGGAGGGATTTTTTGACATGGCAAGTCTATATATGATCTTACTGAATTTAAAAAGAATTAATTGAAACCATTTGATATTTGAACTGGACTAACAACATTTATCATTTTCAGATCTATTTTCTGAATATCTTGGCAACATTTGAACTAGCTACAATGGAAACCCAATCTTCAAGAGCAAGACTTGAACTTGGTGAAGATAAGAGACCCCCAGGAGTAGAACCAGTGTCCAGTGTTGTGGGAAGGCGGAAAGCGGTACCTCCTCTCCGCCTAAATGATTTTTTAGTTGAAGCCAGCAAGAGGAAGAAGCCCGTAAGATAAATAGTGTTGAAAAATTTTATAGCTCTTCTCAAGTCAGGAGTAAAGGATAAGGAGCTTGTCAATAATTCTGGACTACGAAATGTGTTTGATATCTTTTGTTTGAGTGAACTTAATTAAGTTTAACTTGATAACTATAATTTAGGAAATAGCTAGTGCAGAAAATGCATATAAGAATTGGTGTGACAATTTATATTAACAAGTCACTCAGCTGCTCAGTCACTAGATTAGATTTAGATTTTTTGTTTGTGGAACAGAACTTTGAAGCAGCTGTTATAATTGTAGGCAATTTCAAGTTAGTAGTATAACATCCTTATACAGATTACCTAAGGGTATCATACATGTATTTTTAGAAAATCTGGATTGCTATTACAGATTTTGATATAAAAACAAAACAAAATGAAGTGTTACTGATCTCCAAAATCTACTAAGACAATGTAATTTACATTCAGCCAATAAAAGGCCCTTGAGAGAACATGCATATCTTGACAATGTTTTTGTGAAATTCAAAACAACAGAAATATCTTGTGATGTGACAGTATTTCTGATCATGATCCTGCGTCTTTAAATTATACAGGTAGGATCCCTTTCAATAAAAGTTATATAACAAAGCCTGTCCAAAAACTTGTAATCATCAGACCTATTACAGATGAAAAAATAATCAGGTTTTGTAGGTCCCTTGCTGAGTTAGACTGATATGGCCATTGTTATGGTGACACACATTATAATTTAAGCAATGATCTGCCAGCAAACATACTATTTGATAGGTTTTTTTAAAACATTTCTGGCACAATTTAATGTATGCATTCCTAAAAAGACAGACCAAGTGACAGACAAAGGTCTGAAAAAAATTCCAGACAGACATAATACATGGTATACAAAACAGCTAACTACCTTGAAAAACCAAGTTATGCTGTTGTAGAATATTTATAATAGACTGAAAACTACTCGGGCTACATCAGCCTAAGTGAGATGTAGGAAACAATATAAAAAAGCCATTTTGGAAGCTAAAAAATCCGATAATTTCAGAAGTACTGAGAAACCCACTGTAAGTGTAAAGCTGCATGGAATCTAATAAACAGTTTTGCTAAAGATGAAAGAAAAGACAAAATTAATATCTCTCCCCAAAAACTCAATGATTTCGTCATTGAATCAGTTGAAGAAGTAGTAAGTGCTATAATTAAACCTGAAATTAGTTCATCACAGTTACTGTCAAAAAGTGTCTGTATATCAACAAATGCAGGTACAAGAGGTGTTTCAGAAGTCTGTGCAAAAATAAGAATTACGTGTTTGTAAAAAACCATTTTTATTTTTCAACATAGTCTCCTTTTAGACTTATACACTTTGTCTAATGTTTTTCAAATTTTTGGACCCCTTCCAAACAATAGTAATTTTCCAAGCCTGCAAAATAGCTATTAATTTCTGCAATCACCTCCTCATCTGAATGAAATCTTCGTGCCATCAGCCATTTCTTCAAATTGAGGGACAAATAGTAGTCTGAGGGAGCCAAGACTGGAGAATAGGAGGGATGTGAAACAAGTTCGAATTCCTATTCCCAATAATTTTACGACCACAACTGCTGAGGTGTGGGCTGGTGCATTGTCGTGATGGAAAAGGACTTTTTTGTGGGCCAATCAGCGGAGTTTTTATTGCAGCTCAGTTTTCAAATAGTCCAATAATGATGAATAATGTGCACCTGTAATAGTTTTACCCTGTTCCAGATAGTCAATGAGGATTATCCTTCTGAATCCCAAAAGACAGTTGCCATAACCTTTCCAGCCAAAGTACAGGTCTTTGCCTTTTTTGGAGCAGATTCTCCCTTGATAACCCATTGTGTAGATTGTTATTTGGTCAGGAGTATAGTAATGTATCCATGTTTCATCCACAGTGAGCAAAGATGTTTAAAATACTGCGGATGCTTCCTGAACAGCTGCAAACCCTCCTTGCAACACTTCACGACGGTTCCATGTTTGGTCAAGTGAGAGCAGTCATGGCACCCATCTTGCAGATAGCTTTCTCATGTCTAAATGTTTATGCAAAATATTATATACCCATTCATTCAAGATGCCCACAGCTCTAGCAATCTCATGCACCTCAACTCTTCAGTTATCCATCACCACATCATCGATTTTATCAATGATATCTTGAGTCTTAAACTCCACAGGGCGTAGGACGTTCAGCGTCACTAGTGTCCATGCGGCCACTCCGAAAATTTTGAAACCACTTATTATCTGTTCTAATCGAAGGTGCAGAGTCACCATAATGTTTATCAAGTATCTCTTTAGTCTCCTGAGGCATTTTGCCTTTCATAAGGTAATATTTAATCACCACACAAAATTCTTTTTCCTCCAATCTTTGATAATCACTCAAATTCCTTGATTGACACGAATGCCAAACATAAAGAAATAGACCAATAAGGCTAAAACTTCGTGTGTGTTCTTTCCAAAGATGCTACTAACTAAACATTTACATAATTTATTGTATTATTTACTACAGACAGAAAATCGATACAAAAAATGAGTGTGAATGATTACAGGTAGATGATAGAAATATCAATATTCTCAATAGGCTAATACAACACAAATGGTCTTTCTTAATAATTATTACATATATTCAGAAGTTACACAAAAATATAGGTATCAGTTTGTTTCATGTTAATATTTATTTAAGGAGTATAGGCAAGTTTCATAAAGGGCTGATTTCAGTTTTATTTTGAATATATTCCTTTTGCGGCATTTTATAGTGCTTGGCAGTTTGTTGCATCATACAAGGCCATTTATTTATGGGCTATGGTTTGTTGTTTTTAGTTTGGTTTGTTGTCTATAATAGCAGCCCTTGTTTATTGTATTATGAATATGAACATCTGAGCATTTGTTTGCTTTATTTTGCTGTACCAAAATAAAAATAAAAATGAAATTAATTTATAATGATAAAATGAGTAGATAGTCAGGTATTTATATTATACATATATTTCTCTGCTTGAGTCTTTATATCCAATTCCATGGATAATTCTTAGTGCCCTTTTCTGCAGGGTTAATATTCTGTCCATATATATACCTGCATCACAGCCTCATATTTCTATTCCAAGATTCTTATGAAGAAATATTGTCACATGATAAATTGTTTTTAGTATCTGGTTTGAGACTATTTTTGATAATTTGCTAATTAGATATAGTGCACTTCTGATTTTATTACACATATAATTTATCTAGGTAGATACCTAGAAATCTACAGTCTTCTGTGTCTTCTGCTTCAATTCCACCTGTATTACTGACAGAGATTTGGTATGATTGTGCAAGTTTAAATGGCATTAACTGTAATTTTCTAATGCTGACCTTCAAACCTTGATCCTGAAAGTAATTTATTATTTGGCCTAGTCCTTCTGTTGCATCTAATGTTGATTCATCAGTTTGCTTGCCAACAAATAACAGTTGGCACTAACTGGGATTTACAAGGCAGCTCTATGTCATTTATTCATACTAGAAAAAGCAAAGGACCTAAAACTGAGTCCTGGTGTACACCTTGTGTGACTGTTTTATATCTGGATTGGCTATTTACGACCTGATCATTGATTTTGTAGGTCAACTTTGTACACTGTTTACGGTTAAAGAGGTACATTGTCATCGTTTGAATAGATATCACATTTAGGGTGTATAACTGAAGTTTACTTAAAAGTAACTCATGGTTTACTGAATCAAAAGCTTTAGTGAGGTCTAGAAATATACTTGCTGTTTGCATTCCTTGGTCAAGGTCATTATACACTTCACAGTTAAACTCCGTAATTGCTGTGACAGTGCTGCGATCACTTATTTTTTGAGAAATGGTCACTACGTTGTGGTAGCAGCACCATTTCAAATAATTTGCTGAGGACTGGCATTAACAATATTGGCCTGAAGTTAAAAAACTCTTCCTTAGAGCCTTTTATGTGCACTGGTTTCACTGTACCCCATTTCAGGACATCTGGAAATGTGTGTTCTCTTATACTACAGTTAATAAGATGTGTTATTACTTTACCTAATTCTTTACCATATGTTTAATTACAGCACTGCACAAACCATCCCAACCTGATGAGAATTTATTTTTAGGTTATTTATGATCCTACCTATTAATTTGAATTAAAGGGTGGATCTTCAATGGGACACAGATTTTTCTTATTATGGTACTTTCTTTTGTGGCATTCACTGGATTGACAGTGGCAGATATAAACTATTCATTAAAAATATTACAGATGTCTTTAACTATCTTCCCTTCATGTCTGATGTTTATAACTTCAATTTCTGGCTCAGAATCAGAATTTTATTGTCTCATAACATACAAGTTAAATCATTGATTTAGTGTACAGGAGACTCGTCAGTTTAAAATAAGAATATATACATACAATGTACTTGTGAAATCACAGTACATAATTATATGTTTTTATCCTGCTCAAATACTCAGATCATCATTTAAGAATTCATCATTTGAATAATAGCATTTTTGTACCAGAGTGCTGTATAATTTTCTTTTCATTGATTCAGTTTCAACCTTTCCATAATGGAGCCTGGGCATATAGATTTAGTCTGTGTGTAGGGAGCATGAAAATGTCTTTGTTCCTTATTTCATAACTGTGCTGGAAGTTATTATGAAGAAACAGGTCTGGATTATTATTTATGAAAAGAATTATTTCAAATAAGTACAATGAGGAAACACTCAGTATATTTAGATCTCTTAATAATGGCCGACAGGATTCTCTTGGCTTTGCACCACATATGTTTCTAATAATTTTTTTCTGCAGAGTTAATATTCTTATTATAGTGTTAGCATTTCCCCAAAATATGATGTCATATCTCACAATTGATTCAAAATAGCTATGGTACACAACTTTTTTTGTGTGTCTAAACTAGTTACATTGGCTAGGATGGACATAGCAAATGCAAGGCTGTTTAATTTGTTTTTTAGGTAGTTTATGTGTGACGACCAGGATTTCTGTCCAGTTTCATTCCCAAGAATTTAACATGATCTGCTTTTTGGCTTTTTGGAATTTGTTTATTATTTTCCATGACTCCTTGGCTAAATTGGAAGACTTCACTTATTGACTATGGTCCATCTGCTTTCTGAGGTTTCAGAATTCTTTATGAAAGGCTTTCTTGGTTTCTTTGTACTTATCTTTGAAGATCTACAGCTTTGTTGACTTATGTAACGAATCCAGATCATGGAAGTTTTGCCTAAGTTTGATCATAATTGCTGGGAGTGTCAATTTGGTGTTTATCCCTCCTTGGCCATGGGTTCTATATTCATGACCTCGATAAGTGCTGGTGGTGCCATCTCTCGAACTTTTCATGAACTTTTGAAACACCCCTCGTATCTTGAGCTTCTCTAAAGCCTGACCTAGTCTTATTTTAAGAGTAGTGATGCAGCTTAAATCTTCACACAGTGTAGATATATATGACTTGTCTTGCAATATACTGAAGAAATTACGGTAATTGATTGTACAGTGCGCTCCTTAATACATCTTATGAACAAGTGTATATCTGAGGGATATTTGCCTGATGCACTTAAACTGTCCAAGGTAGTCTCACAGCACAGTTTCAGAAAAAAACTGTCAGTTGCTGATGCTATAGACTCTCTTGTTAAGTACATCCATCGAGTATTTGTCGATAAAGGCTTTGCTCAAGTCACTTTTGGTGACCTGAGCAAAGTCTTGGACTGTGTTAAACATACAATACTTCTTGAAAGACTGGACATGTAGGCCTACGGTGTTAGAGGTAAAAGTCTTAACCTATTAGTCATATCTGCTCAACCATAAGCAAGTTGTATGTGTTGGCAAAGAATTGCACACTATGGAACAAGTTAATGTAAGTGTCCCACAGGGATTTGTGCTGGGCTCTTACCTGTGCCTAATAATGATTAATGACCTGTCTTCATGTATTAAATCTAATACAGCACTATATGCATATGATACAACTTATCTGCATAGCAGTAATGATGTAATAAGCCTTAAAACGTGTTGCAGAATCATGTGCACAAACATTGTTTTGGTTGAAAGCAAATGGGTTCTTGCTTAATGAAAAGAAAAAACACAGCAAATGGTATTTAATTATCTTTTATCTTTTAATCTTCCATCAGATGATCCCAGTTATATTAAGTTTTGGGGGGTTATTACTAATTTATTACCTATGCTTAATCATTTGCTGAACAGAACATAAGCTTGTTGCATCACCTGTACTCAGACCTTCCACAAGCATACAGTATTGTGTCACCTGCAAACTACAAAATGTGACCATTTGAGCTTATGTCATCAACAAAAATTAGAAATAAGAGAGACCCCCGAGTACAGATCCTTGAGGTGCATCATATTGCAGTTTATCTTCATATGAGATTGCTCCTTTAATTGACACTTAGATAGGAACTGAGGGTTGCCAGGGTAGATCCTCCAATCCTGGAAGATTTTAGATTACTAAGTAGGATCTTATGTGGAATGCAATCAAAGGCTTCACTAAGATCACAAAGTGAATAGGTTGCAGACTCTCTTTCTTCAAATGCTTGGTTTATTTTCTTAATCAGGTCTAGAACTGCTGTTGTCGCATACTAACCCTTCCAAAACCCATGCTGCACATCATTAAAGATGCTGTTTTCTTCTAAATAAGTTAGAAGTTGGTATTTCATTAGAGATTCAATCACCTTATCCAGCACTGAGATTATGGAGATAGGCCTATAGCTTGAGACATCACTTAGGTTTCCTTTTTTTATAAATGGGTACTGTGCGTGCCACTTTCAGGAAGTCTAAAATTCATCAGTAAATAGGGTATTTGTTCATCGGTGAATGGTTGAGCAATTTTACTAATAATGTTTTTTAATACTATGCTGGTTATACCATAAATATCAGGGCTCGTTGATGATTTATACATTTTTATAATTTTTGCATCATCTTTGGGATATACCCCTTCCAATTTTGTATTCTACATTGACTTTTTGGTTTCATAAAATTTCTGGGATCTAATAGTGAGTCAAGTAATTCACCTGCAGTTCTTTCCACTATCCCTATAAAGTATTTATTAAATTCATCTGGACTACAGGTTTTTTGCAAAAGGTGTTTGTTTTTCCTACGTTCATTGACTAGGTCCCATGCAGCCTTGGAGGAATTTTGGGCTCTTTCAATTAATATAACAGTGCTTTTTACTTGTTCTTATTCCTTTCTGTAGACCCTTTTAGCATGTAGGTAATTGTAGTATAGTAAATCTTTAAGTCAGCATCTGTAGCTGCTTTTGACTGATCATTCAAAATATGTACAATACATTTTATGTTTCCCAATTTTGGGGTATACCACAACTTTTTCTTGACAATTTTTTACTTTCCTTTTCTTTTGCCTGTAGGTTACTTCTTATGCTTTGTTGGAAATGCCTGATCAAATTTTTCTTTAACTGTCAGAAACATACTACTGAATGCATTGCTTGGTTTCTTATCATTAATTAATTGTTTCCATTCAACAGCATCAAATCCTCCCACTGTGATGACCCTATTACTGAATACATAGTTACGATGCCATGTAGGAATATCTTGATTACTTACAGGGTCTCCCCCCCCCCCCCCCCACACACACACACAGACACACACAGCTCCATAATCATTGCTTTGCGATCTGCAAGCATTGGCTCGGCCATGCTTATTTTGTGGTCCCAAGTATTTAAATTTGTTATGGTAGCATCAAGGCAGGCATCTCCTAAAACTGGTAAAAAATCAAACAAGTCAAAAACGTTTGCACTCTGGGACTATTTTCACCAATATGTCTATTAAAATCACCACATAAAGCAATTTTTGCTCCCATGTGTATAACGTAATGCAGACAGCTTTCCAATTGGTCAATCAAGATTTCAAAGTTCGAGGCCATGGGCATGTGTGATCTTGGTGTCCAGGGAGGTGGCATCCACTGTGACAAGTAGGTATCCAGAAGGTAAAGGGGTGGGAATGGTGGAGAGTCAGTGAAAGAAGTGGTTATTATTCTTGATAAGGAAGAATAGATTTTGAACAATTGGTTGAAGGTACAGTAACCAGCCACAATAGGGTGTCCGGGATTGTTTGGTTTGTGGATGTTAGGAAGCATGTAGAAGATGGATGTATGGGGTGCTGTTGGGTCAAGAGAAAGATGGATTCAGGAGAGAGCTTCTGGGAGGGACTGTAGTATTTTAACAGGGATTGGAGATCTTCTTGGACTTTGGGGATGTGGTCATTTTGGCACAGTTTGTGGGTGGAAGAGTCAGAGAGTTGGTGGAGCCCTTCTGCCAGGTAGTCACTGTGATCCATAACTACAGTGGTGGAACCTTTATCTGTGGAAAGGTTGCTTATGTCAGGATTTGTTTTGAGGTTGAGGATGGCTCTCCTTTCTTCTGCTGAAATGTTTGAGTTCTTAGCAAGGGACTTGGGGAAGGTGGGTTAGGCTAAATTGGAGGTGAGATATCCTTGAAGGGTAACCATGGAGTGGTTAGGTGGGAGTGCAGGTGTATGTCTGTTGGATGGTGATATGATCTGGGAAAGGCAGGGTTCAATGGTGCGATTAGTTTGGCTACAATCAGAGGGATTGGTGGCAAAGTAGTGTTCTACATCTACATACGTACTCCACCGTAAGGTGCATGGCGGAGGGTACACTGTACCACTACTAGGTATTTCCTTTCCTATTCCACTTCCAAATAGAACGAGGAAAGAAAGAATGCCTATATGCCTCCATACGAGCCTTAATTTATATTACCTTGTCTTTGTGATCACTACGCGAAATGTAAGTAGGCTGCAGCAGGATCGTACTACACTCAACTTCAAATTCCGACCCTCTAAATTTCCTCAACAGAAATTCACGAAAAGAACATCGTCTTTCCTCTAACAATCCCCAATTGAGTTGCCGGTGCATTTCCGTGACACTCGCGCATTGGTCGAACCTACCAGTAACAAACATAGCTGCTCACCTCTAAACTGCTTCTTTGTCTTCCTTTAAACTAATCTGCTGCAGGTCCCAAACACTTGAGCAATACTCTAGACATGGTCGTACAAGTGTTTTATACGTGGTCTCCTTTACAGATGAAGTACATCTTCCCAAAATTCTCCAAACAAACTGAAGTCGGCTGTCCGCATTACTCACAACTGTTCTTACATGTTTGTTTCATTTCATATCACTCTGCCATGTTATGCCTAGATATTTGAACGACGTGACAGCATCAAGAAGCTCACTACTAATGCTGTATTCGAACATTATGGGATTGTTTTTCCTACTAATGTGCATCACCTTACATTTTTCTACATTGAGAGCTAGCTTCCATTCTTTGCATCAACTAGAAATTTTGTCTAAGTCTTCCTGTACACTGTTACAGTCAGTTAAAGATGACATCCTTCCAAACACCACAGCATCATCAGCAAATAGCCGCAAATTACAACTTACTCTGTCCATCAGATCATTTATATAGATAGAAAATAATAGCGGTCTTATCACACTCCCCTGGGGTACGCCTGACGATACACTTGTCTCTGATGAACACTCATCGTTGAGAACAACGTACTGTGTTCTATTACTTAGGAAGTCTTCCAGCCAGTCACAAATCTGTGAACCTATTCCATAAGCTTGTATCTTCGTTAGCAGTCTGCAGTGTGGCACCGCATCAAGTGCCTTTTTGAAGTCGAGAAAAACACAATCCGCCTGTTGCCCTTCATCCATGGCTCACAAGATGTCATGAGAAAGGGGCAAGCTGAGTTTCACATGAACGATGGTTCCTAAACCCATGCTGATTCACAGAAAGAAGCTTTTCCATTTCAAGGAAGTTTATTATATATCGAACTGAGAATATGCTCCAAAATTCTACATGAAACTGATGACAACGATATTGGCCTGTAAATGTGTGGGTCAGTTCTCTTTCCTTTCTTATAAACAGGAGTCACCTGCGCTTTTTTTCCAATCACTAGGAACTTTGCGCTGAATTAAAGATTCGCTATAAATGCAAGCTAAGTAGGGGGCCAATGCCGCAGAATAGTCTTTGTAAATCCGATCTGGTATTCCATCCGGACCAGCAGACTTTTTTGCATTTAGCTCTCTCAGCTGCTTCTCTACACCGGAAATACCTACTACTATGTCCTCCATTTCGGAATTAGTATGTTGATCAAATAATGGTACATTTGTGCGGTCCTCCAGAGTGAAAGATTTCTTAAAGGTTAAATTTAGAACTTCAGCTTTACGTTTGGTTTTTTCTATTACTGCACCGGAATGATCAACGAGTGACTGGATTGTGGGCTTTGACCCGCTTATCGATTTTACATAGGACCAGAATTTTTTTGGGTTCTCGGAAAGATCTTTTAGTAAGGTATGGCTGTGGTAATTATTGTATGCTTC
Organism: Locusta migratoria; assembly: GCA_026315105.1. NCBI lineage: Eukaryota > Metazoa > Arthropoda > Insecta > Orthoptera > Acrididae > Locusta > Locusta migratoria. The sequence continues at coordinate 530,085,332 of CM048744.1, read as the reverse complement.
GCGCATCGATCTTTTTATAGACGCACGAATCTCTACTAACTTTTGCCTGTCATCATTTGCGTGTTCTTTTTTGAATTGAGAGTGCAACAGTCTTTGCTTTCTCAGCAGCTTTCTAACATTATTATTATACCACAGTGGATCTTTTCCATCCTTAATCGTCTTTCCCATCATAGGGACTGGGAAAAGGAGAGTAGGTCTATGATAAAAACCAACATGGTTGGATTGGGGTGTAGGGCTGAATGCAAGGACTTTGTATAAAATGGAAACTTCAGTGTAGTTCAGGTTTTTTTGTGGAAAGGTTAACCACAGTTTCTGCAGTTGTTTTGGCATTGGATGTTTTGGAGTGCTGGAAGGGATTTTGGAGGGGTGAGATAGGTTCAAGAGGTCAGCTAAGCGAGGTCTGGGTGCTATTAGGGGTTCACAAGGAGGAACACTGTGGGTCGGCTAAGGATTGGATGTAGGTGCTCCAAGGCAGTGATACGATGTCAGCAGGCTAGACATCTTGTGGAGGCATGTTTGGAATGCACCTCCTTGCTGGAGAGCAAAGGATTCATTCTGAGAGATGGGACGTAGGTACTTTGGGTTACATATCTTATGCAGGGAGAAGAAGTAGCTGAGGGATTTATGAGCCATTAAGAGATGATTTTGTAGAACTAGTTCTTGGGGATAAGGATTGGTGGAATCTCAAAAGGAGATCCAGAGAGGGTTGGGATCCAGAGATTGGAATTTTTATGGTTAGACTGTTTGCTGGGATTCCATGACTTAGACAGTATTTTAGGAATAGGATGTGGGATTGGGTTTTGGCCGCGAAAAGGGATAATTTTCTGAACTGGTGCATATAGATTGGAAAGGGATACTTTTCTGAACTGGTCCTTTGGGGCAGCTCTTTATACTTTGGTGTGCTCATGTGTTTATTTATTAAGAATTGCGTTTAGTTTTCAGTTCAGTTTTTAATCTTTTGATTTATTAGCTCGCGTATATATTTTTCAGATTCACCATTAATAAACAATTCAGAGTTAGGTTTATATTTTTCGAAGCTCACTGTTTATCAAACTTTTCTTGCTCCTGTGTATATTTACTCAGATTCGTGTTCAACTAATCAGTTCAGTGTATTAATCCGCAATGTAAATCCGCCACTCCCTGCTTCTGTTTTGTTTTGATCGTACTCGCGGTTGGTAGTCCTACACTTCAGTTGCTCAGTTACCGCCGGCCAGTGCACATGTGACCAGCAGTAACTCTACATTGTACAAAAACCGGCTTCTTAATAGAAGCGACTTATTTTCATTTCGTGTGTGCTTTCTTTTGCAGCTCTTTATACTTTAGTGTGCTTGCGTGTTTATTTATTAAGAATCGTGTTTAGTTGTCAGTTCAGTTGTTATCTTGTGATTTATTAGCACGCATATATATTTTTCAGATTCGCTGGTAATAAACAGTTTAGTGTTAGGTTCATATTTTTCGAAGCTCACTGTTTATCAAACTTCTGTGTCCTCAGACGTACTTACTTGGAAGAAACATAGGTTTTTAGAATGGCTAGAAACTGTGACTGCTACGAATGGATGGAGGCAGAGTTGGTGACTCTTCGCTCACAGCTTCAGCCGGCGTTGGCTTCGCTGGCCACGCTTGAGACTGCGGTGGGTGGTTGCTGCTGTTGTGGGTCGCTTGCGGGGGTGTAGCAGACGCCCTGTGCGTCTGTTGTGCCCTCCAATCAGCTCGCAGCTGTGGCCAGCCCGCCCACTGCCCGCCAGGAGGTCGCCTCCCAATCCATGCTGGATTGGGAGGTCTCCTCAGCGCATGTCAGGCTGCGTAAGACTTCCCGGGGGATCGAAGTGGAGGCCTTCCTGGTTAGTCTTGCCAACAGATTCGAGGCGCTGTCTGTGGCAGAGGATGATGTTCCTGACGCAGATGGTGTTGCTTGTCCTGTACTCGCCCCCCTGCCTTCAAGATCCGGGCTCTCACAGAGGATGGGTTTGCTAGTAGTTGGGAGCTCCAACGTTAGGCGGGTGATGGAGCCTCTTAGGAAAATGGCTGCTAGGGAGGATAAGAAGTCCAATGTGCACTCCGTGTGCATACCGGGGGGAGTCATTCCAGATGTGGAACGGGTCTTTCCGGATGCCATGAAGAGCACTGGGTGCAGCCAGCTGCAGGTGGCGGTTCATGTCGGGACCAACAATGTGTGTCGCTTTGGATTGGAAGAGATCCTCTCTGGTTTTGAGCGGCTAACAGAAGTGGTAAAGACTGCCAGTCTTGCTTGCAAGATGAAAGTGGAGCTCACCATCTGCAGCATTGTCGACAGGACTGACTGTGGACCTTTGGTTCAGAGCTGAGTGGAGGGTCTGAATCAGACGCTCAGACGGTTCTGTGACAGTGTGGGCTGCAGATTCCTAGACCTGCGTCAAAGGGTGGTGGGTTTTCGGGTTCCGCTAAATAGGTCAGGAGTCCATTATACTCAGGAAGCGGCTACACGGGTAGCGGGGGCTGTGTGGCGTGGACTGGGCGGTTTTTTAGGTTAGAGGGCCTCGGGAATACACAAAATGGGTTTCAGTCTCAAAGGGGGCAGGTCAGACACAGGAAGAAAGCAGATCTAGAAACCATTGGTATAACAGTTGTAAATTGTCGAAGCTGTATTGGGAAAGTTCCAGAGCTCCAAGTGCTGATAGAAAGTACTGAGGTACAAATCATTATAGGTTCTGAAAGCTGGCTGACGCCTGAGATAAGTTCGGCCAAAATTTTTCCAAAGGGCCAAATGGTCTTCAGAAAGGATAGACTAAATAAAGGAAAGGCATGTTTATTGCCGTTACAAACGGTTTATCCTGCAGCGAAATTGAGAAAGAATACTTCCTGTGAGTTGGTCCGGGTAGAGGTTATTCCTGACAACTGGAATAAATTAATAATTGGATATTACTGACTCAGGCTATGGGGTTGCAGAAATGTTCAAAGAAAGCTTGAATCATATTTCAAATAGGTATCCAAAGCATAATGTTATAATCGGTGGTGACTTTAATTTACCCTTGAAATGTTGGCATTATTACGTATTCAGAACCAGCGGCAAATATAAAATATCATCCGAAGTAGTTCCGAATGCTTTTTCTGAAAACTACTTCAAACACTTATTTCTTGAACCCACTAGAATAGTAAGT